>JAAFCE010001036.1:46704871-46774427 GCA_013389805.1 Trigoniulus corallinus | reverse complement strand
AAAAAAATAAAACTTTCGCGTTATTTTTAAGTTTGAGAACGTGGGCGGTCCGGCCCTGATTCCAGGCTCGATTGTTGGGCTTCTTTCGGGCAATGAATCAGTGCGCCTTCCGTCGAATGGGAAGTAAAGCTGTGGTCACGTATAGTGTGTATGATGTCACACACAAAAGAACCCTTCTACATATAACGAGTAGATCGGCAAAATTTTCAGGTGTAGGGCCTCGCCCAGTTCTGGCGTCGCGTCGGTGGAGTGCCCCAACGAACAGTAGGCCGGCAATAAATAAGCATAGCAGGTTGCAGCATTAGGTGAGCGGATTGCACATGTTGCCATCCACATTTCAGAGGGACCTTAATGGGAACGCGACCCTGCCATCGTCAAGGAAAGGGCTAGTAGTTGTTGCCCTCTGTTTTGCCTCTGAAATTTTTGCCTCTGTTCTGAAATTTTGGCCTCATCTACCCGTTGCGTAGTAGACAGGGTTCTATACCACACGGGACCTCGGTTTTATTTCTCATCCGAAAGAAGGAGCACTTGGGGCCTCTGTCTCGCCCGAAAGAGCAGCTAACCCACCTTGGTCCAGTATCGAACCTAAAACTACTGACGCAGTTACCGAGCATGTTAATCACTACACTACCGAGGCGGGTCCCCTAGCGATCGAAACCTAAACTACAATATTTCACCAGCTAATGCTCGCGTACATTTTTATTTATTTTAAAACATCTATTATTTATTTCTTCTCCTTTTATCTTTTTTATTCATTTTTAAAATGCTGCAATTCAGGGTCACTTCAATTTCAAGTTAGAAAATAAACAACATATATTTTACTTAAAAAAATAATCGCTGTAGCTATGATTATTATATATTCATGTTGCTCAGCGCCATGTCCCCCAGCTATTATCGGGCAACCAAAACAACAATAGGTAACATGAGAAGAGCGACTTTGCATCAAAATCATTCGCCTGTTGACGAATTTGCAACCTTCAAAAAAACGATGCAACCACTACCACCACCCATGCAGAAAAATAAATTTATTTATATCCCACACGCAATTCGATCAACAAAGAGAAAGATCACACACGCACGATTTTCAACTCAGCTTCGAACTCACAATCATCATCATAATACCCCTATTCCGCCAGTGGTAGGGTCGGGTCTACGGGTTCAAGCCCTCCACCCCAGCCTATCCCCCACCAGGTCCCCGTCCACCCCACCCACTACTATATCCTTCAGAGTGCCGAATTGCGTTGGACACACCAGTTCTCGTCTGATCACTGAAGTTAAGCAGCGCAACCCCAGCAAATTCTGACATGGGTGGCCGCTCGGGAAAGCTGGATACCGCTAATACCCAACAAATCGTCACATTAGTGTAGTGTCTGTGCAGTCTCTGCATAAGAACTATGCTGTGGACGGGGCTCTAATGACCTTGTAGTTGAAGGGCCCTAAAACACCAACAATATATCCTTAAGGACAACCTACCCCCTATGTCTGCTTTGATCTTCCCCTGCTCCGGGTGATTCCAACCACCAGCAGTCCTATGAGCTCCTCCTCCCCTCTTCTCATTACACTCCCACATTTTTCCGCAATGTCCCCCACCCCCAAGCTGCTTCTAATATACTCATTCCTAATTCTATCAGCTCTCGACACCCCACTCATGTACCGCACCATTCGTATCTCGGCTACTTGCATTCTATTGGGAGCGGCGAGTTGCGTTGGACACACCAGTTCTCGTCTGATCACTGAAGTTGAGCAACGCAAGCCCAGTTAGTACTGACATGGGTGGTCGCTCGGGAAAGCTGGGTACTGCTAATACCCAATAATCGTCGCATTAGTGTAGTGTCTGTGCAGTATATGCATTAGAACTATACAGTGGACGGGTCTCTAATGACCTTGTAGTTGATGGGACTTTAAACACCAACAAACAACAACAAAATGCATTCTATTGACGTGGCTCTTCCTCACGGCCCAGCACTCTGAACCATATAGCACAACTGGCCTAACCACGGCCCTGTGAAACTTCCCTTTGAACTTGATTGGAACCTTCCTATCGCACAGGGCTCCTTTGGACTGTCTCCACTGTCTGGACTGTCCCCCATTGATTCTATGGGTCACATCCGAGTCTATCTCTCCATTGCTCTGGGTTCGTTTCGTTGGTGCTTTAGGGCCCTACAACTACAATGGTCATTACAGCCCCATACACTACGTGGTTCTAATGCAGAGACTGCACAGACACTACACTGTTACGACTATTTTTGGGGTGTTAGCAGTACTTCGTGTTCCCAAGCGGTCACCCATCCTACTACTCACCGCTGCTACCGCTCATCGTTGAGTGCTCAGCGTTGCCATAATCACATTAAAGAGTTAGTGCTGAACGTCGACGATGACGATACGAACGATACGAGGCAGAAATGGGCAACTGCGCATGCTCACTTGGTGCTGCTTTTCGGGAGCATGCGCAGTTGCCCATTTCTGCCTCGTATCGTCATCGTCGACGTTCACCACTAACTCTTTATTGTCGGGAGAGAAATTTGACCATTCCGATGTTGACCATCGGAGGTTCCATTGCCTCAGCTGGTGACGTATTCCTAAGATAAGCATAAAGATACGAGTTCGACTCTGATAGCGGCCAACTTTTAAACTATCTTTTAAAACGATGAAAGGAAGAGCATTTTGAAAGTGAGAGGCAGAGAGTGAGAGAGAGAGAGAGATGATAGCAAACTTTTTTATGGCAGTTTCCTCAAATCAGTTCTCTCCATCATCGCGTGCAGGACACTCATCACGTACCTACAGGTCAGAGAACCCCTTCATCCCAGGAAAACTGCCCTGCAGCAGAATTTTTAGATCCAAGAAGTCGACAACTATCTACGGGAGAGCGGAAGAGAAGCAGGCAGTGAGGAATTCAATCATTCTTTAAACAGAAACAGGCTACTAAAACTATCGCCAGGTGACTGACCAGTGGTCAATTTTGCGTTCTACGGCAATGAAAACTCCATTCAAATAAAGAAGAGGAGAAAAAACTGCTACTACGTTTATGATACCAACGACCATAGACATAGAAATACATTATTAATGAATTGAGATGCTGACCAACCGAGAGGAAGAAGATATCCACAAATGGACTACTTTCACTGCCTTAATCCTGTCAGAGAGAGAGGGGGGACACGAATGGCCTCGGAGGGGGACGATAGGAGATGGGAAGAGATGAAGGGTAGCAAAAGGGGGAAGAGAGAAAAAGGAATCCAAAAGAAACTCAATATGAAATCTGTTGGACAAAAAAAAATCATAAGACGACAAAATTATTGGATCCGTAAGATGTAACCGACCATGTTCTGAGCAAGAGGGGGGACTGAGCCTGTAATCCAATAGGGGGTGAGGGCAAATGAAGATCACTGAGGCACAAGGCAGGAGAAGAGAAGGAAGAGATGAGGGAATGGGTGGAAAGAAGAGTCTTAGTAAAGACAGAATAATACGACATTTCTTCTGCCTGAACGATTTGTTTTTCCAGATCCATCGTTCTGGATGCATTATCATGTCCATCGGTGTCGTCATCTCAGAACACATTCCAACAACGGATCGCCGAGCGAGGTCAAAAGACGATGAACGATGGTCCTCACTGATACTTCCCCTTCCTCGTGCTCCTCTCCTCCTGCGTCCTCCTCAAATTTTATGAATGTCCCTCGCTCATAGGAAGGACGACCAAAGATTCAAGTCCGTCATCGTCCATTCCTTTCAATTCCACTTATTTGACCCCTCTCCACCACCCGTCTACATCGAAGAGGGGCAGCATAAGTCTCCTCTGCTATAGCCGACGTCGTGATGTAAATAATTGCAAACTGGACAAGTGGACACATCGCAACTGGCAAACAATCAATAAGGAGTCTGGTCCAGTTTTAAAAATGGAAGCTCAGGTCACTTCCCTCTCCTCGTTCGTTCTAATATATCACTATCTCCTTATCGGCCAGGGGACTGACCACTACAACCACTATGGACTAAAGAAGACAGAAGAGGATGTAGGACTCAATATTTATCCTCTTCGTTGTCCCCCACCTACTCCCTCGACGGTGCTCCATAACTGTCAAGTGAAATGGCCACAACTTCTAAGAAATTACACTTATATCAATAATAAATCTCTAATCTAAAAAGAAGGGATAGTGAGGTTGATGCGAAGGTTAAGGGTTGGAGAGAAAGGGTTATGGAGAAAGGTTTCGGGAGGTGGGGGGGAGAAGACGTGGCAGAAGGGAGAAGACAACAAAATTCGGAAGCCCCTGCATGCAATAAGGTAATAAATCGAGAGTCCATTTAACACATTTTCGAAGAAGATGTGAAGAAGAGAGGTCAATTCCTCGAAATTTCTCTCCCACCACCTTGTCCTCTTCATGGAGTATGCATCATACATGCCCATCACACCCCCACGAACGTTAAATGCGGCAGTAAATCACTTTCAGTCGCTAACCCCTTCCTTCATTCCTGCCTGTACACTGTAAATTAGTGCAAATTGAAAGAACAAATAATGCTCGAGAAGAATTCAATCCGCTCTCCCCCACCTTTCCTGCCTGAAGTACCTTACCAAACTCCGAAGCACCTCATCGAGTGCATCAAGGGTCGAACCGGTATGCACCAAATTACCAAGCATGTACTCGTATATACGTCACTGCCGAATACCTTATGCTGAGCATAGCGGCCACACACATGTTCTAAGTAAGTACTTCCGTGTACATTCTCTGCTCATGCGTCAGAGACACGTTATTTTCGGGATAGTACACGGGTCGTAAATTTACACTCACTACACAAACAACCTGACACGAAAACACTCCCGAAACAATGAAGGGTTAAAACAACAAATGAAATCGTCACGTATTCATCAAAGAAAAAAAAAATAATAATGACCATGGTCAGTCACCCCCTTCCTCCATTATTTATTATCTTTGTCTTATGCCTAGTTCCGTATCACCACACTTTAACGCTAATCAAGTCGACACTGATGACATTTTGATGACGTTTTGTGCTAATGCGTTATGACGGAGCGCCAACGCAATTCCTTATGCCTAGTTCCGTGGCACGTGACATGAGAGAGAATAGCGCCTGAGCAGACGACAAAATTATGACGTCAACCACAGGCGCTAGGCGAAATTGCTCCTGTTGTAGTTCCGTGGCAGGCGAGAAATTATGCGAAGTGTAAATGTTTCAAAAATGCCTGTAAGGTGGCGCTCACAGCACAAAAATCCAACAACCAATAAAATTTAAAAGCTAACGTTGTTCGAAAAGCAATAGCCAATGAAATGCACGTGACAGTTGCAAGCAAGAAATGCAGTTGCCAACCTCTCAACTCCACTTTTCAGTTGATTTCGCGCTACCGTGGAAAAAAAAGTTGAGTTCCTACGTCATCAGTTTCTGTGGCATTTCGTCTGCTCGAACGCGATTTGCGTCGGTGTCGCGTGCCACGGAACCAGGCTTTGGAGTCACGTCACGCCGCCGTCATGTCTCAGTTTATCCTCCGCCATTTTTCAAGCAGACAGCTCAACCACCAGCCAATCACAACGCAGCGTGACTTGCGGGACGCTATGTGAGTTGACCACCTGTCAACTCAAATACCGTCACGCATAGCAGCTCTGCGGCCCCCCCCCCCAAGTAGCAGTGTGACGTCTCCTTTTTTGTGCTGTGTCGTCTGATTCAACGCTAATAACGTTAGCGCATTAAACGTACATTTCTTTGCGAAAAAGGTTCAGGAATTTCAGCACCTAGAACAGCAGTGGCGAACCTATTTTGAAGACGGGTCACAATAACCCGAAAAAAAAAGCAAAAAGTTGTCCGCGGGTCAGGTGCACTATCGGTATTTAATTTTATGCACTACCTCCACCAGGTCCCCATCCACCCCATACACTACCATATCCTTCCAGACAACCTGCTCCCACGTCTGCTTCGGTTGTTCCCTGCCCTGGGTGCACCTAACGAGCTCCTCCTCCCCTCTTCTCATCACGTCTCCATACCACCTCAATCTACTCTCCCTTATTTTTCCGCGATGTCCTCTCATGACGATAAACTACAGTAGATATGATCACGCTCGGGTCACTTAAAATTGCACGGGGGGGGTCACTAGTTTGTGACCCGCGGGTCACACGTTCGCCACCACTGACCTAGGATTAGCTGTTTCAAAGACTCGCCTCGGTGGCCCAGGTAACGTACTCCGTTTACAACGAGAGAGGCACCGAGTGAGCCTTCCTTTGGATGACAGTTAAATCCACGGTGTACGGTGGTATTTGCACGTAAAAGAACCCTCTCTACTAAGCAACTGGTAGATGAGGCACAATTCCCAGGTGTATGAGCTTCCCTTCTACCTGGCGTCGGTGGAGGGAGCGGCTTATTGCGTTGGGCACAACAGTTCTCGTCTGATCACTGAAGTTAAGCAAAGTACTGACATTGGTGGCCACTTGGGAAAACTGGGTACCACTAATGCCCCCAAATCGTCGCATTAGTGTAGTATCCGTGCAATTCCTGCATTAGAACTATGCAGTGGACGGGACTCTAACGACCTTGTAGTTGAAGAGCCCTAAAACACCAACAAAAGAAAAGGGCGTCGGTGGAGTGACCCAAACCGGGCCTGGCTCCAATGAACAGTTGTTCGACGATAAATTAGCAGCGGGGGTTGCAGCTTTGGTCGACACCCGGCTGCGGAAAAATACCGTTCAATATGTCCCCCGCGTGTCCATTCAGCGGGGCAAGATGGGTATCCGATCCTGCCGTAGGGGGGAAAAGCGTTAGAAGTTGCGTTTTTGATTAGCGTTTTAGAGCTATTGGGGAATAGATTAGGATGTGACCTACAGGATCAATGTAGGGTGGATGAAATGGAGACAGTGCTCTATGGTTCACTGTGTTGGGCAGTGTGAAAGAGCCATGACAACAGAATGAGGGTAGTTGAAATGCGAAAGCTCCGGTACATGGGTGGGGTGTCGAGAGCAGACAGAATTAGAAATTAGTATATATGTTAGGAGCAGCTTGGGGTAGGGGACATCACGGAAAAGATGAGGGGAGGAGGAGCTCGTTAGGCTCATAATGGGCCGGCGCTATATTTTGCGGGGCCCCGTGAAAACATGAAGCGGGGCCCTTCTGTCAATAGGTTCATTAATCCGAATGCGCGGATCCCTGTGCCATCGCACTGTTCGCACACCCATCACGCCGGCCCTGCCTGGCCCAGGGGTAGGGGAAGACCAAAGCAGACGTGGGGGCAGGTTGTACGTAAAGATATGGTAGTGCGTGAGGTAATGAGGACCGGGTGGGGGATAGGCGAGAGTGGAGAGCCAGAACCCGCAGACCCTGCCACAGAGCGGGATAAGGGTATGATAATAGTGATGATGTCTCACAACTAGGGTTCCTTTAAAATTAACCAACGTCACGTCGCCATTTTCTTTAATGTTCCGCTGTGGGATTCTTTGACATGACGTCAACCATTCTTTCCTCGTTTCCACGAGGGCTCATTCATCTTTTACGTCCCTGAAATTTTAAACAGGGAGAGTGAATAATGTAGTGGTAAAGAGATGTTTATTTAATGTGATTTGTTTATGACAGCATCGCCGTTTAAGGAGACTGAAGGAGGACAGCAAGGAGGAGAAATTTCGGGAGAGGGAGAAGGGGGAGGATGGAAGAGATGCGTCACCATACGTTCAACACCATTTCCCTCTGAAACTATATTGAAAGGAAAAAAACTGGACGCTAAGCTTATCTGAGATCGGAACTCGCAACCTTCAACTTAGATAAAAGATGCTCTAACCACGGGGAGTAGCTATAATGTTTGATATATACACTATAGGCAAAATAACATGTTTTAAAGCGAAACGTGTCACCAATATACTACATTAAATGAGACAACAAACAGCAGGCGTGGGACAAGGACCTGAAAGTCTTCAAAAAGTGAATGAGTCGGGAAGGCAGGTGGATAGAGAAGGTATAGTTCGTCCCCCGTCCCATTTGAGTACCTCCCGTCACCATCATAATAATAACAATAATATATGGTGTACCTCCGAGACACTTATTTGCTTTTTTTTCGCAATACGGGACGACCCATTCACTCTGTTTTCACACATAATGAAATGACATATCCATGAGGAGGAGGAGGAGGAGAGGGACTAAGACGAGGGGGGAGAGTCAATGGATCCATCTCCCCAAACAAACAAGCCTCCTTCTATTCATTCAACGACTGCATTTCTTTCGCAGGCCTCTTGGAGTCTCGATTGTCTTAAGGTTAGGAGAGAGAGGGGGGGCAGAGAGGAGAGAAAGCAGACTGAGGGAAAGGAAGGAGGGGGTGGCGATAGAGTACTGGAAGGTGTTAAGACACTAGTATAATGGATGAGCCCATATTCATCCTTAAGAAGGAGGAGGAGGAGGAGAAGAGTCCTATACTCAACTGCTTCAACCCTTTTCTTGTCACACACCGCCTTCTAACTCCTCCATTACCCCCCTGTACCACTTCACTAACCTTACACGACCCTTTCACATCCACAACCTCATTTCGGCTTGGCACCGAAAAACACATTAACTTTCCCCGAGAGAAAACCCCTAAAACCATAAAAAAATAAGTAATTATTCCCTCAAGAGACCCACACAGAGAAATGGAAAAAGCACTCGGCAAAAATGGAGGAAGGAAGCTGTCAGCAGAGAGAAAAAAAAGGTGATGAGGGACCTTGAGATGGATGGTGGGATGGAGGGACATGTTGGCCACCATTCGTAGGACATGCGACAGGGTTGGGAGCGAAGAGCTGAAGTGAAACGACACAAGGGCATAGACAAGCAGAGACACTGATACACGTCAGCAATGATTGAGTGGAGCGCCGTACAGAAGAGAAACACACAGAGACGTACCGGGGAAAAAAACAAGAAAATTCCAGCCTGGAGAAAAAGAAATCGAGAATTTTGGAGGAGATCCAGAGGATAAAGAGGGAAAGGAGAAGGAAGAAGCAATGGGGAAGAAATATGACTCTTAAAAATACACCATTAAGCCCTACCGTTGCACGGAATCGATCTCGCAATCTTGCACAGGGCTTATTTCTCTCCGTCGACGCCAAGGCTGGGGGCTAGTTCCCACACCTGAGAATTTGGTCGATCTATAAGGTTCTTATACAAGCAGATGATATAGTATGGAATGTCCTAAGAAAGAAAGGGGTTGATGAAGGCCACATTAGGATAGTGCAGGATATGTATGATGGTTCCATCACTAGGGTGAGGACAGCATGGGGTAACACTGCAAGCTTCAACGTGCAGGTTGGTGTGCATCAAGGGTCAGCACTTAGCCCATACCTATTCACTCTGGTAATGGATGAGCTGCTGACGGGAATAGGGGAATGGGCCCCCAGTGCCTGGTATTTGCAGATGATGTGGGAAGGCTCAAGGAGTCCAAGGAGGATGCACAAAAGGGCCTACAAGACATTAAAACAGCAATGGCAGGAGGGGGCCTTAATGTTAACATGAGGAAGACTGAGTACCTGGCTTTCAATTTTAGTGGCCAGGGGCAAGAGGATGAGTTACGTTGTGGGGGAGAGGGGATCCCGGTGGTGCAGGAATTTCGCTATCTAGGATCAGTTTTCCAGAGTAATGGAGAGATTGATTCTGACGTGACCCGTCGGATTAATGCAGGATGGTTGAAGTGGAGACAGGCAAGTGGGGTCCTGTGTGACCGCAGGGTCCCAATAAAGTTGAAGGGCAAAGTTTACAGAACTGTCGTTAGGCCCGCTATGCTGTATGGCTCAGAGTGTTGGGCAGTTAGGAAGAACCATGAAAGGCAAATGCAAGTGGCGGAGATGCGAATGCTGCGCTACATGTGTGGGGTGTCACGATCCGACAGAATCCGAAACAATTATGTTAGAGGTAGCTTGGGGGTGGGGGACATTGCAGAGAAGATGAGAGAAAGGCGTTTGAGGTGGTATGGGCATGTGATGAGGAGGGGAGAGGAGGAGCTTGTTAGGTGCATTGTGGGACTGCCGGTAGTTGGGGGCAGTAGGGGTAGAGGACGACCAAAACGGACGTGGGAACAGGTGGTGCAAAGGGACATGGAGGCGTGTGGGGTGGAGGGAGACTTGGTGGGGGATAGACGGGAGTGGAGGATTAGAACCCGCAGACCCGACCCTGCCTCGGGCGGGAGAAGGGTGAGATGATGATGATGATGATGATGATGATACAAGCAGATGATATCCTACACATCCACATACGACCACCGCTTTACGTTCCACCCGACGAAAGGAGCATTGAGAGCCTCTCTGGCTTTCGAAATAAGCTAATCGCCTCGGTTAAGGGTCGAACATACAACCACTGATGCACAAATGCACTACCTCTACGCCATCGAGACGGTCATTCCACCCAAACAAGCATGAGAGCAACTACTTCCCGTCTATGGCAGGGTCGGATATCCTTTTTGCCCCGTGATATGCATGAGTGATCTGCTGCAAACTCCTTTGCTTAATTATTTCGGCCTATATTTCTTCATTAGGGCACTTTTCCTCCACTTACACCGGAGGAGGTTGCATATAGAAAGGGTTCTTTACGTGCAAATGACATCGTACACACCACACGGGGCAATGGATGCATGGATTACTGGATTGAATTCATGGGTTGGGGAGTAACTCCCACGACCAACCCCTAAGGGGCTGCTCGTGGGAGATGAGGAGGTAGGTGTAGAGGAAGAATGAGAGGGGAAATTTACAGCACCCAACGTTCTTTACCAACCACCCATGTTGATACTAACGTGGGCTTGCGTTGCTTAACTTCAGTGATCTCATGAGAACTGGTGTGTCCAACGCAACTTGGCTGCACACAGCTTGACTAAAGCTTTTCCATTCGATGCAAGGCGTACTCGGGGCCTCTCTCTCGTCCCAAAGCAGCCAACCCAACCTCAATCCAGTATCGAACCTGGAACCACTAACGCAGTAGTTCAGCACGCTAACTGTGCGTCAACGAGGTGGGCATTCCACATAAACCACCATCTTAAAATAATGCAGACGACGCATCCTTCAAGAAAACTGGCACCATGAAAATATATACAGTATCTTAAAGACAACTGCGTTCTCGCCCGCAAATATGATGACAACTAGGGCTGCAGCAGGCACGGCTGTACTTCGTAATTCTACTCGGCGCTGTGGTGACGATGACCAAAGCAACTCCTAACCCTTTCCCGCCTATGGCGGGGTCGGTTACCTATTTTGTCTCTCTGAATGGGGGAGTGGCGAGTTGCGTTGGACACACCAGTTCTCGTCTGATCACTGAAGTTAAGCAACGCAAGCCCAGTTAGTACTGACATGGGTGGTCGCTCGGGAAAGCTGGGCACTGCTAATACCCAATAATCGTCGCATTAGTGTAGTGTCTGTGCAGACTATGCACTAGAACTATGCAGTGGACGGGTCTCTAATGACCTTGCAGTTGACGGGACCTTGAACACCAACAAACCAACCAACCAACCCTCTGAATGGACACAAGGGTGATATACCGGACGGGTGTTTTTCCACAGCCGGCTGCCGACTAAAGCTGAAACCTCCCATATTCCATTCCTCCCGAATTTTACCGACCCCAAAGGGCGAGTTTGTACACCTGGGAATTTTGCCTCATCTAGCCGTTGTATACTGCAGTAGAGAGAGTTCTTTCACGTGCAAATGCCATTGTACACCAAAACGGGATCTTGGTTTTACTTCTCACCCGAAAGAAAGCTCACTCGGAGCCTTTCTCTCGCCCGAATGAAGCCAACCCACCTCGATCCAGTATCGAACCTGGAACTACTAGGGCAGTAAATCGAGCTCGCTGCCTATTGCGCCACCGAGGCAAGTCCGATGACCATCTGCAATATCGAACACATTATTCAAAATGACAAAAACAAGGATCCTTAAGCCGCCGGGCAAGGCAGACACTAAGAATTTAGCCGCCGTTGCAACAGCAGGCGCAGCACACACCACAAGTAGCAAACGTCTCTTCTTAAAGCAGGAGTTTAGGCATGCTGGTGAGACGGGCGAGGCAAAGAAATCGTCAGTAGATAAATGGAGTGACAAGAGTGTGTAAGGGGGGAGAGAGAAAAGAAACACAAGAGCTGGGGATGGAGTGGAGGGATGGCGAACAATGTCCATCCATCCCCCTCCATATATCTACAGCAAATAAAAAAAAATGCAAGCTACTATTCACTTTTAAACCCTTTACCATCTGGCATCACAATCTGTGTCTACGACATCGTTAATATTTTCAAGACGGGGGGGGGGGGGTTGAACGGTGGGGGCCTGAGGAGGATGACGATAAGGAGAGGTTCGCCAACGAGGTGAAGGCTAGTGTGGGAGGAGGTAAAGGATGAAAGCTTGGAGTAGGAGAAGTGACCAAAGAGAGCAAGAAGGGAAAGACAAAAGAGTAAACAACATCAGAAATAATAGCAGTCGTGGGGAGGAGGGGCAGGCGACGGGAGAGAGAGAGGTGGGCCAACGAATGAAAGGGGAGAGCAAAAGAAAAGGGTTAAATTTTTCGGCTAATATTTCAAGATGTTCCGTTGGAAAGAAAGAAGGAGGAGTAGGAGATGGGCGGAGAGGGATAAGTGTAAAAAAATGAAACTATAAACTAACTGCGCCTCACAAGCACTCCAGGGACGTCGTCCTAGTAATGGTCAGTAGAAGAATCCCGGTCATCATTCATCGAGTATTAACAATGTTTCAATCTTGTAGTAGATGGAGGTAAGGGAGGGGATTCAGGGGAAGGGATGAGAGGGGGTTGAGCAGAAAAGAGGAAGAGGGGGGGAGGAAGTAGAAACGACAGAGAGAAATGAAACCGGAGCACAGGGAAAGTGTTAGGGGTCGAGGAGGAGGAAGAAGACGATGGCGACAACCACGAATTCCATTGGTCACTTCCACTGGTCACTTCCACATCCCGAAAGACAGAATCGCCATTGGATGGACGCTATATTCCTTCGAGGATTTCATCATAGCATTTTTTAGCTGACCAAAGGGTCAGTGGACATAAGACAACGCTCGAAGTGAGTGGAAGACGTGAAGGGGAAGGGTCAGTTAGGCAAGAAGGAAAGCGAGCGGCCGTAAGGGGTGCAGAACAGGGGTGGAGGGGGATGAAAGAGGGGGAGGGGGAAATTAAAAGAGCGAGCGACAGAAGGGGATAAAAAATATCTTAGTATGGCACTTAATTACATCCAGTAATCGATCGAATTCCTTGTCAGCTGGACCATTCGGTCACTTTAACGATATACTTTGGACCATCGCCGCGGCCGTCTGGTAGACATCGTAGTCCACCACGAAAAAAAAAAGAGCACAAATGGACTTGGAAGCAAGTGACTCCTGCTGGTGCTGCTGTCGCCACCGCTAAGGGTCATTTTTCTGATTCAGTCCACCTCGCCCCCCCCCGTGTATTCCTTCACAAGGATGAAGAAGAAATTTCTGAATTTTCTGTCTGAAATATTCAAAATCCGAAAGTCAATATTACCCTAGTCTCCCTCACCAAAATCCCCTTAAACACCCTCTCCCTCGAGACCAGAGAGTCTGCAAATTACTCGCCATAAATTGAGGGCAGCAGACCAACGTCCATATCGATTGACCAGCAGCAGTCATCGTCATCAGGATCATCTAGTGACCACCACCATTGTCGGTGATAAGGGGAGAGAATCAGGGGAGAGGCGGGCTGCGTCTAATGTCAAAAACACACAAAGGAGTTATGAATCAATGCATGAGATGCCAACCCTTCTCCCCCCCTTACAACTGCCCTTTCCCCTTAAGAAACTCCTCTTCCTCCTTTTAAATGAGTCTCCAGAGCAGAGCAGCAGTTCTTACAAAACGCGACAGACAATAGCACAAGGAAGCAAGGAAGGGTCAGCAGAACAGAAGAACAGATGGGCGAAAAGGTGAAGAAGGAGGAAGTGGTGAATCCCCCTTAACACCACCACTACTTTTTTGGTTTACAGCCTTGTCCACTCGGCATTACCCCATCACCGAAAAGAAGAAGAGAGGGAGTGGGAAGAAAGGAAAAAAAAAACACATTGAGTAGAGAAATCAGTCGAGAAAATGGAAACGATAAGTGTCCACCTCGTCGACCAGTGGTCATTCTACAGCTTTCTCAAATGAACGGCTTTTTTCTTCAAGCCCGGCAGTGGCAAGGCAGCAACAGCAGCGTCATCATCGCCTTAACTGTCGCCATTCACTAGGACACATTAGATTGAAGAGAATGATGGGCATCACCATTGTGGCCGTAATTCCTTCTCAAGTCCATCCAATTTAATGTCCAGCCACACAAAATAGGGGAAGACCATTCACACAGGTCAGAAGCGGATGAAAAAAGGACGAAGGATTGCCACTGTTGCTAAAAGGGGTAAAGAGGGGAGTAGAATAGGGAAAGAGTTGAAAAAGGAGTAATGGGAGGGAACGTCCAGCGATAAAAAAAAAAACAGTCAGTGAATGAATAGTATAGTAGCACTTACGGACACTGAGATTTACGAACGTCCCCCTTAGATACCAACCGCCATATCTTTTTGCTTCGTCCCGTTTCCTGAACCCTCAAAAATCCGACTCTCAAACATAGAACATTTTTAAATCTCAAGCAGCTTCTACTGGTTCGGAACTATCGCCCCTGTACTTAGCCCCTTCCCTGCCTCACCTCACCCCCTTCCTCTCCCGCAACTGGTACTGCCCTTCCATATATCAATCTGCAGACGTTTTCCAGAGGCAATTGATGTCACGCACACAGAGCCCAACCCACTCTTCCGCAAATATGGTACGTCGTCGTCACACGCAATTTAACTCGGCATATGACGTTAACAACCTCTTTTAGCCGGGACGGACGAGGAAATGAAGAAAAGAAAAAAAAATCCTCACCGAACGGGATGGGGGCGGACAGGAAGGGAGAGGGTTATTTATGCCCCTTTAAGTCCTTTTACACCGTCTCCCATTTCCACTACCATTAATAACGACCGATTCCTAATACAGACTACAGCAGTGGTTGGCAGTGCCAACAGAGATATATCACCGACTGCAGCGCCATTCAACGGCCATTCATTTGTGTCCACAGCACAAGCGTTAATCATCATCATCATTCCTAACCCTTTGCTCTCCCTCTAGCAGAGTCGGGTACCCATCTCCAGGAACGGATCCAGGATTTTCGTCACGGGGGTTGAGATATTGGTAGACCCGCCGCAGTGACGTAGTGGTTAGCACGCTCGGCAACTGCGTCAGTAGTTCTAGGTTCGATACTGGACCGTGGTGGGTCGGCTTCTTTCGGGCGAGAGAGAGATAGAGAGAGAGAGAGAAGCCGCGAGTGTGCCTTCTTTCGGATGACAAGTAAAACCGAGGTCCCGTTGTTAGTGTACGATGTCACTTGCACGTAAAAGAACCCTCTCTACTACGCAACGGGTAGATGGGGCAAAATTTCCAGGTGTAGGAGCTCGCCCCCTGGCGTCGGTAGCATTCCCCAACGAACACTAGACCGACGATAAATATGCGTAGGGGTGCAGCTTTGGCCGGCAACCGGCTGCGGAAAAATCTATGACCAATATATCGCCCTGTGTCTATTCAGAGGGACAAAAGGGTTAGGAGTTGCTTTGCTTGTTTGGGGTTGAGCTATTGGCAGCGATTGGAAACCCAATGTTCATTTGACAGTGTCGAGGTCGACCCAAAATTTGGGGGGATCCTCTCCTGCCCATCTCTCCTATTTCAAGTGGAAGCGATGGACGGTACTTTTGCTCAGCAGGCTGCCTACCTAATGCTAAAACGGACGCCAGGAACGAGGTCCTACAACTGGGAATTTTATGACTCTTGTTGCGGCCAAGTTGTATTGGACACACCAGTTTTCGTGAAATCACTGAAGTTAAGCAATGCAAACCCACGTTAGTACCAACGTGGGTAGTTGGTAGAGAACATTGGGTTCTGCTGATTTCCCCTCTCCTACATCCTTTCACCTACCTCCTCCTCACCCGCGAGCAGCTTCCTAAGGGTTCGGCCTGTTATGGCTGCTTGGCTTATCCCCAACCCGTTAGTGTGTAAGAAACTAAACGTGGAATAGGGAAGGGAGAGGAAAAGCTCCCCCCCCCCCTGCTTTCCGTCTTGGAGCGGAGGCCGGCGCCTACCACTACAAGTAAAAAAACAATCCTTTCCAAAGGAGAAGAACATATACTGAGGACATTAAGTATTAATAACATTTTGAGGTGTAGAATCGCCCTTGCCTAACCGTCCTAACCCCTGACGTCGGTAAATAACCATTACAGCAGACAGACCAGCGATAAATAATAGAACAAATTGACCCAGCCGCACTACCCATCTGGGCCAAAAAAAAGCAGACCTATTGGTAATTGCTGCTTGCCTCGAGAGTAGCACCTCGACTTTGAGTATAGATCCCGGTTCGATTACGCCAACGTGGGGCGAAGGGCTCCCTTCAATCGAGATAAAAGCCCCAAGTGTGCATTCCCTCCTGTATGGGTCCCTTTCACCAAGGACTTCAATATATGTGTAGATCGGCGATCAGTAGGTCGCTCTCGAGTATGTATCGGTAAATTACCTTTCTTAGTACGAAGCGGGCGGCCCAGATCTGGGGCGACCAGAAAGAAATTTCAAATTTATTTCATGAATGAGACGAGGTCCACTATCTGCCCCTCTAAAAATCCCTTTCTACTCAAAAAACGACGTAGGGTCAGACTACACTTTGCAGATGAGTAACAGCAATCGTCTTAACGTGAATAAATAACCCAGGGGACAGACCGGCTGTAAACGAGCGGTCAATGACGGACGGAAGTGAAAAGGAGGCGGTGGTGACAGGTTAATGTGAGGGCATTTCGCCAACAGACAACATTGCATTCCCCTTCCCTCCTCCACCTAACCTTTTTCCCGCCTATGGCAAGATCGGGTGCCCTTCTTCTCCTTTTCAATGGACACAAGGGCTGCAACCTCTATGCTTCTTTATCGCTGGTCTACTGATCGTTGGGAAATTCCACCGACGCCTGGGCGGTGAGGGGAGCGGCGAATTGCGTTGGACACACCAGTTCTCGTGTGATCACTGAAGTTAAGCAGCGCAACCCCAGCTAGTACTGACATGGGTGGCCGCTTGGGAAAACTGGGTACTGCTAATACCCAAAAAAAAACCGTCGCATTAGTGTAGTGTCTCGGCAGTATCTGCATAATAACTACGCTGTGGACGGGACTCTAATGACCTTGTAGTTGAAGGGCCCTAAAACACCAACAAACAAACAAGGGGGGGGTGAGTTCCTACACTTGGGAATTCTGCCTCATCTACCACTTGCATAGTAGAGGGGGTTCTTTTACGTGCAAACGCCATCGTACACCTCTCTCGACCTCGGTTTTACTTCTCATTGGAAGGAATGCGCACTCGGGGCAGCTCTCTCTCCGGAAAGAAACCAACCCACCTCGGTCCAGTATCGGGAGCGGCGAGTTGCGTTGGACACACCAGTTCTCGTCTGATCACTGAAGTTAAGCAACGCAAGCCCAGTTAGTACTGACATGGGTGGTCGCTCAGGAAAGCTGGGTACTGCTAATACCCAATAATCGTCGCATTAGTGTAGTGTCTGTGCAGTCTATGCATTAGAACTACGCAATGGACGGGTCTCTAATGACCTTGTAGTTGACTGGACCTTATCGGTCAACAATCGGTCCAGTATCGAATCTAGAACCACAGAAGCACGCCACCCTATGCAGGATCACTGCCCTTCCCTACTTTCAAAAACAAAAGAGAGCAGAAATGAGACGAGAATTGAACCTACAGTCATAGCCACACACGTAACGCCTACTAGATGGCGCTAGCTGATCATGACAACTAAATTATTATGTAGGCCCTATCTTCACACCCATTTTTCTTACTCTCGCCGGTCGTTCCCTTACGCAATACTTTCACTCATCAACCAAAATCTTATAATCCTTATGGGTTTTTCTTAGATTTAAGATGACGAAGAGTAGAAGGTGGTAGAATAAAATAATTCTCTCCTTCAACCCTATTTTTTTTGGTTCTTTTTCCCCCTTGTAATTGGCTACTGCACCTTCAATCCTTCCCTTCCAATCCTTTTCCTACAACTACCTGACTTCTCTGAAACATCCATCCAAATCCAGCCTGAAATAGGTCCCTTTCATCCCTTTAGCTCTTTTTTTTCTTAACCATAAAATCATCTTCAAAATAACACCTAAGTTGTAAGATACTTAATTCAACTAAGGCAAGATAGAAAATGGAGAAGGGGCATTCACAAAATATTCAACTTCATTACTCTGAATACTTCTAACCCTTTTCCCGCCTATGGCAGGGTCGGGTACCCATTTGTCCCTCTGAATAGACACAGGGCGATATATTGGTCATAGTTTTTCTGTAGGCGAGCCGGTTGCAGGCCAAAGCTGCACTCCTACGCTTATTTATCGTCGGTCTAGTGTTCGTTGCAGAATTCTACCGACGCCAGGGGGGGGGGCGAGCTCCTACACCTGGAAATTTTGCCTCATCTACCCGTTGCATAGTAGAGAGGGTTCTTTTACGTGCAAGTGGCATCGTGCACCAACACGGGACCTCGGTTTTACTTCTCATCCGAAAGAAGGCACACTCTCTCTCTCTCTCTTGCCCGAAAGAAGCCGACCCACCTCGGTCCAGTATCGAACCTAGAACAACCGACGTAGTTGCTGAGCGTGCTAACCACTACGCCACCGCGGCGGGTTCATTACGCTGAATACTGTGATAGTAAAACAATTCATTTCAAGGGGAAGAAGTAAGATGAGGCTAAGAAAAACGATTTAAGATGCTAGTAAAGGAAAGGGGCAAGTAAGAAACAGTAGCAGAAAGAAGATGAAGAAGAGTTACGGGGATTGAGATGGGGTAAGGAGACGGTGTGAGAATTGCGATGAAAGAAGTGCAAACTAAGAAGCAGGTGAACAAATTATTTCGTGGAGGGTTGTAAGTTGATTTGAATCAATACAAGACTTCTCAAGAAAACGCCTTTGATAAGTCTCAATGTAAAGAAACTTATTAAGAAAAGTAACAATCTCCTTGTAAGATTGAAGTAGTGACTTGCTTACCATTTCTTTGAAGTACTTTTAAACAGAAGGTGGAGGAGAATGAGAGGGGAGAGGGAGAGAGGGAGGGAGAGAGAGAGAGGGAGAGAGGGAGAGAGAGAGGGAGAGGGAGAGAGAGGGAGGGAGAGAGAGGGAGGGAGAGGGAGAGAGGGAGGGAGGAAGAAGGAGAGAGAGGGAGGGAGGGAGGGAGAGAGAGCGAGAGAGAGAGAGAAAGAGATGACCAACGAAGGGCAATGGTGCTGGAAATACGAGCGAGCAGGCTGGAAGGTGGTCAATAAGTGAGGTATCAACAGGGATTGGGCAGTGATTATTGGTCGGCAGCAGCAGTGTGAGTCGAAAGAAAATGGTCAAGAAATGGACATTTTAGAAAAAAAAAAGGCATAGGAGGAGGAGTGGGAGAGAAAAGAAGCACTCAAGAAATTATCTCAAGAAACGTCTCAAGAGTACAAACCGAGTTCATTACGGGATGTCACTTGACTTTTAAAGAGCCCTCAGAAACATTTTTTCCAATAAAACATGAACAGATGCTCGAGGACAAACTAGTCACCCACGCTACCACCGACGACGTCAAATGCTACTTTACTTCTCTTCTAAGGAGTGGATGTACTGCATTGGACATACCAGTTCTCTTCTGATCACTCTGATGTTTCTGTGTATGTTTTAGGGCCCTTCAACTACAAAGGTCATTAGAGACCCGACCACTGCGTAGTTCGAATACAGAGACTTCACAGACACTACACTGATGCGACGATTCTTGGGTATTAACAGTACCCAGTTTTCCCAGTTTCCACAGTTTACCCAGTTTGCTGGGGGTGCGTTGCTTAACTTCAGTGATCAAACGAGAACTGGTGTGTCCAGCGCAATAAGCCACTCCCTCTGATCACCTAATCACTGAACTTAAGCAACCCAACTCCAGCTAGTATTGGCATGGGAACATTGGGTACTGCTAACACCCAAATCGTCGTAATAGCGTCGTGTCTGTGCGGACTCTGCATTACAACCACGCAGTGGAAGGGGTTCTAATGACCTTTGCAATTGAAAGGCCCTAAAATGCCAACAAAACAAAAGTTCTCTTCTAAGAAGTGCCGTCTTTGTGTTTTAGGGCCGTTCAACGACAAGGTCATTACAGCCCCGTCCACTGCGTAGTTCTCTAATGCATATGCTGCACAGACACTACACCAATGCGACGATTATTGGGTATTAGCAGTACCCAGCTTTCCCAAGCAGCCACCCATGTCAGTACTAACTGGGGTTGCGTTGCTTAACTTCAGTGATCAGACGACAACTGGTGTGTCCAACGCAATTTGCCGCTCCCCTAGTGTGCTGGAGCTCCTACAACAATCACTTGCAGAAATAATAAGTAAATGGTCACTAGACATCCACACATTAGCATGGGTCCCCTGGCAAGTGCCTAGCGAGCACATGCGTTAAGATGCAAATGATCCTAAGAAGAACTGACAATGGCCGCCACCAAAGTGGCGGCCGCAACAAGCGTCAACAACAAAAATAAGCCGCTAATTAAAGTCTTCATGCAAGTCTATAGAGATTGAGAGAAACTGAGAACTGCAACGACTGACTGTGGTCGGTCACTCGTGTGGCTAACCACTAGAGGGATGTGGTCATTAATATCTACACCACCAACTTGTAACACAACAATATAAGGTTCGTCTCCCTTGACCAGCTGGGCATTGTTGCTAACTTCCTTTAAAAATGAAAAATTTGATAGTGAAAGATCCACCAACTACTCCTTCAGCAGCGTTAATGAAGAGTGACCACCAAGCCGAAGCGACAAAAGTACTGATAGTTGGTGATGGTCCTCATCTTCCTCTTCCAAAACCGCAAGGTTACATACAAGCTAAGAAAATTCATCAGCCCTGCCAAGTAAAGTCCACACACCACTCTTCCATTTAGTCTTACACTGTATTTACTAAGGAATAGTGCTATTTATAGTCCTATTAATTTACCTTACACAAAGTGGGAATTGAATTCCCATCGCTTAAAAGGCAACATCCCCTTGATCGTCGTTCATCACGCATTTATCGCAGCAACTTTCAGCAAAGCATGCAATGCGTAGGAAATCTAGGTATAATTACGACGTCCTGGCAAAACGATTGCTAACGAGCCCGTAACATACCTTTACCCAGTTTGTGACCCACCACTTGCATTTCCCTTAAATCCAACACCTCCTAACAACATGCTCTTACCATTTCAGCCAGCCCTCTCTCTGTTTCTTCTGGGAGCGGCGAGTTGCGTTGGACACACCAGTTCTCGCCTGATCACTGAAGTTAAGCAACGCAACCCCAGCTAGTACTGACATGGGTGGTCGCTGGGGAAAACTGGGTACTGCTAATACACAAAAGTCGTCGCATTAGTGTAGTGTCTGTGCTGTCTATGCATTACAACTATGCAATGGACGGGTCTCTAATGGCCTCGTAGTTGATGGCCCTAAAACATCAACAAACAACATCCTCATCATACCCTTATCCCACTAGTGGCAGGGTCGGGTCTGCGGGTTCTAGCTCTCCACTCCTGTCTGTCTCCCACCAGGCCCCCTCCATCCCAGACACTACCTACCATATTCTTGTATATAACCTGTTCCCACGTCTGCTTCGGCTTCCCCCTGCCCCAGGTGTATCCTAACACATGCATTTCTGTAATGGACGCAAGAACTCCTCCTCCCTTCTCATTACATCGCCATACCACCTCAATCTACTCTCCTTCCTTTTTTTTCGCGATGCCCCCACCTCAGGCTACCCCTATGTTGTTGGTGTTTATTGGTATTTTAGGGCCCTTCAACTACAACGTCATTAGAGCCCCGTCCACAGCATAGTTCTTATGCATGAGACTACACAGACACTATACTAATGCGACGATTTTTGGGTATTAGCAGCACCCAGTTTTCCCAAGCGGCCACCCATGTCAGTAGGCTACTAGCTGGGGTTGCGCTATTTAACTTAGGCTACCCCCAGGCGCGGATCCAACATTGACACTTGGGTCGACATTGACACTGACAAATGAAAATTGCGTTTCCAATCGCCACTGGCTACCCCTAACATATTCATTTGTAATTCTATCAGCTCGCAACACCCCTTACTCATCTACCGCAGCTTTCGCATCTCGGCTACTTTCATTCTATTGACGTGGCTCTTCCTCACTGCCCAACACTCTCATCCATATAACATAGCTGGCCTAACCACTGCAGTATAAAACTTCTGTTTCAACTTTAATGGGGCCCTCCTATCACACAGGACTCCACTTACCTGTCTCCACCTTCAGCTTCTCCATTTCTAGCCTCACAGCTTCTTTTCTGCGCTACACAATAACATTTCCTAGGTAGCTATAAAAATCCGTATGTGTGTGCATTAGATTGCTTATTGTTATGTGGAATAGGGCAGACACCATGCAATTTTATAATCAACAAAACATTAATTTACGTGTCAAAGTTTCTGTTTTGGTTGTATAATGCGATCCCAACCCTGCGATGCCGGCATGCCCTCACAAACAACCCAGCCAATATTCCTTTTTTGTTTCGTTGTTTGTTGGTGTTTTAGGGCCCTTCAACTACAAGGTCATTAGAGCCCCATCCACAGCATAGTTCATATGCAGATACTGCCGAGACACTACACTAAAGCCTGGTTCAGTGGCACGCGCAAGAGCGGCAGATACCGCGTGAGCAGGCGCAGCGCTCCCGCGCGCTTATGATTGGTTGGTTGCACTGTAGACGACCGCCATTATGCCATGACATCATTGTTCGCTCATTACGCCGCCTAGCGGGCATTGTCAAAATCAACCGGCGCGCGTCCTATCTGCCGCTTACCACTGAACGAGTCCTCGCGCAGTTCGTCTTGGTGACGGTGCTCTACGTCACTATTTTGTTGGTTGCGCGCGCGCTCTTTTCGCTGGTAGCGCTTGCCACTGAACCAGCCTTAAGGCGACGATTTTTGGGTCTTAGCAGTACCCATTTTCCCAAACGGCCACCCATGTCAGTACTAGCTGGGGTTGCGCTGCGTAACTTCAGTGATCAGACGAGAACTGATGTGCCAAACGCAATTCGCCGCTTCTGCCAATATTCCTGCAGGTTCCAAACGCCTGGCTGGGGTTCCCCCAGTCAGAGCATGTTCAGTGGACCCGCAGACCCGACCCTGTCACTGGCAGGATAATGGTATGATGATGATGATGAGGTAGCTATAAAAAAAATCTATCCATAAAATTGGCTTTTTCACAAATTTTGGAAAAGCCCCGTAAAAATCCAAATTTATTCCCTTGATTCTATGTGATGTATACATGCATCAATATAACATTCCAACCTCGATAAAATGACTCAATATTTATCAAAACTTGGTATTTTCCACCTTCGAATACACGCTTCAAATTCTGATTAAAGTTATTACCTAGTACGCATCTTATTTACATACAGTATACGGCTTTCGATATTATTAAACTTCGCCAACGATACCAGCCGATTATTTCCCTCCCCTCAACTAATTCAAAGAAATGGCTCGCTCACCTGCATACTACTACTACTACATCTATCAAAGGTCCATTAAAATGCAATCACCGTTTGAATTATTCCATATCGCAGCAAGGAAAAATGAAAAACATTCTGATTGAAAACTGAACCCTAAACAACATTCGACAACGCCGAACGCATTCTTTTGCCAAAAGAGATCATTACTGCGTTCCAAAAGGTACACAAGCCTGTACATAGAATCTTACGGCGCTCCTGCCTTCTATTATTTAATCTCTAATGATTCGTTTCCTTTTGATGCCTCCGTTGTTGTTGTTGTTCCAATGGCACTCGTCAAATGTACGACAACAATATTACGACAACAACCTCTGGAGATTGTCGATCGCTAGGAGCAGGATGGATTCCGTGTTGGACACCAGGATGACCGAAATGAGGTCGATAACCCAGAAATAAGAACATGGAGACAAACTCAATATCAAATGAAAGACTGGTTGTGCAAATAATTATGTAATTAAATCATGTTGAGTGCGGTAGTAGCCAACTAATATCACACTGATAACTGCACTAGGCAAAAATAAGTATTAGAGCAGCAGAAAATGCCTCGCTTACAGATTATTTAATACTGTATAAATAAATCGTTCAAATTATATTTACAATCATTCTCCCATGTTATATTTTATGTTAATATCAAAGCAACTCCTAACCCTTTTCCCGCCTATGGCAGGGTCGGGTACCCATCTTGTCCCTCTGAATGGACACAAGGGCGATATTTTATGTTATGTTAATATCACAATTCATATTTTATGATAATAACAAAAAATATTAGTAAAATGAAACAATAATATTTCGTAGAATAAAAATTAACACTTCACTGCAGAAAAATTGTATTTAAGCACTTTTTCCATTTTTAAAAGTAGTTAAAACTTCAATAGTTAGGTAATTGTTCGTTTGAATTATTATTATTATTATTATTATTTTAATAAACGTACCAAGGTACACAATATTACAACACAAACACACAAAAGCAGATTACAAAACCAGGTGAGAAGTTAAACTCACACAGAGACAAGAGAAACGAAGTGCTGATGCAGCACCCGTTTGAAGTGGAGACAGTTTGCAATGCATTTATGCCTGGAACACTCAAAAACCCTGGACCTAACAGCAAAGGGCAGAGTGTTCCAGGAACTGAAGCAGACGGGGGGAAATAGCACCTTCTTGAGTCACGGGCAGGCAGGGTGCAAACAGGTTTACTTCTGGATATACTTCTGGATGTAACCCGTAGAATAATGGGGGGTGGCTGAAGTGGAGACAGGCAAGCGGAGTCCTTGTGATAGAAAGGTTACAACAAGCTGAAAGGGAAGCTCTACAAGGCAGTGATTAGACCAGCTATGCTGTATGGATTGGAGTGTTGGGCAGTAAGGAAGAGCCACGTCACTAGAATGCAAGTGGCTGAGATGCAAATGCTCCGGTACATGAGTGGTGTGTCGAGAGCTGATAGAATCAGGAATGCGTATATTAGAGGTAGCCTAGGGGTGGTGGGCATAGCAGAAAAATGAGGGAGAAAAGGCTGAGGTGGTATGGACACGTCATGTGAAGAGGGCAGGAGGAGTTGGTTAGGTCCTTGCCAGGAATGCAGATGGTCGGTAGCACCCAGGGGACATGGCAGTGTGTGGGGTAGACGGGGACCTGGTGGGAGACAGACGGGATTGGGGGGCTAGAACCCGCAGACCCGACCCTGCCACGGGCGGGATAAGGGTATGATGATAATCTTGGGTATAATTCATAGTACAGGATGATCTGCCAGAAAATGAGGCAGGCCGGCATCCCCACCACAGACAATTTGCCAATATTCCTGCAGGTTCCAGACGTCTGGCTAGGGTGACCCCAGTCACAGTATGTTCCGCGGATCCCACTGACCCGACCCTGCCGCAGGCAGGATAAGGGTATGATGATGATCTTTGGCACAGTTTAAAGATCAAAGTTCATACCTATTTTTGTAGCACCATTCTATTGATTATTCCTCCAAGGCAATGGGGAGATAGACTCCGATGTGACCCTGACAATCAATGAGAGATGGTTCAAGTGGAGACAGGCAAGCGGAGTCCTGTGTGATAGGAGTTACAATCAAATTGAAAGGGCAGTTTTACGGGGCAGTGGTTAGGCCACCTATGTCATATGAATCAGAGAGTTGGACAATGAGGAAGAGCCACGTACATGAATGGATTGCAAATAGCCGAGATAAGAATGCTGCGGTATATGTGCGGGGTGTCCAGAGCTGATAGAATAAGAAATGAGTATATTAGAGGTAGCCCGGGGATGGTGGAAATCGCGGAAAATATGAGGGAGAGTAGGTTGACGTGGTATGGCAACGAAATGAGAAGAGGAGAGGAGGAGGTCGTTAGGTCCATTTCAGGAATACAGGCGGATAAGGGTATGTTGCACCCACGCAGAACGAAGGTGAGCGAACTCTTACATCACAATGAAAGGTCCATAACAAACGAAAAAAAACACTTTGATCAGGGTCGAATTTGCACAAGCTACTAATTTAGTCATAAAGTAGAGGTTTGCTGATGTTGACGGGCAATACTCCAATGTATTTCCATTTTCAGAGCAACCCCGCCTCGGTGGCGCAGTTGATAGCGTGCTCGGTAACAGCGTCAGGGGTTCTTGTTGTTTGTTTGTTGGTGTTTAAGGTCCCGTCAACTACAAGGTCATTGGAGACCCGTCCACAGCATAGTTCTAATACATAGACTGCACAGACGCTATTCTAATGCGACGATTATTGGGTATTAGCAGTACCCAGTTTTCCCGAGCGAACACCCATGTCAGTACCAGCTGGCCTTGCGTTGCTTAACTTCAGTGATCAGACTAGAACTGGTGTGTCTAACGCAACTCGCCGCTCCCTGTCAGGGGTTCTTGGTCCCATACCAGACCGATGTGGGTTGGATTCTTTCGGGCGAGAGAGTGTCCGAGTGCGCCTTCCTTCGGATGAAAAGTAAAACCGAGGTCCCGTGTGGTATATGATGGCATTTGCACATAAAAGAACCCTCTCTACTGTGCAACGGGCAGATGCGGCAAAACTGGTAGACCGACGATAAATGACCAACATTACCCTTGTGTCCATCCAGAGGGACAAGATAGGTATCCGACCCTGTCTTAAGCGGGAAACGGGTCAGGGGTTGCTTTTATATCCATACTCAGAGTGGGAGGTTTAATGAAAAGATTCCTTCTCGTCAGAAATGCAGTAAACCATCACTTTACACCAGGTGTGGAAGAAAAGGAAGCGGAAGCGAGATATGAGAACTTGCTTAAAGATAATTTCAATTCCAAATTGAATTATCACCATAAATTAAAAAGTAAATAGGAAGTCAGAAAGTATCAGTAACAGTGATAATCAAAAAATAGTTGACAGTTGAAGGGTAACGAAGGTAGACATTGCAAGTTCACGAGTTTAAAACATTGGCTACTAATGGTTACCGGAAAGGAGCACAGGAAGGGACAAAGAATGGAAATGTATGCTTGTTAGATTTATATGGTTAATTGACCTCCGTCTTTCAACTAACGAGGAGTGGCGAGAGAGGGTAGGAAGGTGAGCTCCTGCAGGTTTCTTTAATCCCCGACAGCTTTAGAGTACAAAAACAAAACAAACTACCGTCTCATTTGCCGTTTGGAGGGTTCCTTCCCTCCTCCTCTCTCGTCAAAACGTCAACTCAGTCAGGATGGAACCTGCAGTCACCAGTTTTTAAGATTCAAGTACGCTATCAATGATCTACAACAGCAAGCTGGTCACGATCCTATAATCTACGATCAAAATCTCAAGTTTATTCTAGGATTCACATCATTGAAGAGGATGAGGGGAGAGGGTTGGTTTGGCTTGTTTGGTGGTCTCTCCAGTACTGAAAGTAATTTATTAAACGTCGTGGGGGGAGGCATACTGCACCTGAGAATATTACCGATGTTGGAGAAACAAGAGAAGGACTACAGAAGCAGCTGCTTCTTTCGGACAATAAGCCTCCAGTGCGCATTCCGTCGGATGGCAAATAAAACGGCCGTCGCCCCGTGTGGTGTGTGTGCTACAAAAAATAAAATACTGTATAAAGCTACTCGTACACGGTGCAATTTTTATGGCATGGAACACAAAAACTTGCACATGCCACACAGTTGCACTGTGTAAACTCAAGTGCAAAAAAAAAGCAACTCCTAACCCTTTTCCCGCCTATGGCA
Source organism: Trigoniulus corallinus (assembly GCA_013389805.1). Classification (NCBI taxonomy): domain Eukaryota; kingdom Metazoa; phylum Arthropoda; class Diplopoda; order Spirobolida; family Trigoniulidae; genus Trigoniulus; species Trigoniulus corallinus. The sequence goes on along the minus strand of JAAFCE010001036.1, from coordinate 46,746,743 downwards.
GGGTCGGGTAGGTACCCATCTTGTCCCTCTGAATGGACACAGTGCGATATATTGGCCATAGGTTTTTTCTGCAGCCGGTTGCCGGCCAAAACTGCACCCCTACGCTTATTTATCGTCGGTCTAGTGTTCGTTGGGGAATGTTACCGACGCCAGGGGGGGGTGAGCTCCTACACCTGGAAATTTTGCCTCATCTACCCGTTGCGTAGTAGAGAGGGTTCTTTTAAATGCAAGTGACATCGTACACCCCCGCGGGACCTCGGTTTTACTTCTCATCCGAAAGAAGGCACACTACGGCCTCTCTCACCCGAAAGAAGCCGACCCATCTCGGTCCAGTATCGAACCTAGAACTACTGGCGCAGTTGCAGAGTATTCTAACCACTACGCCACCGCGGCGAGTACATGTAAACTCAAGTGCAACTCATGAAAATGGAATGTGCAACTCAGTCTCGCGCCACTTTTTATGTTGCATGCAACTTTCGAGATTTCATAACAGAAAAATACGAAGTTGCGCCATCTGACAGAAAATCAGACATGTTTGATTTTTTGTTGGGCGCAACTTTGCTATCATGCCACTTTTTCACAGTGTTTGACGCGCCTATTGAGAAAAATCATATGTAGTGAATTGTTTTGCAGCCTGCAGTTTATTTCTGTGGAAGTAAATAGAAACATTGGATGATACAGATAATCTTCATCATCATACCGATATTCCCGCCTGTGGCAGAGTCGGGTTTGCGGTTTCTAGCCCTCCACTCCCGTCTATCTCCCACCAGGTCCCCGTCCACCCCACACACCACCATATCCTTATGGACAACCTACTCCCACGTCTGCTTTGGTCTGCCCCTGCCCCGCGTTCTCTCACCTACCTGCATTCCTGAACCGTCACCACTATTTTCCTCTACTTCCTACTTGAAAGCTAAATACTGTCTTCTTCATGTTTATCTTAGCCCTACGTTTTCCACCAATATCGTTTAGGCCCGTCTCTACTTCATCTCTGGAGTCAATAAGTTTGCCAATGTCGTCGGCAAATACCATGCACTGAGGGGCCCATTCTCCTACTCCCGACAGCAGCTCGTCCATAACCAGAATGAAAAGGTATGGACTTAGTGCTGAACCTTGATGTACTCCAACGTTCACTGGGAAGCCTCCAGTATTTCCCCAAGGTCTCCTTACCCTGGCCATTGAACCATCATGCATCTCCTGAACTCTGAGTGGGGTGTCGCGTGCTGACAGAGTCCGCAACGAGTTCATTAGAGGTAGCTTGGGGGTGGGCAACATTGTGGAGATGAGAGAAAAAAAGGTTGAGGTGGTATGGGAATGTGATGCGAAGGGGGAGGACGAACTAATCCGGTACATTATGGGACAGACCATGGGCGGATCCGTGGAGCCGGGGGGTTGCAGCCGTCCAATACTGCGTAAAATACTGTCCAGTAGATCATCATGTGTCTCAAATGAACGAAAATGGGCACTGGATCCTGCAATTAGAGGAGAAAAGGGTTAATGGTGATGATGTGTGTATTTCACTGTAGGTAGCAAGGGCTCTTTGACGTGTAGTGGGATCTTTTATTCACTACACAGGACACAGTTTTACTTCCCACCCGGAACAGAAGGCGAACGTCTGTCTCACAACCAGGAACGAACTTGCAACCAAGGATTTACAAGTCATGCACGCTACCTGTGAGTCACCGAGGTGAGCAACGGGATGAAGGTAAAGATGGTAAAGAAGAGACTGCAGTGTGGAGGGACGCATCACCGTCATTTAGGCATGTAGGTAAAAATTAAAAGCATTTTTTAGTTAAGCTATCACGAAATGACTTTCAAATACCTGAATTTATGAACAAATGTCAACAACGTAGCCGAGAAGAACAACAATATGTTTTTACTTACATTTAAATGGAAATTAGATCTATTGAGAAGTATTGTGAGCAGTCTACGATAAAAATGTCTAAGCATACCACTCGGACAATGGACACGCTACAGCAGATATGCCTATCCTAAAAAAATACAGAAAGAAAGTAAAGAAAAGGCATACACACAAAAAGCCATTGTACAGAAGCCAAATGATAATAGTAATAATAATCATAACTTTCAAGAAGCGTAATGGTTGTCATATATTATCAGAAATGTAACCAACCCAGGGATCTATAACTCATACAACAAGAAGATACAAATACAAAAAAATACCAAAATAACCATCTCACCCCACCGTAGAAAATTATGGACTTAATGGACTCCACACCACAATCAGGGACCTTTTTCGCTTGTCAGAACTTTCTCGCACATTAGAGAAAGCCAAGAGAGAGTAAAGGAAAAAAATAACATAACTCGCCTTCTACAAAAATGGTCAGTTCTGTAGTTTCTTCGGCCAACATTTAATGATTATGATTACCAAACAAATAACTTGCTTTGGTGCTTCCGCTTTTCTTTTCCTCCATATGTATGTGTGTGCCTTCTTCAATCTTCAGCAAGCCAAAATAATTTAATAGACTTTGCAGCAGAGCCAGCAGTAGCTACGCATAGTATGGATGAATGAAGAAGGCAGAATGGCAAACCTCAGAAGAAATGTAAAGGGCGGATCTAATGAATGATAAATATATTATTTTAGAGATCAGTCACGGACAAGACTAAGTTAGCGATATCAAAACTCATCGTCTCTTCAACAACATATAATAAAAGCACAACTCAGAGGCGTATAGTGAGTGTGTGTTGCAGTAAGTCATCATCCTGCCGAGAAATTTATTCCCTCCATTTCTTAATCTTCCTCTCGCGCTTCCTTAATAAATGATTTGTTTATCTCTATTTTGCCGACCTTTCAATCAACTGGCTCCTTTTAAGACTTGATGGGCAGTTCACAAGGACAAATTGACCCAGCTCCGAGATAGAGACCGTGTTGAGCAGAACGATAGGAGATGGTGGTGGGGAAAGAAGGAGGTCAGGGAGAAGACAAGGCTGCAACTTCTAACAGACCTCCATCAGTATCAAATACCGCCAACATTATCATCGTCATCTTCATCATTGTTATAGTATTCCAAAAGAAGGACGGATAACAAAAAGGCTAAAGAAGAAAGGGACATTCATAAAAGAATGACACCGACCATTTATTATCTCGCTCAGCGCGCAAGATTGAAAACAGGCTGTTTTCAAAAACAAAAGAAAAAGGTTCCTTGACGTGCAATGGTGCCACCATACACATCACACAGACCATCACCACGTCTATTACATTTGGAAGAGCCACATACAGCTCGAAAAAATAGTATCCTTAAGAATGCGAAAGAGAAGAGTACAGTGACATTAAAAGAGTCGATTAATTTATAAAAATATCATCATGTGCAGCCAAGTTGCGTTGGACACACCAGTTCCCGTGAGATCACTGAAGTTAAGCAGCGCAAGCCCACGTCAATACCAACATGGGTGGTTGGTTAAGAACGTTGAGTGCTGCAAGTTAGCCCTCTCCTTCGTCCTTTCACCTACATCCTTATCTCCCGCAGGCAGCCTCCTAAGGGTTCGTCCTGTTATGGCTGCCTTGCTTATTCCCTAATCCTTGAAACTAATCCAATATCCATATTCCACATATAGCAGGGTTGGGTAAGTTGAGTTCCAGTCATCCATATTCATTTAACCTTTCGATTGTTGTTTGTTGGAGTTTAAGGTCCCGTCAACTACAAGGTCATTAGAGACCCGTCCACTGCATAGTTCTAATGCATAGACTGCACAGACACTACACTAATGCGACGATTATTGGGTATTAGCAGTACCCAGCTTTCACGAGCGACCACCCATGTCAGTACTAACTGGGCTTGCGTTGCTTCACTTCAGTGATCAGACGAGAACTGGTGTGTCCAGCGCAACTCGCCGCTCCCCTTAAAACTAAGGCACCAGTCCCTTTTCCCCACATGTCACCATATACCTGTCCCCGTGTTGCTTTCTATGTCCCGTCCTAATCTACGTTCCCTTGGACTGAGATTATTTCCTCATGCCCTTGACTGGTGGGACGGATTACCCTAGACAGGCCTTTAGAAATCTAGGAAATATTTTACACAAGTCCCGTGGGAAGGAGCCCGCCAAACTCCTCGTATGCCAGGTAACGCAGGGAGTACCTTGCTGGAAATGCGGAAGGAAGACAGGAGCCCCAAAGACTGTTTATCGGTGTGGGTAGTGGGAAAGACTCCTTTCCCCCTTCCCCTCTCTTCCAGTTTCTTTCTCTCGATGTTGCAAAAATTTCACTAGACATTGAAGTCTTACAAGAAAACCAATTTTCAGACTAGCATTTTCTATGCTGTAACCCATAAAAGTCACCGATTGGATAAACATTCTCGTTTGATGAAAATGCCCTTTCCCGACATCAAAGGAGCAGTAGTAACAACACACCACCACCAACGACAATCAATCGACAAATTCCCCTCATCATCTCCCTCTCTTTTTGCTTCAAACTAAACTGACGGTCACAATTCCTCTTGACCAGCAATTCTGTTTGACTTTCATACTGTACTACGACAGTGTGGGTGGTTGAAGGGAATAAGAGAAGAGAGATACGTTCAAAAGGAGAAACAGAGAAGAAACAATGCTAGAAATGCTATTGTGAAAAGGGGCGATTGAGGGTAAGATAGAGAGAGGCACTGTAAGAGAAGGGGTGAGGTGGAGAAAGTCAGATACACGTATTATACTACCTATATATATGTATAACAAAAGATTATCGCGTGCCTATACATCACCCATGTCGGACAAGTCAGCATCAAATTGGAAAGGAGACTCTTATTCCACGTGGCCATCACCTACTATTTTTGGGGGATAATTACCACGTCACCCCCTTTTATGAAATAGATGATTAGATGAATTACCACCATCGTCGTCACCCTATAGATTTGAACCCACGTGAGAACCTTAAAAGAAACACAAAAAGACATGAATAACTTTGTCCCACGGTTACTATAAATCTTAAGTCATTTATCATTGTGGCTGTTGAAGGCAAAACGGAAGGAGTACGATGGAAACGGCCCTTTCATGGAGGAGGTGATGGAAAACGGGACGGAGGGAAGAAGAGCGCACAAAATCACCTTAACCACATAGACATACTCTATCACGGTTATATAACAGCAGTTGTTAAGTTATACATACAGCAATATTACGTGATACAAGAAACACAATCACTCTTCACCAGCATTTGATCCTCCTCTTGTCTTTGTCTGCTTACACACCAACTAGCTTGTTCCTCATCGTCTTCTCCCTCTCCTTAGGCGCCAGGGCAAAGTACACACCAAGGTCCCATCAATCCAATGCTTCGAAATTTCTGTCAAATTCCATCGTCAAACTGAGCGCTAATTTCGAGTTTTCATTCCCAGTGTCATTCCCAGGTGATATCCTTACGATCTGAACATCTTACTCTGTGTTGACAAGAAGGATTTTAAAAGATATTGGAGAGATGTAAGGGATGGGGGTATGTAGGAGTACATAACATCAAAAGAGAGAGAGGGGGGTTGAATAGACAGTGACGGAAACAAAAGGAGACTAAAGTGAAACGATGAAAATTTGAGGGAAGAAGAGAAAAATATATATAAATATATAGACAACTGTAGCTATGAAAAATAAAAAAAATCTCGTTGGCGGTGGCATTCACACTTTACAAACTCTCATAGTCCACGCTTCAAAGAGGTCTAGAAAAATATGGTGGTAAATGGCAGGAAGCTTCTATACTGATGATGTCTACTTTCTCCCTCCTCTTCGGACCCTCCGGATCAAATCCTTATAATCTCTGAAATGTATCAGCTGCTTTCGTGAAATCCTTCAATGGACCTTTTTCCAAAATTATCTTTCGAAACAGATGGTGAATTAGGATACGGTAAAGGATTGGACCTGACTAGCACGATATGTGTCTGAATGGCATACAACATTTGTCTCAATTTCTCAACATCGACTGGAAGAAGACGACGACTAAAAAAAACAGTAACATGATGAGGAGGTGATGCGAAAGGGAGAGAAAAAGAGGCCGTCACAATCATTTATAAAACAGATACTGTTCAACTGCTTGTACTACTACTACATGTCTATCTTTGAATCCTCCTTCTATTCAACTTCTGCCAAATGCCTAGAAGTGAAAGATGCTTCTCGTTACAAATAAATCCACACCACCCGAAACGACGATAAGAAAATGTCGATATTTAAAGTATTTTTTATCACAGACTTAATCCCGACCGTCACTCATTTCAAAGAATTCTCATGTTACATTATCAACCATAAATAGAGAATATGTCGTAGAAGGCGAACGAAAGAGAAGAAGAGATAACGTCACCCCAGCTTTTACTTTTAACTTTTACACGTATTGCTTCGACATACGGCAGAATAAATTAGTTAGTAATTTTATGTCGACATTACTTTCTTCCTGCATCACAAACGTTTAGCGTCAAATGCAAAAACGTTCGATTAGCGTATGCATTCTTTTCTTTTTCTTAGACCTTCATCATGTTCGTGAAATAGGAAACCAACAAACCTCTAAATCCTCGACGTTTAATATTATGTCTTTTTTCATTCACGCACGACTGATAAGGATTACGAATAGATCTGTTGTTTTTGCCTCTCGCTTTTTCGATTTCAAAAATCCCTCTTCAAGCTGCCACCACACCAACAATGGCTGCTTGCATGCGATAGCGTTCTATTAGACGCATATCACGTCTAGGTCAGGAGCGCTGTAGTCAGGAATCTTTTTCTCAAGTAGCCGACGACGACCACATAACGGCCGTATTACAACTTCATTTCTTGCCTATGGCTGTGTAGTGTGCCTGTGAGTTCGGGTGGGTGGACCAAGTAGAAACAGAAAGCAAAAGCAAGAAAAAAGGCAAAAAGTTAAAACACACAACCTTAGACATAAGTTAAACTTTTTCGGGTTACATGATTGACACCAGGCCGGCGTGATGGGTGGGCAAACTGTGCGACGACACAGGACCCCGCCCATTCGGAGAGTGCGCGGGGCCCTCTCTGAGGTGCAAGTTTTCGAAGTACCTTTCATATAAGAGAAAGCATCGTTATTTTGCACAAGGCCTCGCAAAATATAGCGCTGGCCTTGATTGACACTGGTCGAACCGGACTTTCCCTCCGACTAAAAGGAGGGAGGGACTCAGTGGCGGATCCAGGATTTTCGTCTGGGGGGATGGGTTGAGCTAAACCTCACATATTATGCGAATATAAGTTTATATGTGCATGGGGGGGGGTTCCAACCCCAAAAACCCCATCCTGGATCCGCGCGTGGAGGGACTGCAGTGTGTGCACGGTCACCACTGTACGTAGATGAACCCTTTCTATCATCATCACTTACCTTGTCAATGCTGCAACCGATATGCTTATTTATCATGTGCCAGGTTCCCTGCACTTCCACGGGGTTTTTAAGTGCAGATGTCAAACACCATAGGGAGCCACGAATTGACTTCCTATCCGACGGGATGGTTGTTGTTGTTTGTTGGAGTTTAAGGTCCCGTCAACTACGAGGTCATTGGAGACCCGTCCACTGTATAGTTCTAATGCATATACTGCAGACACTACACTAATGCGACGATTATTGGGTATTAGCAGTACCCAGCTTTCCCGAGCGACCACCCATGTCAGTACTAACTGGGCTTGCGCAACTCGCCGCTCCTATCCGACGGGAGGCACACTGGGGGGCAATGGAAATGGTCTGGATAAAGAAATTAGGTTTTTGTTTTTTTTTTCGTTGGTGTTTAGGGCCCTTCAACTACAAGGTCATTAGAGCCCCGACCAATGCAGACACTACATTGTTATAACGACTTTTGGGTATTAGCAGTACCCAGTGTTCCCAAGCGGTCACTCATGTTAGTACTAGCTTGGGTTGCGTTGCTTAACTTCAGTGATCAGACGAGAACTGGTGTGTCCAACTCAATAAGCCGCCCCCAAAGAAATTAGGCCGATGTTAATTAAGCAACGATTATGATATTAGAGAGTTAGTGGTGAACGTCAACGATGACGATACGAACGATACGAGGTCAAATGAGGCAACTGTACGTGCTCACGAAAAGCAGACCAGCAATTGAGCTTGCGCATTTGCCTCATTTGACCTCGTATCGTTCGTATCGTCATCGTCGACGTTCACCACTAACTCTCTATTATTAAGTCAGACTGCACTGGGGAATTACTTCAATGAAATGATGAAGGCCCGTCCGGAGAAGCCCGGTTTCCTGATAGGCCTGTCCAACTCTGTTCTCAATGTTGGGCGCCATATCCCGACGCCAGAATATCAATTATAGTGAGTCTACAGCTTGGTAACATCACCGAAAGTAACTGTAAGGCCCGGTGCACACATGCGATTTCCCTGCGACACCGCAGCAATTCAACGCACACATGCGGTGAAATGTCGCCAGTACACATTTGCCAACTCCCCAGAAGGCGTGCCGTTTTTGCCTACCAAATCTAAAAACTTAGAAACCGCACTTACCATATCGACGGATGTGTGCACCACTCAATAGACCAAGAGGTACTACGCGATCGGATGTACGGGTGCGGCGCCGTTGCGGTTCGGTAGGGATCTGTGGGCATTTTTAGACGCAACTCCAATTTGCGGGACCGCAGCGGCGCCGGGGGTATGTGTGCACTCCCCCATTGCAACTAATGTACGAGGTCGCACGAGTAAAAATCGCATGTGCGCACCGGGCAGACTGCAAACCAACTTGAAAAAATATCGCTTCAGTGTTGGACGGGAGTAGACTCAGAGTCGGACGCTTGTATTGTGCAGTTTGTCGTCCACCTGTACGACTACAACGCAACCTGTGCCCGACGCTTATGCAACTCGAACCCGATGCTCCTACTATTTTTCAGCTACATTTTCATTCACTCGATATATTCAAGATCATATGGACCAGATTGATTAAAAAGAACATTTAGGCCCTTCGTCCACCGGCGCAACGCGATTGCAATCCGACTCGAAAAAATATCGTTTTAGCGTGGATGGGAGTCGATTCCCAGTCGGACCCTTGCTATTGTGTAGTTGCTCGTCCACCTAGACGACTGCAACGCAACTTGCAATCGACTGGCAAACGACCAACTGCAAAACGACTGGCATGTCAATTGCATGGCCGACGCTTGTGCGACTTTTTTTCAAGTTTTTATTGTCAACGCTAGTACAGCAACGGTGCAAAGAACGCTTTCAATCCACAACATTTCAATATACACATATTTGTCCAATTGCAAAGAACCAGTGATGTCACAAGGGGTCTGCGGGGAGGGGGTGGTCCGCACCGGGTGACACCACTTACACCAAGACAAATGGGTGACACCAAAGCAGAAGAAGCAGCTTTTTTCCAGGAGAGAGAGAGTGACACTATGGCGTCCCCGCAAAGAGCGCTTTATTTTTCAAAGAGCCTTGAATAAAGACACTGTTATCACACTTGTCCATATGCAACAACAACATTACAATAACTAACTGCACGGTTTGCCATTGTGGACGAGACTGACGAAAAATAAGTTGCGAGACATTAGTTGCAAGAGAGTTGCGCCGGTGGACGAAGGGATGTGCAACGCAACTGCCATAAACGCGTTGGGTTGCAGTTGCGTTGCGTTGCGCCGGTGGAGGAAGGGCCTTAGGTTGATTATTAGTCTCAGGAGAGTTGTGTTCAGTGGACGAAGAACATGCAACGCAACTTTCGTCCAACTGTCCTAAGCAAGTTGGATTGCAGGTCCATTGCATTGCATTGCACCAGTGGACGAAGAGCCTTAATAAACCAACATAAAATAACTCGACCTGAGGGATGCTCTTGGAATAAAGGCTTCTTCGCTCTATTCAGAAAGAAAATGCCGTAAATTTAAAGTCTGCATTATTGGTCTTTTATGACGTTTACTAGGTAAGATTTAATGGACCTAATTCTGTTTTATAACATCCATGATGTCTAATTGACAGCAGCGTGGAAAGTCGGTATATTTTCCTCGTGAAGTGTTGTTCATTTTATAAGAATGAGTCAAAAGTAGGCCAAATGAGCCATTCTGCTTTCAGAATCACTTCAGTATAACGATAGAACCCATATTAAAATAACTATTGTAAAAGGAAGGATGTGTATTTTAGCAGATATTTCTAGGAAATCCAATTAATGAATGTTAAAATAATATAGGACACTGAAAAAATGTACAGTATGTAAACATGCTGGTGTTATCTACAGTTACATTAAATGATATCACTTATTATTTTATGATGGAATTAATTTGACCCTCATCCCTCATAACATTATAGAACGCATTGCGACAAATGGCGTCGTAATTCCATTTCCAATATTATTTACAAAACCACTGTTACATTACCCAATTATGTTATACACATCATTACGAAACAACAGTCCCACCAGTGTAGTCTTGAATTTTTAATCATGAATTATGTAAAGAATGCAGCAAAAATTTATCCTCATTATTTGGAAACCTTTAACAAATTTGTTTTCAATAATATTTCGGCACATTTTGAGAACGCCGCTCACCTGACGTCAGATCGAAAGGAAAGAGCGCTACTTGGTAGCGATGAGTTCAACGAAGGTCAAATCGAATTTCTCTTGACTAGAATTCTCAATACATTGGGTGTATCCATAAAGGACGTCACAGTATTTTTGCCAAAATTTTGTCCCCCCTGGCTGATCCCCCACTAAAGTAGGACGTCACATTTATATCACCCCCCCCCCTCGTTCCTCAAGCACTTCATATTATTTATTTATTTCATTGTTGAACGTGCACAGCACATCTGAGGCAAAGAGGTATGCAGGTAAATTGGTACCCACAGTAACAAGAAGACTAACAGGATAAAAAGTGAGTGTAGAGGATTTTCTTGCGTGCATTTATGGCGGGAACAAGAGAAGACTAGGGAACGGACTGCAAACGGAAGCGTGTTCCACTGTTTGAAACAACAATCAGGGAAAAACCTACGCCTTACATCAGAGCAAGGGAGGTGGGAGACAAAAAGAAAGCGGCAAGTTTTCCGGACACTGGGAGACGCCTGAAATGAGGTGGCAATAGAGTGACAAGGATGCGAGGGAAAACGGAGGGCAGCAGCGAGGTGGAGTAGATTGCAGAAAACATAAAGTTTCCTAAAGGACAGGAGTTTGGCATTTACCAGGTAGGGGGAAACGGACTTGTGAAGGGGGATACGGAACATGATGCAGAGAACGTTGTTATAAGTGACCTTTAGAGGGGTTAGACGAGACCAGGGGACACCGGCCAGAAACGGAGAAGCGAAACGAAGGAGTGTCAAAACTTTAGCTTTGAAGACAATGGCAAGCTTGTGACGTGCAACCAGAGACCTAAGCCTACGAGATAGATAACAGAGAAGTACAGTAAACAGTTTTATTTTCTGAACCGCATTACCGGGTATCTTAGATGTCAACCTGAAACAAACGGAAATATTTTTCAACCCAATGTTTTACAAAAGACTGCACTGAAGGTTAAAATCTATAATAAAAGAAATGTGACGTCCACTAGTCATGATCTCCCCAACCCCTGTGTCACTTATTATCCAACATTGCATTACTTCCTCCCCCCATAAAGCCTGACGTCCTTTATGGACGTTCCTATTTTGGTAATTAAGTAATTATATTAGCATAAAACAATGAAGGGGAAAATGTTTATTTGAAAGATAATAAGTTAAAATGTTTACTATAACAACGCACGGTGACGTGGATACAAACCTAGAAAAATAAGACAACGTCTCTAATAAGTAACGCTAATAAATTAATATAAATGCTAATAATATTAAAACTCAAATATAAAAACGACATACGATCTCTTTAAAAAAACGTAAAGAGATGAAAACCACTACACCAACAACATCATTCATTAAAGAAATAAAATTGCTGTTATTAAAGAGAAATTCATTTGAGTCACATGAAATGCAAAGTAATACTGTACATACTGTAACTGCAGGCAGTGTGCACAAGAGACGCTACTAAACGAGATGACGACGACGATAACAACAACGTACTGTATATAAATACATAACAGGTAGAAAACTGACTAAAGAAATAATTCATTCACTCATTAGGAACATGAAAATCCATAAGTAACCATCCTCCTGAGCAAAGAATTGGGCGGATTTTCTTTCTGAATGTTCATGGTAATTCAAATGTCACCAATCAGGTTCTGGTGTGGGTGCAACACAAGCTGCTTTAAAGCTAGATGCATTCATTTCTTTCAAGTAATCTTCTTGAACAAACTTTACAAAGTTATCTAGAGGACAGACAAAACCATGTTCTTTCTTTTTCGATAAGCAAAATTTCGCTTTTCTAGTAATATCCTTCCCGTTATAGATCATTTTTAAATGATAAATTCTTTCTTTACTGTTTTCTTTAACAGAAACGATTGGTTTGCTATACAACTCTATGACAAAACGGCTGGAGAACGGTGGTCGAACGCCATCAAAAACACCAAACGAAACCATTAGAGGCATTAACGTCTTGTCATGACCTGAGTAGAAGATAAAGCGATGCTTCTTTTTTTGGTACTTAATATCCAATAACCGCTGTAAGACGTCAGTAAGAAATCCTTGCATCGATAACCTCGACAGAACCTTCACGTTGTGACTATTTGCGAGTTGTTTGCCACGCCATTCCAAGAAAGAAATGACGTTGTTGAGTTGCTCCACTGTTACACAAGAATGTTCGTTGTAACAAGGTAGTGATGCATGATGACAGACGTACACCAAAAGTTTATCGAAAATATCGTCAGGGTTTACAGGTGAACTGTAGTAAGAATTATGAACTCCAAAAATTGAATTTATGTGCTCTACAAGACTCTGGACAGCAGGATGAGAAATCACGTATTGGGACTTCTCCTTTTCGACTACCCGATTCAGTTTATCCATCAAAGGACATTGGCACATTTGTTGAGAGTAACAAAAGAAGGATCCTAGTCCCACCTTCATGTTCAGTTTGGTAAAATCGAAATTTGGTAGAAAGCCATACAGAAAGCTGATAGCACTCTGGTAAGTACGTTCGACCATTGTACTACACACAACCACATCTTCCATGCCCCAATTATATGTCAGTAGATTCTTCTGATTAATGTAAATTTCTCTGAAGAGACGTCCAGTCTGCAATTGTTGTTGAGCACCTACTTCTGTTAACTGGCCCGGAAGACAAAAATTTCCTTTCGGAGCTATAGGAAAACGTCGAAATGCGTCACGAGCAGGCCTACTTTGAGTATGAAAACTCGCATATCGATGATAATCCTGCAAATCTGAATTATCAGCATTCTTATAACCGCAATTAATCGATGTAAGATTACGAAAGGAGTGCATAGGACCCCGATCGCCATGGCGCATCAGAAGAACAACAGCTTCCAAGCGATTGCCTGCATCTCCTACTCCTACAAAGAAATGTGTCATTGAGTAACCAACGACAGATAAAATTCTGAAGCGTAATTATAGCTGATAATGAAATCGCTCAATCTATAAAATTACCTTCCTCACGAAGACTTCCTCCATTTATAAGCGGACTACAATACTTGAGAGCTCGAATCACCTTAGGATTATTAGCATTAAGATACGTCCGCTCTTGTAAAAGCTGGTGAACATCCAAATAAGTATGATCCAACTTATTAACCACTCCTCGAGTAGTCAGGAACAGTGCTTTCACGAGAGGAAACAAAATTAATAATTTTGCAAATATTCAAGTAACAATAACGATTTATTTCCATACACATAACTTACTTCCAATAATGATTCCAAACGCCCATAAAAATGCCAGGCAACAGAAGACAGCTTGATAACGTCCTATTAGCCTTATAAAACTCAACATGACTTTATCTTGTTGGAAATTCTTACTCTTTACGTTTGTGAATTAAAATGAACTAACTTTCATCTCTTTCATGTCATTTTCATTTCCTGGATGAAAAGGAGATAATAATCATTGCTCTGGTTGCCATATTTTAACACCAATAACTCAGAATACATAATCGAGGTTTAGAACATCGACAAGAAAATTTCTTATTCCTATTTGTATAAATATATCTGAACGAGGAGTACATTTCATGATCCAATTTTTGAAATCTTAATTAAACTTACCTTCTAATGAATGACTATTCGTTCATGTGACTATATTTCAATTGTTATTCAAACGAACACTATCGCCGCAGATTCTAGAAGACCTGCGCGATGAAACTTGTAACCGGGGATTCGTTTCCTTGGAAACCAAATGCTTACTTATCATAGAACACTAACGAAGTCAATGACTTCAAAGACGCTCTAGCTTCCCGATACTCAAGTCGGAGAAGAACTGGAGAGGTCAAACGCCTTTGAAAATTACAACTCAGTGGTGATTTCTTTCTAACTACGAAGTTCAATATTTCTGAGCGACACGTCGTCACAGGGTAAATCAAAAGTCTAAATCACTGGTTCCCAAAGTAGGCGATATCGCCCCCCTAGGGGGCAGTGGTTCAATCAAGGGGGGCGATAGTAGCCTCGGATGCATGGGGGGGGGGGCGTTTTGTTAAAATAAAGGGAGGTGAAAGCATGAAGAAGATATTGAGACAAAATAAAAACTATTCATACATGTTTCACTATGGGGTAACATTATTTTCCAGGAAAACACACAACATGCAAGTTATAGTTAATTGGCGGTTCATCGTTCTCATTAGGATGTTACTATGATTGAGTTTAATAAATACTCTTAAAATGCCAAGCAGGGTCAGGCCTTTTGGTGAGGAGTACGGGCAGCTGTTCTGGGCCTCCCACTGAATAAGGGCAATTTTAACTTCTGTAGATTGTAATAAGCCACTGAAAGAACCACGCGCGGATCCAGGATGGGGTTTTTGGGGTTGCAACCCCCCCCCCCCAATTCCATAAAAACTTATCCGCATTTTATATGCGAGCTTTAGCTCCCCCCCCCCCCCCCCTCCCCTGGCGAAAATCCTGGATCCACCACTGGACAGAACCAACTCTTGACACGGTATGCTATGCCATACCCGGGACGGTGGACGACTGAGCCACCCACTTCGTAGGTGTGGCGAATTGCGTTGGACACACCAGTTCTCGTTTGATTACTGAAGTTAAGCAGCGCAACCCCAGCTAGTACTGACATGGGTGGCCGCTTGAGAAAACTGGGTACTGCCAATACTCCCAAATCGTAGCATTAGTGTAGTGACTGTGCAGTCTCTGCATCAGAACTACACTGTGGATGGGGCTCTAATGACCTTGTAGTTGAAGGGCCCTAAAACACCAACAAACAATAACAAATACGCTTATTTATTGTCGGTCTAGTGTTGGTTGGGGAATGTTACCGACACCAGGGGGGGGGGGCGAGCTCATACACCTGGAAATTTTTGCCTCATCTACCCGTTGCGTAGTAGAGAGGGTTGTTTTACGTGCAAGTGACATCGTACACCAACACGGGACCTCGGTTTTACTTCTCATCCGAAAGTTAAAACGAAAATTGTCTTTGAAATGTAGAAAATTCACTTTTTCAAGTGCCCATCCAGTTCAGCACCCCCGCCTCTAGTTCAAGTTAATACTCCAATGCGGTCATTCACCAATCGTTTACTGCTCTCTCAATTCCCCTCCTTGTAGGAGCCGCGTTCTTCACTTATGCGTCTAACTTCGTAGGTTCGATTCTGGTCAAGGTGAGTGACCGGTGAGACGTGTAGTATAAAGCTCCGCGTGGTGTGCGCAATTTGCACATGTAGTAAGATATACATACAGTACATGTAAATCAACATAATTTCCCGCTGTAGGAGCTCGGTAATTTACCTTCTGTTTAAAAAGATGACGTCAGCCAACTGCTACACACTGCAATCAATTGTTGTTTCTGGAATCAGATAGCACTGTGATGACCTCAGTATCTCATGCCTACCGTGGGTTGCTTGGAGATGCATGGGTGAATCCCGAAGGTGGTACAATGCCACTGTTGCACTCCACATGAAACAAAAAGTAGATAAACTGCATTAATAAGCTGGGGGCTACGACAGTAAATCGGCAACAGACTGCGTAAAAAATATCGTCCAACAAATCGCCCGTGTTCCCTGAACTAATGGATACCTGACCCTGCGTGTATTAAGTATTCCTTAATACACGCGAACACGGTTACATTACCGATTTCTATTAAATAACAATAATATTACCCTACACTAAATAAAATGCATAGCATATTTCAAATATTTTTGGCTGCTGGAGTTAACCTACAAGTTTTAAGATTAAATATGTAGTACAATGTCGACGTGTTACTCTAAAACAATCAACCTTATTCCTTGAACAATAAACGTCTTATTGCAATAAACCGCGATTTATTTCCTTAAAGTAAATTTACCCTAAATGACTGATTACTTGCCAAGATTAACATTTAAAAAAAATGACAAATTGTCGCGGAAGGAGTGGATATGGAGAAGAAGACGATATGGTCTCCATATATAACTTGTCATCTGATAACCTATCAAAGAATTATCAATAAGTTACCATAGCGTGCCTCATATAATCGATAGGTCAAATTAGTTTCAACGACGAAACTAATATTAGGAAAAAAAAATTACTTATCGTATAAACTTGTGAAACGAACACATCATTCTAGTGAGTATACTTTTTTCACATCTTTTTATATTTTAAGTACAAACTCTATGAATCTTTAATAATGTTAATAGAAAATTCTGGAAAAAAAATACCTTTGTATCAACCATTACTTCTAATTAGAGTCCTTCTAACTTTTAAGCAGCACGTCGGAAAACGATAAAAATTCCACAACGGTTTTTTTAAAATAAATTTAGGGTGATGGTGAGAATTTCATAATCTCTTACTCAGCAATTAAAACAAAATTGGAGTGCAATCAAAAGATAAAAATCTCTACTACGTGTATATTCATGACAAGTGCCATGAGAATATTGCTGCTGAAAATTCTGTACGTTCCATTCTAGAAAAATCGAACGTTAACATGGCTGCCTTTTTGTGTTCCATTTCACATCCATTTAAGTGCTAATTTTATTCATACAATACAATATTTTCACGTAATGAGATAAAAACTTTCTGCGAAAAGCTTTCTGCTATCAAAACACATTCCTTTGTCGCGAAGTAAGCGTCGTGTATTAATCAAATCTCATAAAAATTCCCTTATCATATTGACTACAATAAAGCAATATAAATTGTATTGAAGGAAATACACAACTAACAAACATTCACCCAATTCAGTCAAGATTAGGAGTTTCTTTTTTATCTTAACAACAAAACCACCAATGTCATCATATCCTATACAATTACTATGCCATCCCTTTAAAGGAAATCTATCTAAATTAACAATGCCAATATATCAAGGAAAGTTATCAGAACGAAAATATGCGATTACCTAAAATCAAATGAAACGCACTTTGTGTCTGCTTTAGCTGAGCACTACCAGTTTGTCATCTGTCGTCTCTCAAACATGAAGGACAACATTACTAACGCAACTGGTGAAGCGTTAATATGTGGTAAGTTGTTATTTTTCTAGAATAAATTGTGAAAACAAAGATTTCTTAACAAACATTTGAGACATTAACTGTAAATAACATGTCAAAATATTGTGATTAGAATACATCAACGTGGCTGAATCTGATAGTAGAGCACAGAAAAGCTGGTCAAAGAAATGGGGTGAACTTTTACAAGACACTCTATATGTGTATCCAAATAGTAAACCAAATACTCCACTTCAAAACAAATATCAAATAAAAGATTGTGAAATTCATCCAGCAGTCAAAGAGACAGGACGAATTCTGGCATTCAAAATAGTCAATAATGATAAAGTAATTGTCATATTAGAGGTATGTGTGCCTATCTTTTCAAAATGTAGAAATTGGTGACGACTGGCACCATCACTGAGCAGCAGCGTTAACAATTAAAAAATAGCCACTTTGCTCTTTTCTTCTCCACTTTCATCACGTTTCTTTTAGCCTTTAAACATTAAAGACATGGGTCGATGGATTAGCAGTCTATTCGCAGCAATTCAAGGAGTTTACTCTTCCAACGTATCAAAAAAAGAGACAACGACGACAACACAAGTTGGAAACTCTGATCCAATTCCCACCACGCAGATCCATCATGCTATATCTGATGAGAAATTAGACTTCATAGTTAATGTTCGGAGCCTGGCTCAGAAATTTGAAAAACTATCCACATCTGAAGAGCCTAAAAGTTCAAACATTAAGAGGACACAAAGTTCACCCAATCTTCGACATACTATCAAACGGGAACGCGATCCTGACAGTGACATCATCATCATTGTTGAGTAACTTTGAATCAATTCTTATTTTTAAAAACAAAATCTTACTCTGTATAGTTTCCTGAAGTATTGTAACAGCAATTTTCATATAGAAATCGCCAGAAACATCTGAATTTAATGGTGTCACGTTAAGAGAAAAACCTGGCAGAAGAATGGAAGAAAGGAAACAAGAGACTCAAAGGAATTCTGTTAGAAGCTATAGAGGTGTGTGGTACTTACCATTTAAGGCAGAATTTTCAGAACTTCAGACGGGTTGACTAGGGCATAAATCTTATTTCTGATTTACAGGTTCTTATATTGAACAAGGTGAAGAACAACAAATATTAAGTAGCTTAAATAATCCAGCATTAGCTAAACAGAAGTTAGTTAAGCAAGAGCAACACATTCAGCGACTGGAAGTCACTGTGAAATCTGTCATCGAAAGGGTTGAAAGACAAAAGAAAGCTCTGGAAGAAACAAATGCAATTATCAAGAGACTGAAATCACAAGCTACTGGACCTGAAGATGAGACTGAGATTTCCAAGTAAGACTCCAGTTGAAGTTCAATTAAACTACTTACAAATAATAACAAAGTTTGAGGTATTTATTATGTTGATTTCAGGTTGGATGAGCAGCGTATTCAGCTTCAGAAACAGATTTCACAATCTGAACAAACCGTTAATGACTATAAAGAAAATATACAAAGTATTGAACAAGAAATGATCCAGTTATCAAAATATATCGGAAATAAAGATTCAATAATATCGGATAATGAACCTTCCAACAGTAATGTGGCTGCTAAAGTTCACGCTTTTACAAGATCAATCTCACAATCCAATGTTAGCACTCAGGATGTCGTCGATAATACTCTTCCTACACCGTCATCAGCCAAGAATGGTAGTGAAAATGGAGCACACGATAACACGAGTGAAATTTCTGAGCTAAGTTCCGAGGAAGAAGAGGTTGGAATGGTAAGAGTTTTACAATCAATATTTAGTTTTAAAGACCACACACACTATATTGTTACTTTACAACCTTACAAACGAACCCTTTCATAGTCTTACAAATGTACTCCACTTACCCGTGTCGCTTGAAAGAAAACATTTTAAAACTCAACCTGATAATTTACTTTTTTAATAACAGGATAAACCAGCTTGGGCTCGAGAAGCTCTAAGAAAATCTAAAAAAGCTGCCAAAATTTTAAGAAACAAAGGAATTTTGACATAAAAACTTACGGTGACGATATACTTTTAAGGCGCCATATATTATAAAAGTAGATGTAAGGGGAAAATGAGATACAAGAAGATGTAAGGACACGATGTCAGCCGTTATAGCACAACTTGATAAAATCAAAATTCAGAATGATACTAACTACACAGCTGATGAATGTAGAGGAATTATTGGACAAAGATGTTCTTAACGAAGCTTTGACAAAAACTTACTCTTCAAGTGATTTCGCAGATTCTGCAGCGTTAATCATTAAATAAAAATCATTAATAACTTCAAAAATAAAGCTACATTTTTAATAAATCACGACACTTTGAGAGGAGATATTTTTCCACAACAACAGAATTGTCTAACTACATAAAAAAACAGTAAATCTCTCAATCAGTAAAATGATGATGATAATAATAAACCCAAAATGATTAAACACCATTTTAACTGGTTATTATTTAAATTGCAATGTTCCAGAGAGGTTGCCGTCGTTTTTGACAACCACTTCAACAATCACAGACAAGAATTAAAAAAAAAAGGCTTTCACATAAAGAGCACATTCTCCTCTGATTTTCTCAGGTGTGTCATATTTCCTTTTAAAATGTTGTGCCTTATATCAACAGGAGATTTTTTTTTAAAAAAAGAAGACAAAAAACTGATAAATGCACAACCATAAACCACTCACTCCCAATATGAATAAAAATCTTGATATCAAAGTTCAGATTATTGTTTTGCAGCACCAACAAACTAAAATAAGATCAATAATTATTTGAAACCTGCAGTGCGCCCAAATCTTTGAAGTGATAAACGCAAAGTGTAGATTTCATTAACAGAGCATGGTCAAGCACCTCACTGAATGAAGGACGAATTAAATATCAACATTTCCAGCATCCAGTAACACTATATAGATATATAGCATATGAAGAGAAAGACTTTTAAAAATAAAGAAGAAAAATTGAGATGACGGGGCCAACCATCCAAACAAATCACCAATCAGTCTAACAACGATACCCTTTAAATATCATTGTCTAAGAATTTCATCACGCATCAATTCAATCACTCAGTCCAAAAATTCTTCAAAGTTCACTCCAAATAACCGGGAGCTTGTAACATATAAACACAGTGGTTAAATAGTACTATAGCCATTATTTTATATTATCCCTGTTAAGAAACAAGATACATGGCTGACATCTCAAATCGTAGCACCAATGGACAAATACGTATTGTAGAGACCAAGGAAAGAAAAGCAATTTGACAGCAAGGAAAAGAAACTATTAGATTTCTAATAATTTCATTAATTTCCTGCAGCGATTGCAGCAACAGAAGAAAATAGCCAGAGATCCGAGTTTCAAAAACATGGAGACACCATAAGAAACCGAAGAAAGAGAGTGAATAAAGACAGAGAGTAAAGTGTGATAATAGCACCTTAACGATGAATGAGCATTGAAAAGTGTCGATGTATGAAGTTGAACATTGAAGCTGGAATCGAGCAGTTAAAAGATTACGTGCTTCCTTTCATTTTCACCACAACACACACTTGGGAGAAGACCGGCTTCTTCTCAGTCTTTCATTATCATCAGCTCTCATCAATTAACAATCTTCTTCTCCTTCTCCAGAATGCAAATGACCACTATAATTGTAATTTTATACAAGGTCCTAAAAATTCAACTATCTAAATGATCTTGACGATCCAAAGAGTCCAACGTGTCACTACTGGATGCATGAGTTAAATCACAAAGTTCATCCAAATGCCTTTGCTTCTTGCGCACATTCCAGTGAAGACACTCGGCCAGACTATCAAACCAGTCGCTAATCTGATCCTGAGCACAAATAGAAGGCACAGGATAGATAGACGTCGTCACTCTAAGGCTAAAACAACAACAGAAACCGATACAATCAATCAACAACACAATAATTACAAC
This sequence comes from Trigoniulus corallinus, assembly GCA_013389805.1. Classification (NCBI taxonomy): domain Eukaryota; kingdom Metazoa; phylum Arthropoda; class Diplopoda; order Spirobolida; family Trigoniulidae; genus Trigoniulus; species Trigoniulus corallinus. The sequence continues at coordinate 46,725,433 of JAAFCE010001036.1, read as the reverse complement.
AGTTGCAATGTTAAGGAATCGCTTTTGTTACCTGTCACCATGGCAAAGTTCTTGCCTCTTGCGTCCATCAAAAGACACCCAAGCTGTATTTCGCGCATCAGGTGAAACCATAATCTGGAAAATGGCAAATAGACATTTGTCAGCAAAACAACGAACAAGGACAAAACCAATATTTTTTTAGAAATGTAATGAAAATAACGTTGCTTGCCTTAAGTTCAACACCAGCTGGGACAACAATAGGTCGAAATGACAGCGAATGTGGACAGATGGGAGTCACCATGATTGCAGGCACACTAGGGTGAATCATAGAAGCTCCTGCTGCCACGGCATAGGCTGTGCTCCCAGTTGGAGTGGACACTATTAAACCTAACAGAGTACAAAATTTAGACCGTACACACTAAGCCATCTGATATCATAGGAAGTGAGAATGATTCCAAAAACATTTCCGTCTTCGACAACGAACAACACATCACTTACCATCTCCTTGCACAGAGGTGATTAACTTTCCATCGAGAAACAAGTCAATGTTTGACAAATAAGGAGAAGGGCCACGATCAATAACTACTTCATTGAGAACCTAGGTAGCAAAAAAACACAATAACTATATACAGTCAAACCTCGCTATAACACACCCTGGTTATAACACTTTTTGGCTTATAACACACACAAGCGAAAGTCCCAGCCAGCGCTGATGCGTAAGTATATAGTAATTGTTTGGCTATAACGCACTCGGATATTACATATATCACACAACTGGTTTGGTCCCTACAACACTTTGAACGTGTAAGACATCTCAGATATAACAACAGCTATAACATGCAACTAGACGGCATAACACACAGTTTAAGTAAGGCTATATGGCGCAAAAGTTTTACTATCTTGGATCAGTTTTCCAGAGCAATGGGGAAATAGATTCAGACGTGGCCTGCAGGATTAATGCAGGATGGCTGAAGTGGAGACAGGCAAGTGGGGTCCTGTGTGACCGCCAGGTCCCAATAAAATGGAAGGGGAAAGTTTACATAACCGTCGCTAGGCCCCTATGCCGTATGGCTCAGTGTTTGGCAGTTAGGAAGAACCATGAAAGGTAAGTGCAAGCAGCTGAGATACGAATGTTATGCTACATGTGTTGAGTATCGCGGTCTGACGTGGGAGCAGGTGGTGCAAAGGGACATGGTGGCATGTGGGGTGGAAGGGGACTTGGTGAGGGATAGGCGTGAACGTGTGCGTCTTGAAGTATAATTATACAAGTGTAGTTCGACATTTTTTTAATAAATCTTGAAATTAGCATATTTTTGTTCAGTTAACATAGCTTTGGCATCATTTAGCATTGTTTCTCTTATAACACACAGACACAAGCAGTCCCGAAGGTGTGTGTTATATCCGAGTTTGACTGTATATATGAGCTAAAAAGAAAACCAGTTATTGCCCTCCTACTGTGAAAACTTACCAACAAATTTGTAGGAGGTTTGCTACTGTCTTTGCTGTTTTGATCATTTTTGCGCAAAATTATACATCTTAACCGGCTTCGCAAAGTCAACGCAGCATGACCTAACAAATGGAAGGATGAATATTAGATCCGTCAATACAAACAAAATATATATTTGTGCGCTTTTTATTTGCAGTGCCTACCTTCCAGCACGTTGGTAACCTGTTCTTGAAAATTATCAAATTCAAATGGCGTCAAGAATCCTAGAGAGCCCAGATGAAAAGCCATCACAGGAGGTACACTTTGCTATGTAATTCAGTAAACGAATAGACAGTAAGAACGTGCGATGGATAAAAATTAAAGAAAGGACGATAAAAGAAATACCTATTCATGCAAACGAATGAATAAAGATAACACACTCACGCAAACATACCTGAAATAAGGAAGAAGCATACAGCAATGTCCCATCGCCTCCCAAGCAAATGATAAAATCGATTTTATCTGTAAGATCGTCTTTACCTGACGTATAAAAAAAAGGCCAAAATTTCATTATTACAAACGACGTCAGGTTACCAAGAGCCCATAAGAGATTTCAACATAGAAATTCACACAAACCTTCTTTAAAACTCATTAATTTTCCACACAATGGAGTGAAAGATTGATTATTCAACAAATGTTGATCGTCCATCACTGACGACTCTACGTAAACCATCATTCGTTTCTCCTAAAACGGCAGAAAATGTATAAATTAACAGTGATCATCAGAACCATCTACTAATATCTTGGGGGAGGGGGGGTCAATAGCATCCTTCATTGGCATCTTTATAACTATGATTCAAATAAAGAAAAATCGTAACTCCTAACTACAAAAACTCAACTTTATATTCCAATAACCACTGAGATTGAATTGCAAGACAAGTATTTTGGGTTCTTGACACGAATTAAACTCTCGCTACTCGTAAGGATTGAACTACTTTTCAGATATGGAACCCACTCTGGATCAAAGTTGGGAGATATTACAGCAGTGGTAACAACAAGTAAGAAGTCGTTACTACAATACTTACTGATATGAGCCACTTCACTAATTCCAAGAATGGCTGCAAAACACTGACATCTCGCACCTTTTTGATGACCAATACCGTCAAAGGAGGTTTATACCAAGTCAGTCGCTGACTGGCTGGATCTTGAATGGTCCTAAATCCAAAAAAAGGTTATCGTAAGTGTCCACAGTTCATCAAGACATCGCGGCATCATAATTATCAGAATACTTACATGACCATGGCTGAATTCTTCATGATGCGACCACACGGTCCAAACTGCTGAATTGGACTAGGAGCATTGAGAGATCTAGTTCGCCTAAAATGGGTGAAAAGAAAAAAAAGAATCGTAAAGTAAAACGAAACCAGCTATTGACATTTACTATGCCGAATTCCATGGAAATAAAATCAATCTCGACAAAAAACAAATTCCAGTCAGATGTATTGACGTTTGTCTTTATAACAACTGACGTGGCAGTGGGGGAAAACCACTGTACTTGGTATGTAAAACGTCTGGAATGGAATGGCAACGACTAATAAAATACCCTCTGTAATTTTTTTTTTATTATTTTCTAAATTAAATTGTTTCTTGGTCTCTTATATTACACACTGAATGGGTCAGTTGATCACCAAGCTGCTTGAAAGGTTGGACCGATTATCAAAACTCAAGCACTTGACATTTCATAAAATTTCCCACGATGTATACAACAACACGTCTAATTACCGATAACGACCGATCACATCGCGACATGTGCACACACTTACCAGATAAATTGCTGAAGTGGCATACCGAGTAATAACGTCACAAATCAACCATTGACCATTACACAGCCAGGCACCGTTCTTCTCGAGTGAACCGACACACACACACACACACACATATCGGGACACTTGCACTATTCTCATGCAAATAACTACTTTTCAAGATAATTGAGGTATAATTTTTGCTTTATTGCATGGAGGCAAAGAAATGGTGTGCTAAACTCATCTTGTATTTCAAACTAAGGCATGCTGGTGGTGGCTACTACATACGAAATGCCATACATAAATAATGCAGAGACAGTCTAATTGCTGGCGTGTATGACTTTGCAGACAACGTACTGAACATATGAAGGTCAGTAGGAAAAAACTAACTGCTATATTATTGACCCAAGGAATTATACCTAATATAATACATGACATGCATCAAAAATTCCCTCGCAAATTGCCAGGTGCGTAAAAGATTTGCCTTACAAGACGAAGTGCATAAAAATACGTGATAACCAGCTTTTTGTCAACGTTTCTGGTCTTATCACATATTACTTTAGTGCCCTGAAGACCTATGAACCGCAAAAAAAACTTGTTCCTTACTGCATATTACACATGCCATACGTGCGTTTAAAAAAATAATGATCACTTTCATGAGGACCAATCAGCCAATCGTAGATAATACAAATAATCACAACAAGCAAGTAATTTATTTTAAAATGCGATGTTGTCAGTTACCTACATCCTAAAATTGACAAAATGATTTCATCTCAAGACGTTACATCTATAATTGCCTCATCACGATGACAGAAGTGAGTACTTTCACGAAAAATAATTAATATAATGCGCATGATGCCAGTTTAAGCTTCTTAAACTGGCACCAAACTTGACCTTCAAAAGCTGAAACGAAACCATATGATAAATATCCTACGACTGGATCAACTAAACATGACTAGCGTGAGTGACAAAGATCGTTATCAACCGGTTAAGTGATCAATTTTTCCCCGGCTTGCTCGCTTGCTCCCTCTTAAAACTATAATGGGAAAATTAAGTAGAACGATCTATAGACCTGGTGGAAAAGGAGGAGGAGGAGGTGAGAACGATACCAATTTCGATGCGGAAGACTATATAGTGAGTGCCAGATTGGTGATATGATAGGGAACATGACCATGAAATTGCATATTGATTTACCTCAAGCAGACACTTAACAGTTCTAATGAGTGGAATTGAAGTTTACTTACTCGGAATAGGTGTGAAAAAAGCATTCACACCGAAATGAAATTCACAATCAACAGCGATAATCCTTATCTTCAAAGAAAAACTGAAGTCGATCAATAGAGGAGGGATGACAAGATGATCCTTTCTCCCAACTTTATCCTTTTTGCGAGATGTAATTTTGCACTGTCACACGATCAACGAGCGGATTAGTGAAAAACGGCTAGCGAGTATATACTAGAAAGCCACAACTGATGACCTCCGAATTAACGTCGACGTCTTACACAAACTAGCAGTTACTAATTTTTTTTCCCTTAATACAGCAACAATGTAAATAACGATCTCTCATTCACATCAACTCGGCGAAGGAAAAACTAGCTCCTTCGGTTTACAAACTACCTCGATCAATATACAACTACATAAGCACGTGGCCATCACGCTTTATATGGTGACCGTCACACAATCCAAATATTAGTCACCTAGCAACCAAGAATGCTCTCGCCGCCTGATTGGAGGACGAAGAGAAGACGTCATGACGTCACTCCGGAGAAGAAACTAGTGGCCAACATTCGATTGAACGAAGACGGCAACAAGAAGGTAAAAAGAAGTTTGTCCAGAAATCGGCTCGAAACACCAATTAGCACAATTATTGCGTTCAACCGAGAATCTACGTCATCTAGGGAAAGCGAGAGGTAACATGGGAAGCACGTGGAAAAAATTTTCTTTCATTTTGACAGCCTCGTCACCATAGCCGAAATTTCTTAATCGTCCCCAACACCAAAAAAACAACACCTTCACGCCGATATGGTCACCTTTTGTTAACACGAAACCGATACCACTGACTCACACCACCTCAAAATATCGTGTGTTAAGAAAACTATCGAAATTTCTTCTTTCTCGTTCCCTTCCAAGAGTTCGCAGGACTCCCGACAGGGAAACCAAGCAAGAAGAGTGACCAGTTAAGAGCCACACCAATGAATGTCAAGGTTGTCAAAATGGACAAAGAAAAGAGCTGTCAAAAAAGTTCCAAAATACAAAATAACTCTCTCTTTCCATCGCTTTTAATAAATTCCTAGAGGACAGAAGAAAGGACTAAAGCTTGGAGATACGATGCTACGACATATTCAAAACTCAACCAAACGTAAAAGCCAAACAAAAATGGATACAGAATTCACTCAAAACTGGCCCAGAGAAAAAAGGAAACAAATATATTATAATAATAAGAGAATCTTAAAATACCTCACGATGCCATATACCAAAAGGGGCAATGCCATTAAGCTTGTAGGTTGAAAAAAAAAAACCGCATAAAGTATCTACAGTATGCACCTTTGACCTGCAGTTTTGAAGACCAGTGATCTTGATGATGGAAAGAAAAAATTAAGACAGGAAGAGGCAAGAACCTCCATTTTGCATAGATGTTTCTAGTGAAGAGAGGACCGACCTCATCTACCATATTTTAGGATTCTATCCACGCTAAGCAAAACTAACTTGTACATACAAAAAAATTATAAAATTTCCAAAATTCCGAAATAATGATGATAAACAACAGAAGACTAGTGTCATCACCAAGACGGCATAGCTCAAACATATTGTACACACCTGCTTAGTGTCATTTTTCTTCCCTTGGACATTTTTATATAAAGCTAGAAATACTAAAGTGAAGAAAGGTAAACAACAATTATTAGAAAGAAAAATACTTCTCTCTGTTATTTTGCAATTCTACTGAAGCTGATAAGACTTAACGGTAAATGAAACAAGGCACCGATAATCAACAATGAACGTTCGATTTCGCCTTTAGAATCAAATCATGGCGTCGTGAGAGTCATCAAAGACGAGGGCATCGCGCATGCGTCAAAAATCAAGAACACATACAGGGAGCGTCATCACTGTCCATTTTGGCTTATATGGTTATTAAATAGACATTCTCGGAAGTCAGAGGGCGAGGTCCTTACTTAAGGTCCCATACTTACAGCAATCTAATGTACAGCCATGACATTTTCTTCTGAATCAAAGCAAAAAAACAACTCCTAACTCTTTTTCCGCCTATGTTGTTGTTGTTTGTTGGTGTTTTAGGGACCTTCAACTACAAAGGTCATTAGAGCCCCGTCCACAGCATAGTTCTTATGCAGAGACTGCACAGACACTATACTAATGCGAAGATTTTTGGGCATTACCAGTACCCATTTTTCCCAAGCGGCCACCCATGTGAGTACTACCTGGGGTTGCGCTGCTTAACTTCAGTGGTCAGACGAGAACTGGTGTGTCCAACGCAATTCGCCGTTCCTTCCCGCCTATGGCAGGGTCGGATACCCCCTCTGAATGGACACAAGGGCAATCTATTGGACGGTGTTTTTCTGCAGTCGGTTGCCGACCAAAGATGCAATCCCTATGCTTATTTATCGTCATTCTACTACTCGTTGGGGCATTCTCCCGACGCTAGGCGCCAGGAAAATTTTGCCTCATCTACCCGTTGCAGAATAGTGAGGGTTCTTTTCAGTGGCGTAGTGGTTAGCACGCTCGGCAACTACGCCAGTAGTTCTAGGTTCGATACTGGGCCGTGGTGGGTCGGCTTCTTTCGGGCGAGAGAGAAGCCGCGAGTGTGCCTTCTTTCGGATGAGAAGTAAAACCGAGGTCCCGTGTGGGTGTACGATGACACTTGCACGTAAAAGAACCCTCTCTACTACGCAACGGGTAGAGGAGGCAAAATTTCCAGGTGTAGGAGCTCGCCCCCTGGCGTCGGTAGCATTCCCCAACGAACAATAGACCGACGATAAATAAGCGTAGGGGTGCAGCTTCGGCCGGCAACCGGCTGCGGAAAAAACTATGACCAATATATCACCCTCTGTCCATTCAGAGGGACAAATGGGTACCCGACCCTGCCATAGGCGGGAAAAGGGTTAGGAGTTGCTTGCTTTTCAGTGGCGTAGCCAAGTTTTAGCGCCAGGGGGAGCAGCAAGCTTAGTAAGAAGGCGCCATTTTTCATTCTTACAAAGGAACCATTTTTTGAAAATTTGCATCCCCCCTAGCTACGCCACTGGTTCTTTTATGTACAAATGCCCTCGTACACCGCACGGGACCTCGGGTTTACTTTTCATCCGAAGGAAGGCACAATAAGGGCCAGAGGGCATCTCTCTTTAGCTCGAAAGAGCCAACCCACCTCGGTCCAGTATCGAGCCTAGAACCACTGATGCAGTTACCGAGCACGCTGCCCACTGTGCCAACGAGATGGGATCTTTTCTTCTGAGTCAATGAACGAAATCACCCACGTTGGTTACGATGAAATCTCCGAACCATAAGCTTAAAAGATCCTGTATAAGTTAAGGAAGCGGGATGGACACACCTATCAACGTCAAGTGAGCCGGTGTCAAAAAACAGATGAATTTCAAGGAATAGAGGAAAATAAAACTTTTTTTCTGTTGCAAATCCCACTTCAAACTTTCAAGAAGGGGAAAAACCAAGGGATAACATCCCTTCTAAAGGGCTGGCAGCAGTCTGAACTGCACTAGGTGGCGTCTTTTTTCTCGACCTTGACAATTTTAAGGATCATTTTCAACGAATGATAATAATAGTAATAATAATATCATCATAGGAAAGAGATGCGTGTGTGAAAAATCATTTACTAATACAGGAAAAAATGAAACCTCTCGACCTCCCCGTCACAAACTTTACATTTACCAACAAAAAAATTATCCGGCGATGACATCAACAACTACAAGTAGTAGCATTGTCAGGGAAAAACCAAAACGAAATATATATCCTCCCCTTTAAACCCTGAATAATTATTTGCTTCATGACATCATTTACATGGTTCAATTCTTTTTTGATTATAGGAATCAAAGAGGCTGAAGCTACGCGTGTTTAGTCCTGACTACCATTAAATCAGGCAGAGAGAGTCCGGAAAATGCACGATCACCTAAGGCTAATCCATAAATTCTTGGCATAAAGATGAGAGAAGAAAGATAAATGTGTGTCTACTAAATATTAAAAACGTCAAAAGTGTTTAGAAAATCAACAATTAAGTTTTCACCCGTACCTACACACTTTCACCAGTACATCACAGGTGAAAGAGGGTAGACGTAGGCAAGCAGAATGAGTCACCCTTTCCTCATCCTATTATCAACAATTCCTCCTTACCTTTACTACATACCACGAAATAAACGGCAGGGGGAGTGGAGAAGAGGATAGAGCAACAGGACATTGGAAAATCTCACTGTACTTACCTGGGACAATAAAATTTTGGGGAAAATTTTCAACTTTCGTTTGCATCCCCTTGTATCGCATTCCGAATATCAAAAGGGGATTTTACCCGTATTATCCATAATATACTGTATACCTACAAGAAGGCGATTTTCAACCCCTTGGGAGCGGTTGTATCGCGTTGGACACACCACTTCTCGCCTGATCACTGAAGTTGAGCAACGCAACCCCAGTTAGTACTAGCATGGGTGACCGCTTGGGAACACTGGATACTGCTAATACCCAAAATCGTCCTAACAGCGTAGCAGGGGCGAACCCAGGGGTGGGGGGCAACGCAGCAATTGCTCCCCCCTCAGTTCCTCAATTGGGCGCATATTTCAACTGATGCATGATTCAACAAATGCAACTGATGAGGCATTTTTGGACTGCTATCCTCATTTCTATACTTGACAGGTACTATGGAGGATTTTAAGGAAGAAAGGGGTTGATGAAGGCCATATTAGGATAGTGTGCAGGATGGTTCCATTGCTAGGGTGAGGACAGCATGGGTAAACACTGCATGCTTCAATGTGCAGGTTGGTGTGTATCAAGGGTCAGCACTTAGTCCATTTCTATTCACTCTAGTAATGGATGAGCTGCTGACGGGAAGGGGGAAATGGGCCCCTCAGTGCTTGGTATTTGCTGATGATGTGGGAGGGCTTGAGGGGTCCAAACAGGATGCACAAAAGAGCCTACAAGACATTAACACAGCAATGGAAAGAGGTGGTCTTAAAGTAAACACGAAGAAGACAGAGTACCTAGCTTTCAAATTTAGCGGTCAGGGGCAAGGGGGTGAGGGTATACCAGTGGCGCAAGAGTTTCGCTATTTAGGATCAGTTTTCCAGAGCAATGGAGAGATAGAGTCTGACGTGACCGATAGGATTAATGCAGGATGGCTGAAGTGGATTGACAGGCAAGTGGAGTCCTGTGTGACCCACAGGTCCCAATAAAGTTAAAAGACAAAGTTTACAGAACGGTCGTTTGGCCCGCTATGCTGCATGGCTCAGAGTGCTGGGCAGCTAGGAAGAACCATGAAAGGAGAATGCAAGAAGCTGAGATGCGAATGTTGCGCTACATGACTGGGGTGTCACGAGCCGACAGAGTCCAAAATGACCACATTAAAGGTAGCTTTCGGGTGGGAAACATCTCTGAGAAAAATGAGAGAACATCGGCTGAGGTGGTATGGGCATGTGATGAGGAGAGAGGAGGAGGAACTTATTAGGTCCATTATGGGTCTGCATGCGATTGGGGGCACCAGTGGTAGGGGAAGACCAAAGCAGACGTGGGAGCAGGTGGTGCAGAGGGACATGGAGACGTGCGGGGTGGAGGGGGACTTGGTGGGGGATAGGTGAGAGCGGAGGATAACAACCCGCAGACCCAACCCCGCCGCAGGCGGGAGGAGGGTAAGATAGTGATGAAGATGATGCTTGTTAAATATAACTACAGTAGAACCTCTGAAGTTTACCACCCCTAAATGTTGACCACCTCCCTAAGTTGACCAAATTTTCACAGTTTGGATGTGCACCACATTAATTAGTGGATGACCAACCTCCCCATGTTGATCACCTCTGTAAGTTTTATGTTGACCACTATGACTGTGACACATAATATTGATTTAACCTCCATAAGTTGACCCCTTGTGCCTGACAAGAGCCTTGTCAAGGGTAACAACTACAAGATTGAAAGAGTATCCAAGGAACATTTCACTGTATTGCTTAGCACTAGCTCTTCTTAGGGAAAGCTAAAGAAATTAGTGATTGGTATGACAGCTAATTCATGCGCCTTTAAGAATTTGAAGACCACCCTGTCACATGGAGATCAAACAAATGTGCATGGATGACTGCTGCCCTGTTTGAAGAACAGGTAAGGGGTGTGGATCAAGAAATGAAGAAATGATCTATCCTAATAACAGTAGACAACTGCCCTGCTGATCTGCAAGTCAGTCACTTGACAAATTTGACACTTAGCTTTCTTCTTCCAAATGCAACCTCAAGGATCCAACCTCTTGACCAAGGTGTTATCAAATCATTCAGTGTTTTACTGAGCCCAGCTCCTGGAGTGGGTTATTGGTAAAACACGTGTCACCAGCCTGTAAAAGCAGTTTCATTTGCTGCATCCATTAATGCTCTGGGTGCTGTCCTTTGGATAATTCTGCTTGGAAAACATTCAACCAGAAACAATATTGACATGTTTTAGGAAAATTGGATTTATCACAATCCAACAGACAACATTTTGGCCTCATCATACAGCCCATCTTCCATGGCAGAATTTTAAGGAGTAGCCTTTGAAAGTATTGTTGAAATGGGCAATTAAGTGTAAACATCTAATGAATCTGATGCAGCTAACAGCTGACCCCCAACTACAAGATCAATGGCATTGGGGGCTAGCTATGCCAATCCACTAGCTAATAGTTTTGATTATGTAGCATTTCAGACAGTTTTATCCAATAAAAGCAATAATGCCCATGTATCAGTACAGTACACCCAGTTCTCCATCAGTTGACCACTTTGCTTCCGCCTTTGGGTGGTCAACTTACAGAGGTTCTACTGTATATTTTACAATATATAAAGAACTGGTTGTAACATCATCATTTACGCCTAAATTGAGAAATAAAACAAATTAGTAAAAAGCCAAAAACATTTTTACAACTTAAGGAAATTTAATTTTTTTAAAGAAATATAATAAGGTATGGCCCTTTAGAATGTAAAGGTATGTGGCTTATAAAAGGGTGCGGCTTAGCAGATAAAAAAAAAAAAACGTTGAAGAAAAAAAGAAAAATGTATGGCATTTTAGAAGCCGCGGCTTGTAATGGAAAAACAGGGTAGTTCAAGGGCCCTAAAACACCACATTTTGTTGTTTGTTGGTGTTTTAGTGCCCTTCAACTACAAAGGTCATTAGAGCCCCGTCCACAGCATAGTTCTTATGCAGAGACCCTACACTAATGCGACGATTTTTGGATATTAGCGGTACCCAGTTTTCCCAAGCGGCCACCCATGTCAGTACTAGTTGGGGTTGTGCTGCTTAACTTCAGTGATCAGACGAGAACTGGTGTGTCCAACGCAATTCGCCGATCCCACTAAAACACCACAGAAAGGCCCTAAAACCCCTTTTTCACCTATGACAGGGATGGGATGCCTATTGCCCCTTTTGGGAGGTAGTCGCCTGAAAACCTAATGCCATAATACTAACATCGGTCAATCTTCTCACTCAAAGGCGAGGCCCTTCACCTCAACTATAAGGAGTGGCGAATTGCGTTGGACACACCAGTTCTCGTCTGATCACTGAAGTTAAGCAATGCAAGCCCAGCTAGTACTGGCATGGGTGGTCGCTCGGAAAAACTGGGCACTGCCCAATAATCGTCGCATTGGTGTAGTGTCTGTGCAGTCTATGCATTAGAACTATGCAGTGGATGGGTCTCTAATGACCTTGTTGTTGACGGGACCTTAAACACCAACAAACAAACCTAAACTATAAGTGTAGATTGGCAGATTTACTATTTCGTGAAAAAAGAATTCATTTCCATCCCCACACAGAGCCAAGACGCCAAGAAGCGATTCCGTGTCGTCCAGAATTGAACCTGCAATCATTAACTTGTACGTACTAAGCCAAACGCACAATACAGCCAACAAGGTAGACTATGCTACAGGTAGAGGCAAGGACACACGTGTAGGAGGCAAGGAGAGAGGACTAGGAATAAGGGGAGCGATGAGAAAGGGAAGGGTAATTAAAATACACCTTAGTTTAAATAGCTTAAATCAGTTTTTTTTCCTGTCGGACGATGAAGGAAAAGGGAGTAGAAGGGGAGAGAAATTGACGACGTCCGCACCCCCTTTGACACCTTTTCTTCACATCACCTGACAGCCAAACCATAAATATTATATTTGTTGCCAACGATATTTAACTGTATACTAATCGGTAGGAACCCTTCAGCTACTTAATCTTTAATTCTCCAGAAATCAACCTTAAACACCATAAAAAAAGTGAAGGTTAGGTTACGGGATGTGGGTGTGTTTGACATCTCAGCTATGAAGAGATAATTTAATACAAAGGCCGAAAGGATTGTGAAGGGTAAGATCCCTACACACCTCAAAAGCTTGTCGTTTCCGTTTTTGAAAAAAGGTTCCTTCTCGGAAAGCAGTGAGGTCATACCCATCGCGATAAAAGACGAGCCAGAGTTTACCTCCACGGAAGGTGTACACAACCTGGGCAGGGTAATCACAAATAGTCTCTCTCTCTCTCTCCTCCTCCTCTCTGTCTCTGTAAGATGATCAGACTTTGGTGGTTGTTGTTTGTTGGTGTTTAAGGTCCCGTCAACTACGAGGTCATTACAGACCCGTCCACTGGATAGTTCTAATGCATATACTGCACAGACACTACACTAATGCGACGATTATTGGGTATTAGCAGTACCCAGCTTTCCCGAGCGACCACCCATGTCGGTACTAACTGGGGTTGCGTTGCTTAACTTCAGTGATCAGACGAGAACTGGTGTGTCCAACGCAACTCGCCGCTCAGACTTTGGTAGTATCGAACCTCGGCAGATGAGTTACCGATATTTTTAAGCCTCTCTGGTTTGAAACGCTGCTCAATGGATCGGGACTGGGCGAGTTTTATGACACCTGGGAATTTTGCTATTTCAACAAATGACCAGTATTAACCTGCCTCGGTGGCGCAAAGGAAGCGTGTTCGATTTACTGCGCTAGTGGTTCCAGGTTCGATACTGGATCGAGGTGGGTAGGCTTCTTTCGGGCGTGAGAAGGATCTTGAGTGGTCCTTTCTTCGGATGAGAAGTAAAACCGAGGTACCGCGTGGCAACGGGTCACAAGGGGGTGCGGGCCGCACCGTTGTTGTTTGTTGGTGTTTTGGGGCGCTTCAACTACAAGGTCATTCGAGCCCCGTCCACAGTGTAATTCTTATGCAGAAACTGCACAGACACTACACTAATGCGACGAATTTTGGGTATTAGCAGTACTCAGTTTTCCCAAGCGGCCACCCATGTCAGCACTAACTGGGGTTGCGTTGCTTAACTTTAGCGATCGGACGAGAACTGGTGTGTCCAACGCAATTCGCCGCTGGGGGGGGAGCCGGATGACACGCAAAACAGAAGACGGATCAGAGCGGTCTTTTTCGGGAGAGGGTGGTTACGCCAACCCTAGCAACGCCTCTGCCGTGTGGTGTACGAATGCATTTGCACGTAAAAGAACCCTCTCTACTAGGTAACCGCTAGAGGAGGCAAAATGTTCAGGTGGAGGGGGCTCGCCCTCCTGGCGTCGGTGAAGTGCCCCAACGAACAGTAAACCGACGATGAATAAGCATAGGGCTTGCAACTTCGATCGACAGCAGTTGCGAGAAAACGTCGTCCAATACGAGATCACCCTTGTGTCTGTCCATTCTGAGGAACAATATGGGTACCCGACTCTGCCATAGAAGGTTAGAAGTTGCGTTTGCTGCAAATGACCAGTAACAGTACCTACAAAACGTCAAAAGAGGTCCAACATTGACCTCCGCTCACCAGAAGACTCAGCCAGTCCAAAAGATCTATATTTTCTGCGTAGAAAAGGGTGCTTGTACCAACTTCCATATTCGCCCATCCTATTTATGACCAAGGACAACGAACAATTCATTATTTGTGCCCAATATAAACTGACCCGTTTGAGTGATGGAGCTAATTTTAGGGTGTTTCATAAAATCAAGTCCAGCTCTAAATAGCCTGTATAAACAATTCACATTTGACGTCATCGCTGTCACGCCATTTAACCATTTTTTTTTAAAATCTGTCAGTGCGGAGCGCGCGAGAGAGAAGGGGGTAGGGGTAAGGGTGTGAGAGGTTGGGATTGGTTAAATTTATATTTAAATCTTATCCGATTAGACAACTAATATATGAGACTTTTGAAAAATTTATGTATTATTATGACTAACATTAACCATTTTTTTCGTTCACTCCTTCACAGAAGAAAAAACAACAGATGAATTGTTCTTCAACCCTTTCTAGAGGAATTCCCGTCATCATTTTTCAGCGATGGAGAAGGTCCCACATGCACATTCCACTCCCCTTTTCAAGGACCCATCACACAGCAAATCAAAAGACTATATATCAATTAATAAAACGCTGATTCATTTCTAACAATAAGATACCAAAAAATACGAAATATTTCCGAAAAAAAAAACTGACCCACCGCCGCGAAACATAAACCCTATCTCATTAAATCACATTAAAATATTATTAGATAAAAAAAAATTAAAATTACAATCGAAGGTTAATCACAACTAGTAGCCATCATCATCATCACCGCATGAAATATTTTAAATTTATTGGAAAAAAAAATTATACCAGATCAAAGCAGCAATCGTAGTCATCAATCCTTATCATGGTCACTAACTACTTGTAAAATAATCTCAATTACTTAACTACGCAATCGGATATCTTAACTACTAAAAAAATAATAACCGTTCTCTATTTTTCTAGGTTTTTCCACAAAATGTTACCCCCAACTACAATGTCACTTTCCGGACAGCTCGATGATTAGCGTCTCTATTACCAAATGCATGACACAGGTTTCGGTTCCGATGTGGAGGTTCTTTTCTTTTTTTCTGTGTAAATTAGATATCACCACCATCAATCCGAGTTCAGTGTCCACCGACGGCAAGGCCAGGGTCCCATTTGGTCTATCGGAAGTACGGGACGCAGCAGGCTGTCAATCAAACGCTTAACCAGCTACTTATTATGTTTTAACGGGGGCCTATTTCTTCTTGAGGGCAATTTCTAATTCTAATTCACAACACTGCAAGCAGCCTTATTTGGCCAATATGGCAGTGGAGAGGCCAACTCTCATTCTTACATATATTACCAAAAAGCTCCCAAAACCCCAGGCTTAAATTCCTGTGATCCCTCTACAACACTAGTAATGGTAGGGTGGTTTTTTATTAGGCCCTCCACCTTATCCTTTCCAAGGCCATTCCATTGTCGAACGGTCCTTGGTAAGAAAGACCAGTAATTTCGTTCATGGAGGGGTGATATCGTACACACCGCACGGGACATCCCTTTACTTACTACACGGAGTCTACTCTCTCTCGCAAGAAAGAATCTAAACGACCACGATCCAGGATCGAACCTGAAATCACAAATGAATGAGTCAAGCACGCAAATGAGACATCGGTAGGTATTTAACTAATGTCTGTGCATCTGCTCTGAAATTTAGCAATTATAATTTGGTATTTCACATTTTTCCGGTGTAGGGAGGGGAATGCACTGGGGCAGGAGCCTGCGTCCTGTTGCATTGTAGTCATCGTGCAAAACGTCAGACACCATGCAATATTCTAACCAACAAAGCATTAAATTTACCAGCCAAAAAATTATATTTTGGTTGTTTACTGCGGTGTTGGAACAGTCCGCCCACAGACAAATTAGCCAATACTTCCTGTGGGCTCCAGACGCCCGGCTGGGGAGCCCCCCAGTCAGAGCATGTTCAATGGACCCGCAGACCCGACCCTGCCACAGGCGGGTTAAGGGTATGATGATGATTAGAGGGGAATATTCGATTGAAATCAAATGTACACATTGGGCTAGGACCGAACCTGTTGTACAGTGAACCGGATTTGTTTCATTGGCATTTTAAGGCCCTTTAACTACGACGGTCATTAGAGCCCCGTCCACCGCGTAGTTCAAATGCAGAGTCTGCACAGACCCTACGCTGTTACGACGATTTTGGGAATTAGCAGTACCCAGTGCTCCCATGCGGTCCCTCATGTTAGTACTAGATGATCGGACGAAAACAGCCGCTCCCCTACGGTGAACCAGAGTCAAAACTCCTTTCCCCCAATGAGGTAGGGAAGAGCTAGGGAAGCGGCTTATTGCGTTGGACACACCAGTTCTCGCCTGACCACCGAAGTTAAGCAACACAGCTCCAGCTTGTACTGACATGAGTGACCGCTTGGGAACACTAGGTACCGCCAACACCCAAAAATCGTTGCCTTAGTGTAGTGTCTGTTTCCATTAGAACTACGCAATGGACGGGGCTCTAATGACCTTGTAGTTGAAGGGCCCTAAAACACCAACGAACGTACCAAGGGAAGAGCTAGGAGTCGGCTGTGTCACTGACGATACAGAGGAAGAAATAATTGTTTCAGAATGTGGGTCACGTCACCCACATCTCAAATACTCCTTTTCTATACCAAATAAGGTGCCAGTAGGTAAATAAATTCTCCTGCTGTAGTTTACAGTGCCCCTCACAGCGTTGGAGTCCATCCCAACAGAAATACATCCATCAAACAGCTAATTACATCATAGTTGTTACATCGGTAGCAAATGGACGAACCTGAGTTCGATTCCCGTCCATGAGGAAAACAAACATTTCAAATCGACATACGCCAACTATAAAAAATATAGTACACAATGGGAATGATAGGAAAGGCTGACGATTGATGGATTGTGACGTTAGTTGCACGCCAAACGCCCCATTCCAGTCGTCAAATTAAATCAACGACCACATTCTCCAAATAAATGAGAACGCGGCCCTGACCTCGCCTCAGGAACGATCAATAAAAGGCCTGCTTTACTATAAAAATCTATATGTACGTCAATAAGTAAAAAAAAAATTAGTGAACTGCCCATCCCAACGGAAGACGTTGGAATGGACAGTTTATCTCCCAGAGCCCCTACACATGAGGAGCAGCTGTATTGCTTTGGACACGCCAGTTCTCGTCAATCACTGAAATTAAACAACGTAGTTGTTTGTTGGTGTTTTAGGGCCCTTTAACTACAAGGTCATTAGAGCCCCGTCCATAGTGTAGTTCTGATGCAGAGACTGCACTGACACTACACTAATGCGACGATTTTTGGATACTAGCGGTACCCAGTTTTCCCAAGCGGCCACCCATGTCAGTACTAGCTGGGGTTGCGATGCTTAACTTCAGTGATCTGACGAGAACTGGCGTGTCCAACGCAATTCGCCGCTCCCTTAAACAACGTAACCCCAGATAGTAATGTCATGGGTGACCACTTGGGAACACATACCCGAAATCGTCCTAACAGCGTAGTGTCTGTGTAGACTCTGCATTCTAATGATCTTTGTAGTTGCAGGGGCCGTATAACAGTGGTTCTCAAAGCGTGTTCCGTGAAACCACTTCAAATGTTCCGCAAAAAATTTAATGCACAAATAAAGCAATGGAGAGATACCCTGATGTGAGCCGCAGAATCAATGGGGGAGGGGGTCACTGAAGTGGAGACAGTCAAGGGGAGTCCTGTGTGATAGGAGGTTCCCAATCTAGTTGAAAGGGAAGTTCTACAGGACAGTGGTTAGACCAGCTATGCTATATGGATCAGAATGCTGGGCAGTGAGGAAGAGCTACGTAATTAGAATGCGAGTAGCCGAGATACGAATGCGGTGGCACATGTGTGGCGTGTCGAGAGCTGACAGAATTAGGAATGAGCATATTAGAGGTAACCTGGGGTGGTGGACATCGCCGAAAAAATGAGGGAGAATAAGCTGAGATGGTATGGACACATCATGCGAAGAGGGGAAGAGGAGCTCGTTAGGTTAATTCCAGGAATGCAGGTGGTCGGTAGCAACAGGGGCAGGGGGAGACCAAAGCAGATGTGGGAACAGGTTGTCCGTAAGGATGTGACAGTGTGTGTGGGTTGGACGGGGAACATGGGGGAGAGACAGACGAGAGTGGAGGGCTAGAACCCGCAGACCCGACCCTCCCAAAGGCGGGATAAGGATATGGTGTAGTAAATACCAAATGTAGAAGGTGTACAACCTGCTTTAAAGTTTATGTCGAATTGTAAGTGTTCCGTGCTAGTAAAATGTCAGTTTAGGGTTCCCCGACTTCAAAAAGATTGAGAACCACTGCCCTATAACACCGACGGAAGGGGCATGCCCGAAAGAAAACAAAAACATCTCAGTCCAGTATCGACCTTGCAACTACAGGCTTGAAGTCAATCATATTAGCATCAAACAAATATTTGCGCAACGACAATATAGCATTACAGTGTCGACGCAAATAACAACTACCAGTTTGTGAATGTCCCGTTCAGCTGAGGAACGACGACGTGTTTTTCTTTAACTCGCAGTAGTAAATACAAAAATATATTTGTTTCTTCTCCAGGTAGGAAATTATAATAAAAAAAGAGTTAATTTAATCAGTATGACAGACAGAGAAAACGGACAGACAATTGACGAGGAAAACAATTTAAGAGATAGTTGACTACAAACAAAAAAAAAACATTTGAACATTATTTTTCCTCTACGTTGACATTGAGATTTTTATAGTAGGTAAAATTTTAATTTGTTTCTAAATTGTTAACAGAAATTTACGAAATATCTTGGAATTTTATTCAATCGTGTTATTTTTAAATGCGAAAATAGTTAACAGAGGAGAGGACAAGGTGGAAACGGGGGGAGGGGAAAAATCCAATCCTAAACAAGTCTGATAAATATCGCTGTTGAATTATTAAACCACCACATCACATTTCTGTACACAACAAGTATCCCTGATTCCCATCAGTTAAACCCACTTCCGTCATCCAATCAAATGGTTATACGTAATACAAAATTTACGGGGAAAAGTCCTGCCGTCTCAAATTTCGACAAAAAAAACTGCACAAAATTCCCTCCTCCTGCCCTACCCAGAATCAATCCTCACAACTGGCAGATTCGTAGACACGAAAAACAACATGCCCATCAAATCATAATGCCCTACGCGACCTTCCATAAACTAGAACATAAACCTATTTCAGGACGAAAAACGAAATCGTACCATTCATAGAAAAAACTGCCGTAGTACCGCAAGACAAAGCAACTCCTAACCTTTTTCCTGCCTATGGCAGGGTTGGGTACCCATCTCGTCCCTCTCATTTAACACACGGGTGAAATGGTGGACGGTATTTTTCGACAGCCCGGGTGTCGACCAAAGCTGCAACACCTATGTCTAGTTATCGTCGGTCTACTGTTCGTTGGGGCACCAGGGACGCCGGAGAGGGGGGGGCGAGCTCCTACACCTGGGAATTTTGTCTTATCTGCCCGTTGCATAGTAGAGAGGGTTCTTTTACGTGCAAATGCCAGAGCTAAGTGACCAATAGTGATAACATTAATAATACACAAAAAAAACCTACGGATCTTGTTGATCAATGTCCTTGTCCACTTCGATCTTATATAAAATGTCCATTTGCGTGGGTGGGCGAGTGAGTGGCGGGCGGTCAAATGAAAGTAGCCGTGAATATCGATCACCAACTTAGTGGACACATTAACATACTGAGAACACGTCCCACATTTTGTCTTTAGCACCACCACCACCAGTTGAAGTTTTTGTAAGAGGAATCAAAGGGTAGAGGGTCAAGAAGATGAGGACGCAATGAGAGGGCGTGTATGTGGAACATGAGGCAGTCGACAGTCACATTTCAGTCTGCTCTTCCTCACCACTCATGATGGTACAAATCATAGGTCGCCTCTTGAAAAGGGGGTCAGAGCCTAGTAGTTCAAGTAGAGAGTTCAGTTTTCAACGAATTAATTTCTGCAGTTTCATATTTGGATAATACACTCAACTGTTGCCAAAAATAACATCTATCAGCTGACCAGAGGAGCTGCGTGCACAATCTACAGTACAGTTTATCAACAATACATATATTCCTTGGCTACCACGTGTACGACTCCCCCCTGTTAACATTATGAAGTTGGAATAATCACGTTCGGACCCCCCCCTATACCATCAACGAATTCAACTGTCCACCCCAAAGAAAGAAGTCCCCCCTGTCCACCCCAAAGAAAGAAGTCCCCCCTGTCCACCCCAAAGAAAGAAGTCCCCCCTGTCTACCCCAAAGAAAGAAGTCCCACCCTGTCCACCCCAAAGAAAGAAGCCCCCTGTCCACCCCAAAGAAAGAAGCCCCCCTGTCCACCCAAAAGA
>JAAFCE010001036.1:46674493-46704771 GCA_013389805.1 Trigoniulus corallinus | reverse complement strand
CCCCCCCCCCTGTCCACCCCAAAGAAAGAAGCCCCCTGTCCACCCCTTGCGCTAAAAAAAAAGTGCAGGTCAAAGGCGAACTTGTGCTCACACACCTAAAAGGCAAGCAGGTTACAACAACTGGGCCAATAACTAAACGGCAACCCCGCTCAACATTTATGAGTTTATACATTCCGTTTTTTGACAGTGTCAAGGTTGCAGTTGCAGCATCAAATCCACGAAATCCAAAAATTCCTTCCAGAAATTAGCCGTGTTTGAAAACACTACCATCTCTATTGTTCTCTCCTTCTTACACCCTTTGTATGATGCTATTTGAAATTACAAATATGTCCGTTCCCTCCCACTTATGTTGTTTGTATGATGTCATTTGAAACTAAAAATATGTTTATTGTTCTCACCCTCTTCTGCCCTTTGCCCTCTTATGCCTTTATGTTAGTTAAGCATTAGTGAGGCAAGACAAAGTATTATTGCTACAGCTCCCAACAAACGGAGTGCTGCTGTCTGTAATCCACCTCCAACATTTTGCAATTGGTCACATAACCTCACTCCTTATGGCAACAACCACAGTCAAAGTACTCCTTAACTTACCTGACCAGAACTCATCATTGTTCAAACCCTCCCAACAATTTAATCAAGTGAATGCTACCCCAGCCAAGTTCACCAAGTGCCCAGTGTGTCAAAGCACTTCCCATCCTCTCTATCAATGCCCAATCCACATTCCAATGTTCAGTGAGGAAAGACAAAGATTAGTATGGGCCAAGAATGCGTGTTTCAATTGTTTGCAGGCTGACCACACTGCCAAGGAGTGTAAGAGTGATACATGCCACAAGTGTGATCTGCCTCACCCTACCAGCCTTTACCTGGAAACAGGCGCACAGACGGCAACACACGCCACCCCCATTGCAACAGCATCCACCCTTCCAGTGGCGTCACTAGGGGGATTCGGGCCGCACCGGGTGACACCACTCGCACCATGACAAATGGGGTGACACCAAAACAGAAGAAGGAACAGAGTGGCTTTTGGGGGAGAGGGGGGGTGACGCCAACCCTAGTGACGCCTCTACACCCCACCCTAATACTGCTGGGAATAGCCTTAGCGTTTTTAGAAGACTGCCATGTCAACCTTCAATGTGTTCAAGCCTTGGTAGAAAATGCATCGCAGGTCAACCTCATCACTGAAAGGTGTGCTAAGTTACTTGGACATCCTGGGCAGCTACCGGAGAATCAATGCTGCAAGAGCAGGAACTGTAAAAGCCACCATCCCAATCAAGGGATGGACCATCAATCTCAGTTCTCTTGCCATTACCCCTTGATTCACAAGACAACAACGTATGGGAAAGCTGGGTACCGCTAATACCCCAAAATCGTTGCATTAGTGTAGTGTCTGTGCAGTTTCTGCATCAGAACTACACAGTGGATGGGGCTCTAATGACCTTGTAGTTGAAGGGCCCTAAAACACAAACAAAAACAACTATCGGACTTCTCGGCCTCAACTGCTACCAGTTCCATCAACTTCAACAAGAACATACAGAAGACGGATGGATGGATGGATGGATTCCTCGTGTGGAAAGCGGTTGTTCTGAAAGATATCGCCTGCCGCAGCCAGGTTTGAACCAGCACTAGCCTGTCTCCATAGCAGCCAAAAACATAACTCGGTTCACTTGTGCATCAGGTAAATCCAAATTTAATTTCTTCACTCGCTACGGACAGGTCTAGAAGGGTAGCCCAAAAGAGGGAGAGAGGACGGAAGTTAAGTAATTGTTCACACGATATCATCAACCACATAAAATAAGCGTTAAATTAGAATCTAAAGACAGGCACGCACGTTGGACAAGGACACAAAAGTCACCCTTCAAACACGTGGTACATATTCACCAAATCACTTAAATAAGGGTTAATCGAAATCTTGATCATCTATAGACAGAGCGAGTGAGAAAGGAGGAGTGGCCCGAGGTCAACCTCAACCACCTCATCAAGAGGACGGAGAGCCGTCACATTCCAACAATTCCAACTAACGACGCTCCTCCATACAATTATTGAGGTCGAAACTCCAGGCAATTAGTCAGGCCAGTGTGTCCGCATAAAAAAGAAATGTTTTTCCAGACTAAGGTTGCAATGGGACAAAGTCAGTCATAGTATAATTTCACTATCAATCTTATACAGTGAAACCTCTCTAATTGGTACACCTGTGGGACCTAGCCAAAGCGTACTCATCAGAGGGGTGTACCCATAAGAGGGGTATGGATATATAAATTAATCAAAATGCATTGTATAATATAATATTTCTCAAAATTATTGAAGCACACAAATTTAATTTTTACAAACAAATCTATCAAGGGACGTTTGTCTACCCTGCCTATGGCAGGGTCGGGTACCCATCTTGCCCGTCTGAATAGATGCAAGGGTGATCTTTTGGACTGCGTTTTTCCACAGCCGGATGCAGACTAAAGCTGCAACCCCTGTGCATATTTATTGTAGGTCTACTGCTCTTTGAGGTATTCCACCGATGCCAGATGGGAAGCTCCTACACCTGGAAATGTTGCTCACCTATCCGTTGCATAGCAGAAAGGTTACGGTTTTACTTCTAATCCAAAGGAAGGCGCACTCGGGGCATCTAAAGCAACTCCTAACTCTTTTCCCGCCTATGGCAGGGTCGGGTACCCATTTGTCCCTCTGAATGGACACAGGGTGATATATTGGACATAGTTTTTTCTGCAGCCGGTTGCCGGCCAAAGCTGCACCCCTACGCTTATTTATCGTCGGTCTAGTGTTCGTTGGGGAATGCTACCGACGCCAGGGGGCGAGCTCCTACACCTGGAAATTTTGCCTCATCTACCCGTTGCATAGTAGAGAGGGTTCTTTTACGTGCAAGCGCCATCGTACACCCACACGGGACCTCGGTTTTACTTCTCATCCGAAAGAAGGCACACTCGCGGCTTCTCTCTCGCCCGAAAGAAGCCGACCCACCACGGTCCAGTATCGAACCTTGAACCACTGCTGCAGTTACCAAGCACCCTGCCCACTGCGTCACCGAGGCAGGATGTACCCATTACAGAGGGGGTTACAAAATGGTGACACGTATTAGATGTACCAATGGAGGGGTGTACCCATTAGAGAGGTGTACCGTTAAGAGGGGTAGTAATAGCATTAACCCTATGGGCAAAAAATCGGTGCCTGAAAAATCTGTACCGATATGAGGGGTGCACCCATAGAGAGGTTTCACTGTACCACGTTCGCACTGGTTTCAATCTATTTTGAAATTGAGATCTAGTTTGAAAATGGTAGTGCGAACAGCGAAGCTTGAATTCGATCTAGATTGAGCGCTTTCAAACTAGATCGACTCAAGCTACTTTTTCAAACTAGATGAAGGTATTTTCTAGTTTGAAACTCCCAGAATGCACTGCGATTTTTTGCCAGCAAAACATGGCGGCGGTAAGCGAGACCTGTGGAGTGACAAAAGTTTGACGGAATATGGAATATGAATTTGTATCCTTACAAACATTGCCTCCAAATTTTTGTCATCCGTCAGTTTAGGGACGTCCATAATGGACGTGCTTTATGGATAGCCCCTTTTATTTTTGAGTAGTAGTTCTTCCCATTGGTCTATTACTCCTAGACAATATGCTTTAGCCAATGTCCAGTGCGAATGCATGTATCACGTAAGTGACTCGATCTGGCTAACTTTCAAGCTGGACTAAATTTCAATCTAGTTTGAAGTTGTAGTGCGAATGGGGTATTATACAGGGCTTGATTCACTGAAGTGAACAGTAGGCCCTAAATAAGACCTGTAGAAAATCGATTACGGACTCAAAGCGGCAGGTGGCGTAGAGTACATATTCCGTGCGCCTTTTCTCGCACGGGAAATGCAATCGTGGGCTAGTGTAGTGTGTCATCATACCTTACGGACAGCCTGTTCCCACGTCTGCTTCGGTCTCCCCCTGCCCCGGGTGCTACCGACCACCTGCATTCCTGGCAAGGACCTAACGAGCTGAGAGTTGACTGAGAGTTGTTCACCAACGCCAAAAGAGGGGGACAACATCAGGCAATCAGAGAATGTTTTGCAGTCTACACAAATCTTGCTCCCCGTCTTCGAGAGGGTGCAGCTTAGAGACACGGCTACATGGGACCTAAATTTAATTCTCCGGTGGTAGTTGAAGGATGAAGGTTGTATCTTTTCACCTGCATTTCCGTCTCAATTAGGATGGAATCTGTGGTCATGGAGCCTAAGGTGAGACGGATTGGTCAACGTTCTGAAAACCATCTTAAGAGTGCTTAATTGCCGTATAGGTCAGGCATGCGCGGGCCTGAGGACCTTGTGCCACTGAAGTTTAGGTATTTTTAAATTTGGGGCCAGAACTTCAGCCGGTGTCACGCGTCAAAGTGTCCGGCCGGACACTGAGGTAATTTAACACATACCTGAAAGTGTCCCGGTCGTTTCCCACGTTAGGGATTTTTGGCCCACCAATAATGTCAAAGCAATTTCAGTGTTTGCTAAAGCACTCTCCCACAAAACTCACTTGCAAAGCAGAGCTGGCGTTTTCATTTTCCCTAGCAATACATGCAATATCCTTCCGTCCACAAGGTGGGGTCTAGCAGACCCCAGACCTACGAAATTGTGTCTACACATGTACCACTTTCACCACTCTTAATCAACCTTTGAGTACCTGTTCTCCCATGTTTTCTTTACCTATCTAGGGAAGTTGGCGGGTCTCCTAAGTAACTAGCGTGTTTTATTTCTGGTTAAGCAATGCAACCCACGTTAGTACCGACTGGGATGGCTGGTCGGAAACACTGGGTACTAAAGTAGACGTGGGAGCAGGATGTCCATAAGGATATGGTAGTATGGGGTGGACGGGGACCTGGTGGGAGATAGGCAGGAGTGAAGGACTAGAACCTGCAGACCCGACCCTGTCAAAGGCGTGATAAAGGTATGGTGATGATGATATCTTGGGTTTCTTGGGTATTACAGAATTTTTTACCATGTTTCCAGATTATTTTCATTGCTTAATCTTTATATGGATGGTATTTAATTCAATATCCATAAAAATGCCCTTAATCTGAATATTTCGGCCTCAAAATCAAAAAGTCTATTTGGGGTCATAACAGACCCCGCCTTGTAGTGTGTGCCAGAAATCGTCACCTTGTGGACGGAAGGATATGGATCCCAAAAAATATGATGAGATTGTGGCCTATCTTAGTGATGGCTCCTATCCCGTTAGTGCATCGGAAAATGAGAAACGGGCATTACGTCGGCAAGTAAAGTGGTTTATATTAAAAAATGGAAGAGTATTGTATCATCTGCGAGACGGTAAAGCCCGCCACACACGATCAGTTTGGTGTGTGTGCAAAAAACGTTTTTGCTCACACCAAAAATTTTAACTGACGGTGTGAAGAAATTTTATCAAATCGGTGTGTCAATTCGGACTGACGTCAATCCGAATTGAACGTGTGTGTGGGGTTGCTCACATCAATTGTTCACTTTTTTTGTTCTGCGCATGCCCAAACACGGATAAACGTCATCTTTACAAAAATTGCACCATGGTAACGGTAGAATTACTGGTTGATGCGGACAATCAAATGACGTCACATGGCGTTTCACGAAAAGGAACATAAGTACGTGACAAACCAAACTGATCGTGTGTGGGCAATTCAGCCCTTCACACCAAACTGAACACATCGATGTGCACACACCGAACTGACACACCAAACTGATCGTGTGTGGCGGGCTTAAGTCTCACATTTGACATAAATTTCGCCTTGATACACGTTGCATATCTGCTATGCAGAAAAGAGGCAAATTCGGGCATCTGCATTCGGAACTAGATGGTGGACACTTTGAGGTACTCAAAAATTGCATCAAAGTGTCTGGCTGGACACTTTGACGCGTGACACCGGCACTGCTTTCAAGTGGCAACAGGGATCAAACTACTAAACATCATGGGCTCAACTTTACTTTCGAATCGGTGACGAAAGGCTCACTTTAGGTCATTCTACCCTATTCACCTCGTCCGAAATTATATCAAGTACTGTATTGGGAACTACAAATTGTTCAAGAAATTGTTTGTGTTGTTTTGTTGGTGTTTTAGGGCTCTTCAACCACTATGTAGTTCTAATGCAGAGACTGCACAAGCACTACGCTGATGCGACGATCAGTGGGTATTAGCAGTACCCAGGTTTCCCAAACGGTCACCCATGTTAGTACTAGATGGGGTTGCGTTGCCTAACTTCAGTGATCAGACTTGAACTGGCGTGTTCAATGCAATAAGCCACTCCCTGTTCAAGACAGGACATATCAGAAGAATTACAGAGACGGGACAAGGATAGAGCAAAAAGGTACCAGACAGAACTGCAAAGTCATCAATGTCTCCTTCCTTCAACTACTTTTATATTACTTGAAATAAGGTAGGAGAGGGGGATGGGGGAACTTCCAGAGACAATGTTTATCTAAAAAAACATATTACTTTCTTGGAAGGAAAAAATTGAGGCTATGCCCCACGAACCACTTGAGAAAAATTGTAGTAAAACTCCTGTAAACTTTTCAACAAGTGAGCCATTACATTGTTATTAGGTGAGACAGAGGAAAAGGGGGACGGATGAAAAATTAAAGACACGAGGAGGAAGAGAGATGGAAAGACAACAGGGACGGGGAGAGGAGGGTGAGTTAGATGATAGGTGGGGGGAAGACTGGAGACAAGTTCAGTTAATCAGCGTGTGCCGCATACAGTGTATCTTTTTCATTATCATATTATCACTTGCCAAGAGGCTATTCTCTGGCACAGTCCCCTAAAGAGATAGGCAAAGTATGAAGAAAAAAAACACCTATCCCGCACCAACACATTTTATGGGCCACTTTCATTCACGATGGCCTCAAAAAGCAATCGACACCATTTTTGTATAGAGTAGAAAATGTTGATGGCAATGAGAGTATTCAGTGTCAGTTAACGAGCGCCATGAATACAAATTCATATATACAACAAACATTTGAGATAGTGAGGTGCAAGAGGAGGAGGAGGGGGTAACTAAAGTAGTAGAGTAGGTGAGGAAGATGGGGAGGAGGAGGAAAGAGAGAAGAGGGTGGGTAGGTAGGTACGTAAATATAAACTGTATATATAGAGAGAGAGGTTTGTATGATAGTGGCACCGTCTTCAAAAAAAAATTAGAACTTTGCAGTAATTTAGGGACACCCAACCAACAGAAGGGGTCAATCAACAACGCCTGTCCTCCTCTTTTCCCATTACCTTTATTCTCACATTTTATTTTAATTAAACGAAATTTTAAAAGATAAAAAACAACCAACAACGTTATTAGGTGAGTATAACCTCCCGTTAAGTAGGCCTATGTCACGTTTTACTTCTGAAATGCGTTCAGCAGCACAACAGGGCGGAGGATGTCATGATTTCCAAAGATATACAGTGCGAATGTCATTGTTACGATCCCCAGATACCTCAATTCATAAAAAGTATGTCTAACAGCAGTACCAGCCCTCGGAAAAAAAAACAAACCTAGCAACAACTATTATTACCACTACAACTATCACACATACCGAAGGGGCCATGGAGGGGGAATAAAAAAGTGACAGACGATAATATTAATTGGTCAAAATGTAAACAGAAGTTGAGACCTGCCTCGGTGATTGGATTGGATTCGTGGGTTGGGGAGTAAGCCACGCAGCCATAACAGGATGAACCCTTAAGAGGCTGCCCGCGGGAGATGCGGAGGTTGGTGAATGGACGAACGAGAGGGTTAATTTGCAGCACCCAACGTTCTTTACCAACCACCCTTGTTGGTATTGACGTGGGCTTGCGCTGCTTAACTTCAGTGATCTCACGGGAACTGGTGTGTCCAACGCAACTTGGCTGCACTGGGATGCAATAGGTAGTGTGCTCGATTTACTGTGCCAGTGGTTCCAAGCTCGATACTGGATTGAGCTGGATGGGTTTCTTTCGGGACCCCTAGTGCGCCTTCCTTCGGATGAGAAGTAAAACAGAGGCCCCCTAATTGGGTATTAGCGGTACCCAGTTTTCCGAAGGGGCCAGCCATGTTAGTACTAGCTGAGGTTACGTTGCTTAACTTCAGTGAGCAAACGAGAACTGGTGCGCCTAACGCAATACAGCCGCCCCCTGCCAGAACTCAACAACTGATACTTCCACAACTGCAACACAGGCCACCCTTGTTGAGTCTCTTCCCTCTAATAATTCACGTCAAAAATAATTGCCTTCCACGAGGATCGAAGCCATACACCTGAAACACAATGAAGGCCGTCTACAAGAACCTAAAGGAAAGAGAGGCTACTCACTTTCGTCCTCACGGTCACTGGACCAGTCACAGTTAGGGAGGGAGGTGGTAAAAATTTGGGGAGAAAGGATGGATGTGGACGGGACGGAAACAACAGCGGAGACTGAGAAGGACAGACGAGTACCGTCCCAGGTGTGACTAAGGAAGCTTACAATAGACATCCAAACCGTAGCTGCGCAAAACCACGTGACTGCTTTCGTCATTTCACGGAAGACATTTATATACAACGGGAAACCCTTTAGTGTCAAGGATGTTTACATTCCAAGGGGATAGTAAACCCCATTTCCGGGGTAAACACACTCCCCATGTCTACAAAAAATATACTATAGTTGGCCACCACCACACGCAATCATTCAACAGCAGTAGCAAGTAATAAACCCACCGGAAAACAATACAAGGTGTTTACACTCTACTATCACAGAACCAAAGGTGAGTGAAAGTGTAGGGACAGTAGGAGGAGAAGGAAAGGGGTAAAAACGAAGGAGAAAAACTGACCACAAGAAAAAAAAAAGCATTAAACGGATATAGATTTTTTTTAATATTAAAAATTTACTGATGCATAAAATCGGCATAAAGATTAATCAAATTCTGATTCACCTCGAATAATCAAGAGGTGCCAGAAAAACACACACAATACAAAACCTTGAATACCAATGAGTGTCCCCCTCCCAACAGTCAAAATTGCGCGTGTCCAATCAAATAGGACCACTTTCCCCGTCTTCGTCCCACACAAACACACCATCAACCCCTTTCTTCCCTTGGATAGAAAATAAAACTCACCGAATAAGTATGTGAATACGTCTGACAAAGCCTATCAGCGAAGTTCGCCTCAATACCCTTGGAGTGACCGAAGCGACCACTACACAATTTGCACAAAAAAGTCACCGTCCTCCTCACACGTCCGGACAGTTGATCCACTGAAGTCCCACAACAAAAAATGTCACTACTGACCACTTCCTTCTGACTTTCCTCCACAATTTATATCGCCAATCCAGAGCAGTAGAATGAACAGAGATGATGAAGACAAGAGGAGGGGGGAGGAAAGGTGGGGAAGAAAAGTCCGACACACGTCAAGAGTGACCCGTCGAAACAACGACGTCACAACTGTCAACAATCAAGTTTATAACCGATCTTGGTGACCACACGGACTGGCTTTATATATACACACAGCACCAACAAATTTCGGTGATTGGAACGGGAGAGTTGCTAATGAAAAGAGATAGCAAAAAAAAAAAATTCTTAGAAGAAGGGTGTATGAAGATGTCCGATTTTCCTGAACGGGACAAGAGGAGGAGGAGGACGACTATGGCAACAGCACGTTTTCAACTACAAGAAAGTTAAGTACAAGATAGAGAGACACACAGAGAAAGTGAGAGACCTAATAACTTATTTTACTGCCGAAAAATCGGTGTCTACCACTTGGCCGTGTACGCAGTTTTGTACCACCTATTTCCAGGTTAGTGTGCTGACTGGTGGACCCCTTCCCCCAGTTACACACATCATATCGAGCACAAGAGACACACATATACACACATACCTCGTAGTAGGTATGTAGGTAGGTAGTCTGAATTTCTTTATTAAATGAAAAAAAAAAAGGAGAAAAGGAGAGAGTGATGGTAGATGTAAATGAAAAGGGGGGCGCCCAAATGAATGAGGGTTAAGGCTCAC
This sequence comes from Trigoniulus corallinus, assembly GCA_013389805.1. Classification (NCBI taxonomy): domain Eukaryota; kingdom Metazoa; phylum Arthropoda; class Diplopoda; order Spirobolida; family Trigoniulidae; genus Trigoniulus; species Trigoniulus corallinus. The sequence goes on along the minus strand of JAAFCE010001036.1, from coordinate 46,694,808 downwards.
CTGTCAATCGTCCCACAAACATTCCCTCCTCTCTTTATCCCTTCACACCAATAACCAGTCATTTCTCTGTCAGGAGTCAGTCAATATCTGTTTTTGTTGTTAAATTGAAGTGCTAATTTCCTTTCTCAATTTTTTTTTTAATTTTATAAAAATTTTTTTTTATTTCGTATGCGTGTCTCTACTCTCAGTAAATTGGGCCACAGTTTCATGATTTTTAGAACGTCAGTACACTTTATCAAGTAAAAAAAAACTTTATCCAAATGACCTTCTTACATGTTTAATAGGTGCACTATTAAAGGAATAAAGAAGAAACAAAAATCCAGATGGGCAGGCAAGCTAACAGTGACCCTTAAGACGCTCTAGTTACAGGCTCCACAATTTGGACACAACATTTTTCTGTGTCGGTGGCCTGGGACATGTCTCAGTGGCGCAGAGGTAGCGTGCTTGGCCACTGTGTCAGTGGTTCTAGGTTCAATACTTATCAAGGTGGATAGGCTTCCGTGGCCACGTACGATGTCGCTTGCGTGGAAAAGAACCCTTCTACATGCAACGAGCAGATTAGGCAAAATTCCCAGGTGTAGCAGGTCACCCCTGGCATGGACGGAAAGCCCCAACGAGAAATAAAAATAAGGGTTACAGCTTAGATCGAAAGCCATCCAACAGATCGCCCATGTGCCCCAGGGGGGAGGAAATGTGGTACCCGACGCTATCATAGGTCGGAAAAGGTTTAGAAGTTGCGTTGCGCGGGGGGGGGGGGGGGGGGTAACAATTCAGGCAAGAACATCACGGAAATCACAGGACAGGGGTATATAGAGGAGGATGAACTTGCATCACAGTAGTCATCATACTTTTAAATAACACAGACACAAACTGTTTAAGATAGACCTCGTTGGAGATTTTCTCTGTCAAATTTCTTTTGAAGGGTATAAAAACAACTCCTAATCCTTCTGCCGCCTAGAGCAGGGTCGGGTACCCATCTCGTCCCTCTGAATGGACACAGGGGCGATATACTGGACAGTGCTTTTCCACAGCCGGTTGCCGATCAAAGCCGCAACCCCTATGCTGATTTATCGTCGCTCTACTGTTCGTCGGAACACTCCAGCACCGTCAGGGGGCGAGCTCTTACACCTGGAAATTTTGCCTCATCTACCCGTTGCAAATGGGCGTGCAATTTTACGTGCAAATGCCACCGTACGCCAAACGGGACTTCGGTTTTACTTCTCATCCGAAAGAAGGCAGCCAACCTCGGTCCAGTATCGAACCTAGAACTACTGAAGCAGTTACCGAGCGTGCTATCCACTGCGCCACCGAGGCAGGTGTAAATTTTTTTAAAGGGTGTAAATAGCGCATATTAATGGGGTACACACACTTCCTCTTAGGGAGGCGCCATCTGCATCACAGGCGTCATAGCCCACGTGGAGAAGGCAGGGTATATGCATTGCAGCTTGCTATTGAAGGAGATTCCCGTCGAGATCCTACCTGGAGATCACTGATGACGTCCTGTTGGAGGACACCTATCATAGCTTTCTTAGGGGACGCGATGTCCCCATTCTATTCATTCTTGGAGGACACCAGTCGCAGTCCTCCTTGGACAAATCCGTTGCAACCCTCCTTGAAGAACCCGTCCGTTTCAGCCCTCAATGAGGGATTGTTGGACAGCTTTTATGACAGACATTGCAGACTTTTTTTTACAGGGAACCCCGTTCAACATTCCTTGAGAAGAGCGGTAATAGTCTTTTCCGGGAGGAGGAGGTGGACTGGTTGCCCTCTGAACATAAGACCTAAATGATTTCCGCGTCATTACACAAACAACGAAAATAGAAATACTGACTCGGTCAGTATTTCAACTTTCGGTTTCCCTGTCCCAAGCCAGAAAGGTCAAAAGAGTAAAGAGGTCTCTGAAATAACAGCAACTGCAATAGCTACAAAATAATACCCGAAAAGTCAGTCACATTACTATTAAAATGAGGGACACCCGTAAAAGTACTGACAGTACAGGACCGTTAAAAACCCCTTAAATTGCAAAAGGGAGGAGTGGCCAATGACTTTATTTCGGTGGTACAATAGGTATCTTTGAAAACAGACAAAAATTATCATCATCTTCTTCTTCTTCATCATCACCACCATTATTACAGCCCTTAAAAATATGACTAGTAGAAAATCAGGTGGCTCCAACCTGGTTCCCTGTTGACCCCATTTGATAGTGTAACTGCCAAAATGTTTACTGCCAACGGGGTGGGGGGAGGTGATAGGAGAAAGAGAATGGGGAGAGGGGAAAAGCTTCCCAACTACTCACCCCTCCATGATAAATAATACAGTACCATAGATAAAAGCAAACATGACTAATAAGATATATGGGATAGTGAAAGGTGCTAAAAAACCAATATCAACAAGATTTTAGTTCGCCCCCCCCAAAAAAAAGAGATACCACTAGACGCTAGGAGTGGACATTACTTTCCCTCCTTTATTAGTCGGACGAAGGATCACGAATAAATTCAAAATATGTACGACATACATATGCAAATTAAACGAGTCCTATATTTCAAGAGAGGGCAGCATACTAAATACCAATGCGATTCCACAACCACAGACCCCCCCAGCCCCTTCCCCTCTGGAACATTTTTAACAACATGTGAATTATTAAAAAGTCACTGTCACAAAAATAACATTCCAGCAATGACATTGCCAGTGGTGACATAGACGACATTTAGGGAACCAGCATGGCATCCTTCGTCCTCTGTCGCATCTCTTACATTAAAAACCACCACAAAAAATAAATATAACGGTAGAATATGGGTCAAAGGTACACGAAAAATCTTTACGTCAACTATACAATGTCCCAGAGCAGGTAGTTACTAATGACTCCACCCAATACTATTTTTTTTCTTGACAAATCGAAACAGTCTCTTAAAAAAAGCCTGTCACTTATCGGAGGGAAAAGTTGGGTTAGTAACCCATCAATCCAAATGACAACCCCCCTTCCCCTTCTTCCGAAAACTGACCTATGGAAAAATAGACCAACGCGATAAGCAGATAGTTTGTTGCAGAAGCGTACTGTGATGCGGTGTAAAAATATTTGGGAAACCTCCCTTGAATTTCTTCTGAGTATGACCCTGCAGAGGCAATGAGCGAAGAGCAACGTCCCAAACCAGGCATAGATTCACAAATCTCTCGCCAGATGGCGTAAATGAACGGTACTCCAAACTCAAGCCTTCATCGACTACTATACCTACTGGCATTTCTTTAAAATATTCTGAGGTCCGCCAGTAAGGCCGTATATACACGGAGCTACTCAAGAGAAACTCACTGCTGACCTCAATCACTATCAAGTCTGCAATGCGACAGACGGCGCTACTCGTTACTAACCTGTTAGTAACGCGTTAGTAATCAGTTCCAGGCGACTGAGCTGCCCAGTCACTTTTAAGTTGTGTAACTCAGTTTCTCATCTGGCAGCTGCGAATTTCCGACTTTCCTTGTTTTTCTCTTTCTTTATCCTATTTGTTCACAGGGATAAATGAATAAACAGTGAACATAAAGTGAGTGGGAAAAATAGAAAAGCATCCTATTTTATATAACTTCAGGCTTCCAAGGCTACTCCGAGAAGGATGATACAGAAAAGGCGCGGAGTGAAGTCGCAAAAGAAATGCATTTGACAGGAATGACGTTTAAAATACGAAAAACAGCAAAGTTCCAATTACAAAATGTACTCAGCAGATTCCCACTACTGTAATATGACAGAAAAGCTCGTGGGGTAAGAAGTCGGTCCATGATCACACAGAGGAAAATGTTAATCTCGATCATTGCTGAGTAGGTGGCTAACGAGTTAGTAACTTAAATCACAAATCTTTTGCGTTTCTTTAGAGTAGTTCCGTGTGTCTACGGTCTAAGTGAATTGGCGATCACCTTCCATAGGCTGACCACCAACAATTATCAAAGACAATTTACAAATCAATAAGTTGGATCTTTAGTAAGGACATTGTAACCGCAATTATCTGTTGCACCGGTCAATCGTTGCACCTCTCATATTTCTTTACACCTCTCTATTGGGTCCTTGACCCTCTTCCAAGGCTCTCCTCCTCTAGCCATTTCTCCCCAACCATGTATTTTACCCTTGAGGTTTGGAAAAAAAAAAGCGGAAGGGCAGACTGTAGGAGCCCTCTTAGCACACAAGAGTCACATTCATTTAACACCCAACATAGGGTACGACTACAGCAAATAATCAAAAGTCAAGGATGGCCCGTTTTCCCCTCATTCAAATAAAAAAATAAAGAATGCAGGTGAGAGAATAATAAGTGAAAGTTCTTCCTGGCTGACCTTCCCGGAACGCTGGTCATCACATTACCATCATACCAAACCAAAAAAAAAACACGTGCGTCCTTTAGTTCATTTCTCATCACCTCGGACTTAACAGATAGTTTCATATCTTTAACACAAATACCAACCATTTTTATTTTCAAATGGGATATCCTGTACACTAGCCACAACTTTTACACCCTCCCCGGCCCTGCGTACAGTACCTCATCAGCTCACTTTGCTAGTGTCCTTGACGCTTCAGATCATGGTTCCATCCTGCTGGAGGCAAGTAGTTTCTTTGTCACGGGGGGAGGGGGAATTCACAAGAGATGCTTCTGTTCCAGATAAGAAAACCGGTGCCCTGTTCAGAGGGTGCAAAAATACGTCAAGTGTTCCTTAATAATGATTAGTGTCACTAGCGAAGAAAAACACTTTAAAGTATTGAATTTGTTTTCAAAAGTGGTCCAAAGTTAACTTTTAAATTAATTTATAATACTGTATATCCACGGGTAGAGTGAAATGCTACATGCCGCATCTCCAGGTGTCGGACAAGGGATTCCCCACTGCACATGGAGGCCGCAACCCCAGCTAGCACTGGTATGGGTGACCGCTTCGGAACGCTGGGTGCTGCTGATACCCAACAATCGTCATAACTGCGTAGTTTCTGTGCAGACTCTGTATTAATGCTACGCAGTGGATGGGGCTCTAATGACCATTTTAATTGAAAGGCCCTAAAACACTAACAAAACAATTTCACATGGAGGGTTGGCTGCATAAGCAGTCAATCCTTTCATGAGTTGAGGGACGGAAAGAAATAAAGTAGCTCCCGCGGACCAAACACTAGGAACGGGTACCCTAAATTAAAAACCCACAAACGAAAATATGAATATTCAAGAAGTAAAACTTATGGTGCATGGGGTCAGATCTCCATTACGGGAGGTACTTAGGGGGTGCGAGCATGCCTCACACCGTCGTCATCACGCAACCGCAATGCCTTGAGGGTGGAGCACTTAGTCACATAGTCGGCTGGTATACCCACACAAACAAAACCGTCCAACATTCCTGCGGGTTCAAGACGCCTGGCTGGGGTGTCCTTAGTCAGAGTTGTACCCAAATCTTAGATAAGGGACGTGGAATGTGGGGACCCTCAAGGAAAGACAGGAGAATTGGCTAATACATTAAAATGTATGCGGATTATGGAAACTTTTCTACAGGAAACGAGGTGGAAGGGTGATACATTAAGGGCCATTGGGTAGGGATAAAAACTTATATACAAGTAGCGAATAGTTAGCGTACTGAATAGTTAGCTGCAGCAGGCAGGGGGGGGGTCACCGTAGTTGAAAGAATAAATAGTAGTAGTTAGCAGGGAGTAGTCCTCCACCTCATTAGTGTATATGCCTCTCAAGCTGGTATTGATGAACTCACAAAAATGAATTTATGGAGGGCCATTGGGGACTTTAATGACCATTTTGGCAAGGACGACAAGGGATATAAGGAGGTCGTGGGGGGATGGAACAGTCAGCCTAAAGAAACAGTCAATTCTTTAAGTGGCAAGAGCATATAGCCTTGCATTGTCAAATACATGGTTCAGAAAGATGGACAAGCATCTCATCACAGGGGAGGTCTCAGATTCCTTTATGGTTAGAGGTCAGCATTCGGCATGGGTTCGTGATTGCTGGACTCTTCCCAGTAAAAATTTCCAAAAAAAAAAAAAAAAAGTGACCAAAGATTACTTATGTTAGATATCCCAGCTAAAAAGGCAGCTGAGGCAGGATTCACGGAAAAGAGAACAGGTTATTCGATGGCGGAAATTGTCCACCAAAACAGGAATTGAAGTAAGAGACGCACAGTTAGAGAGACTAGGATTGGAAAGGAACCGCTGACGCCAAGTGGGGCAGAGTCGTTAGAAAGATTAAGAAACGTGGCGAAGCCAGTTTAGGCTAGGCTAGAGTAAGAGGCACATTCCAAGGCAGACAACCTTGGTGGTAGAATGAGGAGGTAGAGACAGTCATCAGGCAAAAGAAGAATGCATTCCAAAGGTGCGTTGAGATTGGGAACCACGACTCTACAAAGTACTATGTATATACAGGCCAAGAGGACAGCTAAGAGGACCATTGCCTTGGCCAAACATCAGAAGTACGAGGCTTTTTACAACCAGTTATGGGCAAAAGGGGGAGAAGTTTTCAAACTGGCAAAGACTTGAGATAAGGCAAAGAAGGATGTGATTATAATTCATATAAGGGCATCTTAGCAGTACTGTCTTTTTTTGTTGTTTTGTGGGTGTTTTAGGGCCCTTCAACTACAAGGTCATTAGAGCCCCGTCCACTGTAGTTCTGATGCAGAAACTGCACAGATACTACACTAGTGCGACGATTTTTGGATACTAGCGGTACCCAGTTTTCCCAAGCGGCCACCCATGTCAGTACTAGCTGGGGTTGCGCTGCTTAACTTCAGTGATCAGATGAGAACTGGTGTGTCTAACGCAATTCGCCGCTCCCTTAAGCAGTACCGTCATAATCTCACATCTACCAGCATATGAATGCCAATACATATTTCTATTTTACGTCAAAATTATTTCATTGTCCGAGAAACGCTATAATCCAAAATCAAGTTCGAACCTGCGTCACAAATCCAACGAACATTTGGCGTCATTTATAGTCCCATTTTTTGTCTCATTGGAACACACCAGCGATCTATCGGACAGTATTTTTAAGCAGTGAGCTGCCAACTTAATGCTGCGACTGCTATGCATTGTGTTACTTTTTCTTCGTTGGGGTACTTATCCATCGACACCAGGAGAGGCGAGTTCCAACACCTGAAAATGTTGTCTAACTACACGTACAGTATCTTTTACTCTATGTAGTAAGGGCTCGCTTATGTGTAGTGATGACATCGTACATACCTCATGCGGGACCCCTGCTTTACTTCCCGGGGGGGTGGGGCAGCTCTAGCCCGAACATAGTCACCCACTTCGGTCCAAGATCGAACCTGGAACTACCGACGCAGTAGTCTAGAGGTGGATTATACAACTCACGACAATATTAGATATAAAAAAAATAATCGTGAGGTTTATAAACATCTTGTTTGATAAGTGAATCATGGGTGTGAAGGTCCGATTACAAATCAAACAGGTATCCGTCTAACACCGAAAAAAAAAACATTCAAGTATCAATATCAGACAGAGGTGAACCACTACTACAATAGTAGGCAACGATTCTACTACAGTATTTCAATCACTATGTGTATCAGTCACGATTGGTCTCAAGATTAATTTTAAATTAGTAAAGAGGGACGTGGCCACGCCTTTTTTTCTTCAGGAGAGGGAGGTAGTTGTAATCAGACTAGTTTAAGCCAGTTGGAAGCAACTGGAGTAAGTTACTTTGTAGCCCAATGTCACCACGACGACCACTACCACACTGTAAAAGAGTGAAGCGAAAGACTACAGTAGGTAGTTGATTAGGTTAGCAGGAGTAACAAGCGAACCATTGCCCCTCTTCACCATTCCTGACCTCAAATGTTAACTACCTTCAACCTATTTTTAATCATCCCTGCCCTCCCCCACCCATCCCATTGATTCTCGTGGCGCAAGCAAGCAACTTCTAACCGTTTTTCCGCCTGTGGCAGGACAGGGATGATTAAAACCCATCTTGTCCCTCTGAAAGGACACAAGGGTGATATATTGGACAGTGTTTTTCCACACCCGGTTGTCGACCAAAGCTGTAACCCCTATGCTTATTTATGTCGGTGTACTGTTCGTTGGGGGATTCCACTGACGCCAGGGGATGAACTTCTATACCTGCAAATTTTGCCTCATCTGCCCGTTGCATAGTAGAAACGGTTCTTTTACGTGCAAATGCCACCGTACACCACACGGAACCTCGGTTTTAATTCTCCCACCGAAAGACAACGCAACCGGGGCTTCACTCCCGCCCGAAAGAAGACAAATCCACCTCGGTCCAGTATCGAACCTAGAACTACGGACGCAGTTACCGAGCGTACTACCCACTGCACCACCGAAGCCAGGTTTTCTCCTGCCACAAACGAATAATATACCCCTCCATCATACTATGTTACTATGTTGGGGAGTAAGCTAAGCAGCCATAACAGGCAGAACCCTTAGGAGGCTGCTCGACGGTGACGAGTAGGTAAGTGTAGGGGGTGTAGGAGAGGGGAAATTTGCAGCACCCAACGTTCCCTACCAACCACCCATGTTGGTACTAACGTGGGTTTGGGTCGCTTAGCTTCAGTGATCTCACGAGAACTGGTGTGTCCAACGCAACTTGGCCGCACAAAGCGCCACATTCAAGCAGAAAAAAATATTATCAATTAAAAAACGGATTATAGGTAGGTAAATCTGCAAAACCTGTTAATCAACTGGTGCTACAAAGCTTAACCACCCTCAATCCCAAAATTATAGTTATTTCAAGGAATAATAGAAGAACAAGATTTTGTATAGCAGAAGGCAGCAACACCACCACTGCCATAACCAGAGCAGTAACAGAAAGGAACGTCCCATTTATATCTACCTGGCCTATCAACCCGCTGGTTGGAACCGGCCGGTTATTTTATTGGTCGATAATATAGGGTACACTCGGGTACTCGCACGATCACTTCATAATACCGACATCTAGTGACAATTTAACGCAATTGAGCATCACTATTGCTATGGCAATATAACAGGAGACTGACAAAACTTCCCGATTATGGCACTGTGTATCAAATTTCGGTACTTCTGTTTACAAGGACAGGTAATATCGCACATCCACATACTGAACTAAAACTTCCCCCTTTCTATACGAGTCAGAAGTCACGTCAACCAGAAGCGAACCTGAGTAATTTGAAGGTGAAAAAGTCAATGTAACGTACTATGTAGTCATTGTAGCGCATGATGCGCAGTTTCGAACCTGGTCAATGACAAGTGGACTTGACGCGTACCTTCTGTGTCGGATTAAAAATTAAAGCCTGGTTCCGTGGCACGCGACACCGAAGCAAATCGCGTTCGAGCAGACGAAATGCCACAGAAACTGATGACGTAGGAACTCAACTTTTTTTCCACAGTAGCGCGAAATCAACTGAAAAGTGGAGTTGAGAGGTAGTCAACTGCATTTCTTGCTTGCAACTGTCGCGTGCATTTCATTGGCTATTGCTTTTCGAACAACGTTAGCTTTTAAATTTTATTGGTTGTTGGATTTTTGTGCTGTGGGCGCCACCTTACAGGCATTTTTGAAACATTTACACTTCGCATGATTACTCGCCTGCCACGGAACTACAACAGGAGCAATTTCGCCTAGCGCCTGTGGTTGACGTCATAATTTTGTCATCTGCTCAGGCGCTATTCTCTCTCATGTCGCGTGCCACGGAACTAGGCATTAGTTTGGCGCCCTATAATCATTTGTGCGTGCGTATAAGAAACCTTACTCCACTAAATGACAATGTATAAAACAAAGAAACTCCTAACCCTTTTCATGCCTATGCAGGGTCGGGTACCCATCTTGTCCCTCTAAATGGATACAAGAGTGATATATTGGATGGTGTTTTTCCGGATCCGGCTGCCAACCAAAGCTGTAACCCCTATGCTGATTTATCGTCGTTCTACTGTTCGTTGGGGGGATTCTACCGACTCCAGAGGCGAACTCCTACACCTGGAAATTTTGCCTCATCTACCCGTTGCATAGTAGTGGGTTCTGTTCCGTGCAAATGCCACACCGCACGGCACCTCTGTTTTACTTCTCATCCAAAGGAGCCAACCCACCTTGATGCAGTATCGAACTTCGAACCGAGGAGGGTCTGACTGGAAATGTATAGATCGGCAAAATTTGAAGATTTGACAGAAGTCTTCAGAAGCGAAAACCCAAAGTTGAAAAATGATTTGCAGCTTAAGAGTGCACAGGAATGGTGCAATAGTTTATTTCCAAACGAGAGATCAAATGCTCCGCTTCCCGCGGGATCGCAAGTGAAGTGCAGTGCATGGTGCCAGCCTTCGCCTTCTGTCATCAACTAGGTCCCTGTCCATGAATCACTCTCCTTATAACCTATTCTACCAGTAAATTTCTCAGTCCTATCTATACCCCGTCTGATACCCACGCCCTACATTCCTGTCATGGATCTTTACAAGGTCCTCCTTTTCCTTCTGACACCAGATAAAGAATCCCTATTTTCATCATTACCAGCATACGCTTATTCCGTCTGGGGTTGAGTAGTCTGCGGGCCCCCATTCACCCCACACATCCTCCGCTCCGGATATTTTCAATAACCCGCATCACTGTAATGAACCGAACCAGTTTCTCCTTCCCTCTTTACATCACATCTCTCGCATCTTCTCCCTGATGTCTCCCCATCCCCAAACTATCTATAATATACAGTAGAGTTCGGCTATAGCGAACCCGTTAATAACAAACTCTTGGTTATAACGTACTGTATTTCAACAATGACAGTGTCCGAGTGAAATCTTTCACCCGTTATAACGAACCGTTTTTAGTACATTTTCCTGGTTCGTTACAACCAGACTTCACTGTATTTCCTAATTTATCTGCTCTCAACACCCCACTCATTTACAGCAGCAGTTACATTTCAGCAACCTCTTCCTCACTGCCAACACTGATCCATATAGCACAGCTGGCCTAAAACTGCCCAGTAGAATTTCCTCAACTGTATTGAGACCCTCCGATTGCTCACACAGGACTGCACTTGCCTGTTTACGCTTCACCCATCCAACCATTGATGCTATGGGTCACATCCGAAACTAATAAAGAAACCTATCTTCATGGGAAAGAAATTCGGGCAGGGAATAGTTGCTGAACGGAGAGAGCAGCGAAAAAAATTTATGTGAGTGAATAATTGCTACTAAATCAGAGCACTTCCTACACGTCAACCACCATATGTAGAGCACAAAAGCTTTTCTTTAGTGACAGACTGTGGGATGCAAGTAAAACAACGAAAGCAACATGCCACTATCTGAGAAGAGGAGGGTGGGAAGTATGAGAAAGAGGTTGTCAACCAGCAAACTATGTTTGAATGGCAGTCTTGCAAAATAATTAACAATGCATAGAATGACAGACACATAAATCAGTAAAAACCGTTCGTTGATCTCCAGACCCTGCATTCAACGCCTATAATTTGTTCAATAGTCATTTAAAATACCACACATTCAAAACGATGACGCTTAACAAGTCTTACCTAACTACTGACACGAAGGACAATCGCCAAAGTTGAGGAATATCTTATTACCCCTTCTCCCAACACATATGAGCAAGAGCAGGGCCGGCCCTAGAGTTTGAGAGGCCCAAGGCAGCAGGCGCTAGCGGGGCCCTAGTGCCAAGATTAATTAAGTTGATTGCTTGCCAATGCAGTACTTTAATGTACATAATCAAACGTGCAATCAAAATATAAATTTCTAAAAATAATTTTTTTTAATTCACCAGCGCGGGACCCAAGGCGGTTGCCTCGGCCGCCTTGCCCTAAGACCGGCCCTGAGCAAGAGTATGTAAGACAAATCAGCACATCATGATGATGCCAATTATAATACTGTATTATCCAACAGGTCGAACGCCTTCTTCAAGGACAGGAAGGGGATATATGTTACAGTTTCTTCGTCCCCCTCTTGATTGTATATCCAAAAGAACTACGGGTTATTGTGGACTATGGTTCAATTTTTTTTTCTTTTGTTTCAAGATAAAAATATCTCCTTAAAGTGCATTATCCGATAAAATTTGCTTCTGTGGTTTGCATTTCACGCTTGGTGGCACTAGCCAACAAACATACAATAAAAAAAAAACAAAATCAGGTTAATGATCTTGGTATCATAGGTTTATATGGTTGAAATGAGAATAAATTGTGGTTTTTACATATAACGCAGGCCCACTAATGAACATTCATCATGCATGATACTTCAATCTCTAGATCAAAATGGATGTCTACAAACATTTCAGCTAGTAAACAGACAATACCTTCTCAAATCTTGAGCGTCATCATCTTTTCATCCAGAATATAGTAGTATATAGCCTTGGAATTCAAAGATTCAGGTTTCCATGCCACCACCAACTTCATGAATAGCACAGATTATTACACTCTCTCTATTGCCTTCGTACACTAACATATTCACGCTAAAGATCATTGATCCCTAGGACAGGAACTTGAATTTTAAGCCCACGAACATTCACAAATGTAGGTAAAGTTGATAATGGTGGGAGTACAGCATCATACTGTAAATGTTGCACAAAGGGGAAACGTTAACTTTTTCGACATGGAAATGAACGATAACCACAAATACCTACAAAAAAAAAAGAACAATGAAAGGAATATTTAAATAAAGGATTGGTTACTATAATATTTACCTACACCGCCGATACATGGATCACTGCACATGAGAAGGAACCTATTAACCGACTACTCAGGTCGACAAGAAAAAAAGGGGTGCGAGCAAAATAAGAGCATATGCCTTTCTTATTAAGTTTAATGAACTATTTGTTGCCTTTCTCTACCCACATCCTATCGTTAGTGCACACCACATCACAGTTCTCGTATTTTGAGGATACTGAGATTGTCCATGGAAATGAAGACTAAAGTCATGAAGGCATTATATTCTCCCTCCCCCCAGAGTTTAAACCATATGCGCATTACATAATAAAATGTTGACCTCACCATTTAGTTGGAAGTGGACAATTTGCATAATTAACAGGTATGTGCTGTTCCTCAGCATCATCTTTCATGTCAAAGCTGATATCAAAACTAATGCACAAACCTCGTTACCCGAATGATGAACACTGCCTCAGAGAGACCTAACCTAAAAAAAAATTATACCAGCCATGTCTTTTTCTCCACTACAGCATACATGTTCAACAAAATTACCAAAAGCACAAATTTAAATAAAATTTAACGTATTGAAATACCCGCAAACGGATCCATTTTCTTCAAGTTTCGTAGTTGAACCCTGCGTAGAAGTCGAACTATCCAAGATGCACTTATGATGATGATGATGAACTGCTTGAATCTGCCCAATGTTAGTACTATTGATATAGCAGCTCATGGACGACGACTGGTGATGCACTTTATGACAGTCATTGGTCTTCAATGGACAGTACTCGCCATCGTGACAGCAATCGCACCAGTGAATTGCAGTTGATGCCTGATGACAGTCGGTATCCGAGTACCTACAGCTATCACCGGACGGAAGGAAAGCTTGCCGCTGTTTGCAAGGCGGTGGTGGTGATGACGACCGTTTGGTTGCACAATCCAGCTCCATTATAGTAATGACAAGAAAATGTGAACCGCGCGCAACCAAATGAATGAATGACGAACGCCTCTGTCAGCAGGAAGTCACCATAAACACATCTTAAAAGTCCACTATTTTCCGATCAACAAAAATTGCGATTACGGAATGAAACTTCCAATCTTACAGCTTCGAGATATGCACCCCCAGTAACAACAATCAGTCATAACATTAAACGATACGATTACAAAACCACAATGTTCTATTCACACAGTTCATTAGGATCTTTTTCGTTCTTCCGCTCGTTCAGTTCCCGAACAGGAATTCAAGACGTCACTTCCGTACGTGAATGTGTGCATAACCTCAGATAATCTACCCAGCGACTCATCTAGCTGGCAGTTATAGCATACCGCTGTCGTTGCTACGAGCAACAAGTTCCATAGACGAAGTGTCTACTAGTAAATGCGCCGTTGAAGGACTTTTAGGATGTACTGCATGTCACAGGCAAGTCAACCAGCTCGCTAACACGTGCATCATCGTACCTTTATCCCGCCAGTGGCAGGGTCGGGTCTGCGAGTTCTACCCTCCACTCCTGGCTATCACCCACCAGGTTCCCATCCACCTTCTCCCACGCCTACTTAGTTCTTCCCCTACCCCGGGTGATTCCAATAACCTGCATCCCCTGTTGATGGCCCTACGAGCTTCTTCTCTCATCTTTTCCGCGATGTTCCCCCCACCCAGTGCCGGATTTAGATATGGAGAGGTCCTAGGCTATTTCAATTTTGAGGAATCGAGTTCTCCATTGCTGTGGAACACCTGTTAAAATCAGTAGTCTAGGAAGACAGAAAAGGGAGCTGGGTGCCTTTCAAATGGATACCCTAGTGTTAAAATCGTGAATATAACGCATATATAACGGCGATATAACGCAGAACGAAAGCGGACCTCCTAACTATATAAGGTACTCGTCAATTTGAATCACAGGTTCGTTCCTGATCATGGGGACCACTTAGTAATACCTTTGTTCAAATTACTACTGCACTTATAAATGACTGTCACATGAAGGTGACAAGAGTATTTAACTTTCAATTGCGAAGGACAAGAAAATAATGGCGACGTACTCTCTGGGAGCGAACTGGTGACAAAGGTGCAAGTGGTAAAGTACTTAGGATCAGTGTTCCAGAGCACTGTAGAGATAGACTCGGATGTGACCCATAGAATCAATGAGGGATGGTTAAAGTGGAGACAAGCAAGTGGAGTTCTGTGTAATAGGAGGGTCCCAATCAAGATGAAAGGAAGTTTTACAGAGCAGTGGTTAGGCCAGCTATGCTATACGGAACAGGGTTGATCAGTGAGGAAGAGCCACGTAAATAGAAAACAAGTAGCCGAGATGCAAATTCTGTGGTACATGAGTGGGGTGTCGAGAGCTGATAGAATTAGGAACGAGTATATTAGGGGGTAGCTTGTGGTGGGGGGCATCGCGGAAAAAATGAGGGAGAGTAGATTGAGGTGGTATGGACATGTAATGAGAAGAGGAGAGGAGGAGTTCGTTAAGCTGGGTTTACACTGCGCGCAACTGTTTCATTAGAAAAGACTCGCGCAGTGTAAACGGGGACTCGCCCCGAAACTTGCTGCGCGAGGCAGCCTCGTGGTGAGCCACCGCACTGTCGGTTTTTGGACGCGCATCAAAGGGTTTCGCCACTCCCACTTCGTGTACCGGTACTCTAGATAAGTTTTGCATGTTTGCTTCGCGCAATATTTCGCTCAATGTAAACAGGGAGGGCGAGATGACCGCAAGCCTGTGGAAACAGTTGCGGCGAGTATGTTTCGCGCAGTGTAAACCCAGCTTTAGGTCCATTACAGGAATGCAGGTGGTGTAGACGTGGGGGGCAGGTTGTTCGTAATGATATGGTAGTGTGTGGGGTGGACCGGGACCTGGTTGGAGATAGGCGGGAGTGGAGGGCTAGAACCCGCAGACCCGACCCTGCCACAGGCTGAATAAGGGTATGACGATGATGGCTAATAAATGACGACACAAAATTATGCGACCTTTGCCTGACAAGTGTAGGATTCCACCTACTGTAGTTTTATCGGATGCGCTGAGGGAGTGACAAAGGCGAGGCAATGCATAAGTTATCTTTTTTAGTCCCTTGGTGGCGCTCCTACGCCGCAGTTGCCACTTTGAACGTAGCAGACACTATTGACGTTTCTCCAATTTACTTTCGAGGGTACGTCTCTTTTTTTTTTCTAAGTGGTTGCTCTCTTCCATCATTTTAATCACATTAAATAAAAAAAGCAACGAAGACGCGCAGTTTCAACTTTAGTAACATTACCCCTTTAATTCCCCTCTCGAAGACATCATAAAAGATTTCCTCCTGTGTGCGGCACACCTTTCCACCTGAGGTGGCGTCTGCCCGTTCGACCACTCGCTCACCTTGTCTCTCGCCTAGCCCACAGGCAAAATAAGGTAGTAAAGTCAGCGAATACTGAAAATAAACAGTTCACCCATGCAGTCCACCAATGAGCATCTGTCGTCGTGGACTAATCTAAGCCGATTAAGTCACGAATCGTTTTAAATAACCAATAACTGCACTGGCCGACATCTGGGGGCCAAAATCACCATCAATTCTGGGGACCCAACAATTCTTGGACATTTAAAATAAGAAGAAAAATAAAATAGTATTTTATTCACTACTATGAGGGCTGATCGACCACAGAACCAAATATCTCAATTTTAATACGGGGGCTTGTGGCTGTTAGCTCATATAGGCCCAACTAACTGATGAAATTACTGTTGCAGGTTGCCACCTTCAACATCCAACTTTTCATAATAAACTATGGCCGGTAGCACCGCCAATAAAAATACAGTATCTACTGTTACAGCCTGATGTATCAGCGTGGCAGTCTTCCTTCAGCCCACTCTGCATGTTGGAGGCAGCAGAAAAATTCTTGGAGAAGCTTTCCATAGAGAGGCTGCTCTGACTGCAATTAGGGAGGCTGGAGATCTCTCGCCAAGTCACTTTGGCTTGGGGGCGGAACAATCGACAGTAGAAGTGATCCACGAGGTCGTTGATACGGTCAGAAGAGCTGAAAACCACAACCACTTCTCATGACGTGTAGCCCTCCTGGTTACTCTGTCAGAAACACCAACTCTGCAAGGTGGCGTGACATCCACGAAGCACCGAAAAACGCGTTCCACGTGCTAAAGACCCTCCTACAGAGTGGAGGAGTACCTGAAAGGCCGAAACCCTCACCTATGACACTGCCAAAGACACGAAGGTGGACTCACGTACCGTGTGACCCAGGAATCTATCCTGGGATCCATACTCTGAAATGTTTCCTCAGGGTAGATATGCTCGAGGGCTTGGGTTTGCAGACGGTTTGTCTCGGCACTAGGTGTCGTGTCAATGTACCTTAGTGTCAATGCGCAGGGTCGACTCTTGGATGTCAGAGCACGGCTTCTCTTGCAGTTCGCAAGACGGAGATTGCGATCTTGACGAAGGGTAGCCCCATCATCCTACAGCAACAGGTCTGGATATAAGAGATGGATGCGAGCCGGCTGCAAAGTACATCACGCTATCTTTCGGAGAACACGTCCGGCAGACTGCAGATAAGGTTGGAAAGGGCACAAATGCTCTGAGCAGACTGACGGCAAATGTTATATGTAGTAGAAATCTGGAAGCGGGTTCTGGACAACATCTGGTTCAGACAGGGTCTTTCCGTATGCGGCATGATCTCTGAACCCGTGGTCCTAATGATTGCAAGCACCATCCCAGTCGGCCTTCTTGGTGAGGAGCGCCAAGCAATTTACCACAGGAAGACGGAGGTCGGTAAGAAGAGATTGACTGGAGGAGAGAAGCCGCAAGCTCGACCAGCGGACTGGTGCAGGACCACAGGGGGAGACGAGCTGGAAGGCGCATTCGGGATATTAGGCCGTGGGTCGGGAGGAGGCAACGTGTCGCCCAATTCCAATTTTGTTGTTGTTCGTTGGAGCTTAAGGTCCCGTCAACTACGAGGTCATTAGAGACCCGTCCACTGTGTAGGTCTGATGCATACACTGCACAGACACTACACTAATGCGACGATTATTGGGTATTAGCAGTACCCAGCTTTCCTGAGCGACCACCCATGTCAGTACTAACTGGGCTTGCGTTGCTTAACTTCAGTGATCAGACGAGAACTGGTGTGTCCAACGCAACTCGCCGCTCCCACCCAATTCCAAAGTGGACATGAAGAGCGTCCCCGAGACTATTGTGGTCATCAGGCGGAGGAGCTAGGGCCCCTGGAATGCTGCGTGTCACGTCATGCAGAGAGCATACTAAGTGGAAAGATTTAGCTAGATTGGGGAGCGATCCAGGCTCACCTTAAAAGCCAGTGAAGGCCTAAGGGCATAACAAAAAACCTAGGGCTAATGCCCATTCATTTCACCAATACGAATTCAAAAAGAGCCTGATGATTGGGCTTGGCTATTCTTTAAAGAAATACTCAATGTCTCTAACACTTAAGTCCCTTTGCTCAAAGCATAATTCAAGCATTTTCTTTCTAAATTGATTCACCACTCATCTATCCCGTAAAATCACGCATCCAGACCATCTCTTGCTTCAGAATTTTTCATTCAAGACTAATTTCATTCTCTACTCGACATGAGGTGTAGTATGCAACAAAGTTTGAAGTCTCCCCTGTTGAATAGTTAGACGGTCAGTTGATCAGACGCAATCAAAATAATTTTGCAGTTCCTCTCAAGCTGTTTTGATAACCTTCAAGTTGCTATCACTATGACGACTCATTAGCAAATAATGAACAACAAAAACCCGGGGTATTCCCATTCATCAACTCAGATGCAACTTCAAGGTCTTACCAGTTTAAGAAAATAACTTTAACCCATCCTCAAATTCTTAAAATATAAGAATCATTTTGCCATCATTCCTAACTAATCTTTTTCCCCGCCTATTGCAAGGTCGGGCACTCATTTGTCCTTTTGGCACTAGCTTATACCTACACTAGTTCCTACAACTGATTTCCACGTACACTAGTTCTATCCCGGAGGCAACATTCTAATACTCTCTCCCAGAGCTTCATAGAATGGCTCATAAGCTTGATACCTCTATAGTTACCAGTCTTGGACATCACCTTCGCCCATGAAGAGTGGTACTATCCAACTCACACGCGATGCCGAAGGCATTGTATCTCTGCTAGCTATTCTATTCATGTCCTGATTTCAATGATTCCTAGGCTACGCCACACTTTGATGTGAACTCTGTCTGGGCCAACCGCTTTTCAACTTTTCATTTTCTTAAGGCCCCTAACTAATTCATCCTCCGTTACCCTATCCACCACCCCAGAAGTGGCAGGAATGGTGTCAATGTCGTCCTCTCCCACCGCATCATTCAAGAGGCTGTGGAAATACTCTTTCCACCTCTACTTTACGTCAGCAGGGAGGAATAGAACCCTACCATTGCTATCCTTCACCGTTATGGCTCGGGTATATCTGCAGCTGCCCTATCTCTAGCTTGGCCAGTTTAAAAACTTCTCCCCTTCCTTGGTCTCTAACTGATCATAGAGGGCCTCATACTTCTGGTGTTTGGCCAAGGCAATGGTTCTCCTAGCTATGGCCTTGCTTGTTTATAGTGTATTTTAGACTCCTGGTCTCCTGTCTCAATTAACCTGTTGAATTCAACCTTCTTTTGTTTGATGGTGGCCTCCACCTCATCATTCCACCATCATGTCTGCCTGCCATGGAATGAACCTCCTACTCTAGCCTGGTCTAGAATGGCTTTCCAACATTTTCAAATTTTTCTGGTGACCCTGTCCCACATGGCATCAGCAGTCTCCAATCCCAGGCCACCTGCTTGTGTACTTCCTGTTGAAATTGTTGTTTTCGTGGGCAATTTCCACCACCTAAAAACCTGCTCGCCTTTCCATGAATGTGCCTTGATTGCTTCTTTCACTTGGATTTCTAACATAAGTAACCAATCGCCACATTCATTTTCAAAATTTTCGCTAGGGAGAGCCCAGCAATCGCAAACCTCTACTCTATGTTGTTGCCCTCTGACCATAAAGAAATATCTGCGACCTTCCTTGCGGTTACTGGAAAGTGATAAGGTGCTTGTCCATCTTCCTAAACCACGTATTTCATAATGCTAGGCCATGTGCTCTTGCTGAATCAAGGATTGCCAGCCCTTCTATGCTAACTGTTGCACACCCCCATCCCCCATCGTTGTCAACATGACCAGTAAAGTCCCCACTAATAAATAAGCGTTTATTCCCTTTACACTGCCTTACCTGAAAATCTAGTGTGTGCACCAACTCATCAAAGTCCCTACAGAAACCCACCTTAGTGGGTTCGTCCAGACCAATTTGAGGGGCATAGACACTGACGAGGTGGAGCGCCATTCCCCGCCAAACTACTGTAACTAACATTAATCTGCTAATCATTCTTTTAACTAGGGCTACCCACTTGCTGCAGCTCACTATTCAATGCTATAGCCCTACAAGGGCCCTTGATCTATCCCCTTCTGGTTACCTGCAGAAAAGCTACACTAATCCTCCTATGCTTTAAGACAAGATACTAATTCTCATGTTTTTCTTGTAAGGGTCCCCACATTCTACGTTCCTAATCGAAGATTAGCCCCTATTCTTGATGAAAGTGCTCTGACTGGGGGACCCCAGCCAGGCGTCTGGAACCCGCAGGGGTATATGACGGGTTGTCGTGGGGGATGCCAGTCTACCCCACAGAAGACACTCGATGCATTATCTGCCATGGGAGCCAAGGTCTGCACCCCCGTTGCATTGTGGATGCATGATAACGACGGCTCGG
>JAAFCE010001036.1:46638955-46651070 GCA_013389805.1 Trigoniulus corallinus | reverse complement strand
TTTTTTAGGGATGCAGATATGATGGCACTATCTAATGAATGACTTCATCCTCTGATAACCACCTTTCACTTCAGATCACTCACTGTTTGATGATCATTTTCAAACACTCAATCGATGTTATAAGAAATATGTAGATGTTTCTGACCATCAAACACGTAATTAGATCAGTCTTAATAAATTGAAAGCAGCAGTAACTCAAAATACTGTCCCGCTATGGCGGAAAACTAAAAAGACACAAACGCAGCAACAATATGTCGTCACTTTCCTACCCAAATTGCAGCTCTTCTATTTTTTAACTTAATGCTACTGATTATACAATGACGTAAGGCAGCAGCCTCACAACACTGCGCAAAATCTATATAGCACAAATACCACTATGTACATTCTTGACTTAAAAGTCCAACGTTGAAATAAAACCAATATCCAGAAACGGAATAAACTGGCGTGAGTCTACAGCAATACTACTCTGGCTATCCTTATTTCAGTTCAGTTGCTTAAATAGTAGAAGAATGGAACCTGGCGAGCGAGACTAGAAACTAATCAATAATATAACTGGAATTGAATACGTATATGTTAAAAACCATTAAATACCAGAAAGGAAGACTGCACTCGTTTGGGGTGTGCTTTGATTTATAATTCTTTTAACTATCTTTGAATAACTTTAGTAATGGAAACTAGAAATCACGTCAAACCTAACATGCTTCCATATCGTTAGATAGATGGAGAGGAAAAAAAGTTGGGTAACTCGGTTTTTGACATCCTGCACATTTTAGGCTTTAGAAATATATTAATTTTACGCTACATAGCAGAATTTGACAAGAGAGGTACCACCTTAAGCAGAACGTGGCATAAACATACATGCAATTCATCGAGGTAACTTATGTAATCACAATATATTGTCTAAAGTAGTACTAATACATAAACAGACACCTTACTTCTTCCACTGCTAATAAGAGGCAATGAACAAGTATTTGACAATGATAATTTTCATTGTGTTTCTAAATATGCCTGCTCTCTTTATAATAGCGGAATAGTGGATTTGTATCATATATATAGTATATATCTCCAACATAATAAACTGTATAATTATTAGCTTCACAGTCCACTGATAGCATTCAGTCACTTTCAATAATAAGATCTAGTTATCTTTAACACAGAATATGTTACTATTGATAACCTGACCAAGTTCCTGTTTAGAATACGAAGCACGTTTTCAGATGATAATATAAACGCCTGTCTTCTTGTTCTATATACTCTCTCCTATAGGTTATCAAATACGCCTGAAAATATCTTAACATTGCAACTTAAATGCACATTATTATAATTAAACAATGTATGGATGATTACCGGTGCAATATAATTACACTGCTATACCATACAAAATGTTAAACCTATCATAACTTCAAAAGAGCACTCGTAATAATGCCCACTTGTTTAACGTACATGACAGAGGTAGGCAAAACAACCAATTTTTACTACATATTCTTTGATGCATTTTAATTCTAAAATAAGCTTTAAATAAACACTGGAAAGACTATTACTCTGTTGATTAGTTGAAAAGTAGGTACCGAAAAGTACATACACCAAATAAAGCAGCTCCTCTAGATACTAGTCATCAAGACACAGTTCGCTCACGACAGTTTAAAGGACTTGTAAGGTGAATTACGAAACTTGAACTAATCTTCATATTTTTAATACTTGTTTTGTAGAATTTTGGGTTGTTACATACCTATTACAAAAAGAGACATGGCTGTAAGTACATCAGTGCATGAAACGAACTTACCATAGCATGTCAAATCAGGACAACGAACTAGCAAGCATGCTAGTTTATTCACAAAACAAAATTAGGTTTTATGATAAATTTGTTGACAGTAACCAAATATTAGATGTAATGAGACTGAAAAACCACAAATGCATACGCATTACAATTACCTTCAAGATTTTTTTTTTCTTTCAGGTTACCAGCAATATGCTCACACTTCGTATCCAAGACAGGACTTGGTTCATCTCACTACACACAGTACAGTCACTAACGAGTGACTAATTCGGGATGGGCATATCCACAAATGTCATCCCAACTCGCTGTTTCGAGACAGTTATCATAGTTGGCGAAGAGATGACCGCATTTTTCGATACGCCAGTTTGAAAGATATTGACTCATGGCGTCATCTACCGACAATCCCAATTGACATGTTCGACTATTAACAGACATGTAGCGCCCTCTCTAACAATAAACCACTGAAGTTTACAGCTCGTTGGTTGGCGCAGCGCAAAATACAAAATTAATGAACGCAAGGCGTTAAAGTAAAAAAATCCCAGGCTTTCTTTTTCAAGAACTCTGTTAAAATATAATGATCAAGGCCGGCCTTAGGGCAAGGCGGCCGCCTTGGGCCCCGTGCTGGTAAATTTAAAAAAAAAACTTGGTACTGGGGTCCCGCTATCTCCTGCTGCCTTGGGCCCCGCAAACTCAAGGGCCGGCCTTGATAATGATAATTATTGGTGGGCATCATCTCAGGATCCTGCATGTAATGCAAGTACAGTAAATCTTCCCCGGCGTTTCAGACAGGTCAAAATTTCGAACTTGCGCAGCCCATGACTTGTCGGTACAAATAGTAGAACGTTCGTCATATGAAGCTTAAGGCCTTTAGCAAACTGGATTTGGGTTGGGCACACCAATTCTCGTCTGATCACTGAAGTTAAGCAGCGCAACCCCAGGTACTGCTAATACCCAAAAAATCGTCCTAACAGAGGACGGGCTCGAATGACCATTGTAGTTGAAGAGCCCCAAAACACAGTCAAAACAAATTTAAGGTGAACGAAAGGGACGATGCGCACTCTGTAACACTCCTTCGGTATATTAGGATTACTTTAGAGTGGGAAAACTGTAGAGTAGAACCTTTGTAAGCAGTGACTGCCAAAGGGGGAGGAGGCATCTGACCTCGGGCGCAGCACCTGAGGACGCCATATTATGTCACGTACCCTAAAAATTTGTTACTAAATGCAGGTTTTCATGTTCGAAAACTCAAAAATTTCCGGGAAAACGTGACGGACTCCTTTATGGCTCACGCCTTGTCACGAAGGGACGCGAAAACTTTGTTCCCCGGGTGCTGAAAACCCTAGCTACACGTCTGTTTGCAATCTAACCCTGAGTAACTGCCTTGCACGTAGCCTTAACCCATAATAGTGATTACTCCTCGACTACCTCACCTATACATCCATAGACGGTATTTGAGTTTCTTATTTCGGAATATGTCTATGCATAGAAAAGCGAAGCTTTCTCATAATTTCATGGCTAACATCCTTACATGTTATCTTGGTCCCAGTCCACATATATGAGCTGTTTTAATTAAACCTTAATTTCACATGAAAACATATTCAACTGATTACACATTTTTATTTTAAGCTACTCATTTACAAAATAATCATTCTGGGGTAAATTTGACAGATCAACTTTTTCATCCAACGCAAACCAAGATAGCACTTTGTTTGCATTACAGATCAGTGACCACTTCATCTGAGGAAGGAGACCTATAATAAAATCAGTTGAATCAAAACATGAGCAGAATTACTAATAAAACCCTGACATGGATAAATTACCTAAGTTTAAAAAAGGTTAACCCTGCAGTGCAAACTAACATTTCCTTACATGGTGTTGAATATGAATGTATCACATAATAAATAAAGCCTTACAAATATTACGTTTACCAGTGAAAAGCCAATCACTGGCATTTTATATAATCAGTAACATCACAACAGGTGTAATTAACGCAAATAACTTTTAATAATTAATCAATCCTGCGAACTGGACAACACGGCACACAATGTACAACTGGTGGTCTCTAAGATTTAAACGTTCAATAAACAAATCATGTTGAGGTTGCGTTTTCCGATAAGACGTATTATTACAGTAACTTCTGGGGGCACAATATTTAAATAATGAAACAAAACTTCCCAAAAAAAGTGGTGTTGACAAAGTAAATCGAAGTTTGTTATCTAGACAACGTAGCATCATTAATGCTATTAATTTGAGACTGATTTTAATAGTTAATGGAGGCTTCAACATGTATTATTAATTGACTCATTTTATACAATAGACTTTTACAGGGTGAAAATAAAAGACTAATGACACTACTTTGGAGGTATGATTTTGCCAGTGTCTTCATTTCCACGGTACCTTGGTTTACCATGAGTGAATGGGATGTAGCGATATTTGATCATGTGCTGCAAAATAAATTCTAAACATTAAATACGAATCATTATTGAACTACATAAAGAATGTTTTGGAAATCAGTACCTTAATTTGTCTCTTCATAGTTATACAGAAAAGGGTAATAAAATACATGACCAAAATTGGCCAAAATACTGGGATATTAAAGGCATCAAAGCAAGTACAAAACATGGCTATAATTATGGCCTTAGTAGCAGAATACCTGTAGTTAAATAATATATATGTATGCACCATTTCGTAAATAAACATTTTATTAAAGAACTATACTTTTAAGAGCTACTAACCAAAACTTAAACTCGGGTAACCTCCGTATAAATGGGCGGAATTCCTCGTTAATTTTCGTTGGCAGTTCAGCACCATCCTCTGTAATACAGTTACTTAAAACGAAGGTGTGGTTATCCCAACGTTATCATATTATGATCTTACCAAAATCATCTAATTCCAATGCAGGATCTATCTTAGGTGATAAGAACGCAATAAACAAATTCAGGTGGTAAATTCCCAATGCATATGTTATTATATACCATCCCTAAAATCAAGTAAAAGCAATTGTTATCATATAGCATTAAGACTTTAAAATGTGAATTATGAAATATAGTTTGGTAATGCTACTAGCCTGCAAATAAAGTACTCTAGCCATATATCCAGCACCGAGAAGAAACGTCACAATCCACCGCAGAATGGAATGTGGAGTCCATCGATCCAACAACTTTTGATAAATCTATAGGCGTGACATGAAATTCGCACATATATGCTAAATGACTACATTAAGTTTCCCAACATCGTCGGAGCAAGCAATGACGTCTTTTCACCTGTGATATCCTTCTATATGTTCTCGTAAGAACATTAGGTTGTGGCTTTAACGATGAGCTTGTTATGTCAGTGTCCATATTATTAAAAGTTGTGTGCTGTTCCGGTTCCTAATTTACGCTAGTTGAAAATGCAACATAAACAATGTAATTAACATGGATATAATGAATGTCATAACGCTTAACATGCATAAGATCTACGTGTAATTTTACACTTATTTCTACTTATTTAATGAAATAAAAAATATTAGTATTCAATAAAATGAAAAACGGTCACTGTAGGGGTATTATTCATAAATCTAACATGAAAACCCTTTTAACTAATACTACGACTAATTAACTCGTGAGTTGGAGAACTAATGTTTTTGATATTGATGAGCACTCGAACAACGAAGGACTTACAATTAGACATCTATAACTGAATCATTTCAAAAGGAAATAACATTCTTCACACATAGTTCATATTCTGGAAATCATTCGGCGGCCACGTTGCTCATCGTAGAACATCGATATTACCAAAATATCGATAAACATTACGTAAGGTGCTCTCCAATAGCGCTTTTGCTACTTCATGTACTGTTCTTTGGACTACATGATAGAACGAATATATTTTGATGAATGATTATTTTAATCGATTGTTTAACTTTGATGTCACCTATAATTTTGATATTTAGATTAAAGGTAAGATAACGTTTATATCAAATATAACGTCGAACAACACAGGTTGCTATTCATTGTTTGGAAATGTTAATTGCTGAGGCATGGATAAGGCGCCGATAGGTAGCCGGAATTTTTTTCAGAGTGGTTATAGTCATATCACAGTCATATTACTTTCGAATATATATATATAAAGGTAAAGCAATATATACAGTAGTTAAAGTGTCATTCCACAATGACATAACTGCGTAGCTAGACATAACAGTTTTGTTATTGTTGACAATGAAGACCAGCTGTCACATTGTATGTTCACATTACTTTCTTGTATTTAGATCGCTGTCAATTAGAATATGTTAAAAAAGTTAGCAGCATGGGTTTTAAACAACTATTTGGGGAAATACGTAGAAAATTTAAATACAGAACAGGTATCGTTTGGCTTATTAAGAGGTATGTAGCAGCTATTTTTGAATCTTCTCTTAAACTACGTGTATTCATAACTAACCTTTCCTTACAATTGTAATCGTAGGTGAAGTTGAATTGGAAAATCTACCCCTAAAAAAGGATGCCATTAGACTACTTGACGGGTCTATTGAGATTCGAGCAGGTATAGAAAAAAAAGTGACTGGTGGACATATCCAGGAATTAAGGAGGTTTTTGGTCTGTGTGGGGGTTCCAGACGTCCCGGCTTTTCGGGATTCCCGACTTGGCGCCTTAAATCCCTGTCTCAACCCAGTCTATCAAAACTAGTAAAAAAAAATCCTAGAAATTTCCCTTTTCGCTTGTTTTGTTATCATTGATACTATATTTTTATTGATCGTACCAATTTTGAATCTTTGGTTGCCTAAGCTTTAACCATTTTGCGTAATTGATTGCATAAGTTCAAAAATGTAGAGAGGTTACAGGTACGATCGCCCCTGTAAGATTTTATCTTGGCTGAGAATATCTTTAAAATTAGCCCCACTTCAGGCGGCAGATTGGGTCGTACAGAAACTTGCCTCGGTCATGATATTCACAGATCAGACAACCTACTTTATCCAGAGTTCGGTTAATTAATATATTATGAGAAGTGAGATAATTCGCCCTACTTTCTAATTGCTATTTATAATGTACTTACCTGTTCCTAGGGTTTCTAAGTAAGATTCATCTTAAAATACCCGTTACACATCTGATGAGTGAACCATGGGTGATATCTATTGAAAAACTGTATTTGATTTTGGGCCCTATTTCACCCTACGAGGTAAATGTATCTTAATATATATATTCATTGGTGTAATGACAAGTTAAGTAATACAATGTTTTGATGTTTAGTATGATAAAGAGAAAGACCAAGAGGCTATTCAAGAGAGGAAAATGGGGGAATTGGATCGAATTGAAGCTGCCTGGAGGGTTAGGATGCACTTGCTGTATCGTAAATGTATTTAATCGGTATAATAACTCATTGTTGATTAATAATTAACAAAAATTTCAGTCCGAGCATGAGGCAAAACAAGAGGAATCCTATTATGCATCATCATATTCATCATGGGTTTCATATGGGACATCATTCGTTACGAGTATAATTGAAAATTTACAGGTTATCATAATCAATTCAATATAGTTTTATATTAATGTTAATCAAATTAGATATCTTTATTTTGTTGTAAATTTTGCAATTATGATGCAGCTGAACATTAACGATGTCCACGTAAGATTCGAAGGAGATGTCTTTAATGTAAACAGTCCATTTGCTTGCGGAATTACCATTGAAAGCTTAGTAGCGCAGAGGACTAATGACAAATGGGTAGAGCATTAGCATTCTTGAAGTTGCGAAAAAAGTTAATTATTAATTGTAACACACATCTTTTATTGCTTTACGCAACAGTTACCAGTTGGACTTACAAACCATGATGATACAAAAAGAAAGGTAGTAAGCCTCAAAAATATGTCTATTTATTGGCAACTTAATAGTGACGTTATTGGGTTTTTACCTTTGCCTGATTTGGAGGTATGTTTTACAAAGCTATCATTTTACTATTTCCAAGTACAGAATTATTATAATATACTTGTTATGTATTTTGTAGGAAAGAATGCAGAGATTGTCAAATATTATGTTCAAAGGGGAATGCTCAGATTATATTTTGGAGCCAATATCTGTTCAAGCACGATTACTTCAGAACAGTAATCCAGAGATTCTTCATTCCCGTTCGTCTCCACGTTTTGTATGTGATTTGTTATTAGATAAGTTCCCGATATCTTTAAGAGAGGTAAGTTGTTTGTGTGACATTTTCAATATTTTGACATTATAAACAGTGGTGGTTAACAGTGACGTTAAACATGTTTAACAGGACCAGTATGACAGTGCGATCAATTGGTTATACGATTTTGAGAGATTGAACAAAATGATCAAATACAGAAAATGGCGGCCACAGGTGGAGGTTTCTGGACAGTAAGCATCAAATCATTAGTGGTGATTCTAATAATGTAATGATTTTTCATTAATATTAATCGATTTCGATTTGAACAGTGTTAAAGAGTGGTGGCGATTTATAGCTCAACCTTTCAGAGAAGAATGTCATGAGAAGTGTATAAGACAGAATTGGACATACGTACTTACTCGGGCAAAAAATAATGTTCTGTATGTTAAGGCATATGCAGAGTATCTTATTAATCCAGTAACCTGTCCGGCGGCGTTGAAGGTAAATGATGACAATATATATATATATATATATTTTATCTTGACATTATATAACCGTTATTTGGTAATCGTCCATCTTTTGGAAAATTTGAAAGAAACATAAAGATGAAATGGAACAAACTGTGCCATTGGAAGAATTGAAAGTATTGTGCTTGTTGGCGATGGAGAGAGTGTCTGCTTTGGAAAAAGAGGAACATAAAGTAAGCTCTTCGTGTAACTTGAAAAGAGGAAACTTTTATCCAAATTTATGGCATCGTGTGTAACTAAGATTTTTTATAAAATCTTCTAGAAAACTGTAAACTGCAAACCAGAGAGTGGTGTTGGAATCCTTCAAAGATGGTTTCCATTATGGCGAGGATGGTATCCTACTGCTACTATGCCTTCAGCTGAGATCACTGATACAGTTACGGAAACTTCGAAAGATTCATTAGGTGCCTTGGAAGCTGAACAGAACTTTGGTATTATTGATAATAACTAATATAAACAACATTTGACTATCATAGATCTGATGAGTTATTTTAATTTTTTTTATAAAGAACAAGAAATTCTTGGAGCCTTGGCTAACAGTGTACAAGATGATTGTCTATTCAGGAGAGATGCTGTGTTTGCAAAAGTGAATTTCACTTTACATCGCGCAGTATTCTCAGTTTATTCCCATAAGTACCACCATCCCTTAAATTCGTTATCAGACAATATAGCTCGGGATGGTTTTAAGAAAACCATGTTATTCGAATTAGTTTTTGCTGATGTAACAGCTGGCTTAGAATTACGTCCTAGGAGTAGCTCCACAATGCTCGTCATTAGTTTAGGTGGTCTGTCCTTACAAGATAGGTCTCTGGAGGGTTCATCATATCCAATGCTAATTGTGTCACAAAACAGAGTAAGTATATATGAACAGGTCTTAATTGGGTTGTTATGAAAATCGAAAATAATTTTATATCAATGCAGGACGTTATGGACCCAGCTCCTCCTCCAAGTACAGTATCTTCACTGGCTAGTAAATTTCCCTTCAAATTCTCAAGCTTCATTAGCCCATTTTCTTCTACCAATGCTGTTCACACTATAAGATCAAAAGATCCACTCTTTCATTTGACATATGAGACTAAACCTTCGAATTATGGGGCACATACTAGGTAAGTTTTTGCAAGATTTAGTTGTATGACAACATCTGCAAGCTACCACAACAATTTATTCCTAGCATTTTTTGACCATGGTTAGATTAAACGTGAAGTCCGAGTCATTAGATATCGTTTATAATTTTGGAGTCTGGAAGTCAATAATGGAATTCTTCATTAAACCGCATAAAAAGTACCACAGTAGTCATGGACGTAGTTTACAGCTGTCTGCTAAGTATCGTTACGAAAAATTTAAGCAGCAGACCACAAAGGAGATATTAAAAAATTGTGGTCATATTTTGGATACTGAGCAGGTCTGATTTTGTTGGAATTTTACGACATATATTTCGTAATGATTATTACTGTATAGATGCCTAATTTTTAACAGCCTTTTACGCTCAAAAATTGGGATATACACTTGGATATTTCTGCTCCTAGAATAATTTTCCCCGAGAACCTATTTGATGCTGAAACGACAGTTGTGAGTAGACATTCGCATTTGTGCTGTGATTAACGAGTATCTAATAAATTGCATACTATTCCAGGTAGTTTGTGATTTAGGCCGCCTCCAATTTTGCACAATTTCAAATAATTCAGATAATTTACTTGAAAAATCTGCAGATAGTGATGATGAAGGTAAATTATAAATACTGGATCAAAATGGCATTTATATGGCATGTTTGTAGTTTTTAAATATTCAATATTTTAGATTTTAGAACTCCATGTTCAACACCTCCTGATACAGATTATTCATCTGACATGAAACATAACTTCAATCCTATTTTGCCTGTGATAAAAGAAGATATAGGTAACTGTGATATTACAGAAGAGGCATTTCATAGTGGGGTGTATGACAGGTAGTAACCAAAATTGGAATGTGATGGAGGATTTATTATCACAATGTATGTGATATGAATTTCTTTTTCAAAAACAGATATACACTTGACTTCAGAGATTTACAAATCCTTGTGTGTGATGCAAAAAACATCATCAATTATGCTTATGTACAAGGTACAAGCACAATGCACCTACTGGACAAGTTTTCAATATCTCTGCAGCTCGAGAGGTGACCAGGTTTTATTAAACTGTAAAATTAATTGCATATTTGTTTCAACCAATATCTCCTGTAGGAGAGTTATACACACACTTGATCCACAGTGGCCAGGTGTTACATTATATGGCACTCTTCCCAAAATAGTAGTCCATGTAACGGAACAAAAGGTGAGCAAATTTGAATTTTTGATGTTGCATAGTTTTATGATCTATATACAGTAATATGTTATGATCTTTTAGATTCAAGCACTACGAACCTGCTTTGGTCAACAACAGTCACTCTTTGATCACATATGGCTTTCTTCAGATGATTCAATAATGGAAAATCCTGATGTAAAACTGGAAGAAAAAACGGAAGACACGTATGAACGAACACCTTCTTGCGCTTTAACTTATAAATCCTTATATTGTCTTCATAAGTCTTATGTCCTGCAGTAATGATCATCCCGAAAGCATTTTACAAGAATATGATGCTGAAGTGCGACTACTAATGATGCAATTTAACATTGGAGAAATGTGTTTGGATGTTCAGAGTAGAGGTAAAATTGACAGAGGAAGTAAAATCATAATTATTCCTGTTGTGCTCTTTATGATCCACTTTATTTTAAAGGTCGAAGCATAGCAGAGCTTCAAGTAATGGGAATAAAAAGCACTTTTACCAAACGACCATATGACACATCAGTCACCCTAACGGTTCACAGCTTGCTGATAGTTGATGCCCTTCAAACATTTGGGCCAGATTTTGAACTTCTGGTTGCATCACACAGAAACATTAGGCATAATAGAATTCCCTTATTTGTTTTTTTTTTTTTGCTGTAGCTATCAAAAACTAAATTTTAAGTTAATATTTTTCTGTAGCATGGATAGCATGAGTGGAAGTATGAGAGACAGTGAGCCTAATTCTCCAACCTCTCCCGCTAGTCCCACTTCCTCACGTTCAGTTTGTACTTCACCTGTAGCAATAAATGCTGCTCTACGAAATTTGCAACTAAAAAATTCATCAATACAAAGAGAAGGTAGTAAGGACATTTTAGAGTATTATTTTCGTTCATTTCGTACATTAATATTTATGCTATGAAATGTTTTGCTTTAGCTTCTCCATCTTTTGTATCTGTATCCAAAGCATCATTGCCTCCCTATTTTTTAAGTGAAAAACGTGATTCTGAAGCCCTAATATCAGTAGAATTTGTAGTGGTCAGACCGCATATTTCAAATCAAATGTGTTTACAGAATGCTGAAGTTACGAAAATAGCCACAGTACAGTTTAATACTTTAGATATTATAGGTAAGTATCGATGTGTTTGAGTATACAAATGATTCGAGTAATAAATGATTTATTATACATGTCATTTAATTCTTTACTTAGCTAATCAGGAAACATTAGTCGAACTCATTGGTTTTATCAAACATGTGCTACCTCATGACGAACCTTCATATTTTGGAGGTGTTTCTCCTATTGATAAATCTAAAGGAGATAACAAAGATCATTTAAATAAAGTAAGACAAATAGTAATTATTTTTAAAAATCGCAATAGTTAAAATTTGCAGATTAGAATTTGTATTTCATTTTTTTTTTTTT
>JAAFCE010001036.1:46609669-46638855 GCA_013389805.1 Trigoniulus corallinus | reverse complement strand
TTTTTTTTTTTTTAGGAGCTTGACAATGGCAAAAACGTTTGCATTGAAATAACATTTGATTTTAACAGACTTAGTGTATTGCTCTTAAGGTGCGTTGACATTGATGGCACAATGTGTGCCCAAAAAATTGCCACAGCCACAATGACCGGAGCATGTATTCACGCCACAGCAGGCAAGTGTTTATTAAATTCAGAAAACATTTTTATAATTAATTTTATTAATGGGGTGTAACTTTATGTTAAAGGTCATAATTTGAAGATTCGAGGTTCACTGGGAGGGCTTCAGATTTATGATACAGTTGTTGAAAATGCCAAGCATTCTCGCATTCTTAGTGTTG
The DNA here is from genome assembly GCA_013389805.1 of Trigoniulus corallinus. Lineage (NCBI taxonomy): Eukaryota > Metazoa > Arthropoda > Diplopoda > Spirobolida > Trigoniulidae > Trigoniulus > Trigoniulus corallinus. The sequence continues at coordinate 46,638,518 of JAAFCE010001036.1, read as the reverse complement.
GTTACGATCCCTTATTGGCATATCCAGTTTCTATTGTTGATGAACTCAATGCCGATGTGTATGCTGGTTCTACGCGAAATGTGAACTCTTATGATGCGATGCAAGCTTTTGATTTTGTAGTCACTATATCGGAAACCGAGGATATGGCGGAAACGAAAATGGCATTTTTGACAATGAAAATGGCGTCTGTATTTTACATTCACTCTAGTAGATTTCTACGAGATTTGGCATCATGTGTATCTGAATTTAAACAATATGCTGTTAAGTTCGCGAGTTCTATAAGGACTGCCGCTACAGAAATGGCTATTGGGATCGTTGGTCGTAGAATGGAGCGACCATCATCGTTAGGTTCAAACTCAATGCCCGAAGGTATTTTTTCAAATCTGTCGCCACCCTCTCCAAAAAATGATCAGTATGAAATCGATAATTCATGTAATGGAATGGATGTCACGATTAAGTAAGTCCAAACATAATTGCATAAAATTTCTAATAAATTTGTTTCTAATAAATAGTTTTTTATTTCGTAGACTTGATGTTGTGCTGCAATCTCCAATAATTATTTTACCAGAATCATCTACAAGTAGCATCGTTTTAGTTGCCCACTTGGGACGAATAACTGTAAAAAATGAGTGGCATAATACCTTTGAAGATCCAAATTTTAGCCATTGTTGTCTTACAAGGAAGCATCATGACAAAATGGAAGAAATCTCAGTAGATATACGAGAAATCAATTTGTATTCCTTAGATGTTGATAAGAATTCCTGCACCAAAACCAAGAAGTGTAAAGTACTTCATCCACAAGATTATATCTGTACAGAAAAGGGATTTCCAATACTACATGACACCATGATTGAATTGACTATAAATCATTATATAGGCCATTACACATTGGAGTCAACACAAAGTGAATCGTTTATGAAGGATTGCAAGTTGAAAAATAAAGCTAGCAGTGCATCATTAAGACATCTATATAATGTTTATGGTTGTGTGAGCAACTCCCTCAAAGTTTCATTGTCCAGGAAACATTATAATCAAATACTGAAGACGTTCAATTCTTTCTCTGTCATTCAAGATATTGCTGTTCCTAATCATTTGGACAATGTCGACAAAAATGAATGCCTGCTGACGAAAGAAAATTATTATTCTAGAAGCTTAGGTTTTGCTATTGGTATCGTATTTAAACTAAGCGAATTTACACTAGAACTGTTTGATGAATTGAGAGATATGGAACGTGGTTTAGTCAGTCTTTCTTTTCAAGACATCATAACTAAATATGAAAAGCAGGAATATTATGTTTCTAATCTAGAAATTACATTGAAATCACTGTTTATGGAAGATCTACTTCAAGAGTTGAATTCAAAACATCGATTCCTCATGTTGTCGTCTTCTACAGCTAACTTGAAGCCTATAGCATCGAAACATTTGTCATCGTCATGCCCTGATGTTACCATGCCTCATGTTCTGTTATTCTCCCATCATTCGCTGCCAGATAAGTTAAACACTGAAAATGTGTTTCAGAATTTCCAGAGAACAAAAGAGAAGAAAATGTATGGTGGTCATATTCACTTTACAAGATTGCCTTCTTCTGATTCTTGTCCGCAAACTCCTCCTCCATCACCTCTTCATATGTATCAGCCATCTGAGGAGGCTTTGGTTCATATCAAAATCTTGTTTGTTGATAGCGCAAGTGAAGAGTTCGCTAAGAAATACAATTCGGTAAGTATTACGCCTAGAGAATTTGACGACAATATTACTATGTTTGAAAATCTAAAACTTTTCTTTTTATTTTACAGACAAACCAGCTTGTGGACGTAAATTTTAATAGTCTGGACGTCATAGTCAATTTGCCTTCCTGGGTACATGTGTTCGATTTTTTTGGCCTTAATAACAGCAGTTATTCTTCAAATGCATCGGCAGCATCCATTAATCCCAGTTTAACGAAGTCATGTGACAAACATCAAACGTTAATCCAGGGTACAAAAACGGAGATGGAACTTCAAGTAAGAAGTTTAAGTATGATGTTCAAGAAGGATGAATACGAACTGGCAAAAGCAAATGTCTCCAAACTGGAATGTAGAATTTCGAAATGGGAAGATAATTTTTCGGTTCGCGGCAGGTTGGGAAGAATGTCCTTCTTGGATTTATCCCCACATGGTCATCTATACAAAGAAAAATTCACTACGATTGGCAATGAAGCTTTACATTTTTGTGTTAAGAAATATGGTAGTTGCCGTCAGAACTTGGTAAAAGAATGTGATGCAAGTGTGCAATTGAAAATGTTCTCCGTGTTTTACATTCATTCGCAACGTTTCTACGACGAGGTTATGGCGTTTTTTCAACATTTCTCAAAGTTGCAAGAGATTCTTGAGAAGGTTCGTGCTGCGTCATCTGGAGCAAAGGTAAGGGCTATTTACAATCCGTCTTAATACCCTAAAAAGAGTAAGTACTTACTGAAAGGATTGAGTTTCTCCCATCTCTTTCTAAAGAATGAGATGTGAGAAACTGTATTAAGAATTGGCATAGCGGTAAGCAAGTCCATTTATAAGACTCAAGGTCTTATGCTTGTCATTAACAGGTAAACGATCCCTCGTTGCGAGAATCGCGTGTTCGTATGAACGTATGTATGCAGTCCTGCATTATGGTTTTACCAATCAGTTCATGGTCCACTGAAGTGCTGGTTGCCGAGATGGGTCATTTGACCTTAACAAACAAGTTCAGAATTTCTGAATCCGAAGAAACAATAAAGGAGAATCGCATAGGTGTTTTCATGAAATCTCCAGAATCATTTAAAGGTATTGGAACTCAAGGAATCAAGCCTAGTACTGAAAAGAAGCTATTTTTTAGTGATAGGAAACTATCTAACTATATCAAAGGTTAATTTTTTGAAATTAATAAAATAACTTTTTATGTTATAATGTTTGACGTATAAACTGCTATAATTTTCTTGCAGGAAATCTAGAAAATGTGCAGCATAAAAGTTGCCTCTTAGATGTCATAAATATTAGTTTAGTGGACATTGATTTGTACACTGCAGAAAGAATAGACCGCAAAACAGGCAATGAGCAAAACACCTTGGAATTTTCTTCATTTGCAATTCAAAGGAAGGGCAGATCGTTGTTGACTGAAAAGTGTAAGCTAGACTTACAAGTAGAACGTAACTTAGACAAAGAATTTAACCACACAGTAGCAAACGTGAGCGTTCGTGGCATATTATCGGCCATTCACGGTATTATTAATGTTGACCAATACAAAATCATTCGAGGATTTTTTAGCCACAACTTGGGCGAGCAGCATGAAGAATTTCATACAACAGGTGTTTCCTCTTCCGAAAAAGTAAGATTTCTCAGTAATTTACTTAATCTACTCGATACATTGTCAAATTTTACATAAAATTAAAACGTGAACTTATGTTTTCTTGAAGGGGTCTATTAACGAAGCCTGGATCACCATGTGGTTACAACTGGATCTTATTAATGTGACGCTAGAGTTTGTTGATAAAGGACCTTTGGCTAAAGTTAATTTTATTAAGTCCAGGCTGACTTATGAGAGGGCGTCTAATAATGCACTGGACGTTGATTTAGTATCTCGAGAAATTCTAGTATCAGATACGAGGTTTTTAGACTGGCCATCGGATTCCAAACCTAATGTCTTCTCTAATATTCTGCAGCCAACCAAAGGCAGCAAAACTGACCTTTTGCAGGCAGAGTTACATTATCGTGTAAGTCTCGAAACCACTCGGTTTACAATACTCCTCAACAACATGCAGCTTATTGCAATTCTTGATTGGTGGAAGATAGTGCTCGGTTTTTTGAGATCAAAAATCGATGTTCCTGCAAAATGTACGAGAGAGAGGGTAACAATGATTTGTTGAGTTGTTTATTAGAAAATAATTTTAATTGATCTTCGTCTTATTTAAGTTACTGTTCCCAAGACAAATGCTGCAAAATCAAGCTTGTCATCCAAATTTGCCATTTTGTCATCAGGAGTTGCTACTAGACGCGGTCCAGCTCATAATTTACAAGAATTACCATTTGAATTCAAAATCAATGTCACAGAAACTGGTATTGTAGTGGTTGAGAATTCTCAAGCTTGGGATACAAATGCTGTCATTCTTCAATCAACAGCTGTTGTCACCTATTGCCCATTAAATCAAGATAAACCACTTTCAAGTAGTTTCCAAAGATTAGAAGTTTTTTCTTGCATCCTTGGCTTAGAAGATGATACATCTTTGTCCATAATTGATCCTGTAACCATTAATATGGACGTAGTATCACGCTATAATCATGGATACTCCGCTGGTTTATTGGATGTAACAGACAATAATATATATCATATTTTAGAAGTATCAACGCAAGATTTTATTATGAGGTTCTCATATCATGACGTGAAACTATTCCTTCGTATTATGGAGGCTTTATCATCTCACATCCCATTTTTGAATAACAAAAACGAGAGTTGCGATGCAACGTCGAACATGACAACATTAACAAACTATACTTCTGAATATGTGACTGGACAAGATGTTACATATGGTAAAATTAACGAACCAAAGACTTTTTTTTAGTCATCTGCATTAGCTAATGTCTGTTATTTTTCTTTATACTAGACAATAATATTGGTCCCCTTGAGGCAATGGGATTTTTCAGACAGGACTGTCAGAAAGCTTTAGAAGCCTGTGAAGGACATCTCGACGAAGCAGCTATTTGGTTAACTCAAAATGCGTGTCATGCCTCTACATATTACAAAAGCAACATTGATCCAGCACAAATTCATGACTCAAACTGGTTTTCTCTTCAAGCAGTGGAGGTAGGAAAGTGTTTTCACAATCCTGTCTAAGTTGAAAACATGCATATCTATTTGGTACTTTTACAGTTCCATGCCACTAACATCTGTGTTTGTTTGATCGATGACTGTAAGGATTCTGATGTCCCATTAGTCGAAATCACATTATCAGGTAACATTAAAATAGCGCTAATGAATACATGAAAGGAAGATATTTAAATACTAAATACTGTGGTATTTCTTACAGATCTTAAATTTGAACACAAATTCAATACAACAGGAAAAAATGGCATTTCTCATCTTGTACTGTCATTAGATTTTTATAATCGAAACTTTTCAGGCTGGGAACCATTGTTGGAGCCATGGGAGTATGTTTCAGACTCGAAATATTTTTTTTCAATTTCTCATATTTTCACTGTTACAAAGTTAATTTAATTTTAGGTGCACTCTAAACTGGAGCATCCCTCATGTAGTTAATCCCAATATGCATCGCGTGTCATTAGAAATTAAAAGTTCGTAGTTGTCAGCTGAACATAAAAACTCAAGAATATGACATCATGATCAGCCTAATTACAAAAGATTTCATTTTCAGGTGAAGAAATTGCGAACTTCAATGTAACTAGTTCACTAATAGACATATGGAGCAACGTCAAAACAAACTGGACAGAAGATTATTATAAACAAGGAAAACAAACAGGAAACCATGCACTGTAAATAATTTCTGCTTATTGATTCAAAAGGTTGTTAGCGGTATTAATTTGAGTTTTGGTCATTAATTAGTACCACAGATGTTAACGCCACCGAGAAGCAATGCTCTGAAGATAAATTGCCAAGTGTATCGAGTTGTAAGAGAAGATCGCCATTTGTACCATTTGCCATACAAAACTTAACTGGATGTAATCTGAAATTTGCAACCATTACAGTCAACTCAGATAGGTATTTATTTCAAAATGTGTTTGTTGAATATTTTGGAAATATAAATACTTGTAATACAGGATTGTAAGCATGGACTACGAGAACAGTGGTGCTGTGCTGTTGAAGCAAGATCAGCGGTGGATTAATGTTTCGAATGGAACAATCGTCCCATTTGAGTTTGAAGGTCGAGTAAAAATGAGACATCAGGTAAAAACAACAAATTTTTGATAGAAATATTACTAACTTAACAGAGAACCTTCAAAATTTGCTTTTCTTTTTATACTCTCAGAATACTCATGAATTGAAGGTGCATCAATTGATCGTGTGGATTGAAGGGTGGCATCAAATAGTACCGGTATCTGTTGATAAAGTTGGAGTGTTTTTTCGACATACAAAACCACAGACTAGTACTTTGGCAGGCTTGGTAATAATGCCAAATTATCACATTTAAAGATAGCTCTTGTTCATCACAAAGGGAATCAAGGAAGATGTTTGCATTTTTAAATAGCATTCAGAGAGGCATATTGCAAGAGTGGTATTTGCCATAACGCTGGAGGGATCTGCACAAAAATTGGTTACTGTACGGTCTGCACTCGTCTTAGTTAATAACTTAGAATCAATGCTGGATGTAAAACTTGAAAATAATGACTTACAATCGGAAGGCAAGTATTCTGATTTGGAATGTGATGATTGATAGCATTTGTGCAATAATATGAAATGTTTCCATAATTTTCGCTTCAGCATGCACCGTTTATTTGCCGCAATCCACTGTATTTCCTGTTCCTTTGCCGTTTGTGAGCTCAAAAATGTATGTGCGACCTGTGGATATCTCTGGAGTTCAGTCTTATAGTGAACCAATTCAATGGCAACAGGTAGAAAGGCCAGGCGAAGTACAAGAGACATCATACTGTTCTAAATCCATGTCTGCAAGAGTAAACACTCATGACTACAGGTAATCTCAATAATAATAATAATAATATTTAAAATGTGCTTCATAAGCGACCTATTAAATTAATTTTCCATTACAGATTTTGTGCCAAAGTGCGCAGAGAAAACTATCCCATTGATGAAGCAATACTAAAAATGAAAGGCGGTCTGGCATTTCAGCCAGCTCATGTCATCACTTTTGTCCCTCCTGTCATCTTGGTCAACTTATTGCCGTGTGAACTTTCATATGAACTTTGCTGCTTCAAAGATGCCAGAGGTCAAATTAAACCTGGAGGAAACGCGTCAATTCACTCAGTAGGAAAAGTTATATCGTTACCGAAATTAATTCCCTCATTTTATAATGCAGGAAGTGCATTATAAAATTTGTTTTGATATTTTAGGCGGATCTCTCATCTACATTTGAAATAAAGTTCTTATTTGATTCATTCCACGTCATGAATAATCTAAGAGTGCCCGTTGGGTCTTCTGGATTTAATGCTGTGATACATACTGCTGATGAAAAAGATCGCAAATTACTATTGAATGTTAAAGCGATTGGTCATCAAGGAGGAGCAGCACTAAAGGTAATAAATGCAACCAAAAAATTTAGAGATGGTATTTATAGTTCACAGAGAAAATTTTCCATTGTTACAGATCTATATATATGCTCCTTACTGGATTATTAACAAAACAGGATTGCCACTGATTTTTCGACAAGATCATGCTCAACATGAGGCAGCTGGACAAACTTTAGCGAACGAAATGGCTCGTAGCGTTGCTCCATTGCCATTTTCTTTTTCAGAGACGGAAATTCCTGAATGGTTAGAGTTGATAAATTCATTTATACATGATTATAAGACGTTTAAATTATGGAATACTGTTGCTTTCACATGATGTTCAGGTGCTCAATGCGAGTTGGCAAGTCAGTCCATCCAGATGGTGAACCTGTATGGTGTCACTATTTTCATCTTCAAAAGGGAGTACAAGTTAGACGCTTGACAGTGTTGTCACGATGCTCACGTCCTGACTGGTTAGTTAGAAAATATAAAAAAAAAGTTTGTTTTACGTGAATATTTCGTCAAGAAAAACAAAATAAGTGGTTTATTTTCATTCGATTTAGGATATATAGTATAGGAATCGAAATCCGCCCTGGAAGAGGGAAATACAGAGATGTTTATTTTGTAACCTTAACTCCACGTTTTCATCTGAAAAATCATTCTTCACATTCTCTTGAATTCACTCAAAAATATGCTGTAAATCACACGGTAAATAATTAATCTAAATCACAAATTAATGCTTATTTCTCTCTTTGATGTCGTTAAATTCAAGTGATTCTACTTTTGACATATAGGACCTAGATGGAGTGCGACTTTCGGCTATGCCCAAGTGTATCCTCCCATTTCACTGGCCTCGCTTAGACCACGAGCAATTGTTGTGCGTCCGTTTAAGTGATGTGAGGAATTGCAGATGGTCTGGCGGTTTTCAGATTGACAAAATAAATTCTCTTCATATTAATATTAGGTAATGTGTATAAATCGTTAAGAATTGTGTGTCATAACAAAACAGAATTAAGTAGTATTTTAACAGAGCGACTTTTCTTGTTGGTATTGAAGGGATGAAAATGACAAACCTATTTTCATAAGAACAGAAATAGTTTTACAAGGAGCTACCTTTTTTGTGGTCTTTACGGATGCTGATAACATGCCGCCGCCATTTCGCCTTGATAACATGTCAGAAGTTCCAATCTCTTGCCACCAAAGTAGCATCACAGAAGAACGAAAAAGGATTAGTGTCCGACCACACACTTCTAGTAACTTCTCTCTAGTACTCTAGTAATTTTGTAATGAAAACTTTAACATTAAAAACTATCAACTCTTATTTAGTTCCTTATGCTTTGGACGAGCCAACATCAAAGCCAGAGGTAACTTGTATAGCACCTGGTGGATCAACGGCCACGTATAATTTAAGTGTTTTAGGAAATGCTAAGCAACAACTTTCCTATGAGAATTTCATTTACATCTGTTTTACAGAAACATTTTCGATGTAAGTAATTTAGGATGTGCTTTCTCATCCGGTCGTCAATGCATGTTTGTTACAACCATCGTGATTGCCTGTCGTTTCTTTATTTTCTAATTATGCAAAGGAATGATAACGTTATACCTCGGATAACATCACCTGCTGATAGGTATCAGGCTCGTGAATTAGTTCTTGATGTTCCTGAGGGTCTGAAAGTTGTCTTGAACACCAAAGTAAGTTTACATTCCTTTCTATTTTTTTAGAACTATCCCTATTTTACCTTTTCTTCCCGACTCCTAAAATATGATAGGAGCCCGGAAAGCGATCACAATTATGGCGAATGACCAGTACAGGAAAACTCATACATGAAGGTTCAAGACCGCCCCAAAAAACGAGAAAACACAGCAGTAATTCAGCTACCTCAGACCTAGGTACACGTTCTTTTCTGTAAACAAGCCCACTTAACCGTCTTTTTCTTGATGTGGGATAAATTAATGACGCTGACGATGATCTTTCTTTTCATCTTAAGTTCTAGACATTGCAGACATAGTGGCACTTCCTGATAAATATGTTGGCCTGCGACTACGAAAAGCAGATCCTAGACGGAATATCACTCAAACCTGGGAGTTTTCTGAAGATGGTCGTCTTCGTTGTCAACTGAATAATTTGTATGTGCAATCTAAGGATGGATTTCATGGCCTTGTTGCAAGTAAATAGGATATCAAACAATCAAATCCCCCCTAAATAGAAAGTGCTACTACTGTACAAAATTGTTACATCATTTAGATAATGAGGCTGTACTCGGTCCATCTCTACCAGTCATTTTTATGGTAAGTCCCAAAGGTATTCCAGTTGAACAATGTGTAAGTCGTCAGCGATTGTGGCCAGGCTCGGGCCTTTTGGGAGTGAAGATAATTAATGATGGTCCAACGCGTGTACTATCAGTCTCTGATTTGGGACAAAAAGTACGTAAATCTCAAGAAATAGTATGGCACTGAACATTAGAATAATTGAGGAGTATGACTTTTATAATTTAAATTTCACAGTCTGTTGCGGTTGAAGAGACCCTAAGCTCTGCCTCTTATAAACATGGTTATGCGAGTAATTTAGAGGATCATAACGCAAATCACCTTCGGGTATTGTTTGTACTTCGTTTTTGAACAAATATCTAACTTTTAAAAATTAAAGGTTGCAATTTTTCTTTTAGGTTACAGTATGTCTGCCTCAGGGCATAGGCATTTCTTTGGTGAATTCTGTGCCAGAGGAACTTATTTATACTCGGTTTAAGAACATAACGATTGAGTTCATAAAGTCGCCTACTGAAACGTCTATAGACGGAAGCATACAAGATTTACAGGTAACATTAATGATATCTATTGTGATGGTATATATTCCAATTGTATTGATGTTGGCCTTATTAATGAATGGTACCTTAGGTGGACAATCAGTTGCGCGAGCAAGAATGTCCAACCATGTTGTACGTCTCACCAATGAACAAACATGAGCACAAGCGCCATCTTCCCGCTGTTCGATTTCAGTCTTGTAGAACTCCAAGCCGCCATGCTAACGTTGACATATTTAAGGTAGTTTTTGTATTCCACAGTCTGCAATGATTTTTTTAAAGGGCGACAACTAATTACTATAATTTCATCATCCAAGTATTTCATAGTTTCTGTAAAACATTTAACATTAAATATCGAAGAAAGACTACTTTGGACATTACTGCAGTTTATTGGATATGATGACAATTCCCAAACTGTTAATGACAGCAGTCATGAAACGCAGAGGTTAGCTGTTGGATCGTTATGAAATTCAGAAGGTCTTTATAAACAAACAAAATTTTTTTTTACAGAATTTTAAAAGCTGCCTCCATAGCTCTAGCAAAACGATACTACTTCGGTACAATCAATTTGTCATTGGATCAAATTCGACTCAGCGTTTATACGTCCAGTAAATTAAATAAAGAGCTAAAAGCAATCAAAAGAAGGATTGGGTTGACACTAATAAATTTTGAAGACGCTTTTGTTGAGCTTGGTAATAAGTAATTTCCATTATTAATTCGAATTATTCTCTAATTATAACTGAGTCATTTTATTCTGTATATGCATAGCTCCTTACAATCAGACTCATGTGTTTGAAACCTTCCAGCTTTTGATGGATTCCATTGTTCAGCATTATAAGGATGTACGAGATTCTCATCATTTATTGTTAATTTGGATTTCAAATTTGTTCGTGTTTGTTAAGCAGAAGTTTTTTCCGCGCTTATTTAGAAACTAAAGAGTCAAGCCGCAAAAATCTTGGGTGCTGTTGATTTTCTTGGAAATCCTTTAGGACTCGTGAATGACGTCTCTGAGGGAATTTCTGGCTTCATTAATGACGGAAATGTAGGAGGTCTATTAAAAAATGTGACACATGGACTTTCTAACTCAGCAGCTAAGGTTAGTAATTTAGAAAGAATTTTAATTGCCATTATTATAGAACTTAACCCATTTATTTGGACAGGTAACCGAAACTCTTTCTGAAGGGTTAGGCATTGTCACCATGGATGAAAGGCATGAGCAAACGCGTAGAAAACTTCGCACAGAACATCGGGGTCGAGGTAGTGAACAACTTGTAGCTGGAGTTAAAGGACTCGGATTTGGAATTATTGGTGGCATCACAAGCATTGTAACGCAAACGTATAATGGTGCTTACAGTGATGGTGTTCCAGTAAGGATTATAGATACGTCAAATCCTTCTCTCGCAGCATGTACTCTTCTCGAGAAATCATTCGTCATTCTTTTTGCATGTCATAATAGGGGTTTTTCTCAGGATTTGGTAAAGGACTAGTAGGTACGTTTACCAAACCAGCAGCCGGAGTCTTGGATTTGGCTACTAGTGCAGCAAGTGCTGTTCGTGATACAAGCCGCAGTAACCAACACATTTTACCACCTCAATTGCGTTTGAGACGAGTTTGTGTAGGGCCAGGTGGTCTGCTACCAAAGTACTCAGAAAATCATAGTAAAGGACAACAGTTACTCTATAATTTAAATGACAACGATTACAGTGAGATGTAAGTATTTAAATACTTAGTTGTGTTCAATTAGCACTCGGTCATGGTTTTATGTAATTTCATTCAGGTTTATTGCTCTGGAAATGCTGAGCCACAGTAAAGATGGTCTGTGTGCTTTAGTTTCATCCAAGAAAGTTTACTTTCTTAGCAAACAGTACTGCATTCCAACTACGAATTGTGTGTTACCCATCAACTTAAGGTCAGTATAAGTATTTTGAGCATCAGACAAATATTTAGGCAGAATCATTCTGGATAAAAATTGTGATGTCATTTGTGTTGGTACTCAATAGTGATTTGTGTCACTGCAAGAAAGTAAACGATTACATTGGAACAAAAATAGCTTGCTACTTGGAGCTGACGACCAAGACATCAGCATCAATGGGAAATATCGGTGTTCATGAGACTCAGTGTCGAAAACCGAAAGTTCTTTGTGATGATGAAGCCATCGCGATTAAGGCACGATTTTAATTAATTAATACGAGATATTCTTGGAAGAGAGGGAGGAGATATATATATATATATATATACTTATTAATCTATTTACAGGTATCTCAACAAATTAACTATGCTAAGGGTTTATTTGACGAAATGGTTCATACTCTTGTGGAGGAAGATGAACAGGCAGATGAATAATAAAGTTGCTGCAAAGTCAGAAGACAACTACTATACTTCAAATATTACCTAAATAAGAAAATACCTATGATAAAGTATTAGAAATCCTGTCAACAGTATCACACATTAGATAAGTATTATATCAGTAGGGGACCAACCAGAGCTAATGCTACCTACCATAGCTTTTCGATCATGTACCTCATGTACCGACGTCAATGTTTTGGAGGATTGCCTTTGCTTTCAGTTGACTGTTAATTCGTATGTGCCTATAACTTTACAAAGCAGGTAGGTAAGTTGGTTGGCAGGGTAGAAGATAAACTTTCAAAAAAATTTTTATTGTGCCTAGGATAATGGTATCCAGCACCTTACGCACATTATTGATGGGAGGTGCAATATCGATAAATGTGACCAATCTGACAACTCTAAATCCCATTACCGGTAGATTCTAGTTTCTTAAGTTCTGTTACGGAATGTCAGCTGTTCCTATAGGAACTAAAATGACGTGTGTTGTATATTTTGAAGTTGTTTCATAGATTAGTATATATAATAATAGGTTATATTTTAAAATTTTAAGAAACACTGTGTGTTAGACACGTACTAGTCAATGTCGACCTCAATTTGCTTTTAATGCAAAGTTGAATGAAAAATATACCTAATGTACATGACTTTTGATAATTATAATGGAAGTAAAAGTCAGGTTATTTTTTTCATAACGAGATGTGACGAGTAACTAGCTGAAATGCTAATTGATATTATTTTGATTTGGAATTACTACTCTGAGAAGATAATACGAAAATATATCACACAATTTCTTAAAAAAAAAAAAATTTGTTTCCCTTCCCCTCCTCTTCCCTAGGTTGATCAGTTCAGAGATACTAAGATTTATGATGTAACAATTGAACTGATTGTGAATTGTATCTTAACCTAGTTTTGAATTCGCCTAAGCGTTTCATTCAATTTATGTTAGTAGTGTTAAGTTTGGAAAACAAACACCCGGTTAAGATTAGATAATAAAATTCGACGACAACAATGATGATAACAACTAATCATTTGATCAGTATTTACAACTTATCACTAGCCCTTTTAGGCAAATAACCAATATCACCATGTAAACTCAAACTGAGATCCTATGTATGTCAATGTTAGATGATTTGGTAAGTGATATTATATAATATTAATATATATTACAAACATTTCTATTGTATAATGTTTTAACTGGAAAAGGATAACTTGTCAGAAGTGCAAAATGACGCTTAACATATTAGCAAAGTGGCTCGTAACAAAATATTTGAAGCGCTATATTGAAAATGTAAATATAGAGGAGTTACTGAAGGACCAAAATGACGGTAAAGAAATCATGTAATTAATTTTTTAATACAAATAATCAAAAACTAATATATATTAAATTTCACAGGTGTGATTGAATTAGAAGAATTGTCATTAAATAAAAATGAATTAAATCTTATTTTTCATCCAATTAAAATTCAAATAGGTAAAATAATAATTGAATATATTTTGAATACAAGTACAATCATGCAAAAGTATCATCCTCCTATTTGTTTCAGCGGACATTGCAAGATGTTGCATTAAATTACCACAAATCAGTTCAGAAGAAAATAATGCAACTTGCAAAATAACTATTGATTGTTTACATTTGCTGCTTCTTCCGCTTCTGCCACAAGTATGTTTTAAAATTGTAAACTTTATGTTGTATATCGTAATTTCGGATCAGTTATATCTCAACTATGTTTGATGTGCGGTCTAGTACGATGCCAATAATATCCGACAAGAAGAAGAAAACTATGCAAAAACTATAGCAAGACTACATATAAATGAAATAATCTGGCAGGTAGGATAAACCTCGATTAATCACAAAACACAGCATACTTTAAAGGGATATAAATTATTTAACTTTTGTCACAGCTTAGAAATCGATTATGGGATTTCTCTGAAGCTCTTCAGGTAAATAACAAACTGCTTATTAGATCAAGTAATTCGCATTTTCATCATTGATTTGTAATTGATATTTTTATAAGTTCGAAATAAACGATATACACATCAGATATGAAGATGCATCTCCCATCACTACACCAACATCACTTGCATGTGGCATTACGATTGAAAGGCTTCACATTAGCAACAATTTTGTAAGTTCCTTATAAGTCGTCCTTCCTCATTAACCATAGAATCACAACCCGAAAGCTTGTGCGTTGAATCACAACAAGGAGTAAAATTGAATCCCATGGTAAAAAGTGCCTTAAAACAAATATTATTCAGTGTTTACATTTACATGCATCTACAAAGTGATCACAGTGAAAATCATTTACTTCATCTCGCGTTGAATTCACTGAACTGTCATCAGAATCACTGAATGTTTTAGACGTATTCATTAACATGCAAAACCGGAGTCAAATTTCCTCCCGAACAATTTTAAAACTCTTGAAAAACAATGAAAAAACTCACCTTATAGGAAATGCCAATATGCAAATTACTGGCAACAAATTGAATAACACATCATAAAGATGGACCTTTCAGACTAGTTGTGAAATTTTTAACTGAAGTAAAACTAGGAGCTGGAGTAAATTTTACAGTACTCCCGGTTGTGATTCTAGGGTTAAATTGTAGGTTATATTGAATGTGGGAGAAATAGTGATTATACTAATAATTGGATATTTAAATTAGGATGAAAATCATGTGGCAAATAAGTCCCTGACTATTCAAAATATGGCATTTTATTTCGATCCAAATCCCAGTCTTATCCATACTTTATCAGTCTCGGAAGCAAAAGTAAGAATTGCCAAATACTATCATTTGATTATCATCATTTCGCGGCCATTGCAGAAACCCCATTTTTTGCAGGCTGCATTTCAACAGAATGCATATGTCAATGCACAAGATTATATTTTGAAACCATTTAATATTGAAATGTCGATCAAGAATCCCAGTGCACCACACCTTCCTTACATCACGTGTAATGCTGCGATTGAAAGCATTCACATTGCCATAAATGAGGTAAAAATTACGATTTTGACTGCTCGCTTCAGTAATTAATAATTAGGACCTAAACATTTCACTCTCTGTTATTTTAGTTACAATACAGCAGTGCTTTTATCTGGATGTATGAGCTCGAAAGATTGGTTAAATTACATAAATATAAAAAGTGGAAATCAGAGGTTATGGCTCATCTCAACCAATTTGAGTAATTATCACTTTTGTGAAGTTCTACATTATTATTGTAGCGCAAAGTCATAATCTTTAACGTTTCATCATTATATTTTATATAGTGGTTGGGAAAAATGGCAATTTATCTATAATTTGACAATGGCGCACATTCATCAAACTCGTCAGAGACAGAAATGGAGTTATGTACTTCAACGGGCAAAAGACAACGTTTTATATGTCAAATTATATGTTGAATATTTGCTTAACCCCATGTCACATCTCGCATCTGAATTACAGGTATAAATTGAAGAATTCAACTATTCTCTTCTTAATTTTTCTGACTGAATGTTAGGTACATTTTATCTCTATCGTTCTTTCTTGTCGTAACAGCTTCATTCATTTCTTAATGTAGGACCACAAAGATTACATGGAACGGACATATGATTTTGAAGATTTATACACGTTACAGAAACTTGCGATGGAAAAAGCTTCAAAAAGCGCAGCAAGTGCCGTTTGTGTCGCTCGCTAACTTTGCCCACTCCTAAAAGAAATAATCGACGTACGAATTAATTTATAATTTCAGATTCAAAAATCAGGCTCTGATATTACTGGGACGTTTGATCTTCTTTTAACATTATTTCCCACATCAAAAGAGTGGCATTCATTGGCAGATGACGTAGAAATGAATTTCAACCTTACACACGGAGCAATTGCTCTCAGTTGGGACATAAGCAAAGAAAATGTCAAAAACAGAACTCGGCTGGAACTAGAATTTGAAAATTCCTCACTGACATATAGTTTATCCCATCAATCTGGCACCAAAAAGTTACATTTACAGCTAGGAGATTTAAAATTGACAAAAGATCTACCTTCTCAGGTCGTAATCAGTCCATTGCATCAAAGGGTAAACTTTTTACTGAATTACCGATCTTTAATTTTATTCAAAATTTCACTACTTTTAATTACAACGATAGCGTATGATATTCTTTTACACTGTGGATTACATAGAATACTAACTTAATAAGTTTAACTGATGACGACAAAGTTAAAGAAGAAGGACCATTTTTTGAAATGATTTTGGAGACAAATCCTTCAGGGATGAAACCAGATGGCAGGTGAATAATTTTACGCAAAATTTGTTTAGAATTTATAATTGATCAGCAATAATAATAACTGAGATTATTCTTCGCATTTATTAGACTAATAATGAACAGTCGGCCGTTGAAAATAATCTTTAATGCTGACATTTTAAAAGGACTATGCCAATTTTTTACTAAACCTCGTCAAGACTATAATCTCACAAAGTCAATGAACCGTTTTTATGAACATTTCATTCAAGAAATTAAAAACGATGCACTGAACAATTACCAATACTTTTTCTCCATTGGAAGAGTTAAGTCAAAGCTATATCGTTCCTAACATTTGAATCAATATCAAAAATATTTTTTGCTGATATTAAAAATTAATTTTTTATAGCACTGGGACATACATTTGAACATGTCAGCTCCAAAAATAATATTTCGAGAAAGTACCAAAGATGACAACAATAGCATTAGTGTAATTGTCATTTTTATACAAATTAAGACGTCACATTTGCATGCATCATGAGTAAAATAATAATTCAAATGATAAATAATTCAACAGGTTATTTGCAGCCTTGGTGATTTATTATGTGATACTGAATATTTACATTCAACTTTTCCTGTTCAGGCTGACCAAGGTTAGAACCTCTTTTTTTTTATAATACAATTAAAAAAATTTGAAAGACACGAATTTATTTTATATTCCGCATTAACTGTTATATAGAGTCATTGGGCACCAGCTACAACAGTGACCTGGCAGTTGCCAGCGATTTGAAGACAGAAGACGAACACCAATCTATAAGCGACAAGTAAATTTTATCAAAGTTTGTAAAAGGATATACAGCGAGTGATACCTAGACTTACGAGTTTAATTCGTTCTCTGACTGAGCTCGTAACTCAAATTGCTCGTATGTCAAATCATTTTTGTTCATAGAAATGAATTGCCATGCCTTTAATCCGCTCCAGCCCCCAAAACACCCTTTTTTCCCCATGCTATAATTCCTGCAGAGTGCCACGTCATGAGATAGGTCACATCTTCTTCAGCAACCTCCAAGTCCATGAACTTTCCAAGGGACACACTCTCCCCCACCGCTGCCACTTTTGTTCCAAAACTTTGATATCCCATTCAGACACAGCCTCAGAACACAGATTCTCACATTCAGAGGTCAAACACCCGATCAGGCCATATCTATAATTCTGAGGCTCTGTCACATCAAAGCAGTGGTAGAACATGTGCTTGGTGAAGAACTTTTTGAAATTAGAATTCACCTGCTGGTTCATAGGCTGCAAGATAGGAGGTGTCGTCGAGGTTTGGTTTTGTTTGTTGGAGTTTTAAGGTCATGTCAACTACGAGGTCATTAGAGACCCGTCCACTGCATAGTTCTAATGCATTGACTGCATAGACACTACACTAATGCGACGATTATTGGGTATTAGCAGTACCCAGCTTTCCCGAGCGACCACCCATGTCAGTACTAACTGGGCTTGCGTTGCTTAACTTCAGTGATCAGACGAGAACTGGTGTGTCCAACGCAACTCGCCGCTCCCGCGAGGTTTGGTGGGTTAGTAGATGCATTATCCAAGATGTGAAGCGCTTGCAGGGGTAGATAATTTTCTTAGAGATTGCTAAGGTGTGTGAAGCTCACACGTGAGTTAAGCGCACACGTAACTCGAATTTTGGGCTCGCACCTCAAATCAACAAATTGGCCAAGTGACAGCTCGTATCCCAAAAAACTCGTTAGTTAGGGCACTCGTAAGTTGCGGTATCACTGTATACCCACCCTAACTGCATTACTGTAATATAATAAGATTAATATTATTCATTCATTCAACCAGATATGTCGTTCAGTTACGTAATCTTCAAGTTTACGTCTGCGAAACAAAAAATGAAGATAACCAACAGGAATTATATGGTCGTTATTTTATTGACCCTATGTTGATTTCGTTTAACGTTGAAAGGTAAAACTAATTATATACTACTTTCAAATAATGTTGCAAAAACAGCTTTTATTATAAATGTGTCTGTTCAATATTTCTAATCTAACTTTAGGCAGCTTCTTCGTGGCGCTAACATGCTGAAGCCACTGATAGCTATTAGAGGAATTATTGCTAAACTACATTTGAACGTGAATGGCAGAAACGTAATACACTTTTCTTTATTGTGTCAAACCATATTCTCCGTGTGACAGAAAGAAAAAGGTTGACTGAATTCTCCTAATCTAATATTAGATTCATGCATTAACCACTTGCTTTGGTCAGGCCTACGACATAATTAAATGGTTGCAAACATATTTCGATGTTACTCCTCAACTTCTAAACTCCAGTGAGTATGTGTTTTATCATGAAGTAAATTAACTAATAATTAATTACATCTTATCATTCGTGATTTAAGGAACACCCACAGTGATATCAAGTGACAGGGATACATCATTGCACACCAGCGCAAGCAAGACACAAGATGAAACAACTTTTATGCAACCTGAGCCCAATGCTAGTGGCAATAAAAACACAAAGAATTTCAAATGGTTTAGTGTTGAGGTAATAAACATTATTAGTCCTCGATTAATTTATAAAAATTTCAGTTTTATGAAATCAACAGTTCTTATTAATTATAGTTTCACATTGCTCACATATGCCTTCATTTAAATGATTATTCTAATATGGACATTCCAGTGTTTGAAATAAACATCAACGGTAAGACCTAATTCCGTATTCTTTGTCTAACACCTTTCCCGCCTATGGCAAGGGTCTGAAATTCCAAAATAGAAACGTAAGTGGAAGAACAGAAGAAGGGAATTCAGTGAGCCTACTTGTTGGACAGTTATTGGTTTACTACCTGCTATCATTCCTAACCTTTTTCTCGTCTTTTGCATGACCGGGTACCAAACTATTCTTTTGTTGTTTTTTTTTGGTGTTTTAAAGCCTTTCAACTACAAGGTCATTAGAGCTCTGTCCATTGCATAGTTCTAGAGCAGGGACTGCGCAGACACTACGCTAATGCGACGATTTTTAAGTATTAGCAATACCCAGTGTTCCCAAGCTGCCACCCATGTTAGTACTAGCTGGAGTTGCGTTGCTTAACTTTAGTGATTAGACAAGAACTGGTGTGCCCAACGCAATAAGCGGCTCCCACCACCCCAGTGCTCCCACTAACTAGAATCCCTGTAATGGACCGCTCTAGGGGGGCAACCCGGACATTTGTCCGGGGCGCCATTTTGGCTGTAAGTGTGAGAAAAATATTGATGTGTTAAATACCCAATTACAGTAATTTCCTTCCCTAAAAATTTACAATGAGTAGTGTATTTACAGTATATTGTTTATGTATGAAAGCTAAAAATATTACACAATTATTGAAAAATTAACACAGAATTTGTAAAGGACGCTGCTTGAACTTGGATTATATTCTTAAGGGGCGTCAATTTGTCTTTTTGTCCGGGGCGACGTAAACTCTAGAACGGACCCTGCCAATTGTCATCTAATTAAGCGATGCTAGGACAACTGAACAAATGCAGGTGGTTGGAAGCACCCTCTTTTACTATGGGAACACATACTGTCATGTGGGACTTTTACATGGCCAGCTAAAAAACCACTGTAGTCACTAATACATGTAGGCGGGAGCTATATTCTACAAAAGAACCCTGAAGATGATATTTGTATCATGAAACAAATCTTATAACGAATTCTATGTTTTACAGACTGGCATTTTCATCAAACAGTGAGCAATACCATTTACGGAAACTGGCAAATGAACTTATCCATAGACTTTTATAATCAAAATCTTTCTGGATGGGAACCACTTGTTGAACCGTGGACGTAAGTACATAATTTTATGTGCAATTATAATCATTAGATGTAACACAATTCCAATCTTAGTTTTACTTCTTTGAACTGAAGATGCTACGCATTTACTGAGTATTCCGCCACAGCTAAGCCACCACTGTCAATAACCATTACAAGTAAGCGAGGAAGATATGTTAGTTATTCCAAAAGTAACTATTTATCACACACATTGAAGTAATGATTTCTTAACATTTTAGGTGACGACACCTTGAATGTAAATTTGACAAGTACAATAATTGATGCCTATAGTAGAATGCAAACAAAATGGACAAAAGATTACTTCAGGCAAATCATTTTTAGCAGGTAAGTTTTAAGAAATATCATTGCTATCTATAGAGACAAAATGGCGAATGGAAAAGTAAATCGAAAATTCATGTACCTCTTCCCCTTACATAGGGTTAATAATGAACTAAGTGGCACCTCCAAAGAACCATCATCAATCAAATCGCTATTTGTTCATTATGCAGTCAGAAACCTAACAGGTTGTGAAATGAACATTTCTGCTGCATCTTCCAAAATAAGCAGGTAATGAGAGACAATAAGTTTTCATATTAAACATTCACTTACGTTTACACATATTTGTTACGCCAATGGGTGGGGCAGTTGGCCAAACAGCCATAACTGGCCGGACCTTGTGGACATGGGGACTAATAGGGCTTAAGCCCTGGGCCCCCAAGTGTCAAGGGGCCCCACAAAAATTGAATTATCATAAGCTTTTAATAATTTTTGATTAAAAATGAGCACTTATCATATAGTAAAAATAGTTAATATTAATAATATAATAATAATGATTATTTATACTATTATTTTTTGAATTTTAATCAATGTCACATTATTGAACTTCAATAAGCCCTAGGCCCCCAGCAACCTAGATCCGCCCCTGCTTGTGGAGGCTGCTCGTGGGTGAGGATAGGTAGGAGTGGCGAAGTTAGCAGTACCCAGTGTTCCCAACTACCCATGTCGGTACTAACTTGGATTGCGTTGCTTAACTTCAGTGATCTGACGAGAACTGGTGTGTCCAACGCAATTCTTCTCTCGGTTTGTAAGACGTCTTGGATGTTCCACAGCGGCTTAAACTTACATATCCGGTTTTCTCAGTTGTTGTTCGTTTCCCCTCTCACTTCATGGTATCGTTAACGGCATTCCATCAACTTTTCCTAATACCCTCTAGCAACTACTAACAGGGTCGGGAATCCCATCTTTGTCCCTCTGGATTTTTACGCTGCCGGTTGCCGACCACAGCTGCATTCCCAATGCTTATTTATCGTCGGTCTATTGTTCGTTGGGGCACTCCACCGACGCTAAAGGGCGAGCTCCTACACCTGGAAATTTTGCATCATCTACCCGTTGCGTAGTAGAGGGGGTTCTTTCACGTGCAAATGCCGTTGTACACCACACGGGACCTGGGTTTTACTTCTCATCCGAAAGAAGGCGCACTCGGGGCCTCTCTCTCGCTCGAAAGAAGCCAACCCACCTCGGTCCAGTATCGAACCTCGAACTACTGACGCAGTTACGAGCGAGCTACCCACTGCTCCAGTGAGGCGGGCTGTGACTTTCATCAAACAGAATATAAAAATTTCTGTGTCCCTTACCTGTCTACAATTCTGAAAACACACCTGCAGCCTGACAGAGATTGAAATGAATATCGTCACCTTTCTTTAAAAATTATACCACGTAAGTCCCATTTTACTTCGGTTTTATATAAATTAAGAAATCTTAGTGAAACAATCTGAGGAATATGAATTCACAGATCTTGTAAGTCTGTCAGCAACCTCTGCCCCTCTGCAGGGCAATTTTATTATTCCTACCTACTGATAACAGTACTGTATCAGTTATAAGCAGTTTTTCTTCTCTCCTGTAAAATTTGTTTTTCTCAACTTACGTGCTTTTTAAAGAAAGGTAACGAGTTGCAATTCAATGATATTTTTCTGCCCCTCAGAATAGTGGACCAAGAGTGCGGAGGCGCAAAAAGTCATCAAAATTCTCTACCAGTACCACCAATGGAAGTAGTTCAATTCGAGTTTGAAATAAATACGGTAATTTGTACATAACAATGGTATTATATGTTCGTGATTACAAAATAATGAAATGTTGTATGACACTTTTCACTTTATGCAGGATTACCGAGAAATTAAAAATCAAAAACTAGTTTTTTCTGTATTCGGATGGCAGCCAACTTCGCCTCTGACAGTCAACCGCAGTGGTAATTTTTTCCGAAGTTTAATCCCTTTAGGTGGTCAAAGAAATGAAAAGGTAGAATATATTAATTCAAAAAGTTCAATTCAACGTATTTTCACTGTAGCTGATAATCTATAATTACTACAATGATTGCTAAAAAAATGTTCCAAGGAAATCTTTGTTCTCGTACCCCAGCTCTTATAAAATAATTGTGACATTCATCAATATGACATATGTGTAAATTTATTTCATTTAACAGAGTAATTTACCTACAACGAGATTGTTTATATCTGTTGAACTTGAAAGTAGTGGAAGAAAATTAATAACTGTACAATCTGCAGTCATTTTTAAAAATTCACTACATCTACAATTGGAACTATTAATTGGAGATGGTAAGTAGTGTGTGTGTGTGTGTGTGTACGCCTCATTTGCCAGCTTATGTACTGTGCGTTTATCAATAGTGCATACTATGCAGGGAATTCAACGTAATTTTGTTTTCAACATAAAAACAATGTGTTATAAGAGTAAATTACCTATCAGACAAGTATAATGTCACTATTTCCTTGTTATTTCAGAAACCGTCAGACATCTGGAGCCGAATACTAGCTTTCCAATCCCACTCATCTATGTAGATAGACCACTATCAGTTAGACCCGCAACCATCCCTGATCTTCTCTTCAGCAATTTGCTGGAAAGGCAAAACACTAGCACAAATTCTTACGAAATTCAAGAATATCTCCATACTTGCAAGCACACAGGAACTGGTTCATTCGATAAGTAATTACAACTTACTTAGTTTGATTTTATTTACCTGTTATATACGACTTGCGTACTTTCTAGCGGCGAACTGGTGAAAAAAGGTGCAAGAGGTAAAGCACTTAGGATAAGCGTTCCAAAGCAATGTGGGAGAAAGACTCTGATGTGACCCATAGAATCAATGGGGGATGGTTGAAGTGGAGACAGACAAACGGAGTCCTGTGTGATAGGAAGATCCCAATCAAGTTGAAAGGGAAGTTCTACAGGGCAGTGGTTAGGCCAGCTACGCTATATGGATCAGAGTGTTGGGACGTCAATAGAATGCAAGTAGTCGAAATGCGACTGCTGCGGTACATGAGTGGGGTGTCGAGAGCTGATAGAATTAGGAATGAGTATATTAGAGGTAGCCTGGGGTGGTGGACATCGCCGAAAAAAATGAGGGAGAATAGGTTGAAGTGGTATGAACACGTAATGAGAAGAGGGGAGGAGGAGCTCGTTAGGTCCATTTCACGAATACAGGTGGTGGGAAGCACCCGGGAGGGACCGAAGCAGACGTGGGAGCAGGTTGTCCATAAGGATATGATATTGTATGGGGTGGACGGGGACCTGGAGGGAGATAGACGGGAGTGGAGAGCTAGAACCCACAGACCCGACCCTGCCACAGGCGGAATAAGGGAATTATTATGATAATGCTATCTACGACTTCCATATTCGAAGTCACTTAAAACGTCACATATGAAACGTTGAAATGTTGCATTAAGTTGTTCGTTTTGTCTGATGCTATCCAAAGATTAATGATTCTTAATTAAATCATAGTTTCAATTTCTTCGCTCATGTTAAACCACTTAAATGTCTAATGGATACGTCCCCACCACAAAATCAAACGAGAAATACGTCGCGCATCGTGACGTTTTTACCGCCTATTACAATTACGAATTTATTGCCCTGCATTCTGACTTATGTAGTGAGTAACAGTAATCAAGCAAATGGTCAAATTAAACCAAGAAACAATGCGGCAATTTACTGGGTAAGTTGAATGATATAATTGAAACATCTTATGGTTACTGAACGGGCAGTGAATTTAATTACATACACTCTTCTGCCAAACAGGTGGGTCAACAGTCATCAACTGCAATCTCGTTTTTCATCGAGAATTTTACTATTCAAGAGAAATTAATTATACCGAAGGAATCAGCAAGTTTTGAAAAACAGCTTTCAGCAAAAGATGCTAAGCACCGTACGCTTTTTTTGAATATCAAAGTTGTGTGTCGAATGGCCGGCTGTTCACGAAAAGTAGGATTACTCGTTATCCTTTAACAATGTTAAATAATGGGGAGATGCATGTTGAAAAGTTCGATTCTGAATCGTCCTAAACAGGTATATGTTTCTGTGCCGTACTGGTTCATAAATAAGACGGGATTGCCTATCATTTATGGAGTGGATAATCTTCAGCCTGTAGCTGCAGGACAGTTTGAAGATCACGAAATGGCCAGTAGTGCTACCCCAATGATGTTTTCATTTGTTGAACGACTTGCTCCAGAACGGTACAAAGTGAACTGTCAAGCACATACCGGTATCCCCCTCCTGGATGAGTGATTAACAGTCGGATGTATTCTTTCAGATTTAAGATGAGAATTGGCAAATCGCTGCACCCACAAGGCACACCAGTATGGTGCGACCCATTTAAACTTATAAATGGAATAAAATTAATAAATATGGGTGTCGGTCGCCGGGGTACTACCCCAATGTGAGTTTAAAATTAATAAATTAAGTTCTATCCAAATCAATTTTAACACATGGTTGTTTTTCAATGTAGACTCTACAGCATAGGAGTAGAAATCCGTGAAGATCCACATCCACAAAGCAACACGAAGATTGTTACACTGACAACTCGTTTTGAGCTGCACAATTATTCTTCGTACTGTCTTGAATATATTCAAAAATATCTTCTGGCAACAACAGTAAATAATAAACTTTTTCACTGAAGTAACATGAAACAAATGTAATAAAACATTTTTATATTTAACAGAATATCGAAAGTCAGCTTTTGTGCGCCGTACCAAGCTGCATTTTACCGTTCCATTGGTCTTCTCACGATCAGCCACATCTTTTATGTGTTCGCATACCAAACTTAAGCGAGCACTGGTCTCAAGGATTTTCCATTGATAACGTAAAATCCCTCCCCATTAACATTAGGTCAGTGTTGAAATTGTCTTCTGAAACAGGGCAATCTCTGACTGCCATTGTGTTTAAAAACCTCATTGTATCTCGACAGGAAAACTGATAGCATGCCAGTTCTAATACGTGCCGAAATTACACTGCAAGGCGCAACATACCACGTCGTTTTTACAGATGCCGATGATGTTCCACCTCCAATTCGTTTACACAATACCTCTGAAGTACCCATTATCTGCAAACAAGTTGGATTACAAGAGCGAGTGTTTGATATATGCGTTATGCCACATACTTCAGGTAATGCTAAACAATGTTCAGATTGATATTGCTCACTACTAGAATGTGTTACTGTAACCTAGTGACAATTTTTTAGTTTCATATTGTTGGGACGAGCCATCTCTACCAGCTCAAATGACATGCACAACACCTGGAGGTCAACAAAAGATCTATAACTTTGTTGATTTCACATACGACAAAGAGTTCATCTCTTATAAGCACGCGATATACATCGAATTCACAGAAACTTTTGATAGGTAACTACTATTGGTCATCGTAATTAATCATTTGCATCTCACCTCCCCTCTCTAAATGCCGTTGAATTCAATTACTCAATAATGGTTTTTCAAAGAACTCACGTCATGATCTTTGCGATTCTTGTGCTCAACACTTTCCACATTCTCACAACAGCGCCGAAACAAAACTCCTCTTTTAATGTTAAAAAAGCTACTCGTAACCCATTTCCCCACTTATGGTAGGGTCGGGTACCCATCTTGTCCCTCTGAATGGACACAAGGGTGATCTATTGGACAGTGTTTTTCTGTATCTGGTTGCTGACCAAAGCTGCTCTTCTCTTAATGCTAGTAGTACATAATTCTGACAGCTGTTTCGAGGCACTCAACAATGTCTAATGCAGTGTTTTTCAACCTTTTTATTGGAACGGAACCCTTTGGAGCATTTAGACTTCTCGCGGAACCCTTTGGAACATTTAGACCTTTCGCAAAACCCCATACAGTGACAGAAAAAAACATTAATTGATACAGGTGCGTGTTAGCATAAGCAGTTGAATTCGTGGCCTAGTGTTTAAGAGACACCAAAAGTTCAACTTCGACAGACAAAAATCATTCTCGTTTCTTGTGTTTATCTTGCCATTGGCGGAACCCTTGGGCGGACCGCACGGAACCCTGGTTGAAAAACACTGGTCTAATACATTCCAACATAACTGATAAAAACAATTCTTTATAGTGGGGATGCTTCTTTTGAAAACGAAGGCCTTGTACTCGATGTGGATGATCAAGGAACTATTATCCTAAGTCGTAAGGTGTGCTAATTGAACTATACTGGACATAATACTGAGACCTATGACTACAACATAATCTAATGTTTTTGAGACAGGATCCAAGACGACTGAGCCAGTATTGGCGAATGAGAAAAGACGGTAAGCTGGAACACGTGTTTAGCACCATGACGACTCTGAACGAAATTTCTATGGGTAAAAATTCCACTTTACCTTCTGCCACACAAAACTTACAAATTAAATCTGTTTTATAAACGTTAACAAGCGAAATTCATTCCAGTGTTAGATGCTGCAAACCTTACTGTAATGCCCAGCAGCGAAGTCCAGTTGCGCATTTGTCAAGCAACTTATGGTGGTACGTTGACCCAAATGTGGGACTTCGCTTGCGACGGCAGACTCCAATGTAAGGTCCCCAACTACTATATTCAACCGAAAGGTGGGGCCCGAGGACTAAAAGCTGGTAAGAAACGGACCACATCACAAAATGTCAGATCCACGACTGACGGGTGAATTTTCTTATTCAGGGAATGAAGTTATTCTCTGCAAATGGCTCAACAGTAACATTCCAAACGAACAGCTCATTAGTCCCAGAAAGCTACCAGGGTCAGGGTTCTTGGGAGCATATATAAGTCGTGATGGTCCAACATATGTTCTTCAAGTATTCGACGCAAGAGATGCGGTATTGAACATTTTCTTTCTCTCAAATTCGACACGATATTATTCAGTTGTGTGTTGTTTTACTGGTGGTTTCATGTCTCTTAAAATCAGGAGCAAGTTATAGTTGAAAAAGCTAATGAAGCCATCGTCATGGACATGCCACAACATTATTTTGAGGCCAGTATACATTATATTGTCCTCCCCCTCCTCTGTCTCCGGAAAAGAAACAATTCCCAACCTATTGGTGATGTATAACTTTTTGTCGCGGCTTTCTACTTCAAGGTCTCGATCAAGATGCCAAATGGCATTGGTTTGTCTTTGGTTAACAATGTGCCCGAAGAACTGGTGTATGCCTACTTAGAGAACATTGGAATCACTTTTGTGAAATCTCCCACAGAACAAAAGCTTATAGGAAGTATTTCTTATTTTCAGGTGAGCGCAATTTGTAGTGCAAAATCGGAATTTAAACCAGACAGTTTACAAAAAAAAAAAAAAAAAGATGTAATTTCTTTTAGGTTGATAACCAAACGTTGGATGCGAAATACCCTCAAGTATTATATAGCTCACCATCTGTCTTAGAAAGCCCTGCCATCTATTTCGAGTTGGTCCATGTACCCAGCTGTCACACCAGTGTGGAAATCTTTAAAGTAAATATTGTTTGCCAACATAAAAACCGCCTTATCATGAAATATTTTCAGCTAATATTTTGAATCCGTATAAAAAAAGACTTGTATAGTCGCCTTAAATAACGTGGTTGCCACAATTGAAGAACCTCTGATATGGAAATTGCTAGAAATGTTTCATTACGGGAATCGGAGTACTTACGACCAGGACACTATTAACGAATCTACTTCTTCACTGAAAAGGTAAAAAGAAATCTTCAAAATGAATGAAGTGTGACGAAAATTAAGCATCAGTTACCGACCCTGTACGTTTGATACTATCATACTGTAGGTTATTGCAAGTGACCTCGTCAGCCTTAGCAAAACGATATTATTTGGACTCACTAAAGTTATCGTTACGTCAAGTGGTATTCAATGTTATAACCTCCGATAACCTCACGCCAGAACTGAAAGCCATCAAACAGCAAAATAATTACGGCAAACACATGCCTAATTTGAAGAACACTATCTTAGATTTTAGTAAGTATAGTGCTGGACTGAAAGCAGCGACAACAACTAGCTCAGCGGTTCTCAACTGGGGCTCCGTAGCAGGATTTCCGGGGTTCCGCAGCACAAAGCGCTGCGGATACCTGGGGCACCAAAAACACCAGCTGTCTATCTACAGTACCTGGCCATATTAATGTGACCATCAGCTAATATCCAGCTGCAGAGGCGTTGCTAGGGTTGGCATCACCCAACGTGGTGACGGTGTGGTACGCCATGGTGTCACCCCCCCCCC
>JAAFCE010001036.1:46556397-46607585 GCA_013389805.1 Trigoniulus corallinus | reverse complement strand
CCCCCCCCCCATTCAAAAAGTTGCTCTATGTGCTCTGTCCCTTCTTCTGTTCTGGTGTCACCCCTTTTGTCATGGTGTGAGTGGTGTCACCTGGGGCGGCCTGCACCTCCTTAGTGATGCTACTGTCCTGCGGCAAACCACTGGAACCGCCATTGACCATGGACAGCCTGCCACACCTTCAGATAGGCATCAGAGGAGGGAACAGCGATGCCGGTGTCTTCTGGCAGGTGGGCCACCTGGCGGGCATCGGTATCTGCCCTCTGGTTGGACATAATGCCGATATGCCCCAAAACCCACATAAAGACCACTGTCTTATCCTGCTTATGAATCATGAGAAACAATTTGTGCACACGCTGGATGATGGCATGTCTGCCATAAAAGTGTGGAACATCTGAATCACTAAGGATTCAAAAGCGTTACAAAAATTTTGCAAATGCAGAAAATGTCTAGTGGTCACATTAATATGGACAGGTACTGTATAGCTCTAGTTGTGGTTTGCTTGAGAAAATACTCTCGCTACACTGGACCCTTCTAACGTCTTCTGTTTGTGGTTCCTCTTCTGCGATAGCAGTGTGTTGATCGTTGTCCAGCGATGGACAAGCTTAAAGTTTAATGTTTAATTTTTCAATATTACTTGAATCAAATAGGGGCTCCGGCGAACGAACTGACTGCTAGGTAAGGGCTCCGCGACTCCAAACTAGTTGAGAACCACTGAACTAACTAGCTCTCTCTCTCTGCCCTCTTTGAAAAAAACTTGAACTACCACATTGTTCTAGCTTCCTTTGAACGTTTGAACATTTATGAGACTGCTGCCCTGTTATTAAATTCAGTTGCTGAACACTATAAGAATGTAAGTATCATCATTATTTTAAGTGTCCCGACAGTCAAGGTTCTCTTATAAAGTTCTACTGGTCAGTCAAAAACATATTTGTTTTCTTTCAGGAACTGTGGCAACAATCCGGTAGAATAATTATGCAAAAAGTACGTGCGATGGTCAAACATACATAGCAACTTGAAATTATACCTATTTATTTGACCATTTACTTGTCTAGATTTCTAGCACGGTCGCAAATAGCCTAGGAATTCGGACAGCAGAAAGACGTCAAGATACTCAAGCCACTAATGGCGAATTACTGGAAGGTAATGAAAAATCCTTGTTTCGGGGACTTCGAGGTCGCCTTTTCAAAAATAAAGCCTCAACTGTAAAACAAAATAAAGAAGCATTTCCTATGGTAAGTTCAGTGAGTAGAGTATCCATGCACAATGCAAGCAAATAGTCGTCCTGTTGGAGGCAAAACAGTTGTTGATCCAGGTTTTCGATTTGGCTGAAGGCGAGGCAGTCTTCAGTGAATAGAAATGGCGTTACAAGGCTTAACAGCACATCTTCTTTGGACACTGATACTGCACAAGAAACTACTTCTCCAATTAACAGTAATCTGCCACCCGTTCTCACCCAGAGTTTGGCTCATAAAAGACGAAGACGAGTATGTCGTGGAGTGGATGGCTTACTGCCAACTTACTCGACTAATGAGGGTAAAGGACAACAATTGCTCCTGCAATTGAGCGACGGCAAACAAAGTGGGGAATCGTAAGTGTATCAGGCTAACAACCTGTTCAAATACTAACATCACAATTTTCTGTTAAAGTACCTTTGTGGTTATTTTAACACGTTTATTTGATGAAATCTGTTTACTTTGTTATACCACATAGATTCGTGGCACTAGAGGATCTGACAACGATTAAAGACGGCATCAAGGTCCTGATCTCGTCTAGAAACGCCTACTTCATGAGTAGTCTCAAATTGGCACTGAATACCAATCCTTGCATCCTAATTGTGGCTTTGGAGTAAGTGGGGATGGTTGATGTTGTCGGAGATTCAGATTTGATTATTGTATTATGATTTAATTAAACAGGCATTTATCTTGGGCCGATGTCACTCAAGAGCCTGATGGAAGCAAGACAGTTTACTTTCTAATGATAACGACGACGACCAGGTCACCACCATCGGGCGTCGTAAGCTCAAATTTCGCTTCAGGCGACGGCAGATACAAGTTGCCTTGTGACTCCAAGAATATCGCAAAACGGGTAATTGCAATCACGGATTCTCTTTGATTTTTTATGTTAAGTTATTCAGAGCTGTTTTTAATTAGGTACATCAACAACTCACTTATGCAAAGGATCTATATGAAGATGAGCTGCAGACTGTATTTTGAAATTCGTCCATCACAATTACTTTTATATATAAAGTACCTTTTATTTTGAATCAATGATGTTAAGTAACGACAGTTGAGTTCGGCAATAGCGAACCCGTTAATAACGAACTCTTGGTTATGAAGTACTGTATTTCAACAATGCAAGTTTCCCAATGAAATCTTTCACCCGGTATAACGAACCGTTTTTAGTACATTTTCCTGGTTCGTTACAACCAGACTTCACTGTATTATGAACCTACTGGAAGTGTTCTAATACGTCATGATCACTATAGAAAAATTGTCGTTAGTTTTCTACTACAGTAGGTAGAATTTAGATGTTAATAAAGTGATTGTCACGTACAGTATTTAATTCTTAGACCACTTATTGCAACATAAGATATACAAAATTCCCGCTTATTCTCAGGCTGAACCCGTTCTTCTGTCAACCGCAGATTTCAGATCGGGATCATGTCCTACCTACAGCTCTCGGCTACTTTAGTCAAGATATTAAATGCATAACCTACACAAAATTAAGTCCTTTTAAAACTTTCTTACCGTGAGTTTGAAATTTTTTCTTCGTAAAAATCCACCACTCCACTCCAAAATGAAAATCAATGCTGTCAGAACTTGAGGCTACTGCTTCCGCTACGAAAAAAGAACGAAGTACAACATCCGGAACGGTCCATTTGCAACGGAGGTAGAGAAACGTCTTTTCTGCACCATTGCAAATTATTGATCGGCTTCACATGTGATTTTTTAACGTGCTCTACCTACCCTTCATATTTCAATCACTATCAGTTCTCCTTATTCTTGTGTTTGTATTTTCTGAATGCCAATCCGCCTATGTATATGTCATAAATTGGTTGAATTCCATCACGAAATTATGACGTCCTTCTTTCCCGCTCCCAACGAGTGATGCCCGCGGGCTTTAAGGCCCGGTGCACACATGCGATTTTTGCTCGCGCGGGTGCCGCAGGGACACCGCAGCAATTCAATGCACACATGCGGTGAAATGTCGCCAGTACACATTTGGCAAGAGCCCAGAAGGCCTACCAAATCTCAAAACTATGAAATCGCGCAAAGTAACCGCGCGGATGTGTGCATCACTCAATACACCACGAGGTACTACGTGACCGCATGTGCGAGCGCGGCGGTTTCGTAAGGAACTGCAGGCATTTCCAGACGCAACTCCGGTTTTCGGAGCCGCGGCGGCGCCGCAGGTATGTGTGCACTCCCTCATTGCAACTAATGTATCTCATGCCGCAATTGCGAGGCCGCGCGAGTAAAAATCGCAAGAGTGCACCGGGCCTAAGTGCCATTTATACGATACGGATTATTCATTTTTGTTTTTAAGAAACGTATTACACATTCGACAACTTTTTAAAATCAGGAATGACTTTAATATATACAAACACAAACATTGTGTCAAGCGCGCAACATCGCCGTCGTAGATCGTAACAGCGGCACACCTCGCCGCTATTGTACGGCGCACCGCACGAATAGAACATTGGAATCTGGCGCACACACACACAAACATGATGTACAGCTCTTCAGTTACATGACACTCATGCTAGATGGCGCTGAGAGAAAACAATGATAGGATGTCCGAAACTGCAACACTTCACCACACATTTACTTTAAAAGGTAAAAACAGAGGCGAATGAAATTAAGGAGACATTGAATGTGAACGACGTTTGAGAAATACGTCATTAACACCGTCATAAGCTTCTAGAAGCGGCATATTTTTGATTTAGTTTTTATCGAAGGCCTATTTTTTTGTTATTAAAGTGTTCTATTAGGATCGGAGACTCATTAAAAGGTAGATACAGTGATGTCTAAATAACAAAACCCTGAGAAACAAAAGCAACACCATCTACAATCTCTGTACCAATTAAGTGGTTCAGGGGTGGACGATAGGGGAGTACTGACGTGAGAAAAGGGATACAGTCGAGAGATACAAACGGGTTGTGTGAGAATAAAGTCACAATTCGGACATCCCTCCAGCAGCGACAACATTAGCAACAGCAGCAGTAGCAGCACATCCATAAAAGACCCTTCCCTCTACTAGCCCCTCACGAACACTTATGAATTAATCGTAGAGCTAATAATTCCTCTAAAAGTTAACAAATCACTCTTCTTCTTCTTATCAAAAAAGAAAACTATGTGTCCCATATTTCGAGAGGGACGAGAGAATTGAAAGAAACTTGAATCTGGTATTTCAATTTTGAGACCTGTAAAGTGTGTTCCGCGTAGTCATTGCAATATTTGTGACAAGGAAGTAGCAAGTATTGAATTCTCATAAACGGCCTAAATAAAGAGAGGGGGAAGGAAGGTGGGCCAAATATTTTGCAACATAAATTGCATCAGATAAAAAAAATGGGGACACGAAAGAAAGGCAGGTAACCAAAAAAAAAACGCACATGGTATACGACATATTTACACACTAATACCAAGCGGGGCCAGCAATCAAAACCAAAAAGTAAAAATTTTCTGCACAAAATGATATCAAAACAAGTAAGTCATAAAAAATATATTTTACGTGGCAATTAAAAAAGCGGTAATTCTATACTGTATGTATACTCTTCATCATCATAGTATCCAAATGGCAATCACAATTAACTGATATTGATACACAATATACACATTTTTCACAACAGAAAGAAGAGCGCCTTTGTGGGAGAGCAGAGGGGGGGAAAAAGAGTGCAGGGAGGGAGAGAGGGAAGAGGAGATGTTGGGAGTGAGCCACGAGGTCAAAGTGCAGGTTAAGAAGAGCGAAGAGGACAGTGAGAGGTGATGAAGGCGGACACACTAAGAGATCACATTCTCCAAACCAGTTGTTTTTCCACCGCTCACAACAGATTATGCCACCACATTTTTGAGCCCTTAAAACCATCTAAACCATGAGTGTCAAACTGGTGGTCCGCGGGCCACAAGCGGCCCTCTGCTACTCAGAGGCGTAGCGAGAGGAGGACAGTTGCCCCCAGCCCAGTTGGGGCGTTCTGGATTATTCTGGATTAGTTTCGTGGGTTGGGGAGCAAGCCAGGCTGCCATAACAGGTCGAACCCTCAGGAGGCTGACCGCGCGGGAGATGAATTACGTACCATAATTTGATTAAAACCATTATTAAATACAATTTTCGTGTCAAATTAAATCGACACCGTCAGGCCGGGTGCCTTGGTAATTTTAAAGACCTAGTACTAAAAAAAATGTCAACACCGCATGGCCCTCATGACAAGGCACATGTTACCGAAGCGGCCCTCCGGGTACCCCCAGTTTGACATGCCTGATCTAAACGACGTCTCAAAGGTGGGAGAGGAAGGCGGTGGACGCAGGGAAAAGGGCAGTGGCCAGGGCTAGACGACGCAGCCGTCGCTCCTCTATCATCATCGAGACTCTCCACATGTCCACTCATCACCCTCTGTCTGCCACACTTCTCTTCAGAGTGCCAATCCAAGTTTTGAGCAAATTTGGCGACATGGCCATTTTAAAAAAGCAGCCAGTAACAAAAAAAAATTAAGAAATTAAAATGCAAATAATAAAAATCATCATCATCAAGACTAGGAGGCGGCCAATCAAATTGCAAAAACAAAAAAAAAGACAGAAGAGAGGCAGAGATCCTAGCGGATCAATAAACGAAATTGCCAAAAAACATACAATTATCCACATCTCGAAAACAAGATATTTTTTTATACTATTTATCGCCCTCTCTATTTATATATTTATAATGTATCAAGCGAAGAAACTATCTCGCTCTAGTCGCGATAACGTTCAGAATAAAACAGCAATTAAAAAAAGGGCTCCAACACGTTGACCGCCAACGACACCACGTGACCGAAAAAAAAAAAACCGAAAGAGAAGGGTCGTCCAACAAGTTCCGTCACTCAACATCCACTTGTCAATCAACTACCACATTCACCAACAATAGCGAGTATTAGGATAAATCGGACAGAGTTTCGAAGGTAAAAATGAGAGGGGTAGCGGGGGGGGGTAGGTGTAGTGGAGAGTACAGAAATCGTCCAACACTGCGTCATATCAACATTCACATTTCTGAAAAAGAAACTAGTAGTGGCAGTAGATGTTTGGCCACTCACACCCATAAGAAAGAGTTAAGGGGTGGAAGGAAGAGATGAAGGGGGTGCCGGAGGAGAATGGGTTGAAAGAAAAAGTGAAGAAATAATAATAATAAACTGTCTCGCTCACCAATTAACTCATTTAAAAAAAAACAACACGAACACAGCACCATACAGCACACGTGGTCAGTCTTGTCAGATCTTGAACTCGGCGACATCGATGGCGGAGGGCTTCGCCAATGAAGAGCAAATCATTCCAAGGTCGTCGTCCGTCGATCATACTACGCACATCCCCCCACCTCCTCCACTGAAGTTCATCTGCCATCAGATAACAGTCCACGAGGAGATGCAGCAGATGGACGTTGTCCATTTTTCTCTCCCCTTCCCCTCATCTTCTCAATGGCACACTGGACATAATTCTCGTCTGGGTAATGGGGTAGGTGTATCGAGGTGGTCAAGGCCTACTAAGTTTTGAGATACATCAGCTGGAGTGAGGAAGATTTGACAGAAGTAGAGTGACAATGGAGGAGGAGGAACAAGAGACATTTGTGGCCATAAAAAGCAGGAAGATGACAGACACGGAAGAGGTGATATTAGGAAGTCGATGACGCCGCGTCTTCACATTCTTCGTTTTTAGTGTCCATTTTTTTTTAGTCAGCCATTTGTCTCTCAAATACACAAACACACATTTACACTAGTGTTTTTATGTAACTCCTTTTTTTGTTGTTGTTGTTTGGCGTAAAATCTCTTCGCAAACGTTACCTCCGATCCTGATAGAGTAAATAACTCTTGAGAGCCGTGGGCAAATTTAAGTCATGAATCCGATCCAGTCTCTGCTTGCCCAACTGTTGTCGAATCACGCGCCGACAGAGGTCGCTCAACGGTAGAGGTTCAGCTGGCAACAAAAAAAGAAAAATTCAAAATTTAGAAACTACGTCACCGCACAACACATTCTGTCGAACGACGCATCATCATCATCTTACCCTCCACCCGCCTGCGGCGGGGTCGGGTCTGCGGGTTTTTATCCTCCACTCTCGCCTGTCCTCCACCAAGTCCCTCTCCAACCCGCACGTCTCCATGTCCCTCTGCACCACCTGCTCCCACGTCCGCTTTGGTCTTCCCCTACCCCTGGTGCCCCCAATCACATGCAGATCCATAATGGACCTAATAAGTTCCTCCTCCTATCTCCTCATCCCATGCCCATACCACCTCAACCACGTCTCCCTCATCTTTTCCGCGATGTCTCCCACCCCAAGCTACCTCTAACGTATTCATTTCTGACTGTCAATTCGTGACACCCCAGTCATGTAGCGCAGCATTTGCATCTCAGCCACTTGCATTCTCCTTTCATGGCTCTTTCTTGCTGCCCAACACTCTGAACCATACAGCATAGCGGGCCTAACGACCGTTCTGTATACTTCGCCTTTTAACTTTATTGGGACACGGCGGTCACACAGCACTCCACCTGCCTGCCTCCCCTTCAGCCATCCTGTATTAATCCTATGGGTCACGTCGGAATCTCTCCACTGCTCTGGAAAAGTGATCCTAAGTAACGAAACTGTTGCACCACTGGTATACCCTCACCCCCTAGGGCTAGGTACTTGGTCTTCATGTTTAAGACCCCTTCTTTCCATTGCTGTCAATGTCTTGTTGGCCCTTTTCTGCATCTTCTTCGAACCCCTCAAGCTTTCCCACATCATCCGCAAATACCAGGCACTGAGGGGCCCATTCCCCTATTCCCGTCAGCAGCTCATTCATTACTGGAGTGAATAGATATGGGCTAAGAGCCGACCCGCACGTTGAAGCACGCTCACCTGCACGATGAAGCATGCAGTGTTTCCCCATGCTGTCCTCACCCTAGCAATGGAACCCTCAATACATATCCTGCACTATTCTAATATGGTCTTCGTCAACCCCTTTCTTCCTTAAAAGGCTCCATAGCACCTGTCTAGGGACACTATCATATGCCTTCTCCAGGTCAATGAATACTGCATGGAGGTCCTTCTTTGCTGATTCTGTCGAACGACGCATGCGCGACAATAGCTTCATACGTCACCACTCCGTCATTCAATGGACTTCTTTGGGCCAAGACCACATTGTTCCACTGTTAAATTTACTAAACGCTCAGTGGTCATTATCACACCTTTATCCCGCCTGTGGTAGGGTCGCGTTTACAGGTTCCTACCCTCCACTTCCGCCAACCTCCTGCTAGATCCCCCCCGTCCACCATACACACTATATCATATCCCTTCGTATAACCTGCTCCTCCACCACCGGTTTTTTTTGGTTAGTGTAAAACACCAACTAACCAAAAGGTCATTAGAGCCCCGTCCACTGCGAAGTTCTAATGCAGAGACTGCAGACACTACACTAATGCGACGATTTTTGGGTATTAGCAGTACCCAGTTTTCCCAAGCAGCCACCCATCAGTAACAAATGGAGGGTTGCGTTGCGTAACTTCAGTGATCAGGCGAGAATTGGTGTCCATCGCAATAAGCCGCTCCCTCGACCCCCGGTGCTTCCACTAACTTGAATCCCTGTAATGGACCTAACCAATTCTTCCTCCCCTCAGAACATACTAAACCGCCCAATGGTGATTAACTTAGCGATGCTGGGACAACTGAACAAATGCAGGTGGTTGGAAGCACCCGGGGCTGGGGGGAGACCAAAGCAGACATGCGAACAGGTTGTTCATAAGGATATGGTAGTGTATGGGGTAGACGGGAAACCTGGTGGAAGATAGACGGGAATGGAGGGTTAGAATCCGTAGACCCGACCCTGCTACAGGCGGGATAAGGGGATGATGATTGTTTGGACAACTCAACTACCAATGAAGCTAGTTGAGTGTTAGGATAAGAAAGGACTTTCGTTATAATACACCGGATGGTGTCTCAGCTCTACTCCCATTCTGAAAAACTGATATTCATCCTGGGGAGGGACAGGGGTCCGTCTATCCAACAATCCATCCATCTCCGAGAACAATCCTAGTCTTGAAACAAAAATGGTGGAGGTAGTGGCCAACATCCCAGAGACTCAAAAGTTATGAGAAACTAAAACGGATCAACAGATAGACAAAAAACCTAAGAGCAACAACGGACGGACGGTTTGCCGCGGCGGTTGGTGGAACGCGGTTTTGCAGTTTACACACGCGGTTCCCGTCGTGGTTTTTC
The DNA here is from genome assembly GCA_013389805.1 of Trigoniulus corallinus. NCBI lineage: Eukaryota > Metazoa > Arthropoda > Diplopoda > Spirobolida > Trigoniulidae > Trigoniulus > Trigoniulus corallinus. The sequence goes on along the minus strand of JAAFCE010001036.1, from coordinate 46,598,153 downwards.
GAATTAACACGTGAACAACCATTAAACCGCGCGGTTGTCGAGTTTACCGCGTCGTATTGCGGTGGCCGCGCGTTGTCATACATTCATTCATTCATTGCAATGGAAATTGAGAGCCGCTCATCCGCCGACCGCCGCGGAAAACCGCTCGTGCGTTGTTCACCTTAGTCACGTGACAGGTGGGACGAAGGAAGGACACCGGCGACCATTACATGATAGTCTCGTTATCAAAAGAAAAAATAATGACAAGTTCACTGACAATTATTTTAAATTAAAAATGTACAAAGAGGGAAGAAAAAAAATTCATCCAGGCCATTGGTATTTCATCGACAAGTTTCGTGGGGTCCCATCACGTACATGCATTACTGCCATGACACCCAGCGCCCCCTGTCGACGTTAAGACAGTGACGAAGAGGAGGTGTTTAAACCTGTTTTCCAATGACCTCCATAAAAGTTTACTGGGTCAGTGTGACACTGTCAGCCGGCAGCCATCTACTCTTTCTTTTACTCTCCCAACCTCCTCCTCCTCCGTCCCTCTCCCCACAAATACACCTTTTGTAAGTGTAATAAGCCCGTCCAGGAGGCCACAGGTAGAAAAGATACTAGTTATCATTTTTTTGCCTTCAAAATCAAGAATTTCAATCACTGTGGGTCAACTACCAAAAAAAAAAAGGCGGGAGGGGTGCCAGTCTTACCTCCCCAGTTCCTATTACCACCTTTATCAGTTCTCGCACATTCCTTGCATTCGTCCACTTCCCAAGGGGAAGCAGGTGAAAAACGGAGGGAGTCACGGAGGGGGGGGGGGTAGAGCGTCCACTAAATAAGGCAGTCAATGGCAGCTTTTAGGGGGTCAGTAGGATTAAAAAACGACTTCAAGCTGCGACGACTGCGGAGGAAGACGAGCGGACGGGAAAGCGGCGGAGGTGCATAACAGAGGTGAGTCCCAGGAGCCGCGTTGGCGCCTTCCGCGTGTCTCAGAACTTTTAAACACCACACCCTTTTCCTCCCCTCTTCAGAGGGGGAGAATAACTTTATTGGGGAGAAAAAAATGCACCTACTCTTCGCCATAAACGTGTTTGGTGCTCAGATAGCGTAAAAATCCTTTAAGACATTAGCCACAGGTTCAATTCCCAATCCTACGTTGGCCGGTAGAGAGAAAGAAACGGGAAGAACAAACGTCCTAACTTCAGCTTTCAGGACAGGACGGAAGAAAGACAAAACACAAGAGGAAGATAAAGTAGCAGCTGGTTAAATGTGGATCGAAACAAATCCGAACCAAACGATAGCCAATATTAATGTCTGCTCTTAACGTGCGGCAATGTTTGGTAATGACTGAGATGAAAGGAGGCCGGGGTTCAATTCCCAATAATAATTTCGCCCTTTCACATCTTAAAGGACTTTTAATCAATCAAACATGTGCAAATTCCAAATCACAATAAAGGATTAGTAGTAACGGTGGATGAGATACGCCCTATCCCAGGTGGCAGAAATTCAGAATGCACCACTTTTTTGTTGGTGTTTTAGGGCCCTTCAACTACAAGGTCATTAGAGCCCCGTCCACAACGTAGTTCTTATGCAGAGACTGCACAGACACTACACTAATGTGACGATTTTTGGTATTAGCAGTACCCAGTTTTCCCGAGCGGCCACCCATGGCAGTACTAGCTGGGGTTGCGCTGCTTAACTTCAGTGATCAGACGAGAACTGGTGTCCAACGCAATTTGCCGCTCCCAATGCACCACCTAGCGTCAGGATTGGGAAAAACACGACGGGATCTGCGCATGGACGGTAGCATCATCCTCCACATCCCAACACCTTTTTAAGCATTTTTCTAAAAATAATTTGTTAATACTCACGGTCCAGTCCTCCGATGTATTTCATAGTTATTTCGCAGTGACCCCAAACAGCACTCACGATAGGATACAGTTTCTTGCCTTTGAGTCCTCGAAACGCAATTCCCAAGTACTGTCCATCGACCACGAAACTCAGAGTTCCTTCATCCATATCCAGCACCACCATGAACGTGTCGGGCACCACGAAATTCTCGTCCGAATTCAGCAAACTAGGATACGTGAGACCCGGATTGTTTTTGACATCGTGATAGAGCTTGTTACGTCCCAGGTCCCAGCCCCAGGACTCGCTGTTGCTGCCCACCAACGATTGATATCCCACAGAGTGCAGTGCAGCGTCTTCGGTGGCCACACCAACCACGGCGTGAGTGCCACGTTGTCTTGTGCTCCAATGAATGTCCCAGACATGAAGTCCTCTAGTGTAACCCACTTTGCCACGGATGCAATCGGTGCTCTGTGCCACAGGATGCCGATGAAACGTCAGTTTGTCCTCTTCTTTCACGAAGATGTTCAGGCTCCGGTCATCGGGATTCCACGAGTGCTTCAATTGGCATTCTCGACTCACGGGAGGCATATCCAACAAGATATCCAAACGGGCAGGCCTTACGAAATCTTGGCTCATCACCAATTCCTTGGGAATCCCAGGCCGAAAATTGGAACAGCTGTCCCGATTGTTGACCGACTTGATTCCCCCTTTCAACAACAAGCAAAACAGAGCTATTGAAGGGTTAAGGCAACCCGTCATGTGTCACAACCGATTCAAAACTTGAAGCTACGAACCTGAGAGGAGGCCAGGCCAGCCCTATCAGGACTGCCTGGCATACATGCTCAAACATCTCTGCAGGCACTATATTACATGTTGGTTACTCACTCACCTGATACTTTTTGTCCCATGTTCATGTGATGATGGCCACCACTTTGCAAGGGTTGTCGAAGGCTGTGGCGCAGCAAACAAACCGGGTGATAAGCTGTCACTCGAGGCTTTGGTTTGACGCCCTTTCCGGGCGGAATGGGTCCTCTTCTAACGACCTGGTGATGATGATGATGCCCAGCAGTAGCAACTCTTGATGAATGAGAGGCGGGCACTGACTGCTGGTGACTCAGCACCGACAGCGCACCGTTGTCCGAATAACAGTTTCGTGAAGCCACCGACTCCTGGCGGGCAGTCAGAGCACCGCCTTTGTACCTGCAAACGAAACCGGAACCAATCCACAACAATTAGGCAAGGTGGGATAATCAAAATCATTGCAGGAAAGACACTGCAATACAGACGACGACAATGGTGGTGACTAGGCTCAAAAACAAACGCACGCTTCTAAACCGGCGCTCTCTACCGGACAGTGTCCTGTCTTTTCTTGAACGCTCCCCACCCCAACGTACGCATTCCCTAGGTCAATAACAAACGTCAGGCAGTCATCCATTCGCAGGGCAGTGGAGGAGGAAGAGGAGTACGCATAAGAGTAAAAACGCAAAGAAATTAATTAGGCAAAAACAAGCGTCTGACAGTTTACCGCCCTCTGGAGCCAGCGAATATAGCTAAAGCGCCATCTAAAAGAAACCACGTCTCTAGAGTGCCAATGAGTCACTCAAATGCATTTCTATACCCCCCCCCCCTCCTCCTCTTTCCACCACTGTCCTTGTTGGGGTCTTCTCACTGAACCCTATCCACACTCCCAACACAGAACCCTTCTCCGTGTACGTCATCGCATCATCACTGCACAACAGAAAGAGAAAATATTAGGTTAACATAGAGATGATAATGTCCCTCCTGAGACTTCCGCCCTCCTCCCTCTCATTCTCCACTCGGTCCCTCACGTCACACTTCATCCTTAACGCTCCCCTGAATCATCCATAATTATAGAAACGCCCTTTAAAGATCCATCGCCAACTACCCTCTGCTCCTGAAAAACAAACCCCAAAATCCAAATGTAACGCGCATGCTCAGTGACCAAAAAGCGTTACAAAAAGTAGTGGTCAGTTCAACCCACTATCCCTCAATTCAGTAGGGGTCATTGGCATCTTGATACGGGCGTCTGCACCGTCGGGTGCTTTTTATAACCCTCTCAAACGTCATTTTATAGGCGTCGACGACGCGCGTCAAACTATGACATCATTCACGCATACTCACGCGTAGTTATCGATTTTTTTTTTTTGGCAAAATTGGCACCGACATATGCCAAGCAGATCTATTGACAGGACATTTCAACGAGGTGGAAAGGCGGAGGGGAAAACTCGAGAGATGGGCCGAAACAGGGTGACTGACCTCTTCTCTCACCGCTGCACATCAAGAGGAGGAGGGTACGTATTCATAGACTAACCCAGAAGACAAAGGAAGGAAGGAAATGAGGGGCGAGAGCTCCCGAAACAAGAAAATCGTTTAAGGCTATTAGGCGCTCGCGTCGTTTCCAAAAACAGCTGACAGGTCAGCTACTTCTACGGGGTAGGTGGGGAAGGGGGAAAGGAGAGAAGGAACAGTGAGCAAATCGGACACCGACCATCTGAAAGTCAGTTCTCTCCCTACCTTCTCCTTTCTACTTTCTCTCCGACCACAACACATACATACACATTCAAAAGCAACTCCTAACCCTTTTCCCGCCTATGGCAGGGTCGGGTACCCATCCTGTCCCTCTGAATGGACACAAGGCGATTATTGATCATAGTTTTTCTGCAGTCGGTTGCCGGCCAAAGCTGCACCCCTACGCTTGTTTATCGTCGATCTAGTGTTCGTTGGGGAATGCTACCGACGCCAGGGGGCGAGCTCCTACACCTGGAATCTACCCGTTGCGTAGTAGAGAGGGTTCTTTTACGTGCAAGTGCCATCGCACACCCACACGGGACCTCGGTTTGACTTCTCATCCGAAAGAAGGCACACTCACGGCCTCTCTCTCGCCCGAAAGAAGCCGACCCACCTCGGTCCAGTATCGAACCTAGAACTACTGGCGCAGTTGCCGAGCGTGCTAACCACTACGCCACCGCAGCGGGTCCATACATACTGGATTAGTTTGATGGGTTGGGGATTAAGCCAAGCAGCCATAACAGGACGAACCCTTAGGAGGCTGCTCACGGGAGATGAGGAGGAAGGTTAGATGGTGAAGGAGAGGGGAAATTTGCAGCACCCAACGTTCTTTACCAAACACCCATGTTGATATTGACGTGGGCTTGCACTGCTTAACTTCAGTGATCTCACGGGAACTGGTGTGTCCAACGCAACTTGGCTGCACATTCCGCTTTTATTTTTAAGTCGACAAACGCGGCGATAGACCCACGGGGGCGCACCGACGGAGGTGGCGACCAACGTAGATGACCTCACGCCGAGCCATCAAAACCATTCCAGAGAAGCTCATATTAAAAAAAATAAATAATCGGTTCGACAAATTACGTCATCACTAGACCCTTCGTTCGTTCCATTCAACTACAATACATCGAACTCGTCCGGTGAGTTGCGCGCCGCAGCTGCCATTGCAGAGCGTTCTTTTCACGCGTTACGATTCTCCACCACTTCATCACCCAGCGCCAAGCAGATCGATAGATCGATACTGCCGCCAAGGGAGGAAAGAAAACACTCGGAAGAGCCCATTGAAGAAGAGGGGAGATAGGGCAGTTACTTGGAAAAGCATACGAATGACTGCAAACAAGCAGGGGTGAGCGAGATCCAACATCAATTGGATCAATGGCAACCAATCTTATGTAATCAACGCCAACAAAAGTGAGCCAATTCCAAAAATACGTCAACAGCTCCATGTCCAGCGTACACAGGAAGAAAAACCTCCTAAAAAACAGCGAGGATGATGTAGCAGACAGGCAGAAAACTGACATATGACTTGAACCCACTCGGTAAAAGGGTGGCGATTTGAGAGGGGGGAGGAGAAGAAAAAAATACGCATATTGTTACTACTCTTAATAATATGTACTCCCCAAAAAAAATTGTGTCACTGGCGGAAATTTGGGGCGGAGAAGGTCAACAGCAATAGCAGCCAGAAAGAGGAGAGAGAAAAAGAAAGACCAGGGCAAGGAGAGTCAACCATGTTCAAAGACACAAGGAGTAGGACACACGAGTTAAAAAAAAAGAATGTCAAGGGAACACCCAATTAGATAGTATACATGGCACACTTGGCAAAACTATTTGCAATCCTCACTAAAACATTTACCAAAATTCTTATCTTAAAACTACGTCGTCCATGTCCCACATCTTAGATCTGTCTGCAACTCAAGTCCATTCCCAAAAGGGCTCGTTCCAGTTGGAACTTAAAAAAAAGAGTACACCGTGCCAAATCATTTCCGCACACCTTGTAGAAGGAAACTAGAGTCCGCCACATTAGGCCTCTTATATTAAAACAAAAACACTGGTATTGAGCCTCCGCCAAGCTCTCCTCTGACCCATCCCCCTCGCTACTAGGAGCATTCTCACCCTCACGAAAATAGCCTGTCCTCCAAAAATAGCCACACACAAGAGATCCAACGACACCGACCCGATAAGAGCACAATGACGTCACAACAAAAATAAAATATAGCATTAATTGGGATCGAGGTATGCTTGATGACGAGGGGGGGGGGGTAAGAGAAATGGATACGTCGATGGGTGTCACACACCCAAAAAAAAACAGTTTAAGAAAGAGATGAGCCACGATCACTAATATCGCACACTGATAGCAAAACATGGCGGTCGCCACTCATAAACAGGGCATTCAACCCTAAGTCTTCCCACCCTATTTCAATTTTTTCTCCCCACTCTTCCTACCCTCCTAAAAATCCGTCATTATCCCTCTCGCATACACACCTCCCTCTCCCTTTTAGACATTTTTAGTTATTCCCACAACTAGAATGCCAAAAGAGGGGGCAGGGTGGGGACGGAAATCAATATTTCAAATTTCGCCTGTTTACTCCCTCTCCCTGTCCTGATAATGGTTACCACCAACCAGAAAGCGTATCCATGGAGCACTGTCAAAGCGCTTCTAAAACTACAACGTCGGGGGAAGGTGTGCGAGAGTAGTTAGAAAATGGAATAGAAAGGGGTAATTAAAAGCATTTTAAAATTGAATAAATAGTTTAAAAAGTTTACCCCCCCTCTCCCCATTTATGAACCACTACAATTCTCCAAAGAGATGGACATCCATTCACGGACAAGAAGCTTAGCCAAGAGGATCCGTTACAAAGCAACGGACAAAGGAATGACCCCTCTCCAAATGGGACGTATTTACCAGCTGACGGTCAAAGGGTCATTCGTAAATTGCGCGCCGCAGACGCCCTGATGAGTAAAAAAAAAAAAAAAGTGGTCAGTGTGGTTCTCGAACATCGGGCCTAAGGCACCTGTGAGCAAAGCAAATGACCGTTTCTGTTTGCCACCACGCACTTCACATCCCTTGGAGAACCGTCAACACACGCACACCCACGTATTTTAACAATCAACTCCTGAATCTCCCCTACCTGAAATCCATGATCCTCCACTCATGAAGGACCCACAGGAGCCAAGTGTGGGGAGACAAACCCGAATAACACTGACCAGGATGATGACTATGATGATGGTGGTGGTGGTGGTGATTCCTCTGATGATAGTAGTGGACAACGCGACTATGACGATGGTGAGGTTGCTGTTGCTGCGTGTGAAGCCGATACCTCGGTAGATGATGACCGATGGTCAAGCGATGATGGTGCGTCGACCAACAAAGGGCGGCGGCAGCTGCTGCAGCACGATTGACAGATAACAAGGACGAAGAAACCGAGAGATCAATGGGGCTGTTGCCGCCACCACCACATCCAGAGCCCACCAGCTGATGATGACGAGAACAAAGGAGCAATGCTCCTGTAGCTGTTACCGGGACAGTAGCCGAAAGCGGCGATGGTGACGACGGGGAACAGGAAGTTGACGATGTGGAAATTGTGGTAGCACAGGTGCTGCTGCTGGACGAATAGTTATTGGTCGTGGCTACAGCGACAAAAGACTGATTACTTCCGTTACTGGAACAAGGAGGCGACCACGGAACCATAACAGCGCCACAGGAGGGCCTCATCGTGGTTCATCAGACACGCAGCTGCTTTTTATGACCCTAACAGCAACCATAGGCACGAACGAGCAAAAGAGCGAGCGCGAACACACAAAAACACACACAGAACCGCATGTAGGAGAAAGACAGGTGATGAAGCAGAGCGTGTGCAGAGGGGGGGGGGGTTGAATGCCTAGTAGAAGGATAATTAAGGGTTAACGGGGATAACTGGATGACCACTTCGAGACCCCTTACCCCTTTTTTTCTACAGTTACTACAGAACTACTTCAGATTTTCAACATCACGATATCGTAATTCCACAATAACTGGATATGTAAGCCAAATGTCAGCGAATCAACGAACGCAATCACCTGCTAGATCACTCTCGTTCACTGGGTGCCCTCCACAATGACCCTCACTACAACAACCTTAGCACAGAGGCAAACCCACACAAAGGCGCGTAGAATTAAGAAGGGTTCGCACCCACCCAAAGCACATCAACAAGGCACCCGACAACTAACAGCTCCACAGCAACAGCAACTCCGCTCATCTGCAAAAACAGTTCGCCAAACGCATCCCGCCAACATCTCGGGATGGTGAAGACCATCTGCGGCTGCGCACTAACGGCAGAAATGAATCTGCACGCAACAAATACCTTCCTACCCTCAATCATCACCCTAGAATGGATCGACCCATTTCAGGAGCTTAAACGCCGCGCCACCCCTACTACGCACGCGCGGTGCCTCGAACGAGAAGGGTGCCGTTCTCCTCCTTCTCCCTCCCTCCCCCTCTCGAAAAAAAAAAAAAAAAACGAGTATTAACTCCGCCCACCCCAATGACACGTCACTCACGTCAAACTAAAGACAGGGAATGAGTGGGTCATTCAATAAATACATAAATCGGCCAACTACCCAAATCGCAAACAATCAATACGTGGACTAGAAAACGCAGAGGAGCAGGAGGAGGAGGAGGGGTGGTTAGAGTACGAATAAGTTCCGACTTCTGCTACTTTCCACCTTTAATTTCCGCATGATCCTGGTTTAGAGTCGGAAATGGATTACACCGATATTAAAAAAAAAATACATAATCGGGGCGACGGACGTCCCTCTCTTTGAACCCTTCCAACTCTAAATAATGTCAACAACATACCACGTGATTAATGAGGTTCGCGTTTTAATTACATGCGATGAATGATAATTAATGCAAAACGCCATTCAAGGCTTTTTAATGAACGCAGTTATCCGCTTCGTTTAGTAAGGGAACAAGTAACTGACCACGACGTCACCCCTTCCCAAGGCCCTCCTCTACGAATCGCTCCAAGTCCCTATTCACTTCATGATAAGCTCCTTTACTCAAGACAACATTTGTTTTGTTCCTCCAGCGATTTATAAATTCGACCCTGATCGAAATTAACAGTCACTTTATGGAGACTTAAACCGGAAATAGGAACAATCGAGTAGTAAAAGTGTAAACATGAAAATAGAGAGAGAGGCTCGCGAGCACACCATCTGGTAGTATATACGGGTAATGTATGACAGCAGTAGTGAGTAACCTCAGGCAACAGATTCACCTCTCCCTCTTACTGCACTTTAGGGAATCACAACCCTCATAATCAGAATTGATCCCAATGACATGCCGCCACCAGTGCTGAACAAAACCCTGCTAGCACTGGTAGAAGATTCCCACGTGACCACATCAAACAGCCAGGCAGATCAATACGAGTAAGGTCAAGGAAAACAAAGAACACAGAGAAAGGTCATCCTACCGGACAATTTCCAACGTATGAAATACCACGTGCATCGTTGTTATCGAGGTCTGAATCACCAGCGGAAGTCGAACCAGGGCCGGAATTACACTTCAATATCCAGCGTGCAGCAGCAGCTGGATTTCAACTCAAGTTTCGTGCTTCAACGCCAACAATTCCAGATAGTACAGGATGCAAGTCCGGTCAAGCTCCAAAGTGGACTAGAGACACAAAACAGATGTCGGCCGGACAACGACGACGAAGTGAGAACAGCCGGTAACATCGGCGGCCGGCCTTGGAATTTCACTTCTTAATTCACAACGACAAAATCAATGTTCGTTCATGCCACACTGAATACACAGTCGTAATAAAGAGACCCAGAGCAGGTCGAGCGCCGCCAACTAACAATACCATGGTGTACCAGAAACAGCCTTTATAAGCGCACCTACTTAGGTGGTTTGGGGTGAGGGCCAAGGGAATGGGGGTAGGGGAAGGAACCAGAGGGGAGGAAGTGGAAAGAAATCCGCATGTGGTGCTTGCATATAAGTGTTCATATATGCATTTTTTTTTGCACAGCCATGTTGTATCCCCGCCTACTTTCTTCCTCCTCCTCCCACCTGAGTCCTTTGTAACCAATCACGAAATCGCACGCGGCCTGGACGCACGTGGTTTTCACCAACGACAAGAGGCGACGATCAGCTGGCTCACCACAAGGAGCGCTCGAAGTGGGCCACGTGCGCCGCAACTAGAACACCGCCAGGGTGACTGGGAACGAACAATAGGATGCCCCAACAATTGAGTCACAAGGAACAAAAAAAAAGGTCATTCAAAAAGTACGGCGCCAGGCAAGTATAGCAGCACATGCCAAGTGGCACGGAACAATCCTCTTTAAAAGGTCACCGTAAAACCTAGATAAATGAGAGCAGCGGTCAGCGCACGTCTCATACTGACGAGAATCGTGCGCCCTCTTTGGTGCTATCACGATCTGGTTAGAATGGAGAAGGCGAGGGGCAAAAAGCAGGAGGTGCACAAGGAGATAGATCGCTGCTAGATGTAATGGTGGGTGACAGATTATGAAGGGCACCATTTCCGGTATATATTTTTCCTTCACCTTCATCGCATACATTTAGTCAAGACGCCCTACATAACACTCCACGCCTATTCCCTTCCCATTCATCGGATCAATACTGACCCGTTTTAAATATAAAAAATGGTTTAGCTATAATCCAGGATCGTACCGCCGCCAGCAAATTGCGTAATATCCCTCCCCCCACCCATGGCCCACGAGAGACCTGCCAACGCCAACTCACCCTGCTCCACCATGTCTTCAAACGGGAAATGAGACATTTGATGCAGTGCCTTGACAATCTAACGTTCATCCTATGTGGTACCTAAAATGCCTGTGATAAGATGGCTAGCAGTCACGTAAAAAAAGCAATTATCCAACTTTACATCATATCCACCTTCCTCTACCATCAGGCAGTTCATAAATCCGCCATCAGGTGCCAATATCACACACGCCACCCATAGGTGGAAATTAAATTCGGGTCACCTATACATTAAATGAAGGCCCAACCCATCGCACCACAAGTCAGAGTCGAGGTGGGGCTGTCCATAAACACGTTAACACTAACCCCCCCCCCCAAAAAAAAAACCACACCGGCCTCGAAACTACACTCATATTGAGAAGAACTGCGCAATCAAAGTCAAATTTACAGACGGGGCATCCGATATCCGGTGCTTAAACAGCGGTCGCCATCAGTGAAGCGGAATGTGATGTTGGCGCTTGAAAAACCCAGTGACCGTCTAACCTCGTTGAGACGCCCAAGTAGGTCTTCCTTCACTTTTTTGTGTACGTGTGCTCGGCATGGTACCTAGATATGCATCTTCTCGCCCCCAACAAACGACTTGACTCTACTACCAAACCTACAAGTACTGTACGCCCACTCACCCTCATGCTTCCCCTCACCTCGCCATAACCAGAATGGGATAAAACTGGTGTCACAAAAAAAAAAAAAAAAAGATTTAACATGTATAAACGTTAAATCTGTCTTCCCCCGATAAGCTGAAATATGATCAAAACGAGGAAATAAAACACATACACTAATAATTCGCTCCAATATTGGATTTCTTCAACAGCAAATCACGTTTTGAACGTCCCCCCAATTAAAAAGCACCATAACCAAGGAAACCAAGCAGCCATTTGTAAACAATTCAAAGCGGGGGAAACAGCGCCACCGCTGAAGGCGCGTCACTGAGACGAACTACGAGACGTGTAACGATTAACTTTGATCGTCACACAATAAGAGCGCCGTAAATCAATATTCCACACAAGAACGTCGCCACCGACCGTAATCGCCATTTCTCTCCTCATTACATGCTGGAGCCAACCACGAGCCGGACTCGATTACGTCATCCTGAAACTATTTCCTTCGCCACCCCTTTCAGGCAATAATGTCATTTAGTATGCAACAGAGCGAACACCAAATAGTCCCTTCTTCGCTGCAAACCTTAGCTTAGTGCCCCCTCCTTGCTCACCTTCACCCAGCGACCCAACACAGTGCGATGTGGCTGAAATCGCCCAGGGAAAAAAATGACCGACCAACGGGCAAGAAAATGACACAAGGCGTCAAACGTCGTCGTTGTTGTTGTTGTCACAAGAGGAAGTTGACTGACAACTGCAGCATACCAAAACACTCGACAGCTGCCAGGATCTTGATTCCATGACCCACTTCACTACTTTTCCCCCTTTTCTTGATCAAGCGGCGACGACGACAACAACGAGAGCACGAATGAAGGACTACCTGGCAAAGAACCCAAATAACACCACCATGAAGAATGATTCTTCGAACGAGGAGGAGAAGGGGCGGGGTAAGGAAGACGGACGGACAACAAGGAAGACATGTAGGAGGAACCACCGCAACACACGAGTCATGCCCTACAGGTCGCTACTACTCACTCCCTCGCACTCCCGCTTAACCGGTTTCTTCCTAAAGGCGGGGCACAAGACAGTGGAAAAAAAAAACACCAAACACCCCAACAGAACAAGTTTCCAACCCTTTAATTTAAAAGTAACCTGACAAAAATTACACCTCCTTGTGTCTTTCGGTGCTGCTGCTGCTACTACTACTCCTACTGTGGTACTCTGGCATGAGCCTGTCGTCCGTTCTCATCGATCCATTTCCCCAACCAGGGAGAGAACAGTGATTATCATCTTCCTCATCTCCTCGCAACAAAAGCAAAGGGCTTTTTCCTCTCGTTCTGACGTCATACACCAAACCTCCTCTACTCCGCCCCTCTTAGTAACAATTACCCCTCCCTTCTTCACCACCGTTCCCTTTAGTTAACAACGCTTCACTTCGATCATGACGACATTAACGAGCCCATTTAAATCTCCCTGGCCAGTAATAGCGTCCCAATGAGACCAAACAGACTGCGACTGACCTGCAGCGTCCTCTATATCAAACCTTGCCACATAAACAGACTCTTTCCTTCACCCTGCCCTCAAAAATACCTTACACTCTTTTTTTTTCCCTCTCACATTTTTGTGTTTTGTAGATTGATGCCAGTCATGCAACCAATCGATAGGGGGTCATGATTATCACAAACACTAGTCAAGATTGAATATCACGAAAAATCAAGACTCGAAAAAAAAAGCAGAAACATGCTGCGGTGAGCGACACAAACAAAAAAAACTCCATACCAATATCTTTATTTAAATGGCGGAAATATGCGTAGGGTGCAGAGGAGGGGGTTACACCGCCGAAAGAAGCAAGGGAGGAAGAGAAATTTCAAGAGGATCACTTCGATGGCCGAGATCATGATGGGACACAAAAATCGAACTCTAAACTATAAAAAATTAAGGACACTCCTAAACCTTCTCCGTCTTTGGCAGGGTCGGGTACCCATCTTGTCCCTCTTAATGAACACAAGGGGGCACAATGGACACGTTGTTTGTTGGTGTTTTAGGGCCCTTTAACTACAAAAGTCATTAGAGCCCCGTCCACTGTGTAGTTCTGATACAGAGACTGCACAGACACTACACTACTGCGACGATTTTTGGGTATTAGCAGTACCCAGTTTTCCTAAGCGGCCACCCATGCCAGTACTAACTGGGGTTGCGCTGCTTAACTTCAGTGATCAGACGAGAACTGGTGTGTCCAACGCAATTCGTAGGGGCGAATATTGGACAGGGTTTTACTACAGCCGGTTGCCGACCAAAGCTACAACCCCTATGCTTATTTATCGTCGGTCTATTGTTCGTTGAGGAATTCCACCGACGCCAGGTGGCGAGTTTCTACAGCTGGAAATTTTGCCTCATCCACACCCGTTGCATAATAGAGAGGGTTAACTATTACGTGTAAATGCCATCGTAACACCACACGGGACCTCGGTTTGACTTCTCATCCGAAGGATGGCGCACTCAGGACATCTCTCTCGTCCAAAAGAAGCCAACCGCCTCGGTCCAGTATTGGACCGTGAACCACTGACGCAGTTACCGAGCACGCTACCGAGGCGGTAGACTCTAAACCTGACATTCTAAATTAATCGACTGCCGCCGGGTGACCAACCTACTCGAGTGTCTCTCTCTCCCTCTCTGATAACCACTAAACCCTAGTCCAATGGTGGCAAACCTTTTCTTAAAGACGGGTCACAAAAAGACGAAAAAAAAACCAAAAAGTTGTCCGCGGGTCAGGTGAAAGCACTATTTAATTTTTTGAGTAAAATATGATTAATAATGAATAAATTAGTTCACTAAAGCAGCCCATAGAGAACACCATCATAATACCCTTATCTCGTCTGTGGCAGGGTCGGGTCTGCAGGTTCTAGCCCCCCCCCAGGTCCCCTGTTTTTGTTGTTTGTTGGAGTTTAAGGTCCCGTCAACTACGAGGTCATTAGAGACCCGTCCACTGTATAGTTCTAATGCATATACTGCACAGACACTACACTAATGCGACGATTATTGGGTATTAGCAGTACCCAGCTTTCCCGAGCGACCACCCATGTCAGTACTAACTGGGCTTGCGTTGCTTAACTTCAGTGATCAGACGAGAACTGGTGTGTCCAACGCAACTCGCCGCTCCCCCCAGGTCCCCGTCCACCTCACACACAGACGATAAACTAGATATGACTCTCGTTCAGGTCACTTAAAATTGCATGGTGGGTCACAGGTTCGCCACCACTGCCCTAGTCCCAACAGCAGGATTGCAGAACACGAAGGCCCTAAGTCTGTCCAGAAAATTTGGCCAAAAAAATTTAAACGACTCGATGACAACCCTAATTTTATTCGCATTCCTCATCTACAATGGCAGCTAGTCACGTCGCCACCAGATATTAGGGCAACGATAGCCCCCCCCCTCCTCCTACCCCCACATATACCAATCTCTATATAGTCTCTTTCTGCTCCAGATGTTCTTTGAGGCCTTGAAGCATCATTTTCAACTCTTCCTCCAGGGTTCAAAATGATGTTAGAGCAAAAGAAGTGGCAAGCAGTGTCCAGAAAAAAAAAAACTCGAGTGGTCTGCACAGTAACGAAAACTTGCGTCACCAGTATGACCTAACTTCCATTTGCCTGAAGATCACTCAAGTCTCAACCAGAACAGAACCAGTGACCATAGTTTTAACAAGTAAACACATTCATTAGCAACTGATAAATTCGTCGTAATATTATTGAGAAAAACAAAAAAGTCAAAGAGAGGTACACCGGAGTACAAAATGTAGAAACCAAGGGAAAGGGGAGTGAATAGACACAGGCAGAAGAAATAGTACGCCGCTTAATAGTGATTGGGACAAAATTTGAAAAGTTTCAGACAAACAACACCGAAGACAATCCTCAAAAGACGGCCTTTGTGTCAGTTCGAAGTTCAAGCGTCTCCTTGATAGGCGGTTCCCAGCACAAAATCGATAATGGTATCGAAACAAGTAACACATTTTCAACCACATCTTAGTCTGTCTCCTCTATAAAAAAAATTGCAATAATAATAAAGACAAAAAAAAATTGGACTGCGAGATCAACTGGCCATGTAATTTTGCCAACTGTAACGCCCCTGCGACTAGTTCCGGTTAGAACCAAAAAAAACAGTAATCATTACCCAGACTATTCGAATACCACCAACAACATAGGCCGAAGTGCACTCCCATTACCCTACCACAGCTGTAGGAGGGACCCGACCGCCAGTTCCTTTTCCGCCTAGAAAGGGTCGTCTTTATAAACAAAGACGAGGAAAGAGATGGGAAAGTGGAGAACCGATATCATTTCACTTCCTTCCCTATCCGGAACGGAACACGCTGATGACTCCTTTTCTTAGGCAAGGCGCAAAATGAGACGTAGGGTGACGCAGGTTGTAGCAGCCCTGCGAAATTCTGCTAGCAGGCAATCACCGCACATTGCATCGCAGTTTTTCCACCACACTTGCATCAAATAACAAGAGAACTTCTCTGCTTCGCACCGCTTTTTGTTATTGTCACGCCAACGTCACGCAGGAAACTGCGACATTAGCACTGCGCTCCGCAGGGTTACGTGGCGCAGGCACTGAGTCACGTCACCCTGCGACTTAACATGCGCAACTACATACTATCATGTGAGCCACAGTAATTTATAGTGAGTCACCCTGCGTCACCTACGAAGACTGCGTCTCATTTTGCGCTGGGCCTTACTCTCCTGCCCAAGAAGAAATTCACTACTAACCTTGGCCGGGACCAAACTTGCGCACCCATGAGCTCAAACAAGATGTCATGAGACAGCTGCCAAGTGAGCCACCCTGTCCCCTCCTTCTCCTCTAGAATTTAGTAGTACATCTCCATCCCCCAAACACATAAAGGCACAGACACTTGAACGTCACAGTCGTTAGCGTCAACGCGTTAACGACTTCAAAACCTAGCGTCAAAATGATCACTTGTGTACAATGAGAGGGTGGAAAAGGAGGTTGAGGTGAGTCTGAATGGTGGTGACAACAAGCGTGAACATAAAAAGGACGGCGGGGATCAGTCATCAGTGTAATATTAAATATCAAATGGCTGCGTTAACTTCTCTCGCGGAACCTTGACCCTTGTTGACCAAGTCACACATCGCACTTTCCCCAACGTCGCCATCGCAGAGGACTGCAGAGTTTGTCCCACATTCTCCAGTCATCAAGAGATCCGAGTGAGCTTCTCGCTTCAAGCTACGTAGGTATAGAGGTCAGCACAAGATATGAGATGGGAAGGAGAGGGAGTGAGACGACAAAAAAAGACGGAACTATGACCAAGTGGTCAGAGAATGGAGAAAATCAAAGCGTCACAATCACCACCCTCTTTTTCAAGTACACATGCTGCCAACTACGAATTCCCGGTTATGATGGGGGAGTGTAGAGACTAAAACCACCTCTGTGTGATGATCAGAGTCCTAAGTACAGTGCTACTCTTTTTAGTGCAAAATTACGTAAGGAAGACCCCCCCCCCTTGAGTCCGTAAGCCGACAGAAACAACGTTAAAGAAAAGGGCAGTGAGAGAAGAAAGAGGTCCATCAAGTGACAACTCAGATGATGCGTGAAAGGAAGTGCAGTAACCCTTTGAGGCAGAACCTTTCTCTCGATGAAAACGAATGCCCTAAGGTGGTAGTGATTGTACAACGTCTCTGTGCACACCATCTCTGCATGAATTGCAAGGTAGTGCCCACTGACCTTTACTGCTATTTATCAATAGAAATCTGCATAATTCGTAACTTATTCTCTGGTCAGTGAATGTTCTCGTTGGGGGTCCGAGGTCAAAGGTCTTCCTTCGGAGGACCCAGATATTCATTTCCTACTCACTCATTTTCACTGTCGTTCGTGTCAGTTTGTCACCTTCATATGTCTGCATTTTCCTTTTTGTCTTTTCCCATCGCAGACTTTCGCCTACCTTCTCTCCCACCACCTCTCCTCAGTTTCTTAATCTTTTCTGCCTTTACCCAACCTTGCCCTAAGCGGGACACCGGTTACTTGCAGCACATCTCTTGTACATTAATTTGTACGCCACTATGCTACATGCCGGGAAGTGGATACGTGTAATGCTAAACGAGACTAGTCTGAGGCAAGCAAAGCGACATGGTATTCGCAACAATTGTAATACCCTAGCTATTAATCCCATTCATCATTAATGATTTGACAGATGACACCATCTACTATTACTACCAACAACAATAACAAAAAAAGCCAACAAACCCAACGCTGACAGGAAACTATCTCTATTGAGGAAGTAGTCGTGGGACGATTGCCGAAGAGGCGAAAGTGAAGGCAACGACAGGAAGAAGGACCCGTAATAAAATTCTAGTTAGCATCACCGAAGAAATAACCAGACAAAGGAAACAGTCTGTCGACAATTTTTGACAACCTTCAGTCTCAAAATCTTTTCTTCCTTTAACCATAACTGACAAATAAAGTCTCTCTCCAGGAGAGGAGGACCACCATCAGCAGCGTATCGAGGTTGCAAAAATAAACTCAAATTTGGTCGGGATAAGAAGCAAGAAGAGAAGAAGGAAATCATAGAGATTAGGAAGCGTGAGAAACCGCAAAAGATCCATCAAGGACTGTAACGGGAACGACAGTTGACGGCACAGTGAAGAGGAGGCGGGTGACAAAATAAAAAAAAAAATAGTTTGCCGCAACCAAGTCCAACATCCACTGTGCAGGGCCACGTGAATGACCTTCTCTCTTGCTAAACCAAAAGTTCTACGAAGCCTAGTCGCTATATATTACGCAAGTATACTATATTCAAGCAAGTATTTAATAGTATTGGATTACTGGCCACTTCTTCCTTCTTCTTGCTGAGAGGACATGAAGGGTTAGTGCTAGATGTCCAAAACTTTCCATGGAAGGAAGTACGGTACTTACTGGAATTGAGGGTCCAGGCAATCTCAAAACAAACATCTTGGACTTGAGTAGGTAACCACAGGAAATCCCATCAAATACGAAGAATGCGCAGACAGGGTCGCAATATGTGACAGGATATGAAATGTGTCTTCTGGTAATGCCAACTGCTGTATCAATAAACCCATTCGTTGAAATGCCACACCACATCAACTCCGTGACGTGGGAACAAGCACAAGGGCCCATCTGTAGCTCGTCACCCATCTACTATTTTTCAATTCCTAGACAACCAAGGAAACCGACTTTACTGTGTCTCTACGTACAATCAGCATCATAATGTCAGTGACTTTTTAGCAGAGGAAGAGACTGCATGTAAAAGAAAAAAAAAACAACAACAAAAGTGCCACACCACCTCCATCCATCCATCCGTGTTTTACCTCTCCAATAGAGACAATTTTTTTCCCCTCTCCAAGGCACTCAAGCGAATAAAGTTGTGGGAGTTGTTTGATATTCTTTGCCATTGCATCATTTTCATCAACCTTAAAATTGTCCCTAAATACTACCATGTCAAAAATCTGCTCTCGATCATTAGCTTCATTTCATATATCTGCATATCATAAGCCTAGAGGTTGATGATTATGATAATGGTGGAATAGACGGTAGGCTAAAACAGCCCGTGTGTTTTTCAATATCGTCGTCGTCAACAATGTGTTTGTTTAGAAATTTCTTTTTCGGGAAGACCTTACAAGATGTTCGTCGGCATAGAGTAGTGGTGGTGGCAAGTGTCCAAACCCTCTGACGATAAACAAATTAAACAGCATTTTCCATCCAATTGCTTCACGGTATGGCTTCCGGAGGTGCGATTGTAAGACGAATGAAAATCTAAACCTTTCAGTCAAGTCTCCGGTCGACAGTATCACAGAGATTTAACTTGTACATAATTAATATTTTGCCATCGGTCAGTAATTAATATACATTTCCTTCTATATTTACCCTATTTAGATGTCGTTGTCGATCCTCTTGAAACGCACATACCGTATTATACACTACGCTCAAAGGGAATTAAAACGGTTGTTGTACATTGCTCTAATTTCATCACGTATGGCAAATAAAAGACTAGAATGGACGGTAGAAGAAGAAAAGCATTCAACACGTACTCGACAATGCTAATAAGAACAGCCAGCCAAAATAACTACAATACATCGGATTAGTCATTTCGTATCGACAATTCTTGCAATTAAAATGAGGGAGGGCCGCGGAAATGAATGGTCACTAATATTGAAACTTTGCTAGGATTGGGAAAGAAATATTACGAAAATGCTACACGATATTAAAAATATAAATATTCATCATGCACCTAACTCTATATGAAGAAATGAATGGATGTCGGATGACGAGATAAAAAACTAAAGTCCCAATATATATGTGAAGAACAACAACAAAAAAAGAAGGGGGGGATATAAAGCGCCAAAAACCGGGATATTAGGTAACAACCCCTTGATAGACACCGAAATCAGACTAGAAGTACAACATGCACATGACTAACCATGAGATGTTTTCATTTCGTGTTTCTTCTCACCAGTCAGAATAGTTATTGAGGGGAAAAACAACGTAATCGTTACAGCGGCTATTCATGTTATAAGACGTTTTTTTCTCTCTCTCTCCCTCTCTCAGGTATTTTAAGAGAATGGAATTCTACATTCCGTACTCACCTCGATTCGAATATGAAAAAAAAAACCGTGACGAATTAAGCCTTCTCACTGCACAATGGACGAAGACACATTCAAATTGAAAGTATTCAATTCCATATCTGGAAAATTAACATCATTTTTAAAAACACACAACCCGAACGAAAACTGTCTCTGAGGTCCATCAACGCGCTTCGCTACTACTCCAAATCACACAAGGCATCACGTCTGCGTCAGACATAAAAATGGCGACTGTAGAACACCAGTTGCCCTCCCGCCCACTTCCCACAACGTCACGGCTGTGACGTCACTAAAGAATTTTCACGAGCATCAGTGACGCTTTAGTAAATAGCATGCATGTAAATATGGCGAGCAGACGAATCTTACTGCCGTTCCTGTAGAGCAGTGGTCTTCAACCTTTGTCGACTCACAGAACCCTTAGAACTATAGGATGGTTTGGGGGAACCCCATCCACCTTTAGAAAAGTATGTCTTGCCGCTGCTAACGAATTTTCATTTTGACTCGCGGAGCCCCTACAGACCGCTGCTGTAGAGCAGTGCTCCGCAACCGGTGGGCCTTGAGGGAGCGGCGAGTTGCGTTGGACACACCAGTTCTCGTCTGATCACTGAAGTTAAGCAACGCAAGCCCAGTTAGTACTGACATGGGTGGTCGCTCAGGGAAAGCTGGGTACTGTATTAGTATAGTGTATGCATTAGAACTATACAGTGAACGGGTCTCTAATGACTTCGTAGTTGACGGGACCTTAAACAACAACAAGGTGTGCCTTGAGCAGATACAGGGGTGACGCAGTCAAATATGATAATTTTGTAACTAAGTAATATTTTAATGGTGCTCCTTAGAAACACAATAACGAGAATACTTGCAATGAAATATTCGAGTAAATAGCCTTCTAAAGGTTTCATAATTGTATATGCAATTTCTCTAAAAAAAAATCTCATTGCCCGGAGTGGAACGCGCGCCCACCCTAGCTATGCCACTGCTATATATTTTAGCTTTTGATGTGCCGTGGAATCCTAGGAAGAACTTTGGTGTGTCATAGGTGAGAAAAGGTTGCAGAGCACTGCTATTGAGGTCTTCAACTGGGGGTTCTGTGAGTCAAAATAAAAATTCGAAAAACAGTTATGAAGTACTCACACTAGTTGACTAGTGTTTATTAACTTAAAAGTATTATGTAAAGAAATATTTAGTTACTGTATATTTCAAAATTAATGTGTGGGCTGTCGATCGTTCACAGTGGCGAGATATTTTTTAACGGTGGGATGGGGTTCCCCGAAAAAACCTTAGTGCTTAGGGTTCCGTGAGTCGACAAGGTTTGAAGACCACTGCTGTAGAGCATAGGTTTCCAACGTACGGCCCGCCGGTGGACTTTATCCGGCCCACAGGATTCCATAAAATTGTTGAGCCATCGAGCAAGAACAAATCCCAGTCGCGTCAGTCAGATGTCATCGTTAATCTCTGTGGAGAATCCTGCATTTCATTTAAGACAACATTACAATATTTACCATTAGTGTAACTTTTTAAAAGAACACCATCAATCGGGTTGAAGTCCGCAGGCCTTTGAAAAATTCCTAATCCGGCTTGCCAGTCAAAAATATTCGAGACCTAAGTTCCTGATTAGCCTCTCAACATTGCATAGACATCATCATCGTCATATCCTTATCCCGCCTGTGGCAGGGTGTCCACTGAATATGCTCTGACTGGGGTCACTCCAGCCAGGCGTCTGGAACCCTCAGGAATATTGGCTAAGTTGTCTGTGGGAATATGCCGGTCTAACCCACAGAGGTAGGCGATGCAGACGAATTGAAATGTCGACTGTTTACTCAAATTTTGACAGATCATCCAAAATTGAGCCGATGGCCGTTGCAATTCCAAACTTGACTATTCCTTTCGTTTCGTCTGACATCTGTTGTCTAAAGCAGTTGCATCTTGGATATGGCAGCATTGTATAGACGCCAAAATTCTAAAATTCAAAATGTATTTTACAATTTACAGTTATCACTCTAATGCCATTATTTACACAGACGCCATACAACATTTTATGACTAACTTTTTTCAACCTGCCCTATTAATCGTAAAGTGGAAAAGCAACATCGAGTATTACAATCACCTTCCACTATATTTCTCTTAAAGAACAAAAATGTGGCTCGGAAATAAATATAAATAAATATTTGCTATTCTGATACCATTACATGAGACCCTTAACTTTATTTGTAGAAATTATAGTCAAAAAAGAAGTATGAAACCACAAATTGTTTTTCTCAGATATCACTATTCACTTTTTCTTTTGTTTCTTTGAACTGGGAGTACCTTCTCCGCCATCCTCTGTTACGGGCTTCTGCCACGGCAAGGGTTTTGTACGATACATAGGCCAAGGAGGAAGTGTACACTGCAAATAAAATGGACTTTAAATAAAGTAAGAGTACACTACATCCAAGAAACAAAATCAGTGTATAACAACCATAGGCTAATAGTTCAAGCCATCAACCTTTTCTTTTTTTACCCCGAAATTAATGCTTAGGTCTTGGGGAACCGATTTATAATGTTATATCCAAGTGTGGGTGTTAAACAAAATGGATTAGAAACCTTTATAGTGTTCGACCACCCATCATCACTAGGAATTCTCACACAATGCACTGCCCCTCTGCTACAGGGGCGGATCCAGGGGGAGCACTGCAGCAATTGCTACCCCCTCAGTACAGCAAAGGGGCGCATATTTCAACTGATGCATGATTCAACTTTGCAACTAATGAGACATTTTTGCATTGCTATCCCGACTTCTATATTGCCAAACAGTCGCAGTCCAAGCAGCAGGTAACTAAACCACTGAAGATGTAACGAACGTTGTCTAAGGGGCAATTGAGGACTTATTGTAATTGCTCGCTAGAATTATACTAAGGGATTCCGAAAACTTAAAAGGGGGCGGTGAATTGCGTTGGACACACCAGTTCCCGTCCGATCGCTGAAATTAAGCAACGCAACCGCAGCTAGTACTGACACGGGAGGCCGCTTGGGTAAACTGGGTACTGCTAATACCCAAAAATCGTCGCATTAGTGTAGTGTCTGTTCAGTCTCTGCACAAGAACTAGGTAATCTTGTCCCTCAAGTGTGCAAATGATTGCGTAGTTTTTAGGAGACGATTCCATTGCGGGGCTTTTGATTTTGCGTGTGACAGCGGCCCCGCACCATGTATTTCTTACAATTTCGTCCATGGAATCGTCTGCTAAAAACTACGAAATCATTTGCACACTTGAGGGACAACATTATCAAGAACTACACTGTGGACGGGGCTCTAAATGACCTTGTAGTTGAAGGGCCCTAAACACCAACAAACAAATCCGAATACTTAAAAATATTTGGGGCGCACTTTTTCCGAAGTGACCCCCCTGGATCCGCCCCTGCTGCACTATATGTTTAAACATAATCTTTCACGGATTCTTGCAAGGGACCCTGGCTGAAAACAGTGCCTGTAACAATCTAATAATGATCAGTGTAGCTCTTCAACGTTCTTCCCAGAATATTTTGACTATGATAGCATCTCTGCCAAAAGATGTTATATTTCTTTTAATCTGGTTAATTTAAAGAATAGTTCTGAGGAAAACGTCACATTTCAAAAATAATGTCAATGGTTTTCGCCTTACAATACAACAGATGATAAATCCAGCCAGAAGAATATATACTGTGTGTGAAAACTGTTGATTAATGTAGCCTACAATAAATCCAACTACCTGCAACAGAGAATTAACGTCAATAATGGGGGCAATCAAATATTGCAATTCATTTAACAACTTACAGCCGACACGACGACAACTGCTTGGAAAATCCTTTCTGCTTTCTTCTGACCCTCATAATCCTACACGAATGCAATGCCGGGTACAAATTAATATTTTCAAACGTCAGTTGAAGAACTGACATGACATTTCAATACATAGCTACTTATTTTTCTTCTATTTTTTTTTTAAAGAAGAAACCCCGTCATCAATGGCTTACCATATGAGTGGGAATAGACTTGAATTTATCGAACATTTTCGAATTAATTATTACAGCATTCAATTTCAAGTTGAAATACGAATAAACTTCTCTCACGAACACGTCGTCAATCGCAGAATATTCTATGAAGAAGCGACACTTACGTTGAAAACTTCAACATTGTATGAGCGCCGCCAAGGTTGAGAATTGGAACTAAACACGCCATTACGCTTAGCCAATAAGCAGTGATGAAAATCATCACACCCTTCTCCAGCCCGTGGCTGGGTAGGGTCTGGGGGTTTCAATCCTCCACCCCCGCCTATCTGCAACAAGACCCCCATCCACTCCGCCATAAAATCCACCCCACCATAAAATATACAATAATAATGAAACAAAGATTTATATAACCATTTCACAGTACAGTACAGTACTAGAAGCTTCAAGGTGCAGGTGGGTGTGCATCAAGAGTCAGCACTTGGCCCATACTTATTCACTCTAGTCATGGATGAGCTGCTGGCAGGAGTAGGGGAATGGGCCCCTCAGTGCTTGATATTTACCGAAGATGTGGTAAAGCTTGCAGAGTCCAAAGCATAGGCACAAGACCTACAAGACGACATTATAGCTATGCTACAGTATATGGCTCAGAGTGTTGGGCCGTGAGGAAGTACAATGAAAGGAGAATGCAAGTTGCTGAGATGCGAATGCTGCGCTTCATGAGTGGGGTGTCGCGAGCTGATAGGATCCGAAATGACCATGTTAGAGGTAGTCTGGGGGTGGATGAGGGAGAGTAGGTTGAGGTGAGCGGCGAGTTGCGTTGGACACACCAGTTCTCGTCTGATCACTGAAGTTAAGCAAAGCAAGCCCAGTTAGTACTGACATGGGTGGTCGCTCGGGAAAGCTGGGTACTGCTAATACCCAATAATCGTCGCATTGGTGTAGTGTCGGTGCAGTCTATGCATTAGAACTACACAGTGGACGGGTCTCTAATGACCTTGTAGTTGACGGGACCTTAAACACCAACAAACAACAAAAAATAGGTTGAGGTGGTATGGGCATGTGATGAGAACGGGGAGGAGGAACTAATTAGGACCATCGCGGGACTGCAGGTAGTCGGGAGCACCAGTGGGAGGGGAAGACCAAAGCGGACGTGGGAACAGGTGGTACAAAAGGACATGGTTATGTGCGGGGTGGATGGGGGCCTGGTTGGAGATAGGCGGAGGTGGAGGTGATTCAGATCGATCTGATGCGATGCAATATGACTTGATAATGACCACAGCGCCACCGCAGTCTAGAATATGAATTCTAAATAAGAACTCCAGTGCTCAAACAAACACAGAACGCGGAAGTTGGCAACGGAAGTACTCAAACTATGTAACAACGTAACAATGCAAATATGGAGAGGAAATAATCTTATCGACATAGCAATAGCGTTCCTACTAGATGCCTTGCGGGATAATATGTTTGATTCAATATAAGTTGAATAGTAGAATGCTTGGCGAAAGTATTTGTTACTGATTATTATTATTTTATAAAATTTCAATCATAAGCATATGAACTAGGATACAAACGGTACAGTTTTTTTTGACATATTGTTGATGTTTTTCCACCTATTTGCAATTAAGAATGTGAAGCCATAGCCCCATATCAGTTTATTGATTGTTATGTTATGCTCCACATTATTAATATTAACATATAACTTAGAAGCCTCATTTTTTTCAGGTTCTTTTTTATAACAATTGTAACATTTTATTAAACGAAATGGGAGTTCCTAAGTTTTATCGATGGATCAGCGAAAGATATCCTTGTCTGAGCGAAGTTGTCAAAGAATATCAGGTATAGTCGGGATCCAGCAAATCTACCGAATACAGATTAGAATTTTATTATCCAAATAATTATATTGTTACTGTTGACGCAGATTTGAAAATTGCTACTAACATTTACATCACGTTTACCACAGATACCAGAATTTGACAACTTATACTTGGACATGAATGGCATCATTCATTTGTGTTCTCATCCAAATGATGACGATCCGCATTTTAGAATTACTGAAGAGCAAATCTATTCCAGTATATTTCATTATATAGAGGTAGGAATGTTGGTTCATTTTAGTTTCAAAAATTTCCTGGCTTTCTAAACTTGTTCCTTGATTTAACAAAAGCATTAACTCTCATTTTAGTGCCTATTTCGACTGATAAAACCGAGGAAGGTGTTCTTCATGGCAGTTGACGGAGTCGCTCCTCGTGCCAAAATGAATCAGCAACGAGGACGAAGATTCAGGTGAGAAAGACTATGTAGTCAAACAGAAATCAATTCGTTTTGTTATCCCCAAATTATTTCACTCAACTATTTGTTTATTGGGCTTGATTTAAGGTCCGCCCGTGAGGCATTCGACTTAGAAAAGCGTGCCGTTGGTCGTGGAGAGGTGCTGCCTACAGAGAAACGGTTCGATTCCAATTGCATTACACCTGGCACAGAATTCATGGCCAGGCTACACGAACAACTAAAATATTTTGTTAATCACAAAATAACTACTGACAAAATGTGGCAAGGTTTAAGGATATACCTGAGTGGACATGAAGTATGTTGGTGGTGGGAACACTTATTGATGTTACGTTCGTATGTCCAAGATAGAATTGTCTATTAAATTCATGTTTGAATTTTTAAAAGACTCCTGGTGAAGGTGAACACAAAATTATGGATTTCATTAGATATGAAAAAGCACAGCCTGGTTACGATCCCAACACCAGACATTGCCTTTATGGCCTAGATGCTGATTTGGTTTGTATTTTGCATAAGAGCACAATCAGAAAGTTCCACTGCATACTTTTCAACAGAGATATTTTTTCATTTTAGATCATGTTAGGCTTATGTACTCATGAGCCTCATTTTTCTCTTCTCCGAGAGGAAGTTCGCTTTACTAAAAAGAAGAGCAAACGGTCATTTAAGCACTGAGATATAATTATGCATCATGAAAATATTCATGTAATCATTATTTCTCCTTCCCAATTTTATTTCGTAGAATTCCTACACCAGAAGAGACGACCTTTCACCTTCTACATTTATCATTACTTCGTGAATATCTAGAGCATGAATTTTCTCCCATCAAAAACCAACTTCAGTTTCCGTTTGATGTGGAAAAGATTGTTGATGACTGGGTAATGATGGGATTCCTGGTAGGAAACGACTTTATTCCCAACCTTCCACATTTCCATATTGCTCATGGAGCCTTGCCAACTCTTTATCGGACTTATTGCAATGTATTACCTACGCTAGATGGTACGATATGAATTTAGATTACAATCCTTGATAGAAAGAGGTGCTAATCCATTCTGACCTTAACAGGCTATATTAATGAAGGAGGTTGTCTAAATCTTCCGCGGTTTGAAAAATATGTTCAACAGCTTGCTCAGGTAATGCCTGATGATTAGTTTCTTATATTCCTCTTATTTCAATTGCATGTCTTATTCGTGTACTGTTTTTTGTGTGGGGCGGTCGAAAACAGGTGGAATACGAACATTTTAGTGAAAATACATATGCGGATCTTAAGTGGTTGGAATCTAAGGCGACTAAACCCAACACAGGATCTCCTGAAAAAGCAGGATCGAAGTCCAGAATCAAGGTAATGAAATATAATCTTTGCCTGGTGATTTCTAAATTTGTCATAGTCTGGTGTTCAAAAAAAGTCTTCATATTTTATATAGGAAGAAGAAGACAGTAATAAGAATCAGTTTACAGTTTTGGAAGGCTTGGAAATGGACGACTTTCAAGACGATGAAGGGGCAGATACACCTTCTAAAGTTCCTTCCACAGAAGGTAATGAGTGTTAGTGATTACAGAAACATTTGTGATTGTACGTGGTTCAGTAATTTTATTTTATATGTCACTAAGTTCCAGTCGGTTTGCTGGTTAACCTCAGCGATTACGAAGAAGACGAACAAGTGTTTGAGGAGGATGAAGATGAAGACGAAGACGACTTAATTGAATTGGAATTTGGCGAACACAAACGTCACTACTATATGGACAAGATGGATTACCAACAAGTCACCCCTGAAATACTTAGAGATCAAGCTGAATGCTTCGTGCGGACCGTCCAATGGAATCTCAATTATTACTACAATGGACTTTGTTCATGGAGTTGGTATTATCCCCATCATTATGCTCCATATATTTCGGATATCAAGGATTTCTCGCACCTTAAACTAGACTTCGAGCTAGGAACACCATTTTTACCTTTTGAGCAACTTCTTGCTGTTCTACCAGCAGCCAGCAAAAACCTGTTACCAGAACCCTATCAAGTTAGTTTTTCTAATTACTTTCATTATGTCTCTACTCCTGATAAGTTAGACCTTAATTTATACAATTTGAGTTGTATGTTAACTTCTTTTCTTCTCTTCACATAAAGGAATTAATGTGCAACAAAGATTCTCCCCTGATTGAGTACTACCCAGAAGATTTCAGAACTGATCTGAATGGAAAGCAACAAGATTGGGAAGCAGTGGTCCTGATTCCTTTTATTGACGAAGTCAGTTGCGCATTTACTTAACCTTATTTTGTTTTAAACAATTTGGCAGTTAATATTATTGGCTATTGTAGGACAAATTGCTTGGTGCTATGAGATCTAAGAACGAACTTCTTACCTCAGAAGAGAGAACGCGCAATAGACATGGGCCTTGTTTGTTGTATACTTATTCAGAAAAGTCATTAGGAACATATGCATCACCAATGCCAAACAAGTTCCCTAATGTCATCGTTAATCATGCTAGGTTATATACTCAAATTAAATATTGTAAAAAATATTCACATGATTCCAAAATGACTATAATAAGTTTTCTGTTTTTTTTTTAGGTGTACCGAAATTCCGCCTGATGGATTTTCTGTTAGTCGACATCGCCTCGTGAAAGGATTATGTGAGGGTGTTCGGTTAGACGTATTTTTCCCAGGATTTCCCACATTTAAGCATATACCACACAAGGTAGACGTTAAAAATCACTTTGTTTCGAGTAAATTAAACCCAAGCCAGACACTCGTGACATCATAACTATTATTGAGATATTTCTGCCAACAGAGCGTGCTTAAGAAAGCAGAAGTCAGAGTGTTTCAGGGGAACAGTCATGGTGACAACATGATTCTGACCATTGAGAAACGCATGTCACTGGTGAGTGAAAGTACATTTAATAACTGGTCCAGTATGATGGTAACAGGAAATGATTATAATTAAACCATCGTTTTGGTATAATTTAAATCTTACGTGTGAATCATTTAAAGGACCTTTTAAAAGCTGCTGAAGAATTCCTGAATAAAACAGTATATGTTGGCTGGCCCCACCTTACTGAAGCAAAAGTGACATCGGTCTCTAATGAAAACTGCAAGTAAGTTGCTCAGTCCCGACGATTAACTAAAACTCACAGCTAATGTCGATTTTTTCTTTGAAATAAAAGATGTAAACGCACGGAGAACACTTCTGATGGTCTCATAAGCGACAATAAGATAAGCGAAGAAGAAATGGCTAGAGATCAAGTCAACATTTGGAGAATGGAAAAAAGCAACATCATTGAAACGTACGGGTTCGCCATCGTTATGTGTTTGATGCTAACGGCTGTAGCTGGAGGTTAATTTTTCATACACAGATATAAGAAACGATGGGGTGTCGAAATTGGAGAAACCACAATCTTGATACATGCCACACCTCTAATAGGAAGGAAGTAAGCACTATTTGTAGTCGATTTCTCTCTCTCAAATATAATTAGATTACGTGACCTCTTTAAATTATTTTAAGATACATCTATTGTAATGCTGGAAAAGTGACTATTCAAAAACAGTGGTCATCGAGGCCAACTCCTTATGCCTTGCAAACCATCGTCACCGTCAGTATTCTTGCTCATACAATTAGTTAATAAGAAAAATATTATATTCACACTACTTTGACTAATGTATTGAAGGATATTCAAGTTTACGATTCATCTTTCCGACAATATTTGACACTTGAAGAGATTTTCTTACCTAAAACCTTGTGTTTTATGCTTGGAGCACCACATTATGGTAATAGAGGAGAAGTAAGTCACTTTCTTTCCAGTGTCAGAAAGAAACATACAGTGTATATATGTAGTCATTTCAATTAAAAATCTGTTTTAACAGGTTTTAAGTTGCAATTCAAAGAAGAAAGAATTTGTTGAGATTCAGTTAGAAGTGTTACCAGATGTCGATATGGAACCTATTCGTTATCAGCACGACGTAAGAATTTATTAATGCGTTTAAATACCAAAGGTGTTTTTGAAACAGTTAAAAATAATAAGAGATTTTCATTAAAGCTGTTATTAACGGTTTCTGCTTATGACTTAGAACGCATATGACGAGTACATGCCAGATTATAGTGCAGCCCAAAGGTTGGGGATCAGTGCTCACTTGTTCTCCTTAATTACTTCTACACTTTTTGCTTGTGTTGGCTCTAAAAGTCACCCCGGAAACAGCAGAGTCAACCTGGGATTGTGTCTCAAATTCAACAAGAGAAATGAAGAAGTATGTTATAATTTTATCAGAAGTTTTCATTTTAGAGAGAGAAGTAAATTTCTTACGTGATATTATTTCAGGTGCCAGGGTATACGAGAAAAATTGAAGGAAGGTGGTTTTATTCCCTTAAAACTATTGAAGTTGTCGCCGCCTACATTTCAAAGTAAGCCAAATAGATGCATTGAAAACATAGTGCAATGGTGTATAAATGTTATGTGTATGGTCTATAGATTCCCAGATATATTTGATTATCTCTCAAAGCATCTTCATGATGGCAACTTCTTTATAGACGACATGCTTGCCAAATGCCCACCTGAGTATGCATTACACGTCCTATTTTCAATCTTATTAGGCATTCAAAGTTGCACAATGTTTAAAGTTTGTGCCATTTTCAGAACCACCATTCAAGAGATAAGAAATTTCTTGAATTCGTTGCCTTCTCAACACATAGTTCGACAGCATTGTGGATCAGATGCCGTCACTGAAGACGTCATTAAAACAATTGAACAAACAGTAGACGGACACTTTGTAAGTGCCATTGTTTTTCCATCCGCAATTGGCATTTCTTACCAGTATGTTGCAAACGTAAAGTTCACATTTCATAACTTTCGCAGGCAAAGATTCAAATAAAGGCTACCCGATTGATGGTGCGACCCCAGCTACTATTCTTGCCCGGTAACCTTCATGGTAGTTCAGCTCCCGATCCATCAGCGAAATTTCATTTGTTGGATAGAGTAGTCAACATTAGAGAAGGATATACTGTTCCTTTAGGATTAAGAGGGACCATAATCGCTATCCAAAGTGGTGAATACTGTTATGCCTTAATATTACAGTGGCCCATTTGCATTACTATATTAATAATACCGTTATTTCAGCTGAAAAAGAAGCTGACGTAATGTACGAAGTAGTATTTGATAAAGAATTCTGTGGAGGCCTAACATTGAGGTAAGTGGCGAGAGCTGCTTCCATGACTTTTTCTTTGGTCTGTGAATTCATTAACCAGCGTTCACCAGACTGTCTCTTAAGGTGTTCTCCGAGCCGTGGATATCGGATGCCTGGCTATGCTTTAATCAACATGTCTCATCATGAACGACAACTAAATCACAACCGTCAAAAACCGATGGCAGTGGTGCATCCACGTTCAGCAAAAGCTAGCGGTAGTGTCATAACGTTAACTGATGCCGATTGGGAAATAAATTAACTCTTACATTTTTATTAACATTCAGATAGTGAACTGTATGGGAGTTACAGTTTGATGCTATCAACGGGAAAGAGAGGAAGGACAGATAAACCAAGCATTAAATCGTCATCTAAATCTGCACCAACATTGGATGGGCGACCTGCATCTAAACAGCAGTCTGTAAATCACGTTCTTGAACAGACAAGCTATCCAAATACGCTGAACCATTCTCCAAACTCACCATTTATTGCAAAACAGCAGCGACAACCAACTCATCAGACTCAAATGCCACAATTTATCACTCCAAAAATGTCCAAAGTTTCTCAAGTACCCCCCACCAGTGCATGGCATGGAGTAACGAGCCAACAGCAACCTCGTAGACCTCAGGTAAACAAAGTTGCAAAACAGTTCCCATAAACATATTTGCATCGCTAAAAAATAAAGCTGGAGAATATATACAAACGATATTTGGGACTTTATCTTTAGGGACAACCACAGCAAGGCCAAAATGATGACGAGTTTCAGAATTTGTGGAGGGAGCTGCATAGCAAAAGTGATCAATCACAAAAACCAATCAGTTCTAAAAACAGCCCAGATCTGATTCAGGCAGCTAAATCGTTACCAAAGGTGAAGTTTATCTTCTCTTCTTGTCAATAATTAATTTTACTGGTAACATTTTAACCTTCCTGCTTGTCCCACTACTCCCAGCAACACGTATATTATAGCAGAAATACTTGGAGCAACAATTCACCTAACAAGACTGAAATAATACATCAGGGTGTTCCACCTATGCCAGCATTTGGGACAAAGGCAACGGGCGAGTTTCCTCAAATGCTGCAAGCATTAGAAAATCAATTAAAAGTTAAAGAAACGAAAAAGACAGCTCCTAACCTCAATTCAGTAATAATTTGTTATATTATCTCATTGATTTCGTGAGATAGTCAATAAGTATTTTGTTTAATAAGCTTTATTTCAGAATGCCAGTTCCGATTTAAGCAGCCTTTTGGATAGTCTCAAAGTAACACATTCAGGAGAAAAGGAAAAAGTAACTCCTAATACCAAGCCTGAAACCAAGCAGCTAACAGTTCATCAATTATTTAAAGGTATTCCATAAGTCCCATTGTTCATTTTGCCTCAGTATTAATCATTGATAAACAAATTACTTTCTTTCTGCTTTTTGAAGAAGCCAAAGAATGGAAACAGAGGACGCCTTCGGAACAACAAACAAAAGGAGTGTCGACAGCAGCCTACAACGAACTTCAAGATGCTCGGCCACAAACAGTAGGAAAGCCCGAAAGTGGAAGGTGATACCTCATTAAAAAGTTGCTACGCCTTTTCTTCTCATCAACTATGCAATTAACAAGTTTAATTTTCTCCTACAGTTATGTCAAGAGTTTAATGAATATCATCCAAAGCAGATGTGGCAGCATGCCTCTCTATGAATATATCAAAATTGGACCTTCAGTAAGCTTGACTGCCTTCTTAACCTATTGAGATTCCCTTGAATAACTTCATTGCTGTTGTTGTATTTTGCAGCAAATGTTTTCTGCCAGAGTGAAATTGCCAGACGGTAGGGTTTTTACAGGTGGCGTAGCTTGCAGCAAGGAGGAAGCATCAGAATGGGCAGCAAAGTGTGCCTTCAATGAACTAATGGTTTGTTTATAAGAGTCCAGTTACGAAACGAAAAAGAAAATCGTGCACTCGATGAAATAATAATAGTAATAATTCTTGAATTGTTTCGCTGCTAGTTGTCAAGTCAACAGAAACAACCTTTGGCTGGAAATACTAGTGGACATGCACCACCACTGAACCAGTCAGCAATGGCACATCAAATGACGGGAATGGCGGTTCGAATGAATCCTGTATATCCACTGCAACATCAAGGTAATTTATCGAAGTGCATGTAAAATAATATTTCGTAAGTTTCCTATATTATTATTTACTTTTTAATTATTAGTCGTGATGTCGCCTGGAATGCCGCATTATCCTTTGCACCCATTATCCTCAACACCTTATGGCGCATATCCTCAAGGAAACATGAATCCCATATTCCAAATCCGGCAACCCTTTCACTACCCTCATGCCTATCCTGCTGGAGGCAGTCCACAACTGCAACAATCCCAACATTCGAGATGGCCAGGACCCACAAATACAAGAATGATACCTCATGACTGGATGTATGGAAGAAGTGGTCCACATGACCAGACAAATATGCCCATTACAAACAATTCTTTTATACCACTTCAGGCACGTGATTATTACAGTTACCCATTTTTTTAAACCTACTTCTTTATTCACTTGAACATCTTACTTACAGGTGATCAAACAAAACGTGACACCGAAGAAAGTATCATCGGGCAATACGACAGTGATGGAAGGAGTAGATTTTGTCGATGTTGACACATCGCGGTCAAAGACTCATTACCCTATGACAATACCTTCGACTGATGGTAATGGACTAGTTTCAGGGGGTCAATATTTGCCATCAAACACTTCTACGGAGACAGCATCTACGAACGTTGTGAATAAAGAAGCGATAACAAATCAAACTGCCACTCAAAATCCTAAAACTAGCAATCGAAGACCTAGATCTCGACTAGCTATAAGGTTTGATACAACGCAGACATAAGATTTCTAATGGATAACTCACCCTTTATGACATGTTTTTATGCATGTAATCATTTTATGAACATTTTAGTTCGTGTACGAATTTGACAATAATGACAGGATTCACGATACCTGTGTTGATGTACATGTTAGTAATCTTTCGTAAAATAGTACAGTCATTACTAGGTCTATTTGATCATCATTCATTAAGATTGTATTTTTCACAATGTGCGAATTTGAAATAAAATTATGACTACTGTAAACTACTTCTCGATTCAGTATTTAATTCGTGCTTACGGGAAAGAGCACTAGGTGGCAGCAATTCATGTTTGGTGGCCAACGAATGTTCGCTGATCAACATGTCCGGCAATTCAGGTAAGAAATTCAGCAGTTTAGAATTAATTAATTTTGGGTTTGAAACAATCTCATTACACCGTCATATTAATTGACAATGTTACAAAGTCGCGCATTCTGGCTAATGGCAACGAAAGTTAGTCTTATGAACTGCTGACCTTTTCGATACGATTGTTATGACAGTGGAATTCACGGACCGAATTCGTTAACTATGTGCTTCCCACAAACGAAAGATAAATATAATAATTAGCTCAATAATGAATTTAGCCAATAAATCTAACAGTTACGCACCAACAAAATCCAAATTTTTGATGAAATTTCATATAAACAGTAGGCCTATATACTGTAGCTGACCAACTGATATTGGTTTAGAATTTGCGAATTATTCTTTACGCGCTTCGCGTGGTATTACGTCACTACTATGCCTGCCATCTCGTGTTGAATTGGTGAACTACTGGAGAGTAAAAAATCGATCTTCATCTTATCCAATATGTCCTTCAACGCGTGACTACGATCGTAGTATTATAGCAATTGCTTTTATTTTCATCAAATTTCGTCAACGTTTCGCACTCCCAATCCCCGAAAAAGGAACAGAACACTTATCCTGCAGCTGCCAAATAATATTTTAGCCATTGGTAACACCAGCCACAATGTGTTACGAACCCTGAATATATTTTCACACAACTGGGCCATCAACAAAAGAATTTTTGCAACCAAGCCAATAAAAATATTTGAGACTGAAAAACTCCGATATCTCTCCCCTCGATACACAAATACGTCCTTCTTGCAGCCTAAAAATAGGCCAATAGTCTGGGGTACACATGAATGCAAAGTAAATAAATGACTAGGGCAAGAGAGAATGAAAATAGGGGCTATAATCGCAGTCCCGTTTCCTGAAAAGTTCATATTAGCAGCCTAGATTACAGACTTCAACATCACTTATGGAATCATTATCTTACTCCTTTTCCTACCTGTGGCAGGGTCGAGTCTGCAGGTTCCACTGAACATGCTGGGAGCGGTGAATTGTGTTGGACACACCAGTTCAGTTCTCGTCTGATCACAGAAGTTAAGCAGCGCAACCCCAGTTAGTACTGACATGGGTGGCCGCTTGGGAAAACTGGGTACTGCTAATGCCAAATAATCGTCGCATTGGTGTAGTGTCTGTGCAGTCTCTGCATAAGAACTATGCTGTGGATGGGGCTCTAATGACCTTGTAGTTGAAGGGTCCTAAAACACCAACAACTGAACATGCTCTGACTCCACCAGCCGGATGTCTGGAACCTGCAGGAATATTGGCTGGGTTGTCTGTGGGGGAATGCCGGCCTACCCCAAGAATTGAGACGATGCAGACGAATTGAAATGTCGACTATTTCAAACATCACTTATGGAATAGCTTTCGAAAATTCTGGTACCTTTGACCATCACTTCCACCCCCCTACTTCTCCTAAACATTGTGCAATTGCCAAGGCTAGAAAAGTCTTGTCGGTTGTTGTTGTTTGTTGGAGTTTAAGGTCCCGTCAACTACGAGGTCATTAGAGACCCGTCCACTGTATAGTTCTAATGCATATGCTGCACAGACACTACACTAATGCGACGATTATTGGATATTAGCAGTACCCAGCTTTCCCGAGCGACCACCCATGTCAGTACTAACTAGGCGTGCGTTGTTTAACTTCAGTGATCAGACGAGAACTGGTGTGTCCAACGCAACTCGCCGCTCCCAAGTCTTGTCGGACACCATTCGCACATCTTCTCTATTTCGTCCATTGTCAAACCGATCGATGACCCTGAACGATAAAGAAAGGGTTAATGTCCAAATTCTTCTTCAACTGTTTTCTAATGACCCACTGACATACAACTTCTGTTGCCTTGTCCACCATCCAAGTACACATTCTTCTCCATCAGTATCATCAACATTAAGAACAATACCATTAATAATCATATATCTGGGCAGCCGTCACCACCACCTATGAGGAAAGAAGGGGGAAGGGGTTGGTGAAAGAGGATAGATAGCCGCGGATTAATTTGTCTTCATATCTCACTGACCTACCAAGCCCAAGAAAGATGACCAAGACATACCAGGCTGATCGGATGAAGAAAAAGAAATGGCACGCATCAACGACAACCATCAGATATGAAACTCCTCAATTATCGTACCAACGATCCTCACAACGGGACAAACCTACCACTTTTTCATACCCAAGTTATCAACAATCAGGAGAGTAAAAAAAAAATGGAATCAGTGACCATCAGATAACTTTAAACCAAAAGAAAAAAAAACAGAGGAGCCAAAGAGGACGGAGAACTACAATGATGAATAGGAACAACAGTTGACTCACAAGAAGACTTGACCTTCACCAATTCAGTGAGGTGAAGAGGAGGGGAGGGGGGAATTGCACACAAAACCACAATCCTGTAAATGATGTCACTATGATGATAATGAGGGTGTGATACACATCAAAAAATGTGTGTGACACCTAAATAATGTCTCCTACTTTTCTGGCAGAGGAGAAGCACTAGCACATTACTACCAACAGATTTTAAAGAGCACAGACAGAAGAGGAGGAGGAGATGCACAGTTGGCGGGAAGCATGTCTATAATCGTCATTTTTTTTCTAGAAGGGTGACTGGTGGGGTGAGAGAGAGAGCAAGGGGGAAGACAGTGTTAAAAATAACTTGACCATCTTCGTCGCCTTCCTCTAACATCACAAAACTTATCAGCACTGCGCATCGTCAAACAACCATCCTCTAGCCTTCAAATTGGCAGTTCTCTTGCTGTTGCTGCTTCAAACAACACTACTGCAGTGGTGCACCGTGTTCATCAGACACAGGCACAACTGCGGTCTCCTTCGTTACCTTGCAGATCCACCAGCAACAGACAAAAGAGAGCCTCGCGCACGAAAAAACAAAAGAGATTTTTCCAAGTACAACCAAACTGAATATGAATTGATTCGCTCAATATTGTTTTGCTCTCTCGCAACGCAGTTGACGTGAGTGCACATGTGGTCGACACATTAAATTCGCACCTGTGACAACGTTTTATTATCATTCACGGACACATCACTTCTCAGTACTACAGGGGGTGTTTTTTCATCATTCGGTTGTGCTGAATGATGACGATGTTTCAAATCTCGCCACCTGTGGAAAATTAAATACAGGTCTGCACTCGAGCTACAAACAACAGCAGACGACCAAGAAGAAGAGTTTGCTACGTAAGGAAGTTTACATCCATTATCACGGGACTACATCATCCCAAATAAGAACAAGAACACTACTACTACTACTACTTGCCAAAATTTGCTTTCACAGCAGGATGTGCCAAATATAATTGACTCTGTTTTACAACTTCATCACGAAATAAGAGCAACAAGCCTGTGGCACTTGTGTCTCTTTCTCTCCCTCTGATTTCTGGAGAATACAAATCATCACAGTCGACATCACGTGGGTGTTCATCGATCTAGTGCTTCATTTTACCTTCGGAGTTTGCAGACTGCTGTTGCTGCACCAACATCCACCATAACCTTTGTCTGTCTGATCGATTTCACAGACCGACTGCTACAGGCAGAATATCTAAACAACCTTAAAACCTAGAATACGGGATAAGGACAGGACAACTGCTCTTTTTTTTTCCGCCGAAATTAAGTCTGTTTGTGTGTCTCCCTGTCATCAACCTGCGCATGCGAGTGTGTCTGTGTTGGTTTGACTGTTGTGTGTGTGTGACATCAACATGCTCACCCACATGTTCTGTGTCCCCGTGTAGGTGCGACGACGGCCACTACCACCACCACCACCACTGGACAGGCAACACTGTCGTCAACAACATTGCACAGATAGAAAATACCGGTAGTCAATCTTACATCATACCTCCCAAAAGTAAATTAAGGAAAGAGTGTCGGACGGAAGGAAAACGGTTGTTCAACTCAGTCGTGTACCTGTGGATTCACTTCCGGAGGGCGCTACCATGAATTCTCACCCCACGTGTTCATCGCCTGTCGGTTCCAATCACGACGGCGTCGCCGATCTCAAACTTTACGTCAAAGCGGGAGCCGATGGTCTACGCTACGGTGCTTGTCCATTCTGTCAACGCATCTTCATGATCCTCATGCTCAAATCCAAGCATGGTCAATTCCGCTTCCAGGTGGCCACTGTCAACCTGTTCAAACCACCGGAAGAGTTCAAACACCTAGGACTGAGACACGTACCAGCCTTGGTACACAGCGACGTGGCATACAGTGTGGTGGACGACATCATCGAATACGTTGACGAAGTATTTCCAACAGGCGACCTTAGTTTCGATGACGTACATGCTGAGAGCAGCTGCAAAAATGTTTTCTCAAAATTCTGTTTCTTCATTAAGGAAGTGTCCAAAGATCCCGCCCATCTCTTAGCAGAACTGACCAAACTGGACGGATACCTACAACACACTCATCATCGATTCTTGTGTGGCGACCAACTGACGCACCTCGACTGTGAACTCCTGCCTAAATTGCAGCATCTTCGAGTGGCTGCCAGTTATCTCAAAGGATTCCACATACCTTCGCACCTGGCCAACGTATGGCGTTACCTCCACAATGCCTACGAAGAAGAAGCTTTCGTCAAAACGTGTCCATCCGACCAAGAAATTGTTCTGCACTGGGCCGATAAACCTGAAACTCCAAATCTCAGTATCGACAAACATGCTGCCCTCGCCAAGGAACCACCAAAATATTCCTTTGATGTCCCGGCAGTGGCGCAACCTGTCACCATTGCTTAACGGCGCTCCTTCAGTACCGTCAGCACCTCCTCAACCCTTTTCTCCACCGGTTGTGATCTAGTCCCTTTATTTCGATTTATTGGAAGTTATTTCGTGGATCAATGGTGCCAAAGGCTTCTCTTGAACAATTTTTGATATGAGAAGAAATCTCAGTGCAATATCTAGTGTTGAAAATCACAGATCGGAGGCGCCATCGTCGTCGACCTCCCTCCCCCTTCTGGTTCTGAAGGACAAACAGGCAACTCCTAACCCCTTTTCCCGCCTATGGCAGGGTCGGGCAGTAGCGTCACTAGAAGGGTGCGGGCCGCACAGGGTGACACCACTCGCACCATGAGAAACGGGGTGACACCATAGCAGAAGAAGCGGCTTTCTTCGGGAGAAGGGGTGACACCATGGTGTCACCGCACCGGGTGACGCTAACCCTAGAGTCGCCACTGGGGTCGGGTACCCATCTTGTCCCTCTGAATGGTCTTCTGGTTCTGGAGGACGAAATGATAAAATAGTTTGCTCATCTTCCATTGAAACTTGACTATAAAAAGAAATCTCACATTTGAATGGGGATGTTAGCATCTAACTGACCCTTACTTTCTTCCTGGAAGAGTATCAAAAAATGATCTTCGAAAACGCACACGCGTGGCTTAGTGTCCAGCTCGATACAAATACGTTTCTATTAATATATATATATAGCTTGTTAATGTACATTTCATAAATATCTATTGAAAATAATCTCGTTATTTAAATAACAGGTGTGAAATGACGTCAAAACAACCCTTTGACATGTATGGAAAGGGGTGACGTTGACCTTCGTGTTGAATTTGATTGCCTTGTCACCCTTTGTTGATATTGTTCATTAATGCTCTCATATCCGAAATATACTTTCATAAAGTATAACTAACTAGTCTATTTTCTTCTTACACTCATTTGACCCTCAAAACAACCCTTTTTAATTCAAGAATGCGCTCTACATTCATGCTGTCCAAACTGCACCGCCACCCGCATACAGTATACACAGTGGCGTCACTACGGGGGTGCGGAGGATTGCGGGCCGCACCGGGTGACACCACTCACACCATGATAAATGGAATGACACCAAAGCAGAATCATCATCATCATCTCACCCTCCTCCCACCTGTGGCGGGGTCGGGACTGCGGGTTCTCATTCTCCACTCCCTCCTATCCCCCACCATGACCTCCATCAACCCCGCACGTCTCCATGTCCCTCTGCACCACCTGCTCCCAAGTCCGCTTCGGCCTTCCCCTATCCCTGGCACCCCCAACCACATGCAAACTCATAATGGACCTAATAAGCTC
This sequence comes from Trigoniulus corallinus, assembly GCA_013389805.1. NCBI lineage: Eukaryota > Metazoa > Arthropoda > Diplopoda > Spirobolida > Trigoniulidae > Trigoniulus > Trigoniulus corallinus. Next base: position 46,557,366 of record JAAFCE010001036.1, on the reverse strand, counting down.
CTCCTCCTCTCTCCTCATTACATGTCCATACCACCTCAACCGCCTCTCCCTCATCTTCTCTGCAATGTCCCCCACCCCCAGGCTACCTCTAACATAATCATTTCGTACTCTGTCAGCTCGTGACACCCCAGTCATGTAGCGCAGCATACGCATCTCAGCCACTTGTAAACTTTGCCACTCTGTAAACTTTGCCTTTCAACTTTATTGGGACCCGGCGGTCACACAGGACTCCACTTGCCTGCCTCCACTTCAGCCATCCTGCATTAATCCTATTGGTCACGTCTGAATCTATCTCCCCATTGCTCTGGAAAAATGATCCTAAGTAGCGAAACTGTTGCCCTGCTGGTATACCCTACCCCTCACAACGGATCTCACCCCCTTGCCCCTGGCCGCTAAAATTGAAAGCTAGGTAATGACACCAAAGCAGAAGAAGTGGCTTTTTTCGGAAGAGGGCCTCAACCCTAGACGAAGAGTGACGTCAACCCTAGCGACGCCACTGAGTATACAGGGTGGTAATTAAGTCTGTCCCCTCCCCTAAAACTTGTAAACCATGGGAGAAATGGAAAAACTAATACAGGGAATAAATCGGAATTATGTGGGTCTCCAACGAATCCAACGCAGAGGCGGCTCGTGGGGCAGGCAAACCTAGGCGGCAAGTTTCATAGGTACTTCAGAGGTACTTCCTTGCCTGGCAATCTATCAGTCATTTAAAATGTTCATAGTCCTGGGGTTCCCAAATTTCTCTGATTGGTTGAGCCTTTTCTAAATGTTGGTATTGGGAAAAATGCCAAGCACGTGAGGGACGCCTGGACAATTTAGAACTGTATTAGATTCAATGGAGGCGGCGGCGATGGACCCACTTGCCTAGGGCGCCTGAAACTCACGAGCCGGCCCTGCTTAGCAATGCTTTGGTATTGGGACAAATGACACTGTGGGACGCTCGGACAGTTTAGAACTGCATTAAATTTA
>JAAFCE010001036.1:46514009-46551397 GCA_013389805.1 Trigoniulus corallinus | reverse complement strand
CCCTTTCCACCCCACTGGTCTACTCCAGGGTTTTGGTTGCTGATTTTTGATACCAATTACATCGGAATTTGCATATATACAAACAAGATGGGACGGTTTCCGGATGGTATGTGATGCGGAAATGCGCATTCTCATCATATTGGAACAATGCCTGTCAATAGAGGAACATAAAAAGACGGACAGGTGTGTAAGCAGGAAGGAGAGAGTTAGGCAATAGCTAATGTGCTAGCAGGCTGGAATGAGTGGAAGGAGGAGCGAGGAGGAAGGGCGAAACGGGGAATGGGACATATTAATGAGGGAGGAAGACAACAGCGGATGAGCACGAATCGCACAATAAACCTACACACTGAAAACCGGAAATTCATTATCAGCGAACAAGGACATCACTCAAGAATGTACAGCTGACTTCCCCCAAAGGGTAAAAGTCAGACGAGATGGTCCGTACAGAAAACAAATAGCATTTCAGGCACAGCAATGTGGTGCAATCACCTTTTGGAAAGCAACCGCTGCTGACCTGAAAATAGCCTTAGACCCAGCTAGCAGTCATCTCTGCTAATCCCAGGACTCATTTATCCTCCAATAGGTGATAACTGACCCATAGGCAAATATTTTATAACCACCCCCCATCCCCTCCAGACAGCATTCTTTCAATATCAATGTGGCAGTTACTGAACAATTGACATCGAGTTAAGAGACAAGTTCTTGGGCAGTAAAGATTTGGTCAACTTGTGGGTGGATGGTCATTCGGGGGTCTGTCACAGCACGTGGCAGAGGAAAGGTTCCATATTTATGCTAATATGTTTTTATTTCTTTGAAGGTGAAACAAATTCGCCAGGTCCTGGAAGTGACACTCATAGTAACACACCAGGCGGAAATGAGGGCATAGCAGTCGTTGCAACAGGAGGAGGAGGAGCAGTAGTAGTCGGAAATGTAACAGGTGTTACAGGAGGAAGTGGCATCATTAGCAGCGTAGGGGGTGGAGCAGGGGACGTCGCAGTTCCTCCCGCCCCAGTCACTGTAAATACCATGTCTGGATCACAGATTCACAACGGCATTGCCACCAGCGCTACAGCCATCTCTACCAGCACCACCAATAGCAATAATTCCACGGCGGAAAGCAAATTGACAGGGATGGCCCTCGCAGATTTCCTTCTCCAATTAGAAGATTACACGCCTACAGTAAGTGGTCCTGGGGAAAATTCTTGGTTCCTCGTCAGTGACAACGTTTATTACCTCGAAAAATTTCGATAATGTGTGCTACCCGTTTTCTTCCTGCAGATACCTGACGCTGTCACCTTGTATTATCTCAACACTGCAGGATTCGACGATAGTGACCCACGGATGTAAGTCGGACATTTTTTTTTCAAATGCTTTTTTTTCCTCTCAACCTTCCTCGGCCATTTGACGTCGGTGGAGTATCCCGACGAACAGTAACCTAGGATAAAAATAGGGGCTGCAGCTTAGGTCGGCAGCCGTCTGCGTAAAAATACCGTCCAACATCGCCCATGTGTCCAGTCAGACGGACAAAGATGGGCACCAGACCCTGCCATAGGCAGGAGAAAGGTAGTTAGTACAGTAATTGCTTCTTTGGCTCAGGGGCCCGACGTTCAAAACCCTTTCACAAGATACTGTAATTTAAAAAGTATTTAATTGTGAAACTTTCACAATGGAGGAGGGAGGTCTCTGGATTTTTAAGGCACCATCAAAGAGGAATACCCTTGGAGAAAATTGAGTGGAGGGCTTACTGAAAGGGAAGACCACCTTTGCAAGTTTTGTAGGGGGACACGACAACTATAGCTTAGGGTCTTAGGAGTTTTCTGGGTTCTTATGTAGCAATGAGAGTTAGTCTCTCCACTGCCAAATTGGCCATAGAGGCTGCTTGCAGTGAACTAGAATTAGAAGAGGTCGTCGAGATAAAAGTTGGGCAGCCCCTGATTTAAATTGATTCTCAAGTTCAATACCGGTCCCAAGTGGAAAGTAAAGTCGTGACGTCGCGTGAAGTGTGGTGGTTGACATCTTTAAAGTAAAAGAAGTCCTCCTCCTGACCATGGTCAGGAGCGTTAGGAATGCGTATAACTGGAAAGGCGGGATGCACGAAAATAAAATGAACCAGTTTCTATGGCGACCAAAATGAAATGCTTCCTTTTGATGCCTTTACAGAGTTCGACTCATTTCCTTGGCAGCTCAGAAATTCATCTCGGACATTGCAAACGATGCCCTACAGCATTGCAAAATGCGAGGTTCTGGTCAGAGTTCTAAGAAAACTGGAAAGGTAATTATTTCTTTTAAACCTTAATTATGAAACCAATATTCTGACTACATATACTCGAGTCGCATAATCGAGCATTTCAAATATGATTTCAGGATAAACGGTACACCTTGACCATGGAGGATTTGACACCTGCGCTACAAGAATATGGCATCACTGTCAAGAAACCACATTATTTCGTTTAATTTAATTGTAATAAAGGGAGAGGCTGTTAATTAACTGTGCAGTACGCAATTAATACACTGTTTTGTTCAACTAAATTTAAATGTGATTAAATAATACAGTATTAATATTGGTAATTAAAACTGTTGCACCTTTTTTTCCTCTTTTGATGCATACTGTGAAGTTCCCGCCTTAGTGGCGCTGTGGATAGCGTGCTTGGTAACAGCGTCAGTGGTTCTAGGTTCAATACTGGACTGAGGTGGGTTGGCTTCATTCGGGCGAGAAAGATTCCCCGAATGCGCTTTCCTTCGACTGAGAATTAAATCCGAGGTACCATGTGGTGTACGATGGGTTGATGAGGCAAAAATTTCCAAGTGTAGGAACTCTTACCCTGGCGTCGGTGGAATTCCCCAGCGAAAAGTAGACCGACGATAAATAAGCATAGGGGTTGCAGCTTTGGCGGCAAAAACACTGTCCAATGTATCACTCGTGTCCATTCAGAGGGACAAGATGGGTACCCGACCTTGTCATAGGCGGGAAAAGGGTTAAGAGTTGTTTTGATATATATTGTAAAGTTCGTTTACTTTTTCATTCTGGTGATGGACAATTTTTTAACTGGGAGAACGGGCACCCCAATGCATGACATTTGCCGACGACGTAAAGAGGTTCGGGGACTCTAAAGAGGAGGTAGAGCAGGGCAGCGATAGAAAAAGGGTGGACTGCGACAGAATACAGTACCTTGCTTGAAACTGGGATCAAGGAGGTTGAATTTGGATTAGTTTGTGGGTTTCGGAGTAAGCCAGGCAGCCGTAACAGGATGAACCCTTAGGAGGCTGCCCACGTTAGATGAGAAGGTAGGTGAAAAGACAAAGAAGAGGGTAAATTTGCAGCACCCAACGTTCTTTACCAACCACCCATGTTAGTATTGACGTGGGCTTGCGCTGCTTAACTTCAGTGATCTCACGGGAACTGGTGTGTCCAACGCAACTTGGCTGCACTGGGGGTTAAATACTGGGGTTTCGTACTCCAGCTCTGCTTTATGGTTCAGAATGTTGGGGAGGGGGGTGTTGAGAGCACATAAAATTATGAATGAGTACATTCGAGGTAGCCTAGGAGGGGAGAACATCACGGACAAGATGAGAGAATAGATTGAGGTGGTATGGGCATATGATGAGGAACGTGGCGGGAGTACTGATCAGGTCAATTGCGGGGATGCAGATTGTAGGAAGCACCAGAACAGGAGTCGACCAAAGCAAAGGTGAGAACAGATTGTCCGTAAAGCCATGTCAGAGTGCGGTGTGGACAGCAGTGTGGTGGGAGATAGACGAGAGGGGCGGGTTACAACCCGCAGAGTCGACCCTGCCACAGGCGGGATAAGGGTATGATGAGGATGTACAGTAGTATACTGTAAAGTTCGCACTTTAGTATCCTGACGGTAGGGCGCCTTTCGCATACTGATGACGTCACCGACCACTCGGAATGAAGATCAGACGACGGGCAAAAAGCAGTCACATGGTTGCCACAACCTACAGCAGATGGCAGCACGGGTTACTATTCTCCTGTTCGGCCATTATGCAACTCAAACAAGCAATTAGCGCGTATTCTCCTTAGATTGTTAAACGCTGGTTCAATCCCGGCAATTGACCCTACTTTATTTTAAGCCCCTACCCCACCCCAACAGATGGCGAGAGAGGAAAAATAATACCCTCAAATATGCTGTTGGTTCGAAATTGTCCTACTTGCTGAAAGTAAGACATGTAGGAGGTACCTTATGGGTTGAGGAGCCTCGATTGTGTAGTCTAGCAGTGTCAGGAGGGAAGAAGGGAGAGAGGTGAAAAGGTGCACAGCCTTCTTTGAATTCAAACCAATCAACCCTTTCGCTCTCGATTTCTCCCAGACATGTCTATTGGGGGGGGGGTTCAAACAGAAGACAACGTCGAATAAAGAAGGCCACTGCGCCCAGACTAGAAGACAGTCCTCTTTCTCTGTTACTTGAAAACAGAACAATGACCAGACTACCGCTTTTAACATCTTCTTCCCCCCACACACACACCCGACCTTGGCAGCTAGTTTCCTACCACCATAGAAACAGGGTTATCAGGACTACCACAAAGAGAGGAGAATGGTTGAGGACCATGACCTCGTCTCTAAGACACGTGGAAAGAGAGAGACGTGTAAGGCCAAAGAACCCTGATGGATGGAGAAATCCGGTGTGAGTTCGTCTACAGCAGCCCAGCTAGTGAACTGGTCTATAGATGCGACGGCGTCCAAGAAACGCTGCGACGGCGACGACCTTGGTAACCTCGTTAAGGCGGGCCGCCAACAGTGGCAGTCTATGACGCCATCATTGTAAGAATGAATAAACGGACAAAGTTGCAACTCAGGCAGAACACGACATGGTCGACACATTTTTAACGTGCTTGATTACTGTACAGTGGTTCTAGGTTCGATACTGGATCGAGGTTGGTTTGGCTTCTTTCGGGCAAGAGAGAGAAATCCCGACTGCGCCTTCTTTCGGATGAGAAGTATAACAGTGGTCCCGTAAGGCAGCGGTTCTCAAAGCGTGTTCCGTGAAATCACTTCAAGTGTTCCGCAAAAAACTTTAATGCACAAATAAAGCAATGGAGAGATACTCTGACGTGACCCACAGAATCAATGGGGGAGGGGGTGACTGAAGTGGAGACAGGCAAGCGGAGTCCTGTGTGATAGGAGGATCCCAATCTAGTTGAAAGGGAAGTTCTACAGGACAGTGGTTAGACCAGCTATGCTATATGGATCAGAGTGCTGGGCAGTGAGGAAGAGCTGCATAAATAGAATGCGAGTAGCCGAGATGCGAATGCTGTGGCACATGTGCGGCGTGTCGAGAGCTGTCAGAATTAGGAATGAGCATATTAGAGGTAGCCTGGGGTGGTGGACATCGCCGAAAAAATGAGGGAGAATAGGTCAATTCCAGGAATGTAGGTGGTCGGTAGCACCAGGGCCAGGGGGAGACCAAGGCAGATGTGGGAACAGGTTGTCCATAAGGATGTGACAGTGTGTGGGGTGGACGGGGAACTGGGGGAGAGATAGACGGGAGTGGAGAGCTAGAACCCGTAGACCCGACCCTGCCACAGGCGGGATAAGGGTATGATGAAGATGTAGTAAGTACCAAGTGTAGAAGGTGTACAACCTGCTTTAAAGTTTATGTTGAATTGAAAGTGTTCCGTGCTAGTAAAATGTCAGTTTAGTGTTCCCCGACTTCAAAAAGATTGAGAACCACTGCCGTAAGGTGTGCAATGTCATTTGAACGTAAAAGAACCCTCCCTACCATGCAACATTTTCATTCAAGTAAATAAAATAGTACCTCCGAAATTAATCACAACCATAACCCTCTACTGTAACATCGAGAAGCTAAATAGCGGACGGGGTGGGGGGTCAGGGTCATCTTCATTTTTTTTGTCTTATTGGTGTTTTAGGGCCCTTCAACTGCAAGGTCACTAGAACCCCGTCCACAACATCGTTCTAATGCAAAGACTGCACAGAGACTATACTAACGCGACGATTTTGGGTATTAAGCCTGGTATACACGTAACGTTTTCTCAATAGTCTTGCATGATCATACCAGATTTGACAACAAAACGTTATGTGTAGACAACAAGTTGGACGTCTTGCATGAACTGAAGAGGTTGGACAAACCTCTCAAAAGACTAATGGGCTAGAGCTTTGTGCACATGCAAGATGGTCAAACTTTGCTTCCCTATCGACTGCTGTTGGCAACGCTGTGGGTTACAAATGATGCACGTTTAAATAAATAATAATAAAAGAAAATGACGGCATACATGTTGGGCCGTGAGGAAGGACCATGAAAGGAGAATGCAGGTGGCGGAGATGCGAATGCTGCACTTCATGAGCAGGGGGTCACGGGCTGACAGGATCCGAATGGGACTGCAGGTGGTTGGGAGCGTCAGGGGGAGGGGAAGACCAAAGAGGACGTGGGAGCAGGTGGTACAAACGGACATGGGTGTGTGTGGGGTGGATGGGGGCCTGGTCGGGGATCGACGAGGGTGGAGGATTGGAACTCGCAGACCCGACCCAGTTTCGTGCTGAAGAAGGGTATGATGATGATGAAAATGACGGCATACATGGGGCACCGATCTCGTTTAGTTCATGGCTGAGTTTATTTTTTTTATTTGTTGCGTTTAGCAATTATACTTTTTCCTGATTTTATCTAATTGGTCACCTTGACCGTTTTTATTGGTAATTAGGATTTTATTATCCCTCCCTGTGAATTTAACCTTACCTAGCACCCTATCCCATAACCCCTCCCATCTACTTCTTAAGGATTCGTCTGCTAAGTAGATGTAAAGCAATTTAGTATATTAGAATTAGTATAGTATTTATTAGAATAGAAAGCTCCATGAACAAGAAAAACCAGGCATACACTCATGGGGGCTGATAGCTAGCCTCATGGCAGCGTCTTGCTTCTCTAGTTTTTTGGGGTTAAAAGTGTTAACACTTTACCGTACTTGTCTAGATTCATTTGTAAACAATCTTCTGATTCCTGCTGCAGTTCTTGGAGAACATTCGTGGGAGAGTGTCCCTCTCTTCAATAACTACTCCCGGGACCACCGTGAACGACGTACAGACTTTGTTTTTGTTTAATTTTTGGGCACATAGAGCGATTTCAGTCTTTCCTCCATGGTGATTTCAGAGCAATTGAGCAAAAGTGTGGTCAAAAGTTTGAGTGAAAGTTTGAGTTGTGTAGCCGCGTGATTTGTGTCAGTCTAGTTGGACAGTCTTTGCGATCGTGCAAGACTGACGAGAAAACGTTACGTGTATGCCAGGCTTTAGCGATACCCAGTTTTCCCAAGCGGCCACCCATGTTAATACTAGCTGGGGGTTACGTTTCTTAACTTCAGTGATCAGACGATAACTGGTGTCATCATCATCATCCCCTTATCCCGCCTGTGGCAGGGTCGGGAGCGGCGAATTGCGTTGGACACACCAGTTCTCGTCTGATCACTGACGTTAAGCAGCGCAACCCCAACTAGTACTGACATGGGTGGCCGCTTGGGAAAACTGGGTACTGCTAATACCCAAAAATCGTCACATTAGTGTTAGTTTCTGTGCAGTCTCTGCATAAGAACTATGCTGTGGACGGGGTTTTAATGACCTTGTAGTTGAAGGGCCCTAAAACACTAACAAACAAACAAGGGCCGGGTCTGCGGGTTCACTGAACATGTTCTGATTGGGGGCACCCCAGTCAGGCGTCTGGAACCCGCAGGAAATATCGGCGGAGCTGTCTGTGGGGGGATCCGGCCTACCCCACTGTTCCAACACCGCATTATACAATGTGTCCAACGCAATAAGCTGCTCCCATCATCTTCATCACTGACAGTGACAACATCCTTAGCAACTGGAACAGCTCCAACTCGTGGAGGAATTTCTGTACTGGGATGCCTGAATTAACTGAACTCACTGGGCGCCTCATCAACAGGGATCGACACTTACACTTCATAGAACATAGAATACAATTGTCCTGTGGTTGAATTAGTGATGTGCAGTTGGGCAAGGAATGAAACAAAAACATTTATCTTTTGCCAGAAGATCAGCTTTTGGATGCGTTCCGAAATCCATGCCGGTAAACTGAAAGAACCGGATTATCGATGGCCGGATTTTTGACTATCCACCTGTTGCTGCTTATTTAACATATGATATCGGGTTTGTTGTTTGTTTGTTGGTGTTTAAGGCCCCGTCAACTACAAGGTCATTAGAGACCCGTCCACTGTATAGTTCTAATGCATATACTGCACAGACACTACACTAATGCGACGATTATTGGGTATTAGCAGTACCCAGCTTTCCCGAGCGACCACCCATGGCAGTACTAACTGGGCTTGCATTGCTTAACTTCAGTGATCAGACGAGAACTGGTGTGTTCAACGCAACTCGCCGCTCCCCATGCAGTGGAGGATCCAGGATTTTCGTCAGGGGGGGGGTCAGTGTCAATGTCGACCCAAAATTTAGGGGGGGGGGGGTTGCACCCCCAACCCCCCCCCCTTGGATCCGTGCCTGCTATGATATCGGGGTTTCGCTTCTCGTCGAGGTGGGTCGTCGGCTTACCTACTGACATCTACAGTACATCTTGATGTGATTTACAACCAATCACCAGGGAGAGATGGGGGGGCGAGTTCTAATACCTGAGAATTCTACCAATTGACACGTATCTTTTCTATTCCATGTAGAAAGGGTTCTTTTGCATCGTGATGACATCGTGCACACCATACACGGCGGCGCCACGGCTTTTTTTCTCATCCAGGGCAGAAGGAGAATGCACGTGGGACTTGGGAATTTCCTCCTTTCCGCTTGTTTGAAAGAACTCCCCCACCGCGGCAAGGATTGAACCTGTGATTAACAGCTCAAGAATAAACCAACTGATCCTCTTCGAGGGGAAGAGTAAGGAAACGAGAGAGAGTGAGAGAAATCCCTCCCCTGCCCTTTCCATAACTGGAGGTAGCTGCCAAACTTAAATTGTTTGTTGGTGTTTTAGGGCCCTTCAACTACAAGGTCATTAGAGCCCCGTCCACAGTGTAGTTCTGATGCAGGGACTGCACAGACACTACCCTAATGCGACGATTTTTGGATACTAGCGGTACCCAGCTTTCCCAAGCAGCCACCCATGTCAGTACTAACTGGGGTTGCGTTGCTTAACTTCAGTGATCAGACGAGAACTGGTGTGTCCATCGAAATTCACCCCTCCTCCAAACTTAAACTAAGTAGAGTAATAAACACAAGTTTCTACTGACAACAGAATATTTATGGGAGGGATTCGAACCGTTGATTCCTAAAAGTCATTTATAATACTTTTAAAAACAATGGAATTTATGCTTACTAAGCTGATGAATGATACAGGAGGTGAGGAGAGGGCCAAGATTGAACACAGAATCATACAAACAGAGTGGGAACCGTCAACCGTCCACCGGCCTAAAAATTTGGAACGATCTCGTGATCGAAAATAAACGTATCCAAATTTTATAAAAAAATCTGATTAAAAACTCTAGGTGGTGCAATTGGCTGACAGTTATTTAGGTTAAAAATAGAGGGGAAGGACGGAGGGAGATGAAGGGGACTAGATTGACCAGGGATACAGAATGAGGTGGGGTAACGAAGGTGCTGAGCTTTTAAAAAAGTGGGGAGTCACGGTAAATACTAGTGGCTACACTATCCAGGACAAGGGAAGGAAGGAGGGAGATGAACTGTTACAATTGGTGTAGATATAGCAGAGGAATTAGCATTCCCTTTCATCTCACTACGGGATAGCCCAATTTTCTCGTAGCCAAAGGGGAGGGTCACATAGTTCAAGAAAGGGAGGGAATTTCGTATCTGGGTCATCAACTCCCCTCCCTCCTCAGAACACACGTGGGTATGACAACTAACGGGACATTGCGAATTAATAACTCGTAACAAAAGAAAGAGAGCGATTAAAGATGAAGAGGGTGGGGGAGAAGGAACGGGCCGAACGCCAACGGGACAGTCGACAAAGCCAAATTACTCAGAATGAATATTATTTCATTTTGGTGAGCCGTACAACGGTCAGACCTGAAGGCAGACAGAGAGTGAGAAAAATAGGAGGAGGGGTCTAGGACATACATAAATTCGTAGCCTTAGCCTCCTCCTCCTCCTCCTCCATCAACCTCCATACTATTTAGGACTCCACCCCACAATTTTTATAATCCACTACCCCCTACAAGACCAGTCTTCCAACTGCCACCCTACCTGTGTTCATATCTCTGATCCACACTTTTCAATTGGGGGATACACGACGTAGATTCTAAACGGGACACAGGACTGAGTGCATCCCATACGGGAATGTGACACGCCCAGCTTCCGAAAAATACAAGAGGTTGGAAAGCACACTTTAAGTGTCAAAGAAAGCGTACAAAGGGTGAACAAGAAGGGATCTGATAAAGGCAGGAGAGGACCACGCCGCAGATGCCCCAAACAGCGGCCGGTGGAACTGGGCAACGGAAATTGGTTGCAATCATCTCCCAATTACAGTAGTCAAGGTAAGAGATTTAAATTAATACCTAAATAAGACGAGCGAGGGCGGTGAAGAGGTCAGGGGTAGGTTTAATTCATTGTTTAGTTAACGCCGCGCCGGTCAGTTTATTCTGAAGACCATTTATTGACACTGTAGGGTAGGGTGAGCTCCCTCACCTAGGGGTGCTTTGCATTCTACAAGCATATTTTTTTTTGTGTATAAAGGGTTCCTATATAAGCTTCTTTATGAGGCGGCTGGAGTCGGGAATCCTGGGCCCGGGCAATTTTACCTCATTATCTCCCCCTCGTTCGTCGACCCGGGTAGTGATCCCTATGTAGTAAGGTCCCAGTAGCGTGTCAGCCCAAAAGCTTTCCTTTCACTCCTTTTTTTTTGGCTGGCTACTCGCTGATCACTATTTACATCTGGAATGTGCAGTTGTAGGATCAATCCTGGTTAAGATCAACGCGTCCTGAGTCCTGAAATGGACGAGGATATTGCATCAACTAATAGTGTCATGTTCCTCAAAAGTTCACCCTCTCTCAGTTTTGTGACACACACCTTGAGTTTTTCAAACAAAACCCATTAAAAAGAGGGTAAGATATTCACTAGAAAAAGATTATGTGGAGTTTCTGCATTCCGAGGTGGTTTCATCCGGAGTGGGAATTCAACAGAAGTCAATGCTTTAGGCCAGCGATACTTCAGCGTGAGACCAAAATATGTAATCACCAGTGGCGTAACTGGGGGGGGGGAGGAAGGACACTTGTCCCAGGGGGGGGGGAACCGCTGCAAAGGGGCGCCAATTTCCCAAGCCCGAAGAGTGCGCTGCGGCCCTCTACATACACATAGGGAAGCAAAAGTTCAACAAAACGCTTCCAGGGAAAGCAAAATATCGGTGGGGGGGGGGCGGTAGTTGCACTGTTTGTACCCGGGCACTAAGTACCCCAGCTACATCACTGGTGATGACGCCTCCTTTCAAAGTGAAATTATCTAATAGTTTTCGCTCTAGTTAACCCGGTCTCGTCCCAGTTGCTGACATATCAATCTCATCACTCAGCGGTAGAAATAGTAGGACATATCTAGGCGCTATGAATACTTCCTTCTGGGGACCGTGCTTGACACTGAGTCCATGGGTACAGGTTTAATCCTGATTGAGGTAGATGACTTCTTTCCGGGGAGGAGGAGAATGGAACCCCAGGATGAAAAGTAAAGCTGTGTGGTGTGCGCGATGTCACCTACCCATGTCGCTAGTGTTTTAGGGTCCTTCAACTACAAAGGTAACCAATGCAGTGTTGTCACCCATGCTAGTAGGCCCTACTAGCTGGGATGTCCCACGAAATACAGCCGCTCCCAATCTGCACATAAACCCTTTATACGCCCGCCGCGGTGGCGTAGTGGTCAGCACGCTCGGCAATTGCGTCAGTAGTTTTAGGTTCGATACTGGACCGAGGTGGGTCGGCTTCTTTCGGGTGAGAGGCCACGAGTGTGCCTTCTTTCGGATGAGAAGTAAAACCGAGGTCCCGTGTGGGTGTACGATGGCGCTTACGAAGGAGCTCGCCCCCTGGCGTCGGTAGCAATCCCCAACGAACACTAGACCGACGATAAATAAGCGTTGGGGTGCAGCTTTGGCCGGAAACCGGCTGCAGAAAAACTATGACCAATATATCGCCCGCCTATGTCCAGTCAGAGGGACAAGATGGGTACCCAACCCTGCCAAAGGCGGAAAAAGGGTTAGGAGTTGCTTTACTTGAGTGAAGTTTACATATTGACCGGCAAAATTTCAATTTACCAGAGCTCACGTCTCCCGGCCCCGGTAAATTATCTTCAGTAGTAAAGAGGCCACCGTTACAAAAGCAACTCCTAACCCTTTTCCCGCCTATGGCAGGGTCGGGTACCCATTTGTCCCTCGGAATGGACACAGGGTGATATATTGGACATAGTTTTTTCTGCAGCCGGTTGCCGGCCAAAGCTGCACCCCTACGCTTATTTATCGTCGGTCTAGTGTTCGTTGGGGAAAGCTACCGACGCCAGGGGGCGAGCTCCTACACCTGGAAATTTTGCCTCATCTACCCGTTGCGTAGTAGAGAGGGTTCTTTTACGTGCAAGCTCCATCGTACACCCACACGGGACCTCGGTTTTACTTCTCATCCGAAAGAAGGCACACTCGCGGCTTCTCTCTCGCCCGAAAGAAGCCGACCCACCATGGTCCAGTATCGAACCTAGAACTACTGGCGTAGTTGCCGAAAAGAGGCCACCGTTAAATAGCCAAATAAATTCGACACCTTGGCAACTTAGGCAACAGAACTTTTAAAAAAAACTACATGGGGGAGGGGCGACCAATGATCTACAAAGGGTGGCTTTACTTAAAGGGACACCATTACACCGACAGCTTGAGACCGGTCATCTACCTACGAGCTATCGTGAGGCGAAGAAATACCTCTATGACGTACGAGCGACGTGTACGTCACTAAACCGGGTTCGAACCGGTGTTCAAAAGATCCTCCTTAAGTGACGTAGCTTATTCAACCCGTAAGCAAAGAAAAAGAAAGAACTTAAGAAAGAAATCGTCGGTACATATACACGGACGAGAGAGTAAAAAAAAATTTCCGGCCCTTCTTTTGTCAGTAAAGGAAAACCTCCTCCCCTAGACATAGGCACCATAAAAAATGCCGACGACGACAAGAGGGGCTGTTATTTTTAAAATCTAAGATGCCATTTTCCCCATGACCTAAATAACGGGATACACACGCACAGGTGAAAAAGATGAGAGAAAACAACACAGTGCACTGAACTGACATTTTGAAGACAAATTCTCTATGCACCCCCCCACACACACACACCAACCTCACCCCTGGCCTTCTCACTGTTACACCACCCATTATTATCATCATTAGCACCACCTTAAAAATTCAATGTTTTCAAAAACTTTCTCTTCAAAATTTCCCTCACCTTCTCGTGACTTTACTCATCACCACAGTTTTGGGGAATGGATCCTCCTTCTCCTCCTCCAGCAGCAGCAGCAACAACAACAACCACCCCTCACTCCTTCGTGTCCTTGAATATTGATCATGTATCGATTTCCATATCGATAAACATCTCTCACCCACACAAAACACACTGGCCTATGCTTTCTGAAACCCGCGTCCCATTGATTGAAACCATACTCCTCAAATTATTTATTCATTATTATTATGAATCTAAGAGATTAATAGGCTTAAATATGATGTAGTTGGCGGGCCGCGATTAAAACGACGGGGTCCAGGAGGTCATTGGAATGGGAACCAAGCTCAAACAATTCCAAGTCCTCCTCCGCCACCACGTGCACCGATGTGGGCAACGAGTCCTTGAAGCAGATCATTGACTGTCCATCCTTAGGATTACGAGAAAACAATTGTCTCATTTTACTAAAAAAGGAAAATTACCATTAAGTAGACAGAGGCCAGGGCCGAGGACCGAACCGATGACTTTAAATTAATTCAGGTGGTGGTTGGCAATAAAGTGTCACTGGCACCAAGAAGGGCTTATTATATACAGCGAATTATTACATCAGACGCTGGATAGAGCAAAGAACCAATTATAAAAGTTTCACCTGTAGATTACAGCTCGTTAAGGAGGAGGAGGAGGAAAGAGGGGGGGTGGGGGTGAAGGGGGAGGAAGGTGGCCATCAAGGTGTGCTCGCTAGTGCACTAGCCCAACGATATTCAGTATACAGTCAAAGAACAAGTCAGTGGTTGGCAGTGAATGAGTGAGCAAGGAGCATTAACTATTGTCCCGTGTCCTGCCCCAAAACAAAATTTCCTCACAATCACAATCAAAACTCGTCAGTTTTTGGCAAATTTTCAAGGTGAAAGAATTTATTCGTAGTTGTTGATTTCTCGTTTCTCCCCCCAACTCTCTTCTGTTCAAATGGGAGTTTTAATTGCGTGACTCATTTTTATGCGCACTTACAAAACTACAAGGCCAAACGTATATATTCCGAAACGGGACATTAACAAATGTGCCTCTTTAACATCCAATTGAATGGGGAGGGGAGATAGGGATGAAACTGGACAGGGAGGGTAACAAATACCGTATAGTTACCAAGTTTCACCCTTTAAGCTTCTCCGCCACTATGAAACCTTTTCTACAGGTGTGTAAAACAAGCAGGACCATTGTCAACCGTCCCAACATCAACAGCCTGATGCATGTGTTTTTCCTTTCTCTTCTCGTCACCACCACCACCACCACCACATTTCCAGAAATCTCCTTCACCATGTGATTGGTTCATGTCATCATGATGCAATATTCACCCTGAGCGAAGACAGGCGCATTCGATAAGTAACTGAAAAATTCAAAAGATGGGGTGGGTACGTAAGATCGCTGTTGCAGATGCACAAATCTGCGAATGGCGCATGAAACCCATTTTTTTGGGAGGTTTCCAGTGAAGGCCTGACTAAATGCCAGACCATCATTATTTATGACGACGCACACACACATAGTTTGGCATTCGAGTTGAGAAAAAGGATTAAGTGACAGAAACGTGCCACTCGTGCAGAAATCGCATACACTGGACATCCCTCGTCCCTCGCTCAAGGAAAGCAACCAACCGCTCACCCCTATCACTTAAACGGACTCTTCATTTCGGGGAAAACAACAACAGAACCTGTTAAAACACGCTCATTCATTCTTACGGATATAATAAGGCCTGTTAACTCCTAAATCTATACGGGACAGTGACAATGTTGAAGACGACTACCAACGCTACAAATCACTAGGAGGAAATGACCCTTTTGGGATAAACCACCTGGTCTTTCAACTTACAAGGACTTGTGGAGTATCCAGGAAAAAAAAAACGCCCTTTGAGTGCGACGCTGAGAGATTCATTGATGCCAAATTGCCAATCAACTTCTCCAATTACGTCATTCAAGTACTTAACGGGGAGTTTAACCTATCCCACAAACAATTACTCCTCCTCCCTCTGTCTCTCATCTAAGAGCCCAATACCCTTGGTCACTCCTTCCTCTCCTCCTCTACCTCTGAGCTCACTCACTCTTCCACGCCAATTTCAGATATAAGACTCAACTTCAAGCCACCGTCGATGATACGGCCAGTGGACATCGTATCATCATCTCTGGTCACACACTGTTAACTCCAAGGAAACTAATCCATTCAAGATGACCATCAAGATGGCAACAAACAGTGGTAGTACACCTAACAAGAAAATGTGCTATCGTGCCACTGCTGTGCCTTCAGTTCATCTCCTTTTTTACACCTGCATCATTCTGGTGGTCAGTGTTCGACTGGTATCAACTTCTACCAATTCCACGTCGGTCAACACCACGAACACCATAGAGAACGAAACGCACTACCTTACAGTAAACAGCCTAGTGAATGGGGGAGGACGGCAAAATCTTACCCATCTTCGAAAATTCATCTACCATCACAATCCACCAGAATCACTTGAAGAGCACACCCGGCAGATCAATAACAGCAAGACACTGCCAGGTTCAACAACTTGGGATACGATAGTAGGACGATGGCCAAAAGACTTTCCAATCAACGACGGTCATTCGTTCTTCCAACAACTCGGATCTTCCAAGTCATCACAAATCTGCAACAACCATACTAAAATATTCTTGAAGGAAATTAGAAATATGGAGCCCTGGGCAATTCAAAGTAAGATAACCTTTAATTCTTTGCCTTTCACTTAGAATCTGTTTCGGGTTGGTCACCAACCTTCCTTTACTGCAAACTGCACTTCCTGTCACGTTCAAGACTATCTTTTATCTCTTTCGTCCTGTTCTTCAATAATGGCACCAACACACTGTTTTTATTGTCAATTGCCGAATTTCGGATTGTCTGAAAACATGCCAACAAGCTGTTACACGTTTGATCTTTGCTGAGGAAAAGGAGGGGGGGGGGCAGAATCGCCACCCTGTCATATCTTTTCGGCTCCTTACTGTTTTCAGTAAAAAAAAAAAGCTTTTCCAGAATTATTGACCAAAATAATGTTGACAGCATAAAGAACTTTCAAGGCAAATCAAGTTTCATTCACACTGGTTTTAACTATCATTGACATGGATTCTCCGTGATAATAATCATTAGTAGGTCAATTTTAAAAAGCGGGCATATCTCTGCACCCAGATAAAGATGGTAGAATGAGAACCAGCTGATGAACTTTGCCCTTTCCTCATCACAACATCCTCTCAGACCACTCCGCATCATCATCATTATCACTATCACGCGTGCTTGAAATACGGTATATGATACCTTGTTTGATAAAACAAAGATGGAAAAGTCGAAGAGGGGGTAAAAAAAAAAACCACAACCAAAATATTTTAGGCTAGCTGAAGAGGACAAAAGGAGATCCAGTTAGGTGGCAAAAGAAAAGCAGGACGTACACTGCGAGAGAAGAGGGCATTCGTCAACATTGGCATACTTGCTCACTTGAATTATATACATGTATCTCATTACATGGTGACGGAAACAGTATATACACTTTGGGATCAATTGTAGGGCATGTCAAAAACATGGGGACATGTGGGGAGTGCCGGCGAGTGGTACCGTAAAATTAGGGAACAGAAAACAGGGAATTGACTAAAAGAGAAGTAAGAGACTGAAAATTATAGCGTAACCGAAAACCTCATTAACATACAAGTTGGACCTCATTTTCTACTTTATCAGAGACCTTAATAAGAAAGAGTACAGTTAAATGATTGAGGTTGTGTCACTGAACTTTTGGACTCTCCCTGAAAATGGAGACGAAGGGGGTGGTTACCAACAGCGTAACATGTGATAGCCAGAAGGAGGTCCTAAAACCTACGTTAAACAAAACTAAATATTAATGATAGTCTTGCGGTCGGGATCGACCTTGCACACTCTACCTCATGGAGCAAGACGTACTTTAAAAACACCACGACCATGTGACAGGCGCTAACAGCCCTGGGAGCGGCGAATTGCGTTGGACACACCAGTCCTCGTCTGATCACTGAAGTTAAGCAGCGCAACCCCAGCTAGTACTGACATGGGTGGCCGCTTGGGAAAACTGGGTACCGCTAGTATCCAAAAATCGTCGCATTAGTGTAGTGTCTGTGCAGTCTCTGCATCAGAACTACACTATGGACGGGGCTCTAATGACCTTGTAGTTGAAGGGCCCTAAAACACAAACAAACAACAACAACAACAAAGCCAACAGCCCTATTCAGATCCGGTACTGTTGTAGTATACTGACAACAGTACCGGATCTGATTAGGTGCAAGTCGTTTACATCTAGTAACATCTTTCTCTTACTCTCCACCTTACAATCTCCTTCTGAAGCAGTGAAGTTACTATGATTTGGTGCCTTGGATATCCGAGACTAAAACTTTTAATTTTTGCTTTACATTTCTTTACCCTTCCTTTTCTGTGCTCCCCAAATCCCCATTTTGTCCTCACAGTGTTGGACGCTACAGGAAAGATTCCTAGCAACATATTAAAAGTAAATCTCGCTTGGTGGGGGAGTCTATCGGAATGTATTTCCACCAAAGCCATCCTCAATACCACCAAATATCCAGGTGTACAACCCAGGTTCACGGGGCAGTACTGTACGGTATCCCTACAAGTTTACCCTGACAGCGTCAGCAAGAAAAACAGCAGTGCCAGTAATGCAATCAAAATTGCTTTGGTAAATATTGTTGTGCTCGTGTGAAGGTACCTTATTAAATACCTGATACTATTTAAGAAAGGTGTTCATTTGCAGGGCATCTTGGGAAAATTCAATTTAACACTTCCAGGAAATTCGCCGATTGGTGTCAGCCTTGGATTATGCCTCCCGTCCACATGCACGGAAAACGACGTCGAAGCCAACGTTCAAAATTGTAATAATAATAATAATAATAACATTTAAAGTCACATGCCACCCACTGTCCCGCTTCAATGTGTACGATGTTGTCTTGCAGTTATGGATTATTTAGATACTGCAGCCAAGGCTGAAGTTCAAGCCTGCTATTCAGAAGAGAAACATAACACCCTAGACACGGCCACGATTGTCGTCATGTAAGTTTTCCCTTTTCTGAGCATAGTGTCGATATCAGGGACACTAGAGGCAACCATGCATGATAGTTTTTCATCCTGTAAAATGGCAAACCCTCAATGTCACTCCTTGAAGATACTTCTGGCACTTGCTGCTGTGTTGACAATCAACGGGATTACATTGTCACATGACTAATTTGCATATTTTTCCTATTTGACCAGTTCTCTTTGGTGTGCTTTTGGACTCCTGGTGGTCATAGGTACTCTATACGAAATCCTACACAAGATGACCACCACAACATGGTGGGAGGTGAAACGCATAATGTCCAGAACAGACCGCCTACCAATATCAGCGTCTTTGACTCCTATTACTTACACAGAATCTCGTGAAAGCCTTGACAACAGCAAAAAACCAGGTGAGTAGTGCCAGTACAATGCGCAGGCTGAGCGGCCACTTGCCAGGGAGACAACTGTTTTTAGTTAATCGGAAGGTGTCATGTCTTATGGCCCTTCAGGTGAGTCCTCAATTTGCAAAACTATAAATGACCCTTTAACCCTGCAATGCTACTGTTCGAAAATGACCCCCATTATGCTACACAGGGGTACAGGTGTACCCCAATTTCAAACCCAGTTCTCCATACTTAACAATGAATTTATTGCATTTACAGTGCAATCTTATGAAAGAATAATTCAATCAGTGATCAGAAACATAGAAAAAGTATCATTTTAATCAGCAATTTAAAGAATATGGATATTTTGCCCTTTATGCGCCGAGAATGGCTTTTCCTGCAAGGCGTGAAAGCTTTCAATGCAATTCCTATGGCCATTTAAACATTACACAAATGCTACACAGGGGTACAGGAGTACCCCACCCATCATTATTTGAATAATGAAAAGCAATTAACCACCAATCTGTGACCTATCAGAAAGTTCTACATACCATGTGAAAATACAGTGAATCCCATTGTGCCAGGGTCACCCACAGAGAAGACAGAGGAAAAAGAAAAACCCTGGGGTACACCAGTACCCCTGTGTAGCAATGGAGGGTTAAGTAATATGAAAGGACCTTTTCCTACTTTTTTTTTAGGTAGGTTCGCTAGTGCCCTGCATTCATTTTCATTCACCTCCAACGCAAGGCACATCCTCAACGTGGATGATGTCAAGGAAAACCTCAGCGTGTTGCACGGCTTGCGGTTTCTTACCATGTCTTGGATCATCCTAGGACACACTTATTTCGTGGGATTCTTGAGTACACCCATGTGGGGTACGTACAGAATGTGAAATCAACCACTGCTCTTGAAGGCGGAGGAGACATAAAAAGCACTGCTTCAGAATTTAAAACATATTCTGCCTACGACCTGCTGTGTTTTCCAGATAACGTCATTGATTTCTACTTCCTCGCCAAAGATTTCGCATTTCAAGTCGTTGCGAAAGGAATTCTCGGAGTGGACACTTTCTTATTTTTGAGGTGCTAATCATATCTTTAAAAATACAAAGAAGTATACTCCGATTTAGAGAATTCTTCTCCTTTGAAATAAAAACAAAAACTGAATTAACGTCATAATAGTGGCCTGCTAGTGGTGTATGTGGCTCTCAAGAAAATCAGGGCCTCCGGCGGCCGATTCAACCTACTTACATTTTATGTCCATCGTCTTATCAGGTGAGTAAATTATCCTATTTTAAAGATTCGCAAAGTGTCTTAATTAGAAATTCTGCATAGGCTACTTTCACTTACAGCAACTTTAATTCATCATCCTTTTTTCGGGGATGGGAACTTTTCTTTTTAAAGGATATCACCCGTCTACATGATGACCATAGCGTGGGTGGCTGGTCCATCCGATTACTTGTCGACTGGTGGTCCTTTATGGAACGATGTGACCCGCTACAAAATGGACTGTCATCACACGTGGTGGAAAAGTCTTTTATACATTAGCAACTTTGGAAATACGACTAACATGGTAAGTAAACATTTTTGACGCCATTACTATCGCTCAGTTCACAAGGCAGGTCGACGTCAAGAAAATAACAGCGCTCTTACAAGCTATCTTGCTGGCCATTCTAAAGTACTTCCCTGATCGTCATCATCACACCCTTAGTCCGTCTGCAGCGGGGTTGGGGGCAGTGGCGTCGCTACGGGGGTGTGGGCCGCACCGGGTGACGCCACTGGTCAGGGGTGCGGGTTCTTATCCTCCACCCTGCACGCCTCCATGTCCCTTTGCACCACTTGCTCCCACGTTCGTTTCGGTCTTCCCCTACTCCTAGTGCCCGCAATCACCTGCGGTCCCATAATGAACCTAAAAGTTCTTCTTCACCCTCCTCATCACATGCTCATACCACCTCAGCCGATTTTCCCCTCATTTTTTTGTGATGTTTCCCACCCCCAAGCTACCTCTAATGTAATTGTTTCCGACTCTGTCTGGCCCTAATGACCATTGAAGTTGATGGGCCCGAAAACACGAACAAACATCCGACTCTGCCGGCTCGCGACGCTCCAGTCATGTAGCGTAGCATTCGCATCTCAACCACTTGCATTCTCCTTTCATGGTTCTTCTTAGCTGCCCAACACTCTGAGCCATACAACATAGCGGGCCTAACGGCCGTTCTGTAAACTTTGCCTTTTAACTTTAATGGGACCCGGAAGTCACACGGGACTCCACTTGCTTGCCTCCACTTCAGCCATCCTGCATTAATCCTATAGGTCACGTCAGAGTCTATTTCCCCATTACTTTGAAAAACGGATCCTAAATAACGAGATTCTTGAGCCACTGGTATCACCTCATCCCCACGACGGATCTCACTCCCTTGCCCCTGGCCACTCCAATCGAAAGCTAGGTACTCTGTCTTCTTCATGTTCACCTTTAGGCTCTCTCTTCCCATTGCTGTTTTAATGTCTTGTAGGCCCCCCAACCTGCACATAGAAGCGGGCAGTATTTCCCCATGCAGTCCTCACCCTAACGATGGACCCATCATACATATCCTGCACTATCCTAATATGGCCTTAGTCCACCCCTTTCTTTCTTAAAAGCACTGAGCGGACTGAAAAGAAACTAGGCTGCATACTGTGGAAAGATTGCGCAGAATGCACGGTGTGGGTCAGTCCCTACATTCTTACAAAAGGCGGCATAAAGCCTCTTAATGAGCCGTCTGTCCTAATCTTCCTAGAAGAACAAAACGCCGGAGGGAAGTGTCCGGCCTGATTTCAAGCTGACCCATCGCATTCCTGAAAAAAAATAACTAATATACTGTGTTTCAGTGTGTTCCACATTCCTGGTACATATCTATGGATACCCAGTTTTACGTCATCACGCCTCTGTTGCTCTATCCACTGTACAGGTAGGTTGCGAAGCAAACAAGGAACGATACTATCACCTGACAAACCAATCGACATGCTATTTGACCGTTATACTGACCGACCTGGCGGTCACTTTTTTCATTGATAGGTTTCCACAACTAGGAATTTCTCTAGTTATTTTACTTATCAGCGCTTCCTGCATCGCTACTGGAGTCATTTCTTACGTCATGCACCTACCATCATCTTCATTAATAGCAACAGTGTAAACGTTTTTTCTTTATTAACCCCTTCTCTTGGTGACCACCCAAGGTGTCATCTCATTACAAACTGACCACCACTAACTAATCAACTAATATATCACCATATGTTGCAGCCCACTACAACAACGAATTGATTATTCAGTTGCAATGTATATCAAGCCTTATTGCCGGTTCGGTCCCTACGGTATTGGAATGATAGTTGGATATCTATTACTGAAGGATGATCTGAAAACCAAAATTAAACCGGTCTGTGTCCTACGGCCTGCGCCACATTTTAACGTTTTTTCGGATATTGTGCCTTTTCTGTAGGCTCAAGTTCTTTGCAATTTTTATTTTCAGTCAATTGCGTGTTTATTATGGGGACTGACTGCCGTCTGTAATCTGTCCACGCTGTACGGCACTTTCGGTCATTTCATCAGCCCCACAGAACCGTCAATTTTAGCAAGTGCCATCTACAATGCTCTTTCTGGGACAGTATGGTCAATGGGACTCGGCTGGGTGACCTACGCTTGCATCGTTGGTTATGGAGGTAGTATTAGAGGGCACCATCCACGGTAACTCGATGAATTTCTACTGACTGGTTCCTCGTTTTTCCTGTTGGTTTCTTTTAAGGTTTCGTCAATACTCTCCTTGGTTGGAAAGGATGGATACCCTTGAGTCGACTCACTTACTGTGCCTACCTGTTGCACATGATTATTTTGTATACATTTTTTGATAGCCGAGAAAGCAAATTACATTTCGATCACACTATCATGGTAATTGGGTACTTAATATCTAATTAGTAGCAGTTTCCATTTGCTCGTCAATCTTTCTTTGGTAAAGCTGTTAAGAAAAAAAAAGCCCCTGAATTCTTGCAAATGATTATTCAACAGGTTACCTTCTACTTTGGAGCTTTAGTTACCACCTATGGATTATCATTTCTGTTTTCGTTAATGTTTGAAGCGCCTTTCATTCGACTAGAAAAAGTTTTTACTGATAACCAGACAAAGGTAAATCCAATCAGCGAACTACTCTTGGGTCCAAGATACAATCACTATCACCCCCTCCATCATTTGGGACACCTCCGCTTGTCACATGTTCAATACACCAAAATGTTGTCACCAATTTGATTATCATTTTCTTTAGAAATAAAGGTACTTGCCTCATTTAATAAACTAATTATTATTTTTGTAGGACAAGGAACGAAATGGTATTTCAGTGGTCAAGTAATTTCCGACGACATCTTTTTGACAAAAGTACTCAAGAAAAAACCCTACTATGTAATTATAAATGTAATTAAAACTTATTGAAAAACGAGAAGAAGAGGTTGTTCTGCGTATATGGTGTCCTCCAAAATGCGCTATTAAATACCAACATGACTTAAATAGATGAGTTCCAAAAAAATGATCATTTGTTTACTAACAAACCTCACTATTATTTCAAGTTCAATATACAATCACTGATAACGTACATGTATTTACAAAATATACAGAATCAATGATTCAAAAATAAAAAAGACACAGAATGAACACTATTTTTAAAATGCAGTTTCAAAAAAAAAACAAAAAAAAAAGAGAAACAACAAAAAAATGTGAGCAGACGAGAAAAATGGGAGGCTAAGTAGTCACTAATCAGGATCGAAAACTTTGTGGATGAAATATATAATGCATGAAAATGATATGATGCCCAAAAAGATTCGAACATCACAAAGAATGGCAAAAAGCTCAGAACCATGGTCATCTTCTAGTAGAAAACGTAGGTCAACGTGGTGAAGAGGAGAGGAAATTAAATCCAAAAGAAAAAAAAAATAAGACATGAATGGCATGTAAAAGAAAGACAAGAAAACAACGATGAAAAAAACAAAACAAAAATCAATTCTAAGAAGTATCAGAAAATGAAATTATGAGCAGCAATAAAAAACTAAAACGATGGTACCCCGTCTTATTTAAATAGCCAGTCAAAGTTCGACTGCAATTTATACATATACATATATATATATACATATATTTATATATTTTTTAAAAGTACACAAATACATTTATAATTAATAATGTACTTTTTTTTTGTTGTCTGCTTCGTACATTTTTGTCACAAAACTCAAAAACTGACAAAACAAAAACAACTTTGGTGAGTTGTAGAGAAGGAAAGGGTTGAAAGAGTAAAATGAACGCTACTGCTAAACAAATGATGATGATGATGATGTAGAATAATAATTAATAATGAGTGGAAATGTAGTCAAAACCTCAAGTACAGGTGGTGATAACAGTTCCTTTAAAATGACGATTTTTTTTCTTAGAATTATATTATTTGTACAAGATAAAAGAAGGAAGAGGGAAGGGGTAAAAGGTGGAGGCCTTAAAGTGACAGAGAGGAGTAAAGAAAGGTTAAAAAATAAGTTTGAATGCCAAATGAATGGGGGGAAAACAAAAAATAATATAAAAAGCAAATTAGCTTTTTTTTCACTTGTGCTCTTACTATACACGCATTCACACTATATTACAATCCTTCCTAGTACTGTTAAAGAAGCTATATATATATATATATATATATATATCTCAGAATTTTTAGAGATCTCTTGTCATTATCGACCATAGTAATAAAAAAAATTGAAATATTGGGTTACCACAGCTCACTTAATGGACCACTCCTCCACTAACACAATTGCATTTGCAAGTAACCCAAAGGAAATTTAACACTGAACGTCAAGCACAGCGTCTAATGTAGAAAAATGATGAATTGGTAGAGGATAAAAATCTTATTACACCATCAAACACCCTGAATAGTAATACAATAGGGTGCTCCAAATAGGATCATCGTTGAGGTATTAACGGATCTTCCATTGTTATAGACAGAAAAAAAAGTTAGTGAAGCTAAGTGAATCTAATCCATACATGCCACTTTCTTAATTGATTATACGAGGAATAATCTAAACTGCTCCTAAAATGATGAAAAGACGCCTGATTCTAAACCTAGCAGCAGCCATTTGCAAAGAGTAAACATTTCACTTACCAAGTTTTGAAAGCTTTTGTTCCAAACTTTTGTTAAAAAAAGAGGGAAGGGGGCTCATAACCTCACAAACATTCATCAGGTTACTAAATTAACGGTAATGGTCTTAAGAACTTAAAACATTTCTTCGTAAAATTAATTTTCAACGCGTCAAAATAACATATTTAGAGAACGAGAAGAACATTCTTTTTCGAACAACGACAATGTCGCAACTCGGATGGAATGCGGCGCTTCCTTCGAGTTCGATTTTAATTGTAGAACGAACGACAATGGAAGAAAAACAAAATACCATCCTCTGGGATGAAGAAATTATTATTTACAACGGTGGTGCCTGAAATTATAGCAAAATTAAACCAAATCATGGATATTAAAATGCATCACGGAGAACTAGCTATTCCTGTCACATTCACCGCGCGGATTGATTTAATTAAAAAACCCACAATTTCGTATTCATCAATGCACCCTAGAACACGTTAAAAAAACACAATCGAATAACAGAAATTAAAATGGCATTCATGGATTAAAACACTCACATCTATACTAACTGAAATCTCAAATATAAAATTTTGTTTCAACAGGGTCATGAAAAGAAAATCGCGATGGAAACCTGTGCATGAATTTCCTTTTAAGTGACAATGAAACAAACACACAAATCTTTACCTGATCAATCTTAACAGATGAGTATTCGTCTCTTTCTTTTTTTTTTTTGTTAAACTTTAAAAGGAATTTTCTGAAGAATTATGATGAGTAGTTAACAGCATAATGGATAAAGGAGAGACGAGGTTTAAACTATGAGAGGAAGAAAAATCGTTAGGAAATATGAGGAAAAAGAAATTATCAAACAAGATAGGGGACAAAGAGGAGGAGGGGAAGGGAACAAGGAAGAGAAGAAGAAATGTCTCTACAAAACAATTATATTACAGTGTTTCAATAAAGTTATAATATCTTTCAGTAGTCCGCAATCTACTTAATTTACACAACAAACCTAATAAAAACGTCATAAGAAGACGTTCCTCTTACTAGTTAGCCTAGCCTCACACGTCTTCAAAACAATTCAAGAAAAACAGACATTACAAGGGATGGGATAATGAAGCCAAAGAGTAGAGTAGAATAATGCAATGAATCACAAAAGATGATAATGAATGATGGCAGCTATGAAAAATGGATGAACATGAATCTTATTTTTTTTTTTATAACAGACATCACAGATGACAAAGAATGTGAGGGAGAAAATGAGAGAAAAGACAAGGAAGAGAAGAGAGAGAGAGACACAGACAAGACATACAAATAGGGAAAAGACACAAGCCTACAGCATAATTACTAACATTTAAGTTTTTTTGATATCACAATGCCGCGTGAAAATGCAGCAACACACATCTACAAGGAGGAAAAAATGAATTTAACCTCGCCTGAGTCCAAGTCATCAGTGTACAAGTACGTGACAACTTTTTGCCATTCATATAGTTTTATATATTTATATAGATATATATATGTATAGAGAAAGAGAGAAGGAGAGGGATGTCTTTTTCTTGTGTCTTTCTTATCAAAATAGTTACTTCCTTCCTGTGTACCTCTCAATGATGTATTTTTGTCTTCAAACACATTAAGGGCCCAACGTTTAAATGACGACGACGACGATGACGTGCAAAAAGGTTGAACAAAATAAATGGCAACGATGAATTGGAGAAATATGGACTGGAAACAAAAATCATTTAGAGGCTCACTGACAGCGAGAGAGAGAGAGAGAGAGAGGGAGAAAGAGACAGTCGAGGTGGGCACACACTTCCTCTTCAGTAGTAGCAGTTAACACCAAGTAAGGACACTGCATGCAAAGAAAACGACGACAAGCCATTTAAATTAAGGAGCACGCATTCAAGTGTTCACAAATGGCAACTGCGGGTCATCATTCATCACGAGTGGACAATAATCTGGGATCGCAGTGTCTGTTTGTTTTTTTTTTTTTGAAGTTCTCATCAAAGAGACAAACAGAGAGGGATAGAGAGAGAGAAAGAGGAAAAGTAATAATAGATTGGACTATTTATGTCTTGATTTTTTTTTCTTTTCATTTTGCTCACTCATTGACGAACAAGAACTTGAGAGCAACAAAGAAATATATATTTTTCTAGACCAATATTGATTATATTCCTCTATATTCTTTCACAATTGCTTCTTCGCGACATTGCAACCTGGACCACACTTAACTCGTGTGCAGCTGATCAACACTCTCTGAGAGGGTGTCCAGATATGCAGAGATATGCACAGCAGCAGCAAGTGTAGCACAAACACCACACACCTTCATGGCGACGGTGTCGAAAGCTGCGTTTTGTTTTTACCTTTGTGCGATACGACGAAGGTCGAGACTCGGTTACACCTCGTCTGTGTTTTTTTCGTCTTGCTTTTCTGTTCTTCTTCTTCTTTCAGCAAATATTTTTATCAGACAGTAGCAATGACGATTAGCAAATGAGCAATATCGGTGACACTATGTAGCAAATCTGGAGCAATTCGGTTCAGATTTTCGTTGGAGAATTCGCAAGATGGAAAAATGTGTACTACATATGCCGGCTACAAAAGACAAAAGATAACGACGACACACCAGGGAATGAGTAAGGGGGCCAATGCTGATTAAAAAAAGGCACATTTTACAACAAAACTGCTTACCTGTTGAGAGCCTGGAGCTGCAACGTTTACTATTCCAGCAGCTTGTTTCTGTTGGAGATAAGTGATGAATCCATGTTTCAGATTGTTGGACTGCTGAAGGACATCCATGTGATCCCGACCACAAGGCAGTGCCAACAGCATACAATGTTCTCGTTCCATCTTAAGAGAATGGAAAGACAACTTGTAAGACAGTTCAATAAAACTTAATAGCCGAATAAGAAAAAGACAAATGGCACTACTAACCTGCATTCGCCTTGCTACACCCTCGAGTTGAGTCTGTTCTAACCTCATTCTTTGGGCAATACGCAGTGGAGGAGTTCCACCTTCACTAAAAGCAGGGAGTGATGCCCCTGCCACTAGTGGATTTCCAGACACAAAGTGCATCTGAACGACGGCTTGATCATTCTTTAGCGCCAGAAGACCCTGCCACATAATCGGATACCTCTGCAAGAAGAAAACGTTGGCGATTTGTACAATCGAAAGGAAGGAATCTGTCAAAGGGAGGTGCCACAAATCAAAATGATAGTTCTTACCTGTAAGAGCATGAGTAACGAATCGCCCTGTGGTGGTACTTGGCTAGCATGAGGTGGAGTTTGAAGCTGAACTCTAGGCTGAGTCACGTTGTGAACCATGCCTTGGGATACGGGGTGTTGAGGTGCTTCTGAGCCTGGTTGGGGCATAAGATGGATACCACCTGTAGGTGGAAGAATTTGACCCGCTGGTGAGTGTTGTTGTTGAGCGGTAGATGGTGGAGGTGGATTGGAGATCACAGTTAGTCGTGAATGAGCTGGTGGTGGCGATACGGTACGCATCATGTTTTGTACTGGAGATCTGGTCTTTTGAGGTCTGGAATGTGCCTCTGGTGGTCGAGAGTCAATTCTCGACGTGACTTTGTCCTGTTTGAGTTGGGTCAACGATCTATGTGACGACGATTGTGGCTGCTGCGTCTGTGATGGTTGGACATGTGATCCCTGATGATAGGCAGATGTCGGAGGACCTCTTAGTTGTTGAGACGGTGCCATATCCAAGACGTGGCCAACATTTGGATGTTGTGGAAGGTGACCTGGATTTTCAGTTACCGCTTTAGTATCTAACGGACTGCTGCGTGAAGGTGGTACTTGAGAGGTCAATTTTTGTAATTGTTGTGGAATGTGACGTCCAGATGTAGGTGTTTGTTGTGGGTCTGATGGCAGTCCAAGAAGGGCTTCCTGTTGATAAGCGCTGGTAGCAGCGTTGTTAACGGGAGTGCGGGCCTGACTTTGGTTGTAAACGTTAGCCAGTGCAGGAGAGTCAGTAGTTCGATCATGAGGAGATGCTGCCACTAAGCTACCATGAGTACGCTGGAATTGGGATACCACCACTCCACTCTGAAACTGAGTTTGGTTCTGATGTAGACCAGCAGTGGCCGTGCAAGGTGGAACCCCTTTTCCTCGAGAAGATGTCATAGTTTCTATCATCTGTTGTTGCTGTTGTGACTGTTGCTGTTGATGTGGTTGCTGGAGAGTCGTCATGATGTCCACACCAGAAGTAGGAGCTGTTTGTCGTCTGTTTTCCCTCAACACTTCTTCTCTGCAAGAATGTTCTCCTGCTGAGGATTTTTCTTCCTTGACCATTCCAGCGATATCAGAGGTCGTCTGCTGCTGGACTTTGCCAGGACATATAGTCTGAACCTTGGCTTCAGGTTTAATGTCCAGTCTAGAATCCGCATGACGAACTCCAACGAATGCCATCCGGTTTCCAATGCCTTGCATTGCTGCAGCTCTCGCCTCTTGCTGCGCCCTAAGTTCTGGATGCAGTGCTGCATAATGGGGATGGGCGTACACTAGCTGTTGGTGGACGAAGGCAGGCATATCTGATGGATGACGAATGCCTAGATGAGGGTGGTGTGAATGTACGACAAGCGGCGACTGACTTGGATGACGCAGATGGAGTCCAATATCATTCTGTGACGTTAAAGATGGATGATTGGGAGGTGTAGGAGTATGTGGAGGAGTCGGATTTCCCAATCTGGCAGCCATATCAGGATGAACAGACACCGGTGTCCCAGGTCTAACTAACTGGCCAGACATCATCTGCTGACCGCCATGATGGCCAGAAAGGTAATCCTTGTGCTGTTGAACAACGTATTGCGGGTTCTGTAATAGTTCTGCAATGGTGACGCCACCAGCCGCTGTTGGACCATAAGTATGCTAAAAGGACAAGTAAAAAAAAAAGTGAGTGAAACCAAGACATCATTGGATAAACAATATTTCTGACTGCGACAAAAGTTACCAGAGCTGCCTCGTACGATGGCATTGCATAGGAAGCTGGCTGAAGCACCACTGGACTGTGTCGGGGTGGAATGGTGCTCTTTGATGACGGTACTCCAATCTGACTCTGTTGCTGGACTTTGGTTACCTGTCCTCCTGGCGACGGCATACCGACGGAACAAGCGACAGGTCCTTGAGAAAGATCTGAATAGGTACTTTCTTGCTGACGAGATTGAACATGACTGACGACAGGGCTCTGTGAAGAACTCGTACTCGAAGGGATGTCTGGAACTGCGATGCGAGAAAGAGGCACTGGCTCCGAGGAGAGCTGCTTGGCAGTTGTTCCTGATACTGATAACTGCTGAGCTTGGCCATGATGTATTTCGGATTTAACCTGAAGTGGCGAGGCGCTCTCTCTTATACCGACTGCTGGGAGACCAGAATTTTTCAAGGCGCTGCTAACTGGAACGTCAGAAGCTGTTCTAGTGGGTGGCGGTAGAGGTGGTGGTGGTACTGACTGTAAAGTTATAAGTTGGTTTAGCACAGGATAATGCATTCTACTAAAATTGAACCTCCTCTATTTGACAATGGAGGCTTTCTGTAGACAAAATGCCACAAGTAGACGTTACTCACATGAATTTTGAGAGACGAACTGGACTTTGAAATTGGTTGAGCAGAAGTCGCCACAGGCAGAGTGACACAGGATACGGGAATTCCTGACGCACTCTCTTTTAAGGCAGCATCTCTGTTGTTGGGTACCGAAATCATTCCGGATTGTTGCAGAGTGACATTGCCCGCTACGCCTTTACCACCAGGGGCTGGTCCATGAGGTACAGAGAGCAAAGGTCGCGGAGAAGGCACCTAACATGAATAACCAACCAACCATAAAGCAAACAATCTTTTCAACTGGCGACAAACAGCAGCAGAACACGGCAAGAGCTAGTAATTCACCTGAGACAGCGGTGGTGGATGAATCCCCTGTTGGGCCAGTGCACCAGTTTTGGCAGGCCATCCTAAAGGTAGTAAGGTTGACATGGGTTGGTTAATATGCATCATCTTTTGTTGACTAGACGTCTGGGAGGTCAACGATCGATGGCTAGACACTGGTGGTGGTGGCGGTCCACTACTGGCCATTCCGCTAACAAGTTTCTGGTCGGAAGACGTCGGTGCTGGCATGGACGACGGAGGGAGAGGTGGCGGCGCCGTACTCGGAGTCAATGGCGGCGGAATGCTAGAAATCGAATTGGCACGTGTCCTGGACGAGTTGTCCACTGGTGGTTCACCCACGAAATTTGATCCAAGAGGTTGGACATGGGGCAATGAATGAGACCTGTAAAGCACCCAAAATATTTAAAGTTGGCACTTCTTTTCTTTTTCCAAGGATCCTCTCCTTAATGTATTAGGTTACTCACCTGCTTCGTGACTGGTGATCATAGCTGACAGTAGTGACTGAAGTAGCCGGCATGGTGGGGATGCAGGATGAAGGTTGGGGATGAGGTTTAGGTGGAGGCTGGGATGTAGTCATTTGGCTGGAGTTAATAGCAACGGGAGTTCTGGTATTTTGTACTGCTTCCGACGTTCGTTCCAGTGAGGTAGTCTGAACGACAGGGGTCTCACTCACAGAATTCAACAACAGCTTCGAAGGAATCAATGGTGGAGGGCAGGGGCGCTCAATGGTGGTCACCAACGGTTTCACTCCAGTAACTGATGACTGCTCAGATGTCACAGCAGCAGCAGCAGTAACAGAAACTGGAAGTTGGAGGCGCCTAGAACGCTGGTCTTCGCTGCCAACAGTTGGGACATACGTTCCTTCTTCAGATTGGCGCACTGGGGTCAAGAAGCCCGTTACTGGATCAACTAGAGCCGTCGGACACGACTCTGGCGTACTAGCACCTCTTCTAGCTCGTTCCACTGACGCATGACTAACTGAAGACGTTGAAATTGGTCCAGCTTTTGGACCAGTTACTGTTGTCGCCACTTTAGGAAGTTCTACTTTCATAACCAGGTGCCCTTGGAGTGCCGATGTTGTAGGCACTATAGTCGACTTATCTGTGATAACTTGGCGTTGGGTGTCTGAAGCAGCACCAAGGGAAACGCATTCTACAGACAATGGTTTTTCGGTGATTTGGGAGATAGATGCCGACAAAGAAGAACCCTCGCCTGGTGTAGAATTTATTGTACTTGCGTCTCCAGAACCCTCATCGACCGGAATCTGGTTATGTTGTTCTTCCTCGACTTGTGAATTTTGATGCTGATGCAATCTTTCTGGTTCTTGACCACTTGGAGACACATCGGGAGGAAGTTTGCCTCCTCCTGCCTCCATACGAGCGATATTACTACGGGTAATCCTGAAAGTGCGCAACGATACAGTTTTCGAATTTTCAGTGCTTCCTATCAGTTCCATGGGAGTAGTCTTGCTGTCAGATGTCGACGACGACGATAAAGATTCCGGGCCACCATAAATGTCAGCATGCGACTCTACTCTAGATGAGGAGTCTCCGTCGTTTGTGCTGGAGGCGGCCATCATGGCTGCCTCTTCAGCCCTAGCCCGGCTGCGCGTTCGTCTGGTCACTACGGTCGACGAATTCTCGCCTTCGCCACTGGTGGCATCCAACTGAATGCGATAGTGACCCTTTACCACATCCTCTATGGTTTCATCCACAGTGGTGCGGTTGGATTTCTCCTGCAACCTTTGTGATTTGCGCGTAGCCGGTCCAGAAGCCCTGCCAGGCGATGGAGAGAGGTGATGATCAACGTACGAGGAGGGAACATCTTCAATTTTAGTCTCCGCGATTCGTAGAGGTGGCTCCTCGCGAGTCTCCACTTTCGGGACGTGGCTGTCCTTATGAGGCGACTTTATAGTGAGTATCAACCTGGGACGATTCCTCTCGATACTGCTTGGTGGTGCTATGATCTCACGCTCCTCTTTCACGTGATGGTCAACAGACCCTGAAGTCGAGGATATCGACACTTGTGAAGATGCAACAACATTGACGACGCCCTCGCCATCGTGAGTGTGACTCATTGTTGGTTCAACGGGAACCACGAATTTCTTGTTATCGTCCGAGTGGTTTCCGTATTTGGACGTCTCGTCCTTACGCTCTTTGCGGTTCTCGAATTCCACGATTCCTTCGTCTTCCTCTTCACGAAACTCGAACACGTCAAACGGGCTCTTTGTTTCCTTAGCCTCTCTGCATAAGTCGGGTACCGCCATTTTGCTGTCCGAAGATCCATGGACACTCATGGTCGATCTTGAAATAGCGTCGCTGTTGACCTTTGATCTCGTCTCCCTCGGATGATGCTCTTCTACGTTCTCTTTGCCTATCGGAGGACCGTCTCCGGTACAGGCAATGCCAACTAACGAGTTTGGGGATACTGCCACAACGCTGCTCTCACTCTTTCGTTTCCTACCACGACGACCTTTCTTCGTTAACTCTGAGACATCTGACTGAAGAGGCTGCTTCTCTGGGATCTTTGCCGTTAACAGGATGTGTGGGTGAGCTGCTGGTGATGGTACAGACGATGTACCACTGGTCGTAACGACAGGGGATGGCAATTGAGTGGGTGGAGGGGACGGAGTGAGGTGAGTAGTGGGAGAAAAATGATGAGCCGAAGACATCAAAGATGACGTGGATGCCTCCGAAACTGTCGCTTCTGTAATGACAGCTCCACACTCTATTTGGATGGACAATGGTCGAAGAAGTTGGTTCGGCACCATCTCATCCCCAGGACGTTCGTCTTCCACTACGGGAGTCGGCAGTGGACTGGCTGGATTCGGTCCTTCGACTTTCTCCTCAGCAGCATTAGCATCTCCACTCTTTCTGTCCACTTCATCCCCAGCACCGCCATCTGAATGTGGAAGTTCTACTGCAGGAAGGCTGCTGACAACTTCCACGTTGTTCTTTTCACATGGTTGCTGCTCTTCAGCAGTGCCATCATCCAACCGTCCACAATCAGTGCTAATGTCCTCTGTCACAGAAGTTTGAGGCATCAAGTCCTCACGCGACCTCTTCGATTCCCGACGTGTTTGTTCTGCCAGAGGAGGACGTCCTCTCTTGCCAACGCCTGCTTGGCGTGAAGAAATCGTCGATATCGAGGAAACAGGCTCCGCATTGAAAGTGTTGGGAGCAACTGCTGCATCGTCGACCACTGGTGGCGATGGAATAGTCATCGAAATCATAATCGGACTTTCGTTTATCTTGATATCCAAACTTGATTCTAAGTGTCTCTTGGGCTTGAGGCGACGTACTCGCCGCGGTTTCAATTCCACGCTGTCCTGAACGGCAGATTCTGGGGTGTCTTGCGAGGTGGCAGAAGTCGCTGGAGGTAGTGGTGATGATGGTGGTGGTGGTGGTACTGCTACTGCTTCAGTTGCACTTTCCTCAACATTGTGTTCAACTTCTGGTTCGCCTATTTCGTCGATACCACGCTCATCGCGAGATTCTTCATCAGCCTGGGGCGCTATTATCAGCCGATCACCTTCCGGCGATGGCAGTGACGGAGACGATGGGCGAGAGGAACTGCAGACGTTCAATGTTGTTGGGACGTCGACAGAGGAGGGCAGAGGTGAAGCTTGTGACGTCAATGTTTCACAACCTTCGGTTATATGCGGATCAGACTCCAAGTGTAACACTGATAGTCCATGGCGACTATTGTCTTCTTCTTCCTCCTCCTCCTCATCTTTGTCCGGCGTCGGTGGTGGGTGTTCGTCAATGATCAACTGATCGCCTTCGGAAGACGGCGTTGTCAACGGTTCCATATCTGGACCCCGTCCGAAGTCTTGATCGAAAGGTTCTAGTTCCGACTCGACAAGAGGTGACGCTGCAATTGAAGATGGTGGACGACTGGGAGAAAGGGCTACCTGTCCAGACGACTGTGCTTCGGAATCATCAATCTCTTCTTTCCGCCTGTAGTCGTCGTCCTGATCTTTAACGGTTCCACTGATGCTCTCACAAGTGTCCAACATGTCTAATCGGAGAAGGGTTTCGTCGTCTTCACGATCGACATCGGGAGCGGAAGTGACTTTGTCGTCTACTTCATCCGCCATTTTGTCACTCGATTCTTCCATCATCGTTGAATGCGACGTATCAAAGCACTCTCCTCCAAATGTTTCCCATAACAGGGCTTTGACAGCATCCTCAGTTTCTTCTTGAGAGATTGCAGGACCCTTGTCATCCGTAATTTCCAGAGGTTCCGTCTCCATTATTGCCTTCTCAGCTTCTGCAATCCTGGAATCGTGATGGTGTTCAATTGGCTGCAGAGCAGCCTCCTCCAAATGTCCAGCTGTTTCCAACAGATCAGGAATTATGTCCTCGAGTTGCGTCTTGGCGTGCTCTTGCTCATTCAAAGGTTGGCCCACGGCACCAACGTCTTCTCGTTCATTATTATCATGGTGATCCGACGCTGGTAAATATTTCAAATCTGAATTGACAACTGCCTGGGGTGGAGATGACGATGGTTCTTCTATCTGAAGGCAAGAAACGTTCTTCACTCCATCCTCAGCAGAATCCGGACTATCCTTTCCAGATATCACCGACGGGCTGGTTGTTGCTCCAACGACGACTTCTTGAAATTCCTTTGGTGCTGCCGTCGTTGTCGTCACCGTCTCGGGTCCTTTGGATTTCTTGGGACGTTCTTCCCTCGATCGCTTACGCTTCTTTCTAGATTTCTTAGATCGCACCTCCATTTTAATATCACCTTCTTTCTGCTGGCTGCAGGTAGTATCGACACTACAACCTGAAGCAGGCAGTTTATCTAGAGACGCTTCTGGGGCGGCATCTAAAGATCCATCATCTTTGAAGTCAAATATGTCGTAAGCCCCGGGGACTGCATGGCCCTGCCGATCTCTCGACGGTGTTGTTTTGCCGAAGGCAGCAGAAGCGGCATGATGGTGGTGATGATGATGGTGATGGTGGTGTTGATTGCTCTGACTAGAGCCCAACCTCTGCTGTTCTGTTTCCGTTCCATACGACGACGATCCTTGGTGGCGACTCAGGGAGCAAGGCGATGGTGATGCATCTCGTCGACATTCTTCCACAGGTTCAACTTCAGACGTGGGTGGTAGTAAATCTTCCTCTTCCTCGATGCCACTCTGAAGTTGCCATTCGAGGGCTTTGACCGCTTCCTCCAGCTGAGAGTACTTATTCCGCGTCACGTAGCTGTCTGCTGCAGATACCGTGGTGGTGGCCTCTGTGCCACAGTCGTACACGTCCTGGATGCCGTAATTATTCTTGTAGTCGAGCCCGACCAGTGGATTTGGCGGTGGAGGCGTGGGAAGTGGATGAGGTAGTGGAGACTCTTTAACGATTGTGATGGGGCTTTCCTTCATTTTCGAATGGTCACCGATGGATTTGGATTTCCGCTTCCTCTCTTTGTTCTTGTCTTTCTTGTTTTTCTTGCGCTTCTCCTCTTTCTTGATGGAATTTGTCGCAGAAGAACTACGTTCAGTATTACACCTGAACGTAAACACCGCAGTTTCAGGATCAGCTTTGGGTGACATCACATCATCACCCAGAAACGCAGGTGAAAGACCCGGAAATGCATCTCTAATTTCATTATTTAGGCCTTCCAACCACGAATCGGTGACGAGTCTAGACTCCGAATAAGGGCCGGTGTTACCGGCACCAGAACAGTCCAGACCTTCATCCGACAAATTGTTATCGTCCCCACATGATGGTCTTGGAGGATGACAGAGACCAACAGCAGCGTCTTGACAGTCGTCATTCTCAGACTTATCTATCTTGCCTTCTTCGACTCCTGTCCACTCCGGCGTTTTGGAGGCGTGAGTCCCACCTGATGACGGGGGAACATCACAACCACCCCCGTCCTCGTCCTCTTCTTCGTCATCGTCTTCATCATCCGATTTTAGGTTGTCCAACCGCTGTATAACCGTTGCCGTCTGTTGGTAATGAGGAGGCGGTTTTTCGGTTGTCGACACTCCAGGATCCTTGCTAACGCTCTTGTTAGCGCTGCTGCTGCTGCTGGAACGTCCTTTGGACTTATCGCCGCTGCTGGTCTTATCGTCCTTGGAACCTTTACTACTCTTGCGTTTCTTGGTAATGGTAGACGAAGAATCTTTTGCCATTACCGTTCTGATGTCATCGTCTGAAGAATCCGCTATTTTTGGCGCCTTGGTCTTTTTCTTCTCCTTCTTTATTGGTTTGGAATTCGACGACGATGATACGTTAGGTGGCATTGGCTTGGAGCTTTTTCCGGAAAAATCCACGTCAGGAATAGTAGCAGAGTCATTGCGTTGTTGTTGTTGGTGGTGGTGGTGCTGTTCCTTGGGGGTATCCTTGAGTAGCACAGTTGACGACGACGAAGATGACAAATGTCTGGAGGCAGCTGGTGATCGCTTGGCTGGTACAGGCGGCGGATCGGAATCCGAAGTCTCATCTTGCTTCACTGGTAGACGAGGACGTTCCTGGTACTGCTGCTGTTGATGATGACGTCGGGAGTCCGTCAACGTTTTCACTTTCTTGCACTTGACGGGCTTCGAGGAAGATGA
>JAAFCE010001036.1:46487122-46513609 GCA_013389805.1 Trigoniulus corallinus | reverse complement strand
CCTGGATTCTGATCCCAAAACTACGCCATCGTCCTCATCGCTGTCGTCTAACTGAGGTATGTCATTTCGCCTCTTGGATAACTGTTGCTGATGGTGACTTTGTCTACTTCCACCATTTCCACTTCCAGAGGTTCTCCTTTCCTCCTTGAAGGTCTCTTCGTCCGACGACGAACTCTCTATTACTAACTTCCTCTTCTTAGCCTGTTGTTGCGGTGCTAACTGAAAGGAGGTCGAATGTTGAGACTGCTGTTGTTGGTTGTGCTGTTTGCCTCTGGACGACGATTTGGACTCTGTTGAATGAGGACTGCTTCCGCCATCCGATCCTTTGTCACTGTCGTACTCAACGGAAGTGGACTTGCATTTCTCTTCGCGTTTAGCCCGACTTTGCTTCAGTTGATTGAACTTTTCGCGCACCGTCTCCAATTCCTTTTCTTTTTCTTTGGCCTTTTCGTTCTGCATCGATCTCGCTTTCACCTTGTCATACATCGACAAGTACACAGGTTCTTCTTCAGCCAGAGTAAATAACTTTTCCAACTTTTTCTCAGCCTTGCTCGTTTTATCGGAAGAGTCACCCTTTTTCTCTTTGGCGCCCGACTTATCTTTCTCACGTCTTTTCTTGTCATCTCGAACCTTTTTGTCGACATCCTTGGGCCTAGACTCACAGTCCGATGATTTCTTGTTCTTGATGGCACCTCCCGATTCTCCTAGTACAACGCTGTCCTTACTGGAACTCTTGGACTTCTTATCTTCTTTCGTTTTCCCGGTAACATTGGCAACTCCGCTCTTATTTTTCTCTTTGTCAGAATCGCCCTTTCCCAAATCGGATGCCGGTGATTTCTTGTCCGTTTTGGGCCAGGGCTTATTAGTAGAAGATCCCGACATCGATCCAGAGGACTTAGAAGAAGATGAGCAGGAGGACAGTGACTTCTTACTACTGCTCATCGGCATCGAATGATTGAGACTTGACTTCTTGGACTTCTCATCACTCACGCAAGACACTTTTGGTCTCTTCGCCTCCGATGGTTCAGATCCAGTCTTGGACCTCTCTTTCTCGTTCCTCGCGTCCACCTTTTCTGACTTAGCAGACCTTCCAGACTCGGATTCGGTGCTGTCTGTTGATGTCATCCGTCTCTTGCTGGCAGTACTGCTTGTTTGGCATTGAGTGGGCTCTTTCTTCACAGTCGTCGATTCTTTAGCACTTGTCACGGACTCTCTTTTCAATGTGTGCACCTCTTTGTTGCTGCTGCCACAGCCTGAAGTTTCCCGGGAGGTAACAGCAGCAGTGTCTTTCGACGTGCTGCAACCACCAGATGATGAGGACAACTCCTTCTTAATAGTGCACTCCTTGGAGGCCGTCAAAGATGTGGGGGAAATGACAACTCCGCCTGTAGAGTGCTCTTTCTTCTGCGATTGAAACACTGCATCCCGGTTGATGACTACACTATCTCGTCGTCCATTGTTTTCTTTGGATGGTTCTCTACTTAAAGTTGTATCTTTACGAGGAATATTCTGAGTATCTTTGTTAGCGGCAATCGTCTCTTTCACGTCTTTCACGTTCTTGACCAGAATACCCTGGATCTCTTTTTTGCTACCGCCTGATGTCGGAGTTAATGTACTTCCAGATGGCTGGGGGTTTGAAGGAATTGCACTGTGTTGAGGAACTTCCTTCTTTGGTACCACAGGTGAGGTTACCAGACCTGGAGACGACGCACCCACACATGATGTCGCAGCGGTCGACGACGTCTTTCCAGAAACACCGGGTGGACTTTGGGCAGGGCAACCACTAACAAATTCCTTTTTTGAAACGGACGCAGGAGGGGAATGCTGTGTCTTCCCGGTTTCTGGATATGAAAACGACGACTTTCTATTTGCCGGAGTGGAGTTAGCAGTAGAGGTCTTGGTAGGTACTGTTGGGCAGCTGGTTGTAGTGTCCACGGGTGACGTTACTGCAGGAGTAACACCTGCGGTAGTCCGAGGAGTAGAAAACGAAAGGGTGCCACACACTGGAGAAGTAAATGCAGTACTACTATGTAGTGGTGGTGACTGTTGCGGGACACTTGGCATTGGGGATGATGACGCTATGGTGGATACTGTAGGTGTCAAGAGGGCAGCCGTTGAATGAACTTGTGAGGGTGACGACGTACTAATTATGCTTGTCGTTGTTGCCAGGCAACTAGGAAGTGACTGTTGCTTCGAATTGGGAACTGTGATCGGGCGGGACGTAGCCGGGAGGGTAGCGTCCTGAAAAAACTCCTTGGCAGCAGCTTTTGTCCGAAAACACCGGTTCACCTTGGGAGTTGAATCCATCACTAAAGGGGGCAACTCCTTGGGTTCATATTTTTCGTTAATATGCTCCAGACGTTTCGAATCCTGATCGAATATGCTGCTTTTTGCTAGCAGTGATTTCACGATATCTGAAGGCTCTGTGCGCAACTGACCGAATTCTGAGGATGAAAGGATTGGACGCCTCTTGATGGAGTACTTCTCGTAGTCCAGTTTAGCAAGAGATGGTGCTGCTGCCGTCGTTGGAGTGGTGTTGAGAGGAACGCTACTAATCCCTACAGAGCTGGTAGATTCAACGCTACCGGTTCCACTCAGGGAGCTTGAACCTAACCCATGGGTGGATCCAGACCATGCATTGTACTTCTCATCCAACATTCGAATTCTTTCATCCAGAGACAATGGTCCAGGTGATGGAGGAAGAGAGTGATCCGAATCAGACGAGTCGTCAGAGTGACCCTGAGAGGCGGCGATTGGTGGTGTCTTTGACAGTTCCACTTCCAGTGTCGCTAACTGCAAGACACCGGGGTCAGGAACTATTTCCAACGTTTCACCAAGCGTTGAAGCCATGCTGCCCGTTGGAGACGCTGGTGTGGCAGTCACAGGGCAAGAAGTAACCGACGATTCTCCCAACTGACCTTGGTCTTTTAATGTATTGTTGGAGGTAACAACAGTAAGGGAAGGGGATGAAGGGATGCTGTGTCTTCGGTGCGGAGTGGAACTCACTGGCGGTGGTGATTTTATGCTTCCCAATCTAGGTGACGGAAGTCGTTTCGGGGATTCCTTAGGCGACATTACAATGTTAGCGAACCTCGGCAAAGGTAGCGACAACGGGCACTCGCGATCTTTCTTAGGCTCGTCACATGACACTGTCCCTTTACCCTCTACAGGAGATCTCAAAGAAGAGACCGAAGACGGCAATGAATGACCATGAATGTGGTGGATTCCAAGCTTGGGTGTCTTTGAAAGGGGATACTTGTCTAGGGAAGAATGAGGGGCGTCGTCGTCCACTTGACTATTGACTGCACACAACGCCTCCAAACTGCTACCCTCCTGGTAAATTTTGGACTGATGATGTGGATGTGGAGAATGATGATGGGTATGGTAAGGTTGCAGTCGACTTTTGGTCCCTTCGTCATGCTGCTGCTGCTGTTGTTGTTGTTGTTGTTGTTGTTGTTGCTGTTGTTGTTGTTGTTGGAACATCAATCCTAATTTGGGGCGAACTCTGCAGGATGGTTCAGGCAACACGTCGCACGAGGTGGAGGAATAACTTTCCACAGAGGCAATGCTCCCTCTCACAACGTCCATGCGCTCCAGAGGGGGCCTCTTAGCTTTGACTGGAAGTACTGAATGTTGAACTGCACGGATCAGCCCACTCTTCGTGGTGCTGGTGTCTAAAGTCGTTAGAGATGTCCTGCGATGGTGGGTGAAAGGCAGATCAGGATCGGATTGTAGATCCATATCTGCTGAGGAGGCAAAAATATCTTTGGTATCGTGAATGGTTTCGGACGACAATCGTATGCCTTCTTTCTTCAGCTCTGCAGCCTTGGTTTCGCCGAGTTTCATTCTTTTCGCAGGTGGACACTTGGGGACGACAGTCATTGCAGTTGAGTCTTTTGATGGCAGCGCCGAACCATGATAACGTTGCAGGTGATGCGAATGGTCATCATCGTCATCGCCCGAGCTTGCGTCCAGCTGCTCTATCAGATGCAGCAGATGCACTTTCTCGTTTTGCAAATTCTTCAGGTCCCTATCTGTCATTACCGGTCTATTTGGTCCAATAGTGGTCAAAATCGCAGTTTTCGTCGTCGTCGTCATCGCGGGCACATCCTCAGAATGTTCGTCACACTCTATGTTAGTCTTATTGGAGTCTTTTAATTGATCGTGTACAACAATATCTGAGGTCCCAACAACTGAAGTTGGAACAGATGTCCTTTCAGAAATGGAACAAGATGTTGAAGAAGGAGTAACAGCAGTCACTGTCGGACTTAGTTTAGGGAAACGCGAGATACAACTCACAACACTTTGAAGCTTTCCACCCTCGGGAACCCT
Source organism: Trigoniulus corallinus (assembly GCA_013389805.1). Classification (NCBI taxonomy): domain Eukaryota; kingdom Metazoa; phylum Arthropoda; class Diplopoda; order Spirobolida; family Trigoniulidae; genus Trigoniulus; species Trigoniulus corallinus. The sequence continues at coordinate 46,509,277 of JAAFCE010001036.1, read as the reverse complement.
GGAATAGGTCCTGTGCTCTTTGGCACCAGGGAACCCTGGACCACCTCCGTGACTCCTGTCCTCTATAGACGACAGACTGGTCCGTCGCACATCTACAGAATGATCCATAAGGTCTACCTTCGTGATGTCTTCATCAACACTCGGGGCACTATGAACCTTCCTGAAGCGGGATCTGTCAAGCTCCACCTTAGTTCTTGGTCTAGATAACAGACCAGAGTCGCCGATTGCACCACTAACGCCATCAAACGATGACGACACATCACTGCCACCGCTCTTTGGCAGCAAGTCTCTGAGATCACTTTTGCCGTCTGCAATCTTTCGCTTGACCAAAGATGGGTCAAGAGGTGTCTCCATGTAACAATCGCGCTCAGGAGATTGGTCAAAGGAGCTGTCACGACCAGGGCTGCACATGGGAGTTCCTGGACTTCTCGGACGAGATACTGGCTTCTCTTTTGAGTGCCGCTTCACCTCAAGCCCTCTGACGATCATTGGTGTTGGACTGAGACTGTGATGCCTGGAGTTTGGCGGACTCTGACTGTGGAAGCTGTCTTGGTCACTGACACTGCTCCGCGGCAACTGCTTCCTTCTAATGCGGTCTAGTAAGCCGTAGTATTTCAATTTCTTTGTTTCGTCCGGCTCGTCGTCGTGGCCACTGTCATATCTTTCAAAACTCCTCTCTCCTCCTCTCCTTTGAGTTTCCACGAGTCTAGACGACGGCGGGCTTAGACTGCGCTCCTCTCGAATTCTGTCCCGAGGGCTCGAACTTCGTTCCACTTTGCGAATAGGGCTGAAACTCCGGTCTCTCGTTGACCTGTCTTCGCCACTGTAATCCCTTCGCTCTCGCTGGCTGAAGCCATACTCTCGCAATTCTTGCTCATAGGAATCATCATAACTTGCCCCACTGCCTTGACTATAATCATCATCTACCCCTCTATGACTGCTACGATCGACGTATTCTTTATGATAATTGTCATAACGGGCAGAGAAACCTTGTCCTCGACCTCTGTTGTTAAAATTTCCGCGTTGCGTTCCACGGAAATTACCTCGTCCTCTCTGGTTGCCCTCAAATCGGGTGTAGCCTCGACCATGGTTTTCATAACCAATTCTGATTTCTCTGAAATTTCACAAAAGTAACTTGGTTCATAGCGTGAAGTGACAAGTGGCAGATCAATATAAATAATGAATTTTTAAATAACAAACCTTTCATCCCTGCCATCGAAACTCTGTTCCCGCCGATCCCACGGTCTGTCTGAAGGCAACTGCTGTCCTGTCATTTCCATCTTTTCATAAAAAGCCATTTGGCACTCACGACTTGCAAAATCAAGCTGCAAAACAACCCAAACATGACACCAATTAACAACACAGAAGCTTTTATTTTTAACAGTGAGTGATGCTAGTCACAGAACAAAGCTCACCTGCAGCTTCTTGCCACCAAGTGCCCTTCCCCGCATTTCTGAAACAGCAATCTGAGCAAATTCCATGCGGTCGTAGAAGATGAGAGCATGGCCTTTCTCCCTGTCCACAACCGTGTAAGAGACATGGCCAAAACGATGAAACTGTCGTGCCAGAAATTTTTCGGTAACCGTGTCGGCAATACCGTCCAACCAGACACATGTTGTAGGCATCGACTTCCCAAATCCGAGCTTAAAGAACAATTACAACTTTTCAAATTTAATTCTTCTTGATTGTTGCGAGCGAAATACCTTTTCCATAACGAATATCTGCCATTACCTTTATCCTGTTGGCTCCCAAATGTTCCCCATCCATCTTTCTCATGGCTTTCACTACACTGGAAATGTCAGAATACTGGACAAAAGCATACGATGACACTGCTCCCTGCTTCTTAATGTCAATTTCCTACAAATAAAAGTTCGAAGTTGAGGAAGTTTTCTAACTGGTAACTTTTATAAAATGATGATGGAAACGTACAATGATTTCTCCAAACTGTTCAAAATGCTTCCTGAGTTCAGCAGCAGTAATGTCCTTTTCTAGATTCCCAATGAAGAGGGTGCGAGTAGCCTTCGGATGATATTCGTCTAACTCTGCCTCCAATGGCCTGAATTCATTGTCGTCTACTTCCACACCTTCATAGAGTGTGACTTCAATCTTGCTACCAAAGAATAATTTGTCCTTGGAAACTTCCATGGCCTTCTCAACGTCTTCAGGTCTGAAATGAATAATGGTGATGTTTAAATAATGAGCTTCAAACGATTGGTTCAAGGTCAGTTAGCAATTGTAGAAATTAACGTTTCGCCATTTTTATAAGCTTACTTCTTGAAACAGACTACGGCATAACGGTCCGTTCCTTGACCTATAACCTTCACCATTGTCACCTTCCCATGTTTCTTGTATTCGTGGAACAGCCCATCTTTAAGACTCGTGTCTGTTAATAAATATAAAATGGCATGTATAGTATAAACTACTGACGTTTGTATGACATTCTAGGAAGTATCATGACCGTTACACACCACTTGACCTGACTGGTAAGTTTCGAACACAGATTCCAAGATGCCTCTTGTCCTCTTTGTCACCGCAACCCATCGAATCAACCGAATTGGAATTGGTGAACACTGCACTGCCTCCCAATACTGAACATGGATTGGACTGCTGTGGTGTGGACACTGCTGACTGAAGTTGAGGAATAGGAGTGCTGGCAACACTTGATGGCTTGTCCGTTCCTCGTCCGACTTTACCACTATTCCAACTACTAAAGACCAAGAAAAAACGAGACGTTTCAGATGGGCAACCAGATGACCATCTAACAACAAGTCAGTATATAGGTACTATTGAGGATCTCACCTTGGCGACCTAGATCTCGATTTAGACCGCGATTCGGATGGTGACTGGCTCTGGCTGCTCCCACTACTACTACTACTGCTGCTACTCCTAGAGCCTGCGCTCGAACTAGAAGACCTCGAGCCACTTGAGCTCTGTGACCCAGACCTCGACTCAGACCCAGAATGGGAACACGACCTATGCAGTAGTAAATACATACACGTCAACGCATCATCATAATCGTAATCTCTCATATTTTCGTAAGCTTCATTCTGCTCACTAATCTCACCTATTCTGCCTGCCTCCTTTGGTCCTTCCTGGAGAAGATCTCCTAGACTGGTGCCCCGACGAACTGTCCCTATCCTCACCATACTGTTCGGCGGAGGTATACCTTTGCTGATCAAAATGCTGCCTGGCATTATGACTTCGGAAATGCCCTTGCGATCTACATGAAAAGGGGCAAAACCCAGCATGCGTAAGTAAAGATATGCTCAAAAAATTAAAGTCCTGCCCTGGATGGACAGCGAGAACTTGTAATATTTATTTACCTATCGACAGGGGTTTGATACCCCGCAACCGCCGTCGCTCCTCCTGTACTTCCTGCCCCAACGCCACTCGTTACTCCAACCCCGCTGCCCCCTCCTCCAACTACTACACCACCGCCGCCGCCGCCGCTTCCACTTCCAACTGAAGCACCCACTGCCACTGTCCCTACCCCACCACTATTCCCACTGCCACCTCCCCCACTTCCACCAGCTCCACCACCTCCACGGTAAGTGCGCTCTCGTGGCCTTCCTCTTCCTTGATACAAATCGTCTTCATGGTAACTCATGGACCGTCTCACGTAGGCGTCACGCTCTGAAGCCCGCTCATAATAATGACTAGATCGTTCGTAAGCCCGGTCCTCCGGTAACCTATTGCAGTGTTTGAAAAAAATTACAACAGGTGAGAAGGTAATTTCGTTTGTCGATGTTCGCTTATCGTTAAGGTTAAGTTTCTACGAGCGAATTTTATAAAGCTTTCGGGATATCTAAATTACATATTTGTCTAACGTTAAATAGAGTAAATAATAAGTTCACAAAGTGATCTCACGTGGAAATAAAAGTCTAGTGGGAGACTTTCACATATCGTTTCTAAAATGCGACCGCCATTTATTTCTTTTATAACCGGAAAAGACCAAACAAAGAACGTTCTTTCCGGCCAACTACAACGCACCTTATTACTAGAATGGAATCATATATACAACTTCAATCATCTATCGGACAAAAATGCGCTCGTGGAAATAAATGACATTTTATATCATTAATGATTACAGTGAATAAATCCTTTAGAATATGTGGCAAATTAAGTAGGAAAAAAAGACGTGTCTCGTGTGACTGTTCGTATGGAATTACAACATCTAATTCGGTGAATAATAGGTGACCACAACTCGATACTACGAAATGTGTAAATATCTAAATAACCACCGTACATGTCGACGTATAACGGCGACAGAAATTCTTACAAAACGGTACTCAAGATACATTCAAACTGATTTTCATAATATCGATGCCTTTGAAATATTACAATATAATCTTACTGCGTTACTCCAACTTCTCGACCATTGTTACGGGGGCTAATTTTTTTTTCAAGGTCTGATCGGTTGCAAAATGAAAACCCCAGTGAAAATCCAAAGTGTTTTATTTGGAACATGTAGGTACACATTCCAGCTATTTCGCCAGATAGTCACCTCTCCGACTGAGACATTTGTCCTAGCGTAGTAGCAACTTTCCTATACCCTTGTCATTGAAGGTAGCCGCCAGTCCTTTCAGCCAACTCTGTACACTGGTCTGCAGCTCGTTTAAGCAGTGGCGTCACTACGGGGGTGCGGGCCACACCGGGTGACACCACTCGCATCATGACAAAAGGGGGTGACACCAAAGCAGAAGAAGCGGCTTTTTTCGGGAAGGGAAGGGGGGAGGTGACACCAACCCTAGCGACGCCACTGCGTTTGAGTCAAACTTCTGTCTTCCTACCCAGCGTTTAATGTTAGCAAAGAGATGGAAGTCGGAGGGTGTCAAGCCCAGGCTGTATAGTGGGTGCTGAAACACTAGCCAGGAGGACAGAAGTTTAATACAGTAACATTAAATGCTGGCTAGGAGGACAGACGTTTGACTCAGGCGAGCTGCAGACCACTGCACAGAGTTGGCTGAGAGGACTGGCGGCTACCTTCAATGACAAGGGTATAGGAAAGTTGCTACTACGCTAGGACAAATGTCTCAGTTGGCAAGGTGATTATCTAGAGAAATAGTTTGAATGTGTACCTACATGTTCCAAATAAAACATTTTGGATTTTCACTGTGGCTTCCATTTTGCAACCCAACGGACCTTGAAAAAAAATAGCCCTCGTACTTGTCAACAGAAACCATAATGTATTTAAAATTACTCTACCAGTTTTAAAATGTGAATTTAAAGGTTCAATTACCATTTTATAAGTCACCATATACGGCAGGCGGATGTGCACAAGTGCGAATGAATAACAGTGAAAATAATATATTTGCCATTCTCCAAGTTACAACAATAATATTATTGTATTTTCTCCGTGACGGGGATCCTGGGGAGAGCACTTAAAAAAAAGTGCGCCCCGAAATATTTTTAATTATTCAGAATCCCTTAGTATACATCTAGCTAGCAATTACAATAGGTCCTCTCCTGTCCCTTAGACAATGCCCTATCTTTAGTGGTTTAGCCGTCATCAAAATGAACTGCAACTGTTGGACTGGCAGCATAGAAAAGCGGATAGCGAAGTAAAAATGCCTCATCAGTTGCGCCCCACTGGGGCACTGAGAGGGGAGCAATTCCTGCATTGCTCCCCCCCCTCTGGATCTGTCCCTGTATATTTGAACAGACGTATTAACATTAGCTCAATATTGGATTAAGATAATGATACGACGAAAGAGATTTGACGAAAATTATAGTTAATATCGAGGAAAGTTAGGAAAAGTCAGGAAACCATCAGTTAGGGCAACAACGCACGACCCCGCCAACCACCACGGTGTGCGGTCGCACGGTTTGCTCTCGCGGGTCCCGTCGCCGTTCTTGGGGGTCTAATTTCTTTTAGACTTTGTCATCAGCAGCATCATCATCTCTTTATCTCCCCTGTGGCAGAGTCAGGTCAGCGGTTTTAAGCCCTCCACTCCCGTCTGATCCTGCACCAGGTCTCAGAAAACCTGCTCCCTCGTCTCCTTCAGTCTCCCCCTGTCTCGGGTGCTTACAATCACCTGCATTCCTGAAATGGACCTAACGAGTTCCTCTTCCCCTCTTCTCATTACGTGTCCATACCACCTCAACCACACCAGTTCCAGGGAGCGGCGAGTTGCGTTGGACACACCAGTTCTCGTCTGATCACTGAAGTTAAGCAACGCAAGCCCAGTTAGTACTGACATGGGTGGTCGCTCGGGAAAGCTGGGTACTGCTAATACCCAATAATCGTCGCATTAGTGTAGTGCCTGTGCAGTATATGCATTAGAACTATACAGTGGACGGGTCTCTAATGACCTCGTAGTTGACGGGACCTTGAACTCCAACAAACAACAACAACACACCAGTTCCCGTGAGATCACTGAAGTTAAGCATCGCAAGCCCACGTCAATACCAATTTGGACGGTTGGTAAAGAAATGATGGGTGCTGCGAAATAACCCTTAAATAACCCCTAACCCTTAAACCTACCTCCTCATCTTCCGCGGGCAGCCTCCTAAGGGTTCATCCTGTTATGGCTGCCTGGCTTACTCCCCAACCCACAAGCTAATCCAGTACTCTCCCTCATTTTTTCGGCGATGTCCCTCCACCCCCAGACTACCTCTAATATACTCGTTCCTAATTCTATCGGCTCTCGACACCCGCTCATATACCTCAGAATTCGCATCTCGGCTACTTGCCTTTATTTACGTGGCTCTTCCTCCCTGCCCAACACTCTGAACCATATGCCATAGCGGGTCTAGCCACCGCCCTGTAAAACTTCCCTTTCAACTTGATTGGGACCCTCCTATCACACAGGACTCCACTTGCCTGTCTTCTCCACTTCAACCACCCCCCACTGATTCTATGGAGCACATCAGAGTCTATCTCCCCATTGATTTGGAACGTTGATCCTAAGTACTTGACCCAGGATCAACGTTAGACTTTCACAGTCTTCAAAAATAAGCTTTTCTGAGTCGAAGTCCATTACCAGCCTCCATTTTTTGTTAATGAAAACCGCGGGAGAATACAATGTCGCGCGTTGTTTCCCGTGCGAATCGACAACCGCATGACCGCGAGGTTCCATCGGGACTTCGACTCAGAGAAGCTTATTTTTGAAGACTGTCAAAGACTAAAAAAGAATGAGATCCCAAGAACCGCAAGGGGATTCCGCGACAGCACACCGTGCGGCCGCGACCGCACACCGTGGCGGTGGTTTAGGGCCTTTCAATTACAATGGTCATTACAGCCCCGTCCACTGCCTAGTTCAAATGCATTTGATTACCAGTAATCAAATGTTCCCAAGCGATCACTCATGCTAGTACTAGCTGGGGTTGCGTTGCTTAACTTCAGTGATCAGGCGTGAATTGGTTTGTCCAACGCAATACAGTGAGAATAAGGGCCCCCCGATATCCATTGGACCGTAATTATCTGATATGTCCCTGATTACTTATTATACCCCCCACTGTAACAGGCCTAGCCCTTAAAAGTGGAGGTTTCGAAGGTGGAATCTACGACTGAAAGCTATTGGTATATTTCATGAAAACCGTCACTAGAATACATAAGCAACTCCTAACCCTTTTCCCGCCTATGGCAGGGTCGGGTACCCATTTGTCCCTCTGAATGGACACAAGGCAATATATTGGTCATATTTTTTTTTCTGCAGCCGGTTGCCGGCCAAAGCTGCACCCCTACGCTTATTTATCGTCGGTCTAGTGTTCGTTGGGGAATGCTACCGACGCCGGGGGGGGGGGGCGAGCTCCTACACCTGGAAATTTTGCCTCATCTACCCCCCCCCCCCCTAGACGGAAAGCAATCCACTTGGTCAGGAGTGAACCATCATACCATAAGCTAAGGATGAGAGGTGGAGTAACCTACATGCATTGTAAACAGCGGTCAACTGGTTAAGTTCTAGTACCTCTCTCTCTCTCTCTCTACCTGTCTTAAAAACCTAACCCTCCCCCCTACGGTCAGGTCGGGACCCATCTTATCCCTCTGAATGGATACACGAGTGATATGTTGAACGGTATCTTTGCGCAGCCGGCTGCCGACCAAGAATGCAACCCCAATGAAATTATTTATCGTTGGGTATACTGTTCATTGGGGCACTCCACCGACGCGCAATGTCCTACAGGTGGGAATTTTGCCTCATTCACCAGTTGCACAGTATAGAGGGTTCCTTTACGTGCAACTATCATCGTACACCACACAAGTCTAAGGGGTTTTCGTCCCCATCCTAAGGAAGGTGCACTCGGGACCCCTCTCTCTCGATTAAACCCTACCTCTTCACTCTCTATCCGTCTTATTAACAATTAGATAAGTGACTAACCTGTCTATTCGTGTGTTTCTATGTTACACTAACGGGTTGGGGAGTAAGCCAAGCAGCCATAACAGGCCGAACCCTTAGGAGTCTGCTCGAGGGAGCTGGGGGCATGGGTGTAGAGCAGCGATTCTCAACCACTGTGCCGCGAGATTCATAAAATGTGCCGCCACTGCGAACACCCATACACAGTGCCGTAACGGGGGTATGAAGCGCCTGCGGCAAGTGTAACTTTCCCTTGCCCTTAAAGCAATAATGACAAAAAACTTAAACATTCTGCACCCCAAACCCAGTTGCGCCCGTGGCGGCAGCCTTCTTCGCCACGCCCTCGTTACGGCCCTGCCCATACACAAGTGACGTCAGACAAGTAGTTCAATCGGTTCTGCCTTCCTAGGAGGGAATGGTTCAACCAATGGGCATGAATATTACGGCTCTCACTACTGGCTAAGCTAACTTAAGTCTGCTAGTCACCCGCTTGATGTGTGCAGAGGGCTACGGTACAAGTAACTTATAACCGTCTTTCCGCCTATGGCAAGGTCGGGTACCCATCTTGTCCCTCTGAGTGGGCACAAGGGCGATACATTGGACACCGTTTTCCCCACAGCCGGTTGACGACCAAAGCTGCAACCTGTATGCTATTTATCATCTTTCTACTGTTCGTTGGGACATTCCACTGAACCAGGGGGGGCGAGCTCCTACACCGGGAAATTTACTTCCTCTACTCGTTCCATAATAGAGAGGGTTCTTTCACCTGCAGATGCCTTGTTGTTGTTGTTGTTTGTTAGAGTTTAAGGTCCCGTCAACTACAAGGTCATTAGAGACCCGTCCACTGTATAGTTCTAATACATAGACTGCACAGACACTACACCAATGCGACGATTATTGGGTATTAGCAGAACCCAGCTTTCCCGAGCGACCACCCATGTCAGTACTAACTGGGCTTGCGTTGCTTAACTTCAGTGATCAGACGAGAGCTGGTGTGTCCAACGCAACTCGCCGCTCCCTCTGCAGATGCCATCGTACACCACACGGGACCTCGGTTTTACTTCTCATCCGAAAGAAGGCGCACTCGGGGCTTCTCTCTTGCCCGAAAAAAAGCCAACCCACCTTGGTCCTATATCGAACCAAAAACTACTTAAGCAGTTACCAGTGCCACCGAGGCGATCTTTTGTATAGGGTTAGGTTACAACTCATATTTTCTATGGCGTCTGCGGGCCCCGAAATGTGTCATCGACAGTGTGCCGCCAAGTTTTTAAATTATTAAAAGTGTACCGTGATGAAAAAAAAAAGGTTGAGAATCGCTGGTGTAGAGGATGTAGGAGAGGGGCAATGTGCAACACCCAATGTTCTCAACCAACCACCCATGTTGGTACTAATGTGGGTTTGCGCTGCTTAACTTCAGTGATCTGACGAGAACTGGTGTGTCCAACACAACGTGCCCGGGTAAGCAAATTAGACATACAGTAAAAAAAAAAAAAAGGTATGGCCAGCCTAGTACACAATGAAGTCTTTCGTTCCACATTTATCGAGTAGTCGCGCCAAGTATTCTTCAAGGTGAAGAAAGGGTGTGGATTTATGACCGACTAGGGATTCATTACGGATTAGGAAGAGAGGGATTAAGATGCAACAGCGACAAGCCACGGATTTTTTTTTTCTTCTTCTAGGGTTAGGTAAGTAGGTAGGGGTGCTGCTGGTGTTATTTATTAAATTCAACACAGCACATAAATAATAGTGCGTGCGATAGTAACGTCTAAAAAAGGGGCACTCCAGGAAGAAGTAAGTAAGAAAGACATTAAGGGGAGAAGAGGAGAGGTGAAGCAATCAACAACTAAGTAAAAATAACAAGAGGGAAGAGGAACGACCCAGCACCAGCAAAGGAGAGAGAGAGAGAGAGAGAAAGAAGCAGGAGCAGTGGCAGCACCACCACCAACGACAATTTTAGTACAGACAAGCACACACTAGATATTTCACTGGTACGACTGACTATATTAGACAAAATATCGAGGTCGGGTCAACCACAGCACGACGCCAACCCATGATCTGGACAATCAAAGAAAAAAAAAATAAGGGCAACGACTCAATTTTCGGAAACTACTCACTATTTCCCCTCTTAACTCGCCTATTTATTTCTCACATGTTTAGACGTAGAAAACGGATACAGATACTAACTACTCCATCATTATTACAAAAACTTACCAACGAAATACAGGAAAGAGATTGAGGGGAATGAGGCATGTGCAACAAAGACAGGCTACGGGGAGCGGGGGGGTAGAAAGGATGGGCCACTCCCTTACACCGATATTTTGCCTACCTTCCCCTTTCGCTCTAACTGGTTAGAATCTACCTGTACTGTTTTTCCTTTTTCAAAATGTCCAAAATTGAGCTTTGAACCTCTACCCACCTACCTCCTTCAACTTTTTTCCCCTCTACCCCCTACTCCACCTTCCAAATTCCCCCCTTTTTTTTCTTTCTTTCCCGTCTCTACAAAATTTGAATAAACCAGTCCTCTATCCTCAGGACTAATCGGTCATTGGCCTTATTGTTGGAGAACCGATGTACAGTAGAATCTCGTTATATCGAACCTCAGGGGACCGTGAAAAATACTTCGATATATCCGAGTTTCGATATATCCAATTCCGGAAATTATATAGTCCAAATTTACATTTTCACAAATGTATATGTCCCGCTATTATACTTCCTACAATTTCAATTTTAGGATAAAATATTAAGATCATCCTCATCACCATACCCTTATCATGCCTGTGGCAGGCACAGTTTTTTAACATTGTTAAGATCAACAATGTTAAAAAACAATAAGATCACAACATAAAGAAGTTCTATTCTAACTCACTACACTGCAAGCAGCCTTATTTGGCAGTGGAGAGACTAACTCTCATTCCTACAAATGATTCGGTAAAACTCCTAAAACCCTAAACTATAATTGTTGTGTCCCCCTACAATACTTGCAATGGCGGCCTTACCTTTCAGGAAGCCCTCCACTTTATCCTCTCGAAAGGTATTCCATTGCCAAATGATCCTTGTCAAAAAAGACCAGTAGTATGAGTCTCTCTGTGCCCTTATCTCCCTCAATTTATACGTATGATCCTTTCTCACCTAATACTCAGCCAGGGACAAACTTCCAAAGAGAGGGGTACATTTGTACATCAGAGCCTTCATGTGTGGGCTGCCAATTCAATTGCAGTGGCGAAATAAAAACCTTTTAGTTCTAAGGGTTTCGTGAGTCGACAAAGTTTGAAGACCTTGTCTAGATGGAGTGAGACCCGCTCTATAGTCCCTGTCAGCCAAAGTCAAATACTATATTTATGCAGGCCTGTGTTTATGATACTTCGATATATCCCATAGGCTTCTGATCAGAGGGACTGAAAATCACCTTCGATATAACCGAGATTTCGAAATAAACGAGTTTCGATATATCAGGGCATCTTTCGTATTGATTAACATTGTGTCTGGCGGGGCCGGCGCTTAAACTTCGATATAAGCAGAATTTCGATATAAGCGAGTTCGATATACCGAAGTTCTACTGTAATACGAGAACTTACGACAACGACATGGCTTACTACAGAAAAAGAAAAAAAAATGAACCAGGAAAAAAAAAACGGAACAAAAGAAGGGGAAATTTTGTACCTGTCTTCCAAATAACTGTCCGTACCGTCACCTCGTTCGAAATAGGATTATGGCGTGGAATTAATACAAACATAAAAACAACTACTAACCCTTTTCGCGCCTAAGGCAGGGTCGGGTACCCATCTTTGTCCCCCGGGTTGACACATGGGCGAGGGCGAGTATGGTCAGTATGAATGTAAATACATGGACAGTATTTTTTACACAGGCGACTGCTGACCAAAGCTGCAACTTCTACAGTAACCACTAGGTAAAGTGACCACTAGACATTTTCATCCTTTGCAAAAAATTTTTTTAATACTTTTGAATACTTAGTAATTCAGTTGTTGCACACCCTTTATGGCAGGCATGCCATAATCCAGGGTGTGCACAAATTGTTTCTCATGATTCATAAGCAGGGTAAGACAGTGCTCTTTATGTGGGTCCTGGGACATGTTGGCATTATGTCCAACCACAGGGCAGGTTCCGATGCCCGTCAGGTGGCCCACCTGCCAGAAGACACCGGCATGGCTGTTCCCTCCTCTGATACCTTTTTCTCATGGTGTGGCAGGCCGTCCATGGTCAATGGCGGTCCCAGCAGTTTGCCACAGGACAATACCTTAACTAAGGAGGTGCGGGCCACCCCAGGTGACACCACTCGCACCATGACAAAAGGGGTGACACCAGAACGGAAGAAGGGACAGAGCAGGTAGAGTGGCTTTTTTAAGGAAGGCGGGGGGGGGGGGGGGGGACCACACCCGGCGCCGGGAGCCCCCAACCCTAGCAACTCCTCTGCAGCTGGATATTAGCTGGTGGTCACATTAATATGGCCAGGTACTGTATGTTTATTTATCGTCGGGACACTCCACCGACGCCAGTGGTAGGGAAGAGCCAGCTCCTACACCTGAGAATTTTGCCTCATCTACCCGTTGCATAGTACAGAAGGTTCTTCTACATGCCCGACGGAAGGCACACTCTGGACCCTACCTTTATTTCTGGACACTTCACCAGGGATTACTGGAGTGGGTTGGGGAGTAAGCCACGCAGCCATAACAGGACGAACCCTTAGGAGGTTGCCCGCGGGAGATAAGGAGGCAGGTGAAAGGACGAAGGAGAGGGTTAATTTGCAGCACCCAACGTTCTTTACCAATCACCCAAGTTGGTATTGACGTGGGCTTGCGCTGCTTAACTTCAGTGATCTCACGGGAACTTTTACAAGACAAAAAAAAATGGAGTATGCTAGTATCTTACACTAAGGGGTTGGGGAGTAAGCCAAGCAGCCATAACAGGCCGAAAATGCTTCATTATCTAACGAACTGCGAAGAACCAAATTAAAATTCCAATTCATCAAAACATCTGCAAGTTTAGCTATTCGAAATGTCTGGTAGTTATTTGTGGTCTCTTCTCCCTCTAGTTTAGGGTTGTCATACGTCCTGTTACACCGGGACATGTCCCGGTTTTGAGGTCTGTGTCCCAGTGTCCTGGTCCGACAGTCATTTGTCTCGTTCGATTTAAAATTTTCGCATGTTAAACAATTATTCTCTGATAATATCATTGCATTCAGTACTGCGCATATACAGTACATGCCTACAGATTTGGTACAGACTCGTCCATGAAAGCCCATCACATTTCGCCAGTGAAACTGGCTGGGAATGATCCACCATTGTCCCCGGGCGGATCCAGATGAGGGGCAATGCAGAAATTGCTACCCCCTCACTGCCGGAATGGGGCGCAACTGATGAGGCACTTTTGCATTGCAATCCCCATTTCTAGACTGCCAGTGCAACAGGTGCAGTCCAATCTGTAGTTGGCTAAACCACTGAAGATACCCCCCACCCGGATCCGCCAATGATTGATCCCAAGTTGTTTTTTTGAGTCCTCTAAAATATTTTATACATATTTCATTCAATGAGTTAGTGAAAGGAATATGGAATTTTTCAATAAAGCTTTGAATGTTTATAATATGAACTCTTGCTATTTTGTTGAAAAAATATTTTTAAGGGGGGATGTCCCGGTCGGTGGCCCGACAATTATGGCAACCCTACTCTAGTTTCCCCTTTCTATTCTGCTATTTCCTAGTTCCTATATTCTCCCAATTCTGTTTGGGTGCATTCCGATATCATGGACAGGTACTTCACCCAGACATAGGCAAGAAAATGGAGGGTTTACTTTGGACGAAAAAGAGGACTAATGAAATAAAAGCGAATTGAAATCTTACTTTCTAACTATACAGTGAAGGTAATACTGTATATACATATCAACTGGTTCTTTTTTCAGATGACAACACAAAAATAAAACCTTCTCTTCGAAAACGCCACCAATAACTTTTGGGGAATTATCTCCCGAATTGAACGAATTATATATTCTATTTTTTAAACTGAAAAGAACTGTAAGACGTTAATGCTACGTCACGAATTTCGATACAGATTTAAGTATCTAGGAAGTTAGTAGTAAAAGCGTCATTACAAAACAGGGTCTGCCACCTCTCTTAGCTGTGGGTCAGTGCGGGGAAGGGGAATGACGAGCTCCTCCTAAAAATCGGAATTGTACCCGTTTAAACATTTTCTCTTGCAAAGGAATGGGTCGACATATACATCCATCCATCAGAGAGCAGAAGAAGAAGAAGGTGCAATTTTCCCCCCTCATCATCATACTATCCCGCCTATGGCAGAGGCGGATCTGCGAGTTCTGGCTCTCTATTCCACCCTATTTCCTACCAGATCTTAACCCATCTCCACAAACTACCATGTTCCACCCTATTATCTGCTCCAACGTTTATTTTAATCTGCCTCTACCTCGACTGCTCCTTGGACACGCCAGTTCTCGTCTGATCACTGAAGTTAAGCAACGCAAGCCCAGTTAGTACTGACATGGGTGGTCGCTCGGGAAAGCTGGGTACTGCTAATACCCAATAATCGTCGCATTAGTGTAGTGTCTGTGCAGTATATGCATTAGAACTATACAGTGGATGGGTCTCTAATGACCTCCTAGTTGACGGGACCTTAAACTCCAACAAACAATCGACTGCTCCAGGATAACCAGATAACCGCATAACGGCATCGTCATCTTCTTCCACCCCTCTTCTCATAACATCCCCATCTCACTTCAGTATAATCTTTTTCGCAATATCCCCCACTCCCAAACTACCCCCAACTCTACCTGTCCCACCCCACATACACACCTATGCCAAAGTATGTACAGTGAGTGAGTGTAAAAAGTATTCATACACCATGACGTTTTTCAGATAATGCTTATAATAACATAAGAATAGGGATGAAATAGTGGGAAAAAAAGTGCAATAATATCACATTATTTAAGCTTTTCCACAATCATTGAAAAAAATTTACCAAACTAAAATATAATTTTCACAAGATAATATACAACAAACAAAGACCCTCTTTTGGGGTGCAAAAAAGTATTCATACACCTGTTTTCAGGTATGGTAATTCAATAGTAACAATATACAGATATTTGAAAATTAGTATTTTGTTGGAAGCCCTTTGGCATCTAGCACTGCCTGAAGTCTTCTAGGCATTGACTGAACAAGATCATTGGTAACAGATGGTGGAATTTTCTCCCATTCTTCTTGTAGGGCTATAACCAAGTCATTTTTATTGCTGATGGGCCTCTTCCTGATTTGTTTGTTCAAAATACTCCACAGATGCTCAATAGGATTGAGATCTGGTGATTGAGGTGGAGAATGGAGCTGCCCAGGAGTGTTGTACGAGTATAGCAACCATTGTTTTGTATTTAGAGCTGTGTACTTTGTTCATGGTTCCCTCAATGATGTGGAGATTACCAACCCCAGAAGCACTCATGCACCCCCACACCATCACTGATCCACCACCATGTTTTATTGTTGGGACTAGATTTTTAGGATGAAACTATATTCTTCGTATGCTATACTGTACGTTGCCCATCAGAGCCAAAAATGTTGAATTTGCTCTCGTCAGAAAACATAACTGATTTCCAGAACTCATCACCCTTGTCTTTATGCATTTTGGCAAACTTAATACGTTTCCTTTGATTCACCTTGCTCACCCAAAACTTCTTTCAAGGAACTCAACCATGGTAGCCCTCCTTTCTGCATACATTTCACACAGTACTTGTTGAAACTATTGTGCCATGCCTTGCCAGTTCATTTGTGATGGAAGGGTTAATCTTTATTTGTCTTATAATAAACATCTTGTCCCTCTCAGAGAGTGAGTGTAGGCGCCCAGAACGTGGCTAACCTTTGGTCGTTTTTGTTTAGTTTACATGATTAATGATGGATTGGACCGTTGGTCTAGGTCATCCAATAATCTTGGCTATCTCCCCCAGTGATTTCCTTTTATTAAAGAGTAGCATCACCTGCTTTCTCTCAGCCTCTGTGATGTATTTTCCTTTCTGTCCCATCTTCAGCCAAAATCACACCCTTATTTTAAAACTGGTAAACAAAACGAGGTCAATAAATAGTCGTTATGGCTGCAAAATTTAAATAGAGTAGGAATTGCATCATAAGCAGGCCTATCCTGGCGCCAAAATTCAAAACAGTGTTGGTGTATGAATACTTTTTGCACCCAAAAAGAGCGACTTTTTTTGTTATATAATATTTAAAAATTAAAATATTTTGTTTTCATTTGGGTTTTTTTCTTATTAATTCTTTCTTATTTATTTTTTTATGATTTTTTTTACATCACTACAGTCAATTATTCATTAAATGTCATGGTGTATGAATACTTTTTACATTCACTGTATATACATACATTCTGCTACCCTTATTTTCATGGCTCTTTCGCACTGGCCAGTACTCTGACTCAGACGGCATAGCTGGCCTGATCACCGCGCTGTAGAAATTCGCCTTGAGCCTTATTAGTAGCCCTCCGATCACAAATAGCCCTCCCCCCATTCGTCTGTCACTACCCACCCTATGCTGAGCTTCTGGACCACATCAGAGTCAATCTAACCACTCCTCTGCACGCAACCAAATGGCGAACTCAAATCGAGGAATTTTGTCAATTATTTCTTCGTAGAACAGGATAAAGGTGACAACACTCACAGGACCAAACTAAAGCAACTCCTAACCCATTTCCTGCCTATGGCAGGTTTGGGTACCGATCTTGTCCCTCTGAATGGACAAATGGCTACATATATTGGTCAATGTTTTTTTTTTCTGCAGCCGGTTAAAGCTGCACCCGTACGCTTATTTATCGTCGGTCTAGTGTTCGTTGGGGAATGCTACCGACGCCAGGGGACGAGCTCCTACACCTGGAAATTTTTCCCTCATCTACCCGTTGCATAGTAGACAGGGTTCTTTTACGTGCAAGTGCCATCATACAGCCACACGGGACGCCTGGTTTTACTTCTCATCCGAAAGAAGGCACACTCGCACAACACCCACAGGCCCAACAACTGCAATTAAAATCACAGTTTGTGCCACGATCTCAAGAGTCCCATCATACAATACCAGTTGAACTGCCGAGACAGGCTAAGTCAAAATGCGAGAAAGAGTAGGATCGAGTCCTCAGATAAAAAGCAACTCCTAACCCTTTTCCCGCCTATGGCAGGGTCGGGTACCCATCTTGTCCCTCTGAATGGACACAGGGTGATATATTGGTCATAGTCTTTTCTGCAGTCGGTTGCCGGCCAAAGCTGCATCCCCACGCTTATTTATCGTCGGTCTAGTGTTCGTTGGGGGAATGCTATCGACGCCAGGGGGGGCGAGCTCCAACACCTGGAAATTTTGCCTCATCTACCTGTTCGGTAGTAGAGAGGGTTCTTTTACGTGCAAGTGCCATCGATCACCCACCCACACGGGACCTCGGTTTTGCTTCTCATCCGAAAGAAGGCACACTCGCGGCCTCTCTCTCTCTCGCCTGAAAGAAGCCGACCCACCTCGGTCCAGTATCGAACCTAGAACTACTGACGCAGTTGCCGAGTGTGCTAACCACTACGCCACCGCGGCGTGTCGATCGAGTCCTCAGATGGGTAACTAAAATTTCAGTGCACAACGATACATGATGAAGAACCACTATTACCAAAACCACAAAAGTGTCAACAGATACGAAAAAGAGGGGTGCGATGTGCGATTTAGACGAGTCGGTTAACAAGGACAAACAGATGAAAGAACATGTGATGCAAAAGCCAAACCGTCAATTATTTGTACAATCTTGACAACATTCCGACGGATGGATGTGAAGGAAGTAGTACAATTTCAATTTTGTTACATCACAATGTCGTTGAACTCTCACCGCCGAATGGCTGCAACTCGATGAGGGCGACGAGAGCGACGACGACAGTTGGGATGCGGTCTTAAGGACTGACCACAGGCTGCCATACCACCGCCAGGACGACACGACAACGTCAACGACGATGATGACAGCCGACGCACCATATGATGGGGACCCCTCGAAAGAGCACCTCGGCGACTAATAAAGACACAGATTTTTGGGGTTGGGACAAGAATGCAAATTCACACAGCAATACACAAGCAAATACCGTGCTAAAAACGATGACCAACACACGAAAAAAAAAATAACAATACGAATTGGAAAAAGGAGAAAGGAGTGAGCTGGGAAAGGGACTGCAAAGACTCCATTACTCACTCAAATCACTCATCTATGTCACACATGTATATTTAAAAGAAGAATTTTCACATCCTACAAAAGCAACGGGGGTGAGAAGGCAGGGAAAAAATAAGGGACTGGGCAAGGTTAAGGCTACTGAGTGGCATCCTCTAGTTAGCGATATCCATTGATCCGCGATGGACGTACAAGGCGGCGAACCACAATACGAAAAACGACATGACGTCACTCTTTCTCTCTTTCCAAGTAGCACGACTGTGACGAACGACAACAGCGACGATGCTAGAACGCGGACAAGACCGCAAATTATTTCGCGCGTAGAACAATGTTGTCATGGCAACGACAATAACATCAATTTTCATAATAATCCAAAATGGCGAGAAACAATCGTCGATCAGCCGAAGAAATGATGTCATAGTATAATAATATCCAGAGGCCTGCACCATCACCTATAAAGCAAAATTCCAATCGCAGCGAAGGGTTCAACAATTTAACATTAATCCACTGAGTAATCTGTCGAACTATATCCATTATTAATCCAAATATCAGTAAATGGCTGATAACGAGACACGTGGCGGTGATGGTAACATAATCCAGAAATCAAGGAAAAAAAAATATAATAGTAATCAAAATAAAATAGAAAAAAAAAATAATACGTATCACAAGAATCCGCCGCCGCATTAAAAAAAATTATTAGGTCAGGCTTATTACAAAAAACAAATTTAAAGAAAAAAAACATAATCCAAGCAGTTGAAGAATGTGCTATTATATAATCCGAATATTAATCCATTTGTAGGGTGGTTCCACGCAAAACACAAAAGGTCGTCGTCCTGTACGTGAGATTCCATGATATCCAAAAGTGTCATGTCCGAACTTCGAATCATTTTTATGCTATGACCTGTCTGTCTGACCTTGTACATGAGGATCTACAATTTATTCCAATTATGATAAACCTGGGATCCGAGACGGTATGAGACCAACTAAAATTCCACGATCTGGAATAATCCGCCACTACCACAGACATATTAGGGTTGTTGCTGTTGTTTCTTGGGAGTTTAGAGCCCGTCAAACATCAATGGTCATTAGGACCCAACAGATACTGGGATTAATAATAAAGAAGGTGACTAGGAGGCATACAAAGTATCTCCATTGACCTCTGTTCGACATCATCCATCGCCAGATAAAAACGAAGAGGGTTCAAGAATAGGTACGCCACAAAATATTTAATCACAATGATTGTGGTGGGAAAGGGGTGAAAGGAGCATCCACAAATTCTCCCAGGCGCACAAAACACAAGAACACGCACAATTCATTAAAAGGTCAAAGCGTCGCAATCAACGTTTCAATAACCATTTTGGGGGGGATACCGATGGGAAGGGTAAGGAAGACCGGTACATATTTCCGGATGTTACGTTTGCCAGGTATTTTGCTACCTATATAAAAACAATCCTTCACCACCAACAGGAATACCACAAAAATCAAGATAACAAACATGACAACCTCCAAAAATGGTGACAGGTAATGGTGACAGGTAATGGTGACAGAATAAGATTACACGAAATGTCCCGAAAGATTGAAATCAAGGTGTTCAGCCGTTTTAAAAAAAAATACATAAATAAGTGCTTAAATTAGAGATTATTGCATAGGTATCCAATAACTTTCGACCTCCTATGACAGAGCGTCAGGAAGCACCCACTGTCCCGTCGGCTCCGGAAACACAGGGGATCTGTTGTGCCGGGTCCACACCGGCCGATATAGTGAAAGTGGCGTACTAGCGAACACGATCAGCTTGTTGTCGGTACATCAAAGGAATCTGCTCGTTCGTGCTCATGTTATTTGGACACACACCTCATGTTGGTGGACATTCTGAATTTTGCATTGGTGTACATTGTTCAATGGTATTGATGTAATTAAAAAATAAAAATGGAAAAACTGATGCCGTCAGATTCCATCTAATTAATTAATAATAAAATTAATTAATGTATGGTTTTTCAATACAACAAAAAGGCCACTTGCAAACGCTCAACATGGAACAGACTGCTCAACTGCAATTAAGGTGGCTCTGTTCTGTTCACTGCTGTTTTGCGCAGTTCAGCTCCATTTTGATCAGAGCACTGTTGCAGGGTGCGGCTGGTGTGAACCCTGCATTGGGCATGCTACAACTCCTGCGGTCCTTCCTGAGGTCATTTCTGGGGATGGAGCAAATGATAACAGTCCAAAATTCAGCCAAGCTCAATAATAACAATGGAAATAATCGGTACTTGTAGGAACAGCTGGGCGGTTGAGTTGCGGTGGACACACCACTTCTCGTTAGATCACTGAAGTTAAGCAACGCAGCCCAAGTTAGTATTGATGTGGGTGGCCGGTTTAACATTAGGTGCTGCTAATTTCCCCTCTCCCACATCACCTACTCCTAACTTCCTCATACCTGCCAGCAGCCTCCACAAGGTTCGGCCCGTTATGGCTACTTGGCCAACACCCCAACCCATTAGTATAACATACATACATGCACATTCTAACAAAGTCTTCAACTGCTTTGGACACCACAGGTCATTTAATGAGAGCAATTCATAGGTATGTAATTTTCTCGTTCCTGAAAGAATGGACATGGGGCATCCCACAAAATTGACTGTGGGATGACGTCAGGGGTCAGGCCCCTACTCCTATACCTGAAAGTTGTAGAAAGTGGTGACATCGTACACACCACATGGTAGCCGCGGTATTGTATAGTGGTGCTAACCAAAGGAAGGCTCCTCTCTCGCGTCCGTAAGAAACCATCTGCTTGGGTCAGGATCGAACCACAAACAACCGACTCGCATACGAATTTGTTTGTTTGTAGGTGTTTTAGGGCCCTTCAACTACAAGGCCATTAGAGCCCCGTCCACTGTGTAGTTCTGATGCAGGGGGACTGCACAGACACTACACTAATGCGACGATTTTTGGATACTAGCGGTACCCAGTTTTCCCAAGCGGCCACCCATGTCAGTACTAACTGGGGTTGCGTTGCTTAACTTCAGTGATCAGACGAGAACTGGTGTGTTCAACGCAACTTGCCGCTCCGTTGCATACGAAGAACACAACCAAGACCGACGGTGGCATGTGTATGCTAGCATGCTTATTACTAATAGCATGTCGAATATACTTAACAACAGACAGAAAAGAAATGTTTCGTGTAATCTCATTCCTTAATGGGACAAAAATTTCAATGAATAGGTTCAAAAAAATGACTATCAGGACGAGACAGTGTTGAAAACTCGTAACACGAGTCTGATCCTTACATACACTGGTCAGGAGGGAGGACGGGGAAGGAGGTGGATGACTTCAGCAGAGATAACAAAATAAGCAGAAACCATGCATGTCCATTAAACACACACCTGTCCGACGAATTCACAGCTTTACGTGACAAAAAAATAAAATACAAATGAAAACATCAACGGTCATAAAATAAGTGATGGGTCAAGGCTGCCAGTTTAGAAACATTACACAGTATGTGCAGGAGAGGAGTGGAGAGAAGAAGGTGACAAATGTGTAGGCAGACGCGTGTTCCAAGAGAGAAAAGATAAAAATCATCAGGGGACGGGGACAGAACAGGACACCTGTCATACGCCGTGTGATAGATAGGGTTAAAGTGTGTGTATGTGTGTGTGATGATTGCACCA
>JAAFCE010001036.1:46462979-46486722 GCA_013389805.1 Trigoniulus corallinus | reverse complement strand
AACGACTCATCAATATACAACTTACGCAACACCGGTAGTGTAATTCAACGATCGTAAACGTCGTCTCGCACTGCAAGCACGAAAACCAAGTGAAAAAAAAGGTAACAAATAAACCGAAAACAGCAGATAAGACACGATAGTGATTAACTCTCCATCCCATATTACATAATAACATTTTCATATCTGCACACTGAAGAGACTCCCAGAAGTTTGCTTTATGTCCAGACATCCAACCGCCCTTTCAGGGTCAAAACCATTAACCATCAACTCATACAATATTATCACCATCGTAATAATAATTAATAAAACAACAACGTTGCACATTCGTAGAGAGAAAGATAAATCCGGCAACATATAATTTGTAATCTACCGGATTTTGATAGATCATGGGACAACAATGATTTTAACAAGATTAGATAATAATAGCCATTCTGATTACGGCCGGGAAGAGAGGGGCGTCAGTGGAAGAGATATGTGCTTCTAAGTTTCAACCCCTCAATACGTTTTTTTAGTAGTCCAAAATGGTTATGATGAATACGGACTTTATTAAGATGTATCAAGAGAAAGGGATGTCCATAAAATTTCGTACCGAGTTCCCCACCCCTTACTGGAAATATGGACTTCTGGAAGGCGAAATGCTGGGGGGACGGGCTATGGATTGGGGGATGTCCAAATAAAGGGTAAGACGGGTAGTTGCATAGGTAGGCATAGAGATATAGTTAGGGAAAGCGACGACACATACAGTCGCATTCCAAAATCACTTACCCATGAGAGTAGCGCTGAGACCGGGCCGGCGGATAGAGCCCGGTACCAGGATGCGTTCGTAACAAGCTATCATCCCGCTCGTGAATGTGAATGGCTGAACTCGCCGTACTGGGCGTGGTCGGCTCATAATAATCCGTTTTCAAAGTGCACTCATCGATTTTATTTTCCGCGCTGTGAGCTTTCGATGCCGACTTGATATCGATGAATGCCACTGTCGCGCACACGCCATTTTCTTCGTCTTTTTTGGGCAACAATTTTACACTTTGGACGCGCCCATACCTATAACAGAGAAAAACAAATTGTAAGGATATTTTAAAAAAAAACCAAACAAACAAAGCTTTATATGAGAGGATAGTAACAATTGTACAATATACTGTATATATACCATTCCCATTTTATTGTTTAATTCGTTTAAGATGCTATCAATTGAATTACATTCAAATGATCAACAACAATGCATATTATATCCTGTATCCGAACAGGATTCGTGGTTGAAAAAATATGGATGAAATATACTAAGAGTTATTTATTATTTCCTTCATAACACAAGAAGGCAAAAAAAAAAAAAAACCCGCCTTCATTTTTTAAAATAAAAGTAGACAGTTCACACAGTTTAAACGTAAACCCTTCTGTCATCCGACTTATTTCAACGCGCCATGTTGGTTTCGAACGCTATTTAGAATTTCCCCACCCGCACACCCATTTTTCATTCGCTGAAAATTTTGAACTCGTCCACCCCAGGCATGTTCAGTACAACGAACTGTTCCAGACGTAACAAATTCATAAATCGCCACTCATTGGTTAGCCTCTATGTAGAAGAATCCAAACACATAAACAAGAGCCATCTAATAACCTCCTCCTCATCCATTTCAAATTTCCTCACCACGGCCACCGTCGCAACAATCAACCCGTTCGAGATTAGACATGCTTCAGAGTCCAACATATTAACCGTAAACAACAGCAGGGGATATTAATCTAACAAAGATGACCTCATCGACCCGAACAATCTGTACCGTAAACCCCTCCATCTCGCTGCGTAGTAGTACTACAACTACTCTCCTTCACCGTCACTCAAAACTCTCTTTTGCCTGAATAGCATTCACATTCAAAACACCTATTATTCTTGCGATGAAGATTAGATTCTACCCTCCACTACGGTGTTCATCTAAAAATCAAAAACTATTATTAGAACTAGTGGAAGAACACCACGTGCGAACGAGACCCCGTCAAGAACAAAGGCGAGCTAAACAACCTAAATAATCATCGCCTCTGCCGTTTTTCTTCCTACCTTCAATACAGACGTCTGCCCTAGAAGATGACCATGGCAAGGTATTCCCATTTCAACTATTTCAGATTATCAGACAGAAAATTAAAAGTCTGTAAAGAAAACAGCTGAACATTCCAAAGATGAATGGCGGACGCGCGTGCATTAATTCTTTTTCGATCATGTTCTTTACTCTCGTTTCCTCCTCGCCAACGCAGCGCCACTGTGGGAAGGCTGTTCTCTCCACGTCGTTCCAATTAATCTTTCGAAATACTTGCAAAATCAACAAGATGAAGGTCAGATACATTTGGACAACAAATTTAATTTCTTGTCAACATTCACTGTTCAGTTTCCTGCAATGCAACCCGCATGTTCCGGTGTATAATACAGTTTTTAAACTTTATTTGTAACACTTCTAAGTATCCATCCAAAGACAACACTAACCCAAGACAGTACCCTGAAATGAGCATTAAAATATCCATATCCATAAATAGTAAATTATTCGCCCAAAAATTCTACAATAAATGGTAAGACTGCCTCAAAGAAAATATCGTTAGATATACGAAATCTTTAATTCATGAACATTAATTTTGAAAGTGATAATTGTGGTATTTCTGTGGCTTTCAACTGTAGTGTCTGGCATTCCATTTGAGCTACTGAAACATCACACTACCTTGATAATTATAATGATGTTTACCTTTTTTTTCTTTTCCTACTTTTAAAATTCAAACCTTGGTGTGTATTCTGAGCACTGAAATGCAGGCATGCAAATATTTCCTAAATTATATTATAGAGTGTTCATTAGAACGACGCTGGAAGACCGTTTCGTTCACATTCATTACGAGATCCGGTAAGCAGCTGAGGAAACAACAATGGTCTTTTCAAGCAGAAGCTCTCAGTGATGACTGACCAATTGTAAAATTCATATCACTATCATCGTCCATAGCAACTTCATCAAATTCATTAATGTTTTGCACACAATTCCAAAAGACAACAACCTACAATTTATTCGCTGTAGCAGTATACTTAGAAAATTGCATTAATTTTCAGATTCTATTATAATACTACAGTGTGTGACACAATAGAAAATATTGTTTTGGTCGGATATTTATTTCATTTCCCAGTCGTGTATGTATCCCTAAACTAAACAAACGTGATCTTACATCTCTGAGAATGTTTTTGAATCACGAAATACTATAAGCATTGACTGACGAAAATTTCATTTTATACATCAGAAATCTAATTTTAATAATTATATGTATAACTGCAAAACCTAATGTTGTATTGTAATGTACACATCAAATTTCAACCACAGTAAATCGATGTCACACATTATGTATGAGAGGCCCATGACAAAGTAGTATATATACCTAGGACATTAAACCCAAAGGAATCCTTTCAATAGTCTGCATTCCGTCATCCACAGATACTCTCAAGGCAAATGGGACTACGCGGTTATCTAGGAGGATTAAAGGTCCGGGACTCATGATCACCAACCAGACTACAAAAGGTTCAACAACAAAGCTCCAGAACAGAGGCATCCCGAGATAATGCCAAGGTAAAGAAGGGTAGAGTGGCAGACAAGACCTCCTAAAACAGGATCCATCGCCCTGTAGCTAACCTTGAAATCTATTTCCGCATATAATAACTTTCAACTTGGTGACAAATTGCCAAAAGGCATAGAGAGGACATCACGATTCTTCACCACTGTCACGCCAAAACAGGTACGTCTAAACTTAAAAAAGGACCACCACTGCCGCCAATCGGAAACATTACACTCACCTCCACCAATCTCTTCCAGACAGTCGTCAAAAAAGCAAAGAAACTAACATCCGAGAGAGAGAGAGAAGAGCGACCACATGCCCTCGTCTTAACACTGCCCCATCGTAGCCAATGGTACAAAGGGTAAATCACAAAATACGAACTATTTTTTTTTACGTTTTCTTATTTTTTAAAAAATAACAAGGGTTATTCTTAAGCACCTCCTTCGTCGTCATTTCGTCAGAAATTGGCGAGGGCAACGTATGACTGACTAGCGGGTGAAGGATGATTTACAAACACCTCTGTCAGTTCACTTCTCAAGGAGACTTTGAGGACTAACACAGCCATGAGGGACAACTCACCCCTTCTTTTTTTTTTTAACTGCTAAACTACTATTTTCTTCTCACAGTATGAAGATCCATAAAGGGGTACTATAACATTAACTGGAAGCAAGAGAACGAAGACAACTCACCAAATTTCAGACGAGGCACCCACTAAAAAAGCATCACACGAAAAGTAGGAGTGGAGAAAAAGATTTTAAGTGCCCATGTTTACGAGCAGAAGAAAAAACACTCTTGACTAGATATCCCGAAATAGGACAGCGAAACGACAAATAACCTCCCCCCTCCCCAGACGTTACCATCTAAAAAAACTTTTCTAGCGTCGATTGCATAAAATATTTTGAATAAGCATCAACAAAAGACTTCAACATTGGTTCTCAACATTGTTTTGAGCATTAATTGTATGGAATCCTTTAGTGATTCCACCTATTCAGAGTAATACCACCACTTCAACCTCAATAGATGAGTATGTGTGACCAGTCTGTCGTCCCTTAGCATTGGACACACCAGTTCTCGTGAGATCACTGAAGTTAAGCAACGCAAACCCAAGTTAGCACCAACATGGGTGGTTGGTAGTGAACGTTGGGTGTTGCTAAATGCCCCTCTCCCACATCCCTTACAACTACCACTTCTCGTCTGATCACTAAAGTGAAGCAACGCAACTCCAGTTAGTACTGACATGGGTGGTCGCTTGGAAAAACTGGGTACCGGTAATACCCAACAATCGTCGCATTAATGTAGTGTCTGTGCAGTCTCTGCATTAGAGCTATGCAGAAGACGGGGCTCTAATGACCTTTCAGTTGAAGGGCCCTAAAACACCAACAAACAACAACAAGTTTGAACGAACACCGGCTACAAGGCACACAAAAGCCGTCAGTCCCTTGAAGTTCGTTATAAACGATTTCGACTGTATTCGTCTCTTTCCACAAAAAATGAATAATTGAAACCGCACAATGACCTAGCAACAAACAGCATGGAGTAGAAAGTCTACAATAGTAGTCGCTCTGGCAAACTAAAAAATAACAGCAAGGTTCTCCCCCTGTTGCAGTTCTAGAGTCCAGAATTTTTATAATAATGTCAGTCTAGGCAGATAGGTATGTTCAAACACGTTATGCATACAGCAGCAGCAGTAGTAGTGGTGGTGGTGGTAAAAATAGCATAGATATTTCAAGGCGAATGAATATAGATAGACTTATAAAGAGTGACGAGAAAAAGGACAACACAAGCAGGAAGTAAAAACGCGTATACTGGGCATACGCAGTCACTTTTCGAAGCAATGCCCATCGTCCACGATGCCGGCCAATCAATAAGACACTGCCGACCGACGATCATTCCATTTGACACGATCACAACAACGTAAACATGTCGGATTTCCGACGGTGACTAAATTTATCTCGTAGACTGTCCCTCTCGTCTTTACCTCGCACCATTCTCTTGGTCATTCCCCCCCCCCTTTACATCCTTTCACATCCCCAACAAATATATAATGGTCGTCCTGGGCAACGTTCATGCAATCGGGTGATTTTAGGCAAACATAATAGCAATACACGCAGTGCCAATCATCCTTAGGGAATGAACTGGCACCCACAAAAGAAGTGAGGGGGGGGGGGGGGGGGGGCAGGACAAAAGCAACATAACAAAAGACCCAATACACTACAACGACCACCAGATGACGCTCACGAAATCGACTCTGGCTTCCTCTTAACGTTTCATCAAACTGGTTTAAAATTCAGATTAATCCCCACCAAATATACAAGATGACATTCCCCAGGACTCTTAGTCTTTCGTCCTCACAAAAATGCTTTATCTCTCCCCTCCCTCTCTAGCGATGAATTTCAGCTGAAGTTCGCGTGGGCAGGACGTCAATTGCACAGAAGTGTATAGATAGTATTGCTAACTGAACTAGGAGGAGAAAAACAAAATGTTATAGCTAGTCTAAAAATTAACCAGATCGGTAAGGAATCGATCATAACAGTCACATCTTTTCTTTTCCTTCCGCCGTTTCTTCTATGCATTTCTTATTTGCTCCTCTCCCAACTGCGCTCTGCAGAAATAAATATTTACGCCGTTTTTCAGTTTTAATATCCACACATGCGTGGAAAATTTTCTTCAGTAGTAAGAGACTGACTTTGAAATGATATTAAAAAAAGCACAGACATCGACGATGAGTTGTATACAATATCACAAATCCCAAATAAAAATAATCATCGAAACCGTCGTGTAAGACGTCACACGACAGGATGACACCCTGATAGGGCACCTTGTTGTTGTTTGTTGGTGTTTTTGAGCCCTTCAACTACAAGGTCATTAGAGCCCCGTCCACAGCATAGTTCGTATGCAGAGACTGCACAGACACTACACTAATGCGACGATTTTGGGGTTATTAGCAGCACCCAGTTTTCGCAAGCGGCCACCCATGTTAGTACTAGCTGGGTTTGGTTTGTTGATGTTTAAGGTCCCGTCAACTACAAGGTCATTAGAGACCCGTCCACTGCATAGTTCTAGTGCATAGTCTGCACAGACACTACACTAATGCGACGATTATTGGCTATTAGCAGTACCCAGCTTTCCCGAGCGACCACCCATGTCAGTACTAACTGGGCTTGCATTGCTTAACTTCAGTGATCAGACAAGAACTGGTGTGTGTCCAACGCAATTCGCCGCTCCCTCATAGGGCACCCAACTAGTAGCAAGCAAACAGAGGCTCGTTTAGTTACAGTATGATAAACAAATTTGATCACTGTATCACCTAGTAGTTACTACTGCATGTCAACAGGAAGTAGTAAGGGGCAGTGCACAGAAGGGCTACTGCTCTTGCCGATTATCTTTAGCCGTTCAATTTTTTAACCGCTATTCAACCCTTCCCCCCCCCCCCCAGTAAACACAATTCGAGACAGAAACAATGAACTGGCACCATGAATGGGACACACGAGTAATCTGATGAACGGTATTTTTTACGCAGCAGGCGTATTGTTTGCCGGGGCATTCCGCAAACGCCAGAAGAGAGAGCTCCTCTGAACTACTAGGCGCATTGGGGATCCCCCCCCCTCTCTCTCCTGAAAGAAAAAAACCAATCAACTGCCTCTGTCCGGAATCAAACCTGGAACTATGGACGCAGTAGCGAGGCGTGAGGCGAGTTTATTATATGGACCGTGCAAATCCCGTCTGGGCTTCTTTAGTCATCAACAGAAGGGTGTGGAACGCAAAAATTTTTGGCTGGAAAGTATCAGCCCTGTCCATATCTCGTAGTTAAAAGGGTCTAAGTATATAAATAGCCAAAAGAATATTGTACACTCCATTAATATGGGGTTAAAAGGAGCTAAATGCATGAATAATACATACAGTTGATGGGACAGGGCTAGTTATACCCCGTA
The DNA here is from genome assembly GCA_013389805.1 of Trigoniulus corallinus. Lineage (NCBI taxonomy): Eukaryota > Metazoa > Arthropoda > Diplopoda > Spirobolida > Trigoniulidae > Trigoniulus > Trigoniulus corallinus. The sequence continues at coordinate 46,479,217 of JAAFCE010001036.1, read as the reverse complement.
TATAGTTACACAGGAGAGAAACAAAAAATAACGCCTCTTATGTATGCAGGGATAACCTTATGTATCGAGAGGGGGTACTTACTTCTCCCCCCCCCACCCAAGGAGACAGTATCCCATTCATTCGTCTTTACTCTTCTCCACTCCCTGTGGTACACATACTGCACTTCCTTTCTGACGAAAGTCCTTCTTCGGTATCAGATAACAGTCGACTTTGACCAGAGGTGAACTCGCGTACTTTGAGCTCAATCGCGCACACTAGCAATTCAGCTGCGGCGATGAGCGACATATAGGAAGAATGTATTTTGTTGATGGGCTGATGACAACATGTTAAACGCGGCACATGTTTGCGTCTTTCCTGATGTAAAAAAGTGATGTTAAGTTTGGAGCGAGCAGAAACCAGAATATCGAACCATCATCATACGTTTAACCCGCCTGGGGCAGGGTAGGGTCTGCAGGCTCTGGCACTCCAGTCCCGCCTATCTCCCACCAAGACCCCATCAACCGCACACTAATATATCCCTTCGTACAACCTGTTCCCTAATCCGTTAATCCTCTGACCCAGGTGCTTCCAATAACCTGCATCTCTTTGATGGACCTAACTAACTACTCCGCCCCTCTTCTCATTACATGACCATAAGGCCCGGTGCACACATCCGATTTTCGCTCGTGCGGCGCCGCTGCGTCATCGTAATTACGGCGTGGGATACATTAGCTGCAATGGGAGAGTACACACATACCCCCGGCGCCGCTGCGGCCCCGCAAATTGGAGTTACGTCTGAGAATGCCCGCAGATCCCTACCGAACCGTAACGGCGCCGCACCCGCACATCCGATCGCGTGTGTTGGTGTTTTAGGGCCTTCAACTACAAGGTCATTAGAGCCTCGTCCACAGCATAGTTCTGATGCAGAGACTGCACAGACACTACACTAATGCGACGATTTTTGGGTAATAGCAACACGCAGTTTTCCCAAGCGGCCACCCATGTCAGTACTAGCTGGGGTTGCGCTGCTTAACTTCAGTGATCAGACGGGAACTGGTGTATCCAACGCAATTCGCCGCTCACACACATCCGATCGCGTAGTACCTCTTGGCCTATTGAGTGCTGCACACATCCGTCCATATCGTAAGTGCGGTTTCTTTGATTTGTTATTTCGTAGGCAAAAGGGGCACGCGTCCTATAACAGCTGCCAAATGTGTACCGGCGACGTTTCACCACATGTGTGCATTGAATTGCTGCGGCGTCGCTGCGGTGTCCCTGCGGCACCCGCACGAGTAAAAATCGGATATGTGCCTCAAAGCTTCGTCAAACAGAACGCCGGTCTGTTAGACTGGGCCTTAACACCTCGCTCTATTCTCACTCATCTTTTCCGCGATGTCCTCTCCACCTCCAAACTACCCACCATCATATTCTTATTCAGGTGTGTGGGGTAAAGCCCTTCATTCCCGCCTATCTCTCACCAGGTCCCCGTTCACCCTATATATTACCATATCCTTACGATCAGCCTCTGAGCGGCTTATTACGTTGGACACACCAGTTCTCGTCCTATCACTACAGTTAAGCAGCGCAACCCCAGCTAGTACTAACATGGGTGCCGCTTGGGAAACCTGAGTACTGCTAATACCCAAAAATCGTCGCATTAGTGTGGTGTCTGTGCAGTCTCTGCATAAGAACTATGCTGTGGACGGGGCTCTAATGACCTTGTAGTTGAAGGGCCCTAAAACACCAACAACAATGAACAGCCTGTCCCCACCTCTGCTTTGGTCTCCCCTTGTCCTGGGTGTTTCCAATCACCTAAATTCCAGTAATTCCTGCATCCCCAAACTATTCCTAAAATACGAATCCCTATTTCTATCTGCTCTCGACACCCCTCCCACGTACCGCAGCATTTGCATTTCAGCTATCCTCATTCTAACTTCATGGATTGTTTCGCACTGCCCTACATTATGATCCATACGGCATCACTGGCCTAATCACTGTCCCATAGAATTTCCCTTTAACTTTATTGGGAACCTCCGATCACACAGAACTCCACTTGCCTGTCTCTATTTCATTCTCCCTACATTGATCCTATGGGTCACATCCTAATTATTTCCCCCTGCTCAAAAAAAAAAAAAAAAAAAACCACCAGAAAAACGAACATTGTCTAAAATGGTCACCCAATCAACAAATGACCACTATGAATATAGGTTCACAATGGGGAGGGAGGAGACAAAAGCAAAATTTTGCCAGGTTTTCGCAAGAAAATGTGTGCAAAAATAGTAACGTGATAAGAAGACAAGCAACAATGGCGGTGGCAGGATGAAAGGTCAGGATAAGCACGACAACGTAGAGAGTGTAGTAGTGGCACGACGGCACTGTATGACAAAATAACACCACCCGGAGTGCTTTAGGAGGGTTATTTTTTTCCTCTTCTCTATTTTTTTTTTTGGTTCGTAAAAAAAAAAAATGACGACGATAACTGGCGCGTTGCGTATAAAACGTGTAGCTGCAGAAATTGTACCGCAGCAGCATCTCTTTCGTTTATGGCAGAGACGAGCTGGTCGGCGGTAGGAAGGAAGGAGAGAGAGAGAGGCGGGAACATTAGTTCGGTGGGCGGGGCAACTAATCGATCGTATCGACCGACCAATCAACCAACCCCCTCCTTGCTTTCAGCAATACTCGTACTGCAGCAGTTAGGTCGTCATTTCACCCTTCTCTCGCTCTCTCTCCCCTACCCTACCCTAACCTATCCTACCCTTCCACTCCCCACACTCCGTGAGCCTGAAAAGGACAGCCCCTTCTTTCTGTCCACCCTCATCCTCCTCTTTCATGAATCGTCAGTATGACCTTGGATGAAACGCTTCTCACCACACTACGCCACCCTCCACCTCCTTTTGGCGACCATTAACGCATGCGCATTCCCCACATCGACGTCATCCTAACAGCATAATTGTATATATAAGCTATGTTACAGGCAGGCACCACCACGGACAACACGCAAAGTCCAAAACGACGAAGTCAGAAACGTTCCCCCTGCCTCTCTCCTTCCACCTCCTTACTCTAACCCCTCCTCCTTCCTTCCCTCTCCAACTCCCCTTACAATGAAATAGCGAAACAATCAACAAACACGTATATATACCCGTTTGTCACGAGTGATGCAGAAACGCTGCTGCTGCTGCTTTTAGCCAATAAAAAACACACACACGAAACGGATAGGTGATAAGGAGAGAGAGAGAGAGTGCAGTTGAGGAGCGTAGGGTGGCGAAAGAGTACCAAAAAGTGCCAGCCGCTTGGCAACAGCGAGCAGGATAAATTCCTAGAAGTAACTAATTGAGCATTACCCCGAAATTCGTCCACAATGACTGCATATATGAACTATTTTTTTTTTTGGGGTGTTGTTGTTATCCTCCAATTAGCAAGTGCTGCACACTTCCGTCGAGGTTCTCGTACATGCACTTGTAGAATATTTTGGACGTTGTTTTCACCACCTCCTCCTCCTTCACACACACTCTCAAATGTCCACTAGTTAATTAGTTGTTGCTTTCCTCGTCTTTTCGCACAGGGCAATTTTTCTCACTCGTACACCCCTTCCTCTGCGCTAGACAGGAAGAGAGAAAAATTCTTCCTTCATCTACAGCGCCTGCCTTCGTACCAGTAATATCTTTAAGCACTGTACAAGCTGGGAAGTAGTTTGTGAATGACCCCTCCTCTCTGGTTCCCTGTCCTCACTCCGAGACGAATTGGTTGCTACTCGTATACTTGTATGTGTTCGTAGTAATACTGTCTGCCTGTCGTTTCTCCATACGACGAAACCCTTAAAAAATAAATTTCTGCCCTCTTTCATCCCCTCCCCGGGTGTTGCGTCCTTGCTTAATGGCTTAAGATATTACAGGAAAGACACCCTGTATAGAGAGACCTCTGTGTAGTAGTCACCAGAGCTTACAATGTCTCCATGGTAACCAATCCGTTTAAGTCAACGAAGGCTTCAATTGTCAATTAAAATGTCACACGACTGAATTACATAATCAGGCAGGGCGAGAGCGCGCCAAGTGAAATTACAATTGGGTTTCGTTTGGTTCATTTGGATGTTTAATGTCGGCCTATCTATTTCTGAAGGTAATTTGCCGACGCCAGGGGGCGAGCAGAATCTTACACACATGGGAAATCTTTGGGAGTTCTTTTATACGCAGTGCTGATATGGGGAGGGTCAAGGACCAGGAATTACTCCTCATCTGACGGAAAAGGCTCACATTGCACTGTCACACCATCAGCATCAACCATGCAATCATGGGCTTTACAAGTCAAACAAGCTACCACCTGAGCTACGTTGGAGGCTGAAATCAAATACAAGCACCCGTTACAAGACATACCACCGCGAGTCAGAACACTACGACGTCACGGCCTGACATTCCGGGCCTTTTATCCCGTCCCTTCCCATGGCACATGCTTGAAATTGAACCCAGAGTTGAATTTCCCAGGTGTGGAGACCACCCACAGTATTGAGATACGAGACTCTAGGTTTTGTTGATGCTCTATAGAGGTCAACCCAAGTGAATTCGGACATCCTTAGTTAAGCAACGCAACCCCAGCTAGTACTGACATGGGTGGTCGCCGCTTGAGAAAACTGGGTACTGCTAATACCCAAAAATCGTCGCATTAGTGTAGTGTCTGTGCAGTCTCTGTGCAACTCTTCCGTTCACGTAGTATGCCCTCGACATTTAGGAGACCATGTTTCAGGCGTCCCAATCTCTCCGTGCCATCTCCCAACCCATGGCCTCACCTCTGGGAACCCCTAATGGGCAGCTAGCACTTCCCTATCCACCACCTGGGAAGGCGCCACGTAGCAGTACGCCCGTGGCTGCGTTGCCTGGTACTGGTAACATCCAAAAAAATCGTCGCATTAGTGCAGTGTCTGTGCAGTCTCTGCATAACAACTACACTGCGGATGGGGCTCTAATGACCTTGTAGTTGAAGGGCCCTTAAACACCAACAAACAAACAAACGGACATCCTATCCTTCATTCCTTGCCTCGATTGTAAAATTTGTAAAGAAACTGCAGCCTGGTGAATTGAACATGTGATCGTATTTCTCTAACGGACAGGACAAGATGTTAAAGGTCAGGTGCAATATAATATTCTTTTAATCCTCAACAGACGTCATGAGGCAAGAGTTACTAGATGGACTGACTGTACTTGCGCAGTCTCGCGACTGCAATTCGCCATCTCTAGGCAACTCACATTGTTTACGAGCACTGCTACAACAAAAACACCACTGCTATCAGGAAACTACGTTGGCCTATTTTGATTTACGTTGATTTCCTGAGACGATCGTAAATCAACACAACACACACGAGTACCAGAACGCAACAAGCACATATTGCGAATACCAGAAATACGGGGGAGAGACAGAAAACATCCCGCCTCGGTGGTGAACGAAACATTGATACAAAACAACCACACAAATACAAACAGTCAGTAGTCGTTCTTCCGTATATTGCCACCTGTGCCACTCAAGGCCTGCCGCAACGAAGGGTAACGGGGATGCTACCACCTTAAAATTGTACTGTTGTTGCTGACCAAACATGTTTGGAAACAGAAAAGATATTCACAAACACCACCCTACCCTTCCTCCTCAACGAATGAGTTACGCTGGCCACACCAGTTCCCGTCAGAGCACTGAAGTTAAGCGACGCAACCCAAGTTTATTTGCTAGTTGGTGTTTTAGGGCCCATCAACTACAAGGTCATTAGAGCCCCGTCCGCGGTGTAGTTCTGGTACATAGACTGGTACTACACTAATGCGACGATTTTTGGATACTAGCGGTACCCAGTTTTCCCAAGCAGCCACCCATCTCAGTACTAGCTGGGGTTGCGTTGCTTAACTTCAGTGATCAGACGAGAACAGGTTGTGTCCAACGCAATTCGCCGCTCCCGACGCAACCCAAGTTATTACCGACGTGAGTGGTTGGTTGGAAACCTTGGGTGCTGCTAATTTCCACTCTCCTACTTCCCTCTCACCCGCGAGCAACCTCCACAAGGTCCGGGCCGTTATGGCTGCTTGACCGACTCCCCAACCCATTGGCGTAACATACTAACAACACTGTTTGTACTAGAGAGAGAAAACTTAATTGTTTTTACCGGTCTGTTTTAATTACCGCTTCTTCGCTGATTGAACCACGCCCTTTTCTAGCTCAAACGATAAGCCGAATGACGTCAATTTGATTACCACACGCCATTATCCCCTGTATTGCGCATAGCATCCCAGGGTTTCCATCTTCCCCCTCCTACCCAACCCTTCCTATCCACTAATGGGTTATTCATCTCCCCCCTCTCCCAGAAAAGTTAATGCCTGGGTTTTGTGAAGTCATTTGTACATTTCGGGGTTAGCCGAAAGGAGGATTTAGGGGTGACAGAATAGTGTGAAAGCCCCCTAGCGGGTGAGATTAGTAACTACCATAGGCCGATGTAAGAGACACCGTCGTATATCTCCGGACCCATTTAGCATAGGACGTGTTCCTCTTTCCGAAAAAAAAAAAAAAAAAAAAAAAACGAAAACCAACCAGACATCGATCGCTCTGGCCAACTAAACTGCTTATCACTTTGACACTCCTGGAAAGTCATTATTTCTTCCACTTCATCCATCCGTCCAACGTTCAACAGCATAAAAAAACGGTAATAACGAAAGTCTCTCTCTCTCTCCTCTCCCTCGTTCCCCTCCCCAAAAACACACCATCTCCCCTCCCCCCTCGCTCACACATCCCTCTCTGTTCTCACACCTTCTCCGCCTCTAACATTTAAAAAAAAACGGTGAGGGACAAAGAATGACACAGGGGCAAAAGAAGTCTGTCTTCTCCGTGATCGCCCCATTATCAGTTTTCGGGACCAACTCCACATAAAAAAGTGGTTGGAAGTGCGAGGGGTAGGGCAGAACGGGGCAAGTACAAGAGAAGGAGGAAGGGGTGATGGGGTAAGATAAAAAAGAAAGAAAGAGAGGTCAAAAGCATAAGTTTATTCGCCTAATCTTTATTTTTGCATTTCTCCCTCCTCCTCCTTGTGATGCTGCTATCACTCATCCCAACAACAAACAAACGTCCGATGAGAGAAGAGCTGGGTCGGGCAACGACGACACCGACAAGAGCAAGGAGAGGAGACGAGGCGGGCTAAAAAAAAAAAGTGGAAAGATTAAAGCCGCAGAGCTATGTTGAGGCCGAGGTAACGGTATGAGTCATTCGCCGCCATCGTCTCACCACACAAACACACACCTACCTATCTAACCCTCTCTTGGCCCTCTCCCTCTCCTGAAGGAAGAAAAACCCGACTACGAGTTTACAAGGACGTTACTGGGATACAAACCAACTAAAAAAAAACCTTCTTGCTCTTTACAATCCCCTCCTCTATCCAGCCTTTTGATAACAGAGGATAAAGGGCGGAGGATGAGTAGTATCACCAAAAGGGAGTACCAAAAAAAATTACCAAAAATTTTTTGTATTAACATTGTAAATAGAAAACTAATGTTCACCGTAGTAGACGTGCCTGTCCTGTTGCATGTAGGACCACCATCTATTTGAATGCGAAGGAAAGTAGGTGTGTTGTACGACTAATGCAAAGTAACTACTAACCCTTTTCCCGTCTAGGGCAGGGTCGGGTACTCAACACTGTCGCTCTGGATGGACACATAGGAGATCCGTCGGACGATATTTCTACGCAGCAGACTGCTGACCAAAGTTGCCTACCTTCTGCTTATTTATCGTCGGCCTACTGTTCGTTGGGACACTCCACCGAGGTCCTATGCCTGGAAATTTTGCTTCATCTTCCCGTTGCGTAGTAGAGCGGGTTATTTTACGTCGGAGGGGGGGAGGGGCAAGGCTTTACTCTTTTTCTCTAGCCTGAAAGCCAACCAACGCTACCTCCTGCGCCACTGAGACGGGTATGGGAGCGGCGAATTGCGTTGGACACACCAGTTCTCGTCTGATCACTGAAATTAAGCAGCGCAACCCCAGCTAGTACTGACATGGGAGGCCGCTTGGGCAAAAATCGTCGCATTAGGCCCAGCGCAAAATGAGATACAATCTCCGCAGGTGACGCAGGATGACTCGCCACAAATTTCTGTGGCTCACATGATAGTATGTAGTTGTGCATGTTAAGTCGCAGGGTGACGTGACTCAGTGCCTACGCCACGTGACCCTGCGGAGCGCAGGGCCAATGCCGCAGTTTCCTGCGTGAAGTTGGCGTGACAATAACAAAAAGAGGTGCGAAGCAGAGAAGTTCTCTTGTTATTTGATGCAAGTATGGTGAAAAACTGCGATTCAGTGTGCGGTGATCGCCTGATAGCAGAATTTCGCAGGACTGCTACACCCTACGTCACGTTCGCTACCTGCGTCTCATTTTGCGCCTTGCCTAAGGCAGCAGGGTGAAGCAGTGTGACGCAGCCCTGCGAAATTCTGCTAGCAGGCAATCACTGTTACGTTGAAAGCCATTTTAGTTGACACAAATTGCAAATCAGTATGTTAAAAAACTGCGATTCAATGTGTGGTGATTGCCTGCTAGCAAAATTTCGCGGGGCTGCGTTACGTTGCGTCACCCTGCGGCCTCATTTTGCGCCTTGCCTTAGTGTAGTGTCTGTGCAGTCTCTGCATAACAACTATGCTGTGGACGGGGCTCTAATAACCTTGTAGTTGAAGGGCCCTAAAACACCAACAAACAAACCGAGGCCGGTAGTTGGAAGACGAGTACATAGCCGGTAATTAGAAATTAGTAGTAGTCAGGCTAGTGGTGATACGCGTAAAATGTGAACATGCCCCTCACTCGAAAATTTCGGACGAGTCCATGTAACTCTACAATGTGCTTCTTCGTTTCCTCCCTCTCTCCCGCCGCCGCCGCGCGTAGAGCTCAAAATAATTGATCGCCGCGAACAAAGTGAAGTGCGCATGCACGTTCACGTGACACGATGGCCACGCCCAGTGCGTAAGGAGATTGGGAAGAAAGAAAAAATGTGGGAGAAGGGAAGGAAGGATGAAATAGAACAAAGAGGGAAAGTGGAAGGAAACGCTCTACTCGGGTATAGTAAGTAGTAGAGCTCAGTGCTTATGAGCGAGACCTCATTCTATAATATGGCGTTCTTAGTTACGAAGAGTCCTTTTTTTAGTGTCTACACAGGCACAGAACGAAGTAATAAAACGCAGTTTGCCGTCGCGCAAATACTGTAATAACCACCCTTTCACTGAGTTTAAAAAAAAACTGGAGTAACAAACTTGGGAGTGAAATGTAGAGAAAATGAAAACTTCGAAGGACGAAAAAAAAAATCACACTATAGGGGTACGTTACTGTAGTGGTGATTAAAACAGAATTTTTTAAAAAAAATGGCTACCTTAATGGCATCTGGGATTGTGCTAACCCATCTAATTCTGTGGAAGAATACACAGTGGCCCTAGAAATTATTTGAAAACCCACAAAAATGTCCCTAATTCAAAAAAAAAATATACAACTCTATACGGGTTCTAATCTTCCACTCCCGCCTATCCCCCACAAGGTCCCCCTCCACCCTGCATGCTCCGGATACTAACTTTTATCGCACGACTGGTGTATCACCCCTACCAAGACAGTCATCAAATCCTAATTTCCACTTCAATTCTGGTGTCCAGGGGCATCGCAAAATGATATATGGCAGGGGTGGCCAACTTTTGCGTACATAAGATCTACTTTTTATCTTAAAAACGTGTCGCGACAACGTCGCGATCGACTTGTTGTCATAGGCGTAGTCAAATTGGGGAAGGGGAGGTTCGATACTGGACCCACCTCGGTCCAGTATCGAACCTAGAAACACAGACACTACGTCACCGAGGCGGGTCTTCAGTCAACATATCGCGAGTCCTAGACCAAAATTGGCTTCGAGATCGACTGGTTGGCCACCCCTGATATATGGCACCCATGTTTTTACTCTCCCACTGTATATGACCGGAAGTTGCAAAATAAACCACTGACCTCTGCGAGGGGAAGCGACCCTGATACGCACTTTGGGGTAATGAGGCAAACGAACTCTTTCAATTAAATTACCGATATAAAAATATCGTTCAGTGTTATATATAGGGATGCAGCTTGGCTCTTGGGAAGCACCCGGGTAGGGGAAGACCAAAGCAGACGTGGAAGCATATTTCAATTAAGGACAGAGGTGTCGCTAGGGTTGGCTTCACCCAGTGCGATGATTCCCTCCGAAAAAAAAAGTCGCTCTGCCTGCTCTGTCACCCCTTTTGTCGTGGTGCGAGTGGTGTCACCCAGTGCAGCCCGCACCCCCTAGTGAAACCACTGCTTAATGACATGGTAGTGTGACCTGATGGAGATAGCCGGGAGTGAAGGCTAGAACCTACAGGCCCAACCCTGCCAGAGACAGGATAAAGGTATAATGATTTTGGTTTGCGTTAATTCAAGCCGCCACAAGGTGTATGTCGCGGAGAGGTAGGATGATGACAATGGAGAGGAGATGACGATGGGGGAAGTCCACAAATTCCTTGGAATAGCAATCATTTACCAGAATGATGGGACAGATGACTTCTCTACATTATTGGGACACCAACTCGCCTCACCTATTAACAATTTAAAATTTGGGAGGCAGGAAAGAAGGAGGAGGAGGACGACGATGAAGATGATAATAAAAGGTGATGGGGAAGTCCATATAGTGTTGAACTGGCAGTTGTTCAAATGGAACCATTTATCATCACCTGGGGTAGGGAAGACGAATGTAAGAGTTATTTCCGTCCCAAATTTGCTTCATTAAGGAGTCCTAATGAGTGGGTTGTGACTGTAGTTGGTTCGGGTGAAGAGGAGGGTTGAGGGAGGTGGATTATTAGGATATTTCTTGGGGAGAATAAAAAAGAGGAAGGAAGGAAGGACTCTTGCGCCGTAGGTAAGAAATAGCAGTCCAAGGAGAGTCTGCGCAATCTTTACAACGAGTGCCACGTCGTCGTCGATGACGGGGCAGGAATCGACCCGTCGAACCACACCTCGTTCCGGATTAACGACAATATCATGATGACGTGGAAGAAATCAACTCGTACAAGGCCAGAAAAGAAATTACCATTTGCTTCCCTCGTCCCTCTCACCTTTCCCTCCTCCCCACGTGTTCTCCCCCTTCAACCGTCCCGTCCCCCATCCATCTCTTTCTCTCCCTCACCCCTTTACGTCTTGTCTACTACCTTTTTTTTTTCTCCAAATCCTAACTATCAATCAACCTCGTATTTCACATTCACAACCATCATCAACCTCCTTCTTCGGTCAGCCATTTAACCACTTCTTGCATATCATTATACGGGGGAGAAAAGGGGGGGGGGGGGCTGAAGGGTGTCCAAAATAATGTATCCCTTCAATTTCTTGTCCCTCCTGCATACCCTTGCTCTCTTCATTAATCTATAGCCTAACAATAGACTCGTCTATCGATTATCGATTACAATGTACAGAAAATCGATATCCAAAATTCTATACATTCTAACGGTACAAGCCGCGCGCGCGACAACCACAGTAGAGGTGACCCCCCAGTGCACGTGCGCAGCTCACAATATGCAAACTGCGCAGACTCGAAAGGCACAACTGGGCTAACACTGCCACAGTAACCACCTGTCACAAGGCACACATCCGGGGTTTTCCACTAAATTCATATTTTAAAATTATTTAAAAAAACCGAATATTTTTTTTTTTGAAAAAGTGATTATAGTTTAATTCGAGCCGCCTCGGTGGTGCAGAAGGTAAGCGTGCTCGGTAACTGCGTCGGTGGTTCTAGGTTCGATACTGGACCGAGGTGGGTGTGCTTCTTTCGGGCAACAGAGATGCCCTGAGTGGGCCTTCCTTCGGATGCGACGTAAAACCGGAATGAGGTGTGGTGTACGATATGTGCCACTATGCAACGGGTAGATGAGGCAAAATTTCCAGGTATAATAAGGAGCTCGTGCTCCTGGCATCTGTGGAATGCCCCAACGTCGGGGTAGCCAGTCAGCTGCGGAAAAAAAACCAGTGTCCAATATATTACCCTTGTGTCCATTCAGAGGGACAAGATGTGTACCCGACCCTGCCATGGGTTGGAACAGGGCTAGGAGTTGCTTTATTGTAGTTTTATTCCCACATTAAGCACGGCCTTTGGAACACGATATCTGGTAAATGGCCGTGTCTCTGCTCTGCTGGCAAATAGTGACTGCAACGGATACATTTTGGACCCTTCGTGACATCACGGTTAGTAAACTGACGAACCCCCAAAACCCCTTTCTGAAACTGAGTTATTTCAAATGCCCTTTAAATTATTTTAAAGTCCTTGTAATTGCATTTCTTTGGTGAAATGGCGGGCATTATTGGGGCCCCTTAACATTACGGCACCCCAGGCAACTGTCTGCTTTGCCAGTGTCGAAAGTAGACAAGGAATAACACGCAGGCACAAAAACACAGTTTAAAACATTATTTCTAGCCACGTTTATGGTGGCGCAAAATGTTTTCCGAGGAAGACGACGGCGGAAATAAACACGGCGCGCAAAATTGTTTCTAAAACCTCACCCATTCATCGCCCGTCTCCACACCATAATTGATTCGCGTTTCATCTTTCGCTCATTTTCCTTCAACAATCCCTTACTTTATATTTCGATCACCAACACCCCTCTTCACGAAAAAAAAAATATTTTATATAAAAAAAAGAAAGTACTGCGCATAATAGTAGAAGAATGCAACGGGTAAGCGAGCCAAAATTCCTGGATGGAGTGCCCCAACCAACAGTAACGCGACGATAAATAAGCACACGCTGCAGGCAGACGGCTGAGGAAAAACATCGTCCAACAGATAGTTCCAGCATCCATTCAGAGAAGCAGAGATGAGTACCCAACCCTGCCATAGGCGGTGAAAGGTTTAGTAGCTGTTTTCTTTTACTCAATGTAATGCAAATACGAACGGACATGGTAGTGAGTGGGTGGACAGGGACGGACTAGAACCCACAGGGGGAGCGGCGAATTGTGTTGGACACACCAGTTCTCATTTGATCACTGAAGTTAAACAACACAATCCCAGCTAGGACTGACATGGGTGACCGCTTGGGAAACCTGGGGACTGCTAATACCCAAAAATCGTCGCATTGGTGTAGTGTCTGTGCAGTCTCTGCATAAGAACTGCACTGTGGAGGGGGGCTCTAATGACCTTGTAGTTGAAGGGTCCTAAAACCCCAACCAACCTGTGCAGCCAAGTTGCGTTGGACACACCAGTTCCCGTCAGATCACTGAAGTTAAGCAGCGCAAGCCCACGTCAATACCAACATGGGGGGTTGGTAAAGATCGTTGGGTGCTGCAAAATTAACCCTCTCCTTCGTCCTTTCACCTACCTCCTCATCTCCCATGGGCAGCCTCCTAAGGGTTCGTCCTGTTATGGCTGCCTGGCTCACTCCCCAACCCTTGAAACTAATCCAGTAGCAACAACAAAAAATAGAACCCACAGACACGACCCTGCCACAGGCGGAATAAGACTAAGATGAGTATGTAATAGAGAAGTGAGGTAGGCCGGTATCCCCCCCCCCCACAAACAACTCCGCCAATAGTCCTGCAGGTTCCAGACGCCTGGATGGGGTGTACCCCGGGCAGAGCATGTTCAGTGTATCCGCAGACCTGACCCTGCCACAGGCGGGATAAGGATATGATGATGATGACGACGACAATGTAATAGAAAAGGAAGAAGAAAAAGACTTTTAATTAGTAAAACAAGGGCGGCGGAACGACAGCCGCTCACATTTGATAAAAATAATGGTATCGACCAGTTTAAGAAACCCGAGGGTAGATGGGTAGTTAATTTGAGAGAGAGGAGGGGAACCGAAAATTGTGCCAACGGCGTTGCGATGAGCAACAAGACCGCCGCCCCGCCCCCTAAGAAAAAAAAAGAACTCACGTACACAAAGAGAAGGTTGAGAAGGCTGAAGAACGAAGAGTGGAGGAAAAAAAACGACGAAAGGGAGGAATAGGAGGAGCTAAAAAAAAAAAAGGGAGGGAAGGTGGTGAGGGGAAGAAGGCGCTTTTACCTTCTCCCTTCATTCCTCCCTCCCCTTTTTAAGAACCAGTTTATTCATGTAATCCATCATCGCGGTCGTCGTCGTCATCATTTCTCACTCGACTTCTTTCACGCGTCCAGGAACGAACACTACATCACCAAGCAACCAGACATGTACAATCGATGAGTCCCTAGCATCGCAGCTACCTAAATAACAAACCATCATCAACAACAACACCCCGTCTTGTGTTTTTGTTGAAATGGGAACTGCCATTGAATCTGAAAAAGTGTAGGATTCTTACAATATCTAGATCTAGGGAGCTACTTAGCTTTGATTACTATATTGGTGGAGTTAGGGTTGAGAGAGTTGGCACCCATAAGCATCTTGGAATAATTTTAAATAACCAAGGTACCTGGAAGGATCATATAAATAAATTAGTTGGGAGGGCTGGTCAATTCCTCCGTCTGATTAGTAGGGTCCTTCGGGACAGCACAAGGGAGGTGAGGGAAACAGCATATATTTCAATGGTGCGACCAATTATGGAGTATGGTAGTCCAATTTGGTTTCCCTTCAGGCAGGAATTATCTTGGGAGATTGAAAGGATACAGAGGAGGGCAGCAAGAATTGTATTCCACAGGTTTTCTCACAGGGATAGTGTGTCTGACATGATCAGGGAACTAGGTTGGGAAACACTAAGCCAGCGGCGAACATCTCACAGCATAAGTCTGTTTATCAGACTGCTGCTGCTGGGGTGTGATGGACCTCTGGTGGGATGTGTGTCCCCTGCTAATTACAAAGGGAGAAAGGATCATTTGTATAAATTGAAGGAGATTAGGGCACAGACAGACACATATTACTGGTCTTTCTTACCAAGGACCATTCGACAATGGAATGGCCTTGGAAAGGATAAGGTGGAGGGCCTAATAAAAAGCCACCCTACCATTACTAGTGTTGTAGCAGGATCACAGAAATTTAAGCCTGGGGTTTTGGGAGCTTTTTGGTAATATATATAAGAATGAGAGTTGGTCTCTCCACTGCCATATTGGCCAAATAAGGCTGCTTGCAGTGTTGTGAATTAGAATTAGAATTAGAATTATACCCCATCCTCAACAAAGTATTTTTCCCCTCAATGAGTCCAACTCTAGCACGCACGTCACACCATCATGGCTTTCTTCCGCTTCTTCTTCTTCTTCCTCTAATCAGCACCGCCATGTTAAAACACAGAATTTAACTAAAGACAATAAACACATGATAAACATTAAGCCCGCCATCCATACTAACATAGATATACCCAATTGCTTTCTAACCCTCCCCCCAAAAAAAATTCACTGGGGAAGTAAAAAAATAAAAATGGCGACAAAAGAAGTTTCGCAGGCTCAAAATTAGGCGCGAGAGACCGGTTTTCCTTTCTTCGCGCCCTTCTTTGTACGGCAACAGTCGCGCTCCCCCTTCCAAATCATTCACGTGACATGTCTTTGGAGACTGCTTCTAAACGCTCCCTCACACACAATGACGCGTTATAACGCCGCATTCCGGCGTTTAACGCGGCGCTATAACGCCATCACGTTGCATTGTTCGGCGCTACTATACAGTATCTCCGCCACATACAGCGTCCGCGACCAATTTCGAAAACGAATTTCAATTTAAAGCCCGCCATTCTACTCAAAATAAAAAAAGCAACTTCTAACTTCGCGCCTATGGCAGGGCCGCGTACCCATCTTGTGCCTCTTAAAGGACACAAGGTTGATCTCTATTGGGTAGTATTTTTCCGCAGCCGGTTGCCGACTAAAGCTGTAACCCCTATGCTTATTTATCGTCGGTCTACTGGTCGTTGGGGCACTCCACCAGACGCGGGAGCGGCGAATTGCGTTGGACACACCAGTTCTCGTCTGATCACTGAAGTTAAGCAACAGAAGCCCAGTTAGTACTGACATGGGTGGTCGCTCGGGAAAGCTGGGTACTGCTAATACCCAATAATCGTCGCATTAGTGTAGTGTCTGTGCAGTATATGCATCAGAACTATACAGTGGACGGGTCTCTAATGACCTTGTAGTTGACGGGACCTTAAACTCCAACAAACAAACAAAATCCACCAGACGCCAGGAGGGAGTGGGAGCGAGCTTCTACACCTAGGAATTTTGCTTCATCTAACCGTTGCATAATAGATGGGGTTCTTTTACGTGCAAATGCCATCGTACACCACACGAGACCTCCTCTTAATCTCTCTCCCTCTCTCGCCCGAAAAAAAACCAACTCACCTC
>JAAFCE010001036.1:46438582-46451737 GCA_013389805.1 Trigoniulus corallinus | reverse complement strand
CCATCCCATACATGCTCCAATGCGAAAAAAAGCAACTCCTAACCCTTTTCCCGCCTATGGCAGGGTCGGGTACCCATTTGTCCCTCTGAATGGACACAGGGTGATATATTGGACATAGTTTTTTTTCCGCAGCCGGTTGCCGGCCAAAGCTGCACCCCTACGCTTATTTATCGTCGGTCTAGTGTTCGTTGGGGAATGCTACCGACGCCAGGGGGGGGGGGCGAGCTCCTACACCTGGAAATTTTGCCTCATCTACCCGTTGCGTAGTAGAGAGGGTTCTTTTACGTGCAAGAGCCATCGTACACCCACACGGGACCTCGGTTTTACTTCTCATCCGAAAGAAGGCACACTCGCGGCTTCTCTCTTATACATGCTCCAATGCGACACATGTGGACAGTATTTTTACATAGCCGGCTGTCAATCGAATGCTACAACACCTATGCTTATTTTTCTTCGTTAGGACACTCTTTTTCATCACCAACGCCAGGTGGGGAGGGCGAGTTCCCACACCTGGAAATTTTGCCCAACTACACGTAATCCTACTCCATGTAGTAAGGGTTCTCTTCCGTGCGAACGGTTTTACTCTGTTTAACTTCCCATTTGACGGAAGATACACGCACTACAGGCCACTATCTCACCTGAAAAACAGATGACATCGCATACACCACACCATCCGACGGCTACCCTGGCTTAAAAGAAGCCACCCACCTCAGCCAGAAACGAACCTGCAACCACTGACTCAGCAGTCCAGCTGGCCTCCACAACATTCACTTCCGTCCTCCGGATACAAATATCCTCAAAGAAGAACACAGGTGAGTGAGAAGGAGACCGAGTGGAAGGGACATTAACATGCTTCACACTCGGAATAAATTTGTAAATCATGGGCGAGGACCAATATTCACTTTGAGCACATTTAACTCGTTATCGACTAGATTTCCTGAAACCAAGCCAACATTCAACGTTTCTACACAAGAAAAGATGCCACCCACATCAACCAGGGATCGAACTAGAGCTCCACAAGGGCTCAAGAGTTAAACAGTTTCTCGGCACGCCTTCAAGTCAATAAGTGCATGCCAAATACTATTTTTTGACCACGGCAACTATTTTTTGGCAAAGGCGAGTGCAATCAGAGGAAGAGGTGGTGACGAGCCAGACGAAATAGGGGGGGGGGAAGATGAGAGGGCACGAAGGGAGAAGAAACAGGGCGGAGTTAAGTGTTATTGCTGTTCAAGGACAACAAAACGGTTTCCATGTGAAATTTAGGACAACCTGCTGTTGCTGCTGCTTACTAGTCCACCACACAGTTTCATTTTGGTGCTTCATCCGAACCATGCAAGTTGCTCATGCACGGGACGGACAGGAAGATACAGAGAGAGTACGCGGAGGGTGAACAGCACCGAACAAGACTTAAAAACAACGCTTAAAAGGAAGGAAATACTCAAAATATAGTTTAGTGCTTAGCGAGCAATATTTCCACAAAAAAAAAATCGTAACAATAAGACAATGAAAGACGTCCGCCCCCACCAGCGTCCCTGGCCCATGAAAGGATTTTTCATCCATTCTCATATCGGACAGGCGGATGAGTGAGTGGATTGGCTTTTGCTGCGGTAGGAATTTATTACGTGAACTCAAAAGCGCTACAAGTGAAGAGGGGTCAATGCAACTTGCGGAAAATCGACGTACTCAATGGATTTGAACCTGTTTCCATTGTGCCAGCCTCGTTCCAAAAAACGTATGTCCTGGGTAGCTATTACGGGTCTACGTCGGCCGTTATGGAATTAATGACTTTATGCGACACAAGTTCGCACCTGGTCGACACTGGTGACTATGCTCTCCTTACATCAGAGAAAATGAACCTAAAATGCACCACCCTGTGGAGAAGAGGTGTAGGATGCCACCTGCAAGTCCAACGAGTTACACTAAACGCATCTGAATTGGGAGTGCAATTAGGATCTCACAATGAATGAATGTCCCGTAAAACGATGCGAACATAAATATTTACAGGTTTACTATCCTCCTTTGTTTATTTGGTGTTGTATACCAGCGGCCTCATAGCTCTCAAGGTTAACTTACCAATGCAGAGGAGAAAGGAGAGCTCCTGCACCCTACAGCGGGACAAAAGGCCCATTTGAAACGTCCCTTTTACCTCTCGACCAAACGACGACGACCACCACCACGACCACACTACCATGGACGCGATCTCTGACACTTCGAAAAATTATAACTAACGAACGTCCAGGAGGGGTGGGGAATGTAGATGTGCCAGAAGGTACATGGGGGAGGGCTAATCATGTCCAGTGTCAGCACAGGATATCAGCCTTTTTTTTTTAGTCCACACAACAGTTGAGCGCATAAGGATGCAGTTGACTGGTCCGAACCCCAAAACTGATGGATGACTAGCCCGTTAAAATAATATACCCCCTCCCCACCCGCCCTCTTTGCTGCTACACATCGTTTCCAGTTACGGAGTCATTATTACACTTCCTATCCCGTACAAGGGGGAGGAAGGAGAGGGGTAAGAAGAGAAAAGGAACTAGAGACAGTTTGGTTCACATTACAATTCTCTACAGCGATCGAGTTCAACGATTTGCTATTATATCGACTGCGAGCACGTAAAAAAAACTGAACGTGGGCTAAATTGATGGAGTGGGAAGCACAAAAAGATACCGGTGAAAAAAGATACGGCAGCAGAGGGCGGAATGGTTGACTTGAGTAGCAAATTGGAGCACACCTGAATTGGTCGTTGATCATCTATGTGTCACCACCAACCAGATACTATAAATCAAAAAAAAAAACGTTCACCAACTCCGTTGGCACAGCGCACGTCCACTGACAAAACACAGGCTCAGTCACTTTTCAACGTACTGAGGAACCGAACAAGAGCTCGTACACCGGACGGTACGTCGAAAAACACACCATAACTACCCTCCAAGTAAAAACAATATCACCCTGTCAATCAGTGTAACAGACTCTACTAGCTCTTTCGCGGATTGGTCAGCGACTTCCTTCCTTGGACACCAGTCTATTTTACTAAGTCCAGTTCCCATGACGCAGTCAGGAAAGTAACTGCGAAGTGTGATCGTTGGAGACCATATTTTAGTGGTGTTCGTAGTCAAGTGTATCCAATAGACAGTTTCGAACTCAGGATGGATAGACGTCCAAAAGGGATTAAAAAAAACATACACGTAGTTTCAAAAAACGGAGGTAAGGAGAGAGGACAAAAAAGGGGAGCAAAAATTGGCGCTGAAAACTAGATCACCACATCTTCCCTCACCCCACTTTGAATAGAAGTTAAACAAAAAAAAAAAGGTCACAACGGACTGTAGCATAGAGATGGCCGCGGCCACACAACAAACTGGACATTTCAATCCTATTTTTCGCGCGCTGTACGTACAACGTAGAAAAACAAAAATCCTTCAAATGCTATCCAGAAACCGCAATTACAATTCATATAATCACAGTCGTTATTAATAAGGTGAATTCACGATCTTTTGAAAAACAAAATTTTTTCTCATTTTAAAGGAGAGGAGAGGTATTAGCGTAGAAATGTATAATATTGTAGTACACATATCCAATCGGCAAAGAGCGACGACCGGACTACCGTTTATTCACCAGGCGGTCTTTCTCTTTACCTCGTCCCGGCAACAGAAAACAATCTCCACACTTTTTTGACGACACACTACAAAACTACAAACTGTAATAATGTATTCAACAGCAATGATAGTATTATCCGCATGGAAAAAAAAAGTGTATTTTACACACACAAATCTCAAGTCTCCGCCAAATAGACATCAATGTAGTCAGATGACCCAACGAAAACCACGTGGGCATACGTACGAAATGTTATTTATTATCTTCAACCACAAAGTCCTAAGACTACGAGTATGCAAACAGCACAACGGTCGGCCTTTTCTCCACACTAACAACAATAATAAAAGTAGACACCGTGGTGGTTATTTATTAGGTCCAAACTTCAATCACACCACATCTGATTTTTTTTTCTCCTCTTCCCTGTGCTTACTTTTCCGCCATTCCTCTCAATGATATATAGTGACAACAAAAATTTCATTTTCTACGACGTCCTGTGTACAGAAACCGACCATTGTTATCCAAAAGGTGAAGAAAAAAAACAGTATCCAATAACGACGACGAAAACGTGAACAAAAAAAACCCCTCACCAATTTAGTTCACATATTCATCGAAGCTACAACTTCAAAAAAAAAAAATCCATAATCCATTTCGAGAAGAAATCTCCACAACATGTCGTCGTCAATGGCACACTGCGAAGCTAAATCCATTCAAATTTATCGTATACAGAACGCCTTGAAAATTGTACTCCAGCAATAATTATAATAACGATATGTGAAAATGCATCTCCAGCAATGGCGGCAATCATAATAATAACAAACCAGTCACCCATCCAACAAATGACTGCGTCGATGATTGCTTAACTAAGCAACAAAAGGCGACGAACAAACAAACCATGTCTGTAGCTTCAACATGCAAAGTAGGAGAAAAAAAAAAGAGGAGACATTCGGTTAGGCGCACACAAATCCACGGCCAACAAAATATCCACGAATGCTAATGACAGATTGATTGAAATTCACTCCATTAATTCATCGTTTACATAAAGTTTTAGTTGTCAGTAGAGTGGAAGAGGACGGAGAAGAGAGCGAGAGCAATGAGGGAGGAAAACGGGAGATAAGAAATAAAGAAATTTATTAAAGAACTTGGGCGGTTGGGTGAATTTAATTTCACTAAAAAATAAAAGACCTGAGGGGAAGATGAGGAGAAGGAAAAAAAACAGGGTATAGAAATGACAAAATCAAAGTGAAAGAAACGATGCAAAGAAAAAAAACATCCTAGCATCTACGTATTATTATAGATTTTTTTTTATCTCCCTTCTTCAAGTCGGCACAACAAAATAATAACGGCAACTATGACGATAGTAAAAGAAAACAGTCGAAACATCTCCCAATCAGATCATACTTTCAGCTTGAAAATCACCAGCTTGCCTATGAAAAACCGAAGAAATTCAGGCCGCAAGAACGGAGTGGCAGCGATGGAGACTCGAGGCCGCGACAACCGTTCGGGACGTCCCGTGTCCTATCCTGCACAACACCGCCGATTCAAACCTAAAAATATTCCCCTTTTTTCGCTCTCTCTATTTCTCTCCCTTCATAATCATCCATGGTCCAAGAAAGCGAGCAATATGGCTCCAATATCTAATCTCCATTGCAAGTAAAAAAAAATAAGTCGTTTTTGTCAGTAGGGAGCTGGAGAAGTGAGAAAGGGAATGGGAAAGAAAGGGACGGACTTGATAGGAGGGAGGAAAGAGGTGAAATGGTAAAAATTAGTCACGATACACAAGTTTTCTCTCATCCCATCACAAACTTATCTTCTCGTAGCAAGCAACTATAATGATAATAATAATAATGCAACACATGCTAATAGCAGTGAAAAGTGATCGTCCGAATTTTTCAAGTAAAAAAAAACCCACCCGAGCAACGCTGCTGCGCACCAAAGTTGAACGACTAGTTTTTTTTTAAACGCAACACATACACTGGCACCACCACCATTACAACTACTGCTACTATTAGCAATTCTCCCGTCAAAATTTCAACCAAAGATTATTGTTGGTTGGGTAGTTGACAGACAGTATGTGTGCATGCCTAGGCCATGTACTTACTTATAGTGTAGTAGGATCTCAATGAAGTACACACAAAACTTCATGAAGTTGACCAAATTAAATTAGCTACTAAAAAAACCTTTTTCTCAACAATAAGATGTAAAACAACCAGTAGTGGTGCTATGACGACGAAAACAAGTCACCTCACAACAACACTACCACTACCACCACCGTGGCTAACATAATTTCGGGGGTGAACTTTTTGCGTTGTGTTCATTCGCTTCTAAATCTCTTTACCTAGCTCCTAACAATAGTCATCCATAAAGCTACACTATTACGTGCAATAGTTTTCCTTTGCTCTTTCTCTCTCTCTCCTTTTTAATAAATCCGTGTCTTTCTACCTACACATACAACAACACACATTATATGAAATTATTCTTAGAGGCTATGTTGGTATTATTATTATTACCACTACTTCAAATAGAATTTTTGGCTACTTTTCGAACGTTGCGTCGCCATTTCGTTCTCAACAAAAAGGAACAGCAGAAGCAGCACTAACAAACATCAATATCGACGACGAACCCTTCAAATATCGATTCGATTATTCTTCATGAAAACAAGATAGACGGGACTATGATGATAATTATTTTCATCGAAATAAATACGTTTTCAAAGAGCGAGAGAGAAAAAAACCATACATTACTACATCTACATGGATAAAAAAACAATGGAAATAAAGGGGAAGGAAATGCCGCGTTCGATTTTCGAACGAGCGGCGAAGTGGCACGCACTACTATACGACCACGGCATTTCACGTGGCAGTGGACCCGTCCAAACCGACCTGCATCACGGCAACAATTTTGGCTATAACCACGGCAAATTTACTAGTCTTATCGTAATACTTGTCCTCCTAATTTCTCTCTCCAATCTCGGGCGTATTTCTTTTCACTTATCCATCACCGAAACAACAACCACAAGAAAAAATATAGCATTGTTTTCATCTCCATTCGGGTGCTATTCGAACACTTAATGAAAATAGAACATGACGCTCGAGATGAATAGAAAATCACGAATTTTCAATTCAAAAAAACAGAAAAAAAGAACGAAAATTCGAATTTCTAAACCGTTGTTTTCATAATCCACTTTAGCCATCCTTTTTTATGGACTACGCACTAATAATTACTCCACAAAATGAAAAGTATCAGAAAAGCTCACTTGACGGACGTCACTTTTATAAATAACGCTTTTTTTAAACTATTTTTGCAACAAGTTTCATGTCAAGATAATATAAAACAGTAAAATTAGAAATAAAAACTGACTATAAACTTCAGAAATATGAAAATGTATTTGCTCTCGCTAATAATCTCTCCATTGTGACGGTATATTGCCCATGAACCCTCCATACCAAATCATGGGGGGAAAAAGCTTGAACAGTCGGGTAACAAGAGCGAGAGATTGACGGTAAAAACCAGGCCGATAATGAGGAGAGCAGAGGATGGGTGGATAGCGAAGAGCCTGTTGTCAATCTCCTGATCTTAAAACATGAAAGAAAATGATTCCACAATTAACAGAGCTTCTGTCAGTGCAATAATGTCGTAAATTCATATTGGTATTCACAAGCAAACAACCAAAGAAAATCGCGCGTAACAATCGTCGAACGGTTGGAAATTTGAACGTCGTCGACCGATTTCAAAATGGCCGTTCGGCCGCCAAAATTTGAAGGCCACAATATCGTACCTTTTGAAATGCTCCAAAATCCTTTCTTCTCTTATATTATCCGGTAAATTCCCGACCCAAAGATGCCTGGTCTCTCTAACCATCTTGCAGTAGAGACTTCATGAGGTTTTCATGTCTTTAAATCCCGTCATTTCTCCATTAAAGTACACTGTACATGGGCTCCTACCTTCACTACGCGATACACACATCAAGCTATTCCAAAGTCCGTGACGTCATCGCAAACATAGAGTCACGTGAAGAGAGAATCCAGAACGAGGTAATCCATGAACGATCAATAGAAACCAGCGGGAGTGGAGAGAGAAAGGGAGAGTCAAAAAAAAAGCCGAACGAAGAAGCGTAGTCCAAGCAAGAGAGAGAGAGGCTTTGCTTGCATGAAAATCGACGAAATTGCGCCAAAAAGGGAGGTGGAGATGAAAAAATAGGGAGTAGTTGTTTAATTAGAGATCAACAATTGAATGAAATGAACAAAATTTGCCGATGTTCCGACTATACCAAATAGCAGTTCGACATTCAATGTCGCAGGGGGGAGAAAAGCACGCATTTTATTTTTTTAAATCTTAACATTTTAGAAATTAAACATACTGAATCTCAATTTGTTACAAGGAGGGATTATTTCAGAAGTTTAATTTTTAGTAATGATACCATGTTACGGCGCAATGAGCACAAAAAAAGTTTATTTTAAAAGATACTAAAACATGATGTGAGCTATTTACATTTTTATTGTTTATGTACAATTTCTATTTACACAAAAAAGCGTGTTATTTAGGTAGGTACCAGTTGTAAATGGTATAACAAAACTGACTTATACTTTCAAAAAAATAATAAAGAGTTAATGTTTGAAAAAAAGTGGCCTTCGAGTAATGTATTTATGTTTGAGTAATATCAATACACACTTTTTGTTAACGTTCATGCATGATGATAGTTCACCACACGCGGTATTTCACATATTTGGCGTTATTTTTGTCTGAAAATCATTATACGTGAGAACTAGAATATGAAAGTTAAATAAAGTGAAACTAAAGTTATGGTTAATTAACCAAATTATACTGAAACCAATCATAAGACATTATATAGAATTGCACAGAAAATCTCACAATCTACCGTGCATGCGCAATGAATGCCAGTCACTCTGCGGATTTTATGGTGAATACAAAATATGAAGTTAGATAATATTTTTTTAGCTTTTTATGAGAAACTCTTGTGTGCTTAATAACTAGAATATGAAAAAATATATATAAATGAACCATTTTTAACATTAGTATTAGTAGTTGTATGATTAAATGTTGATAGTGAGGGCAAAACGATTGTATTATCTATTGCGGTGGCCGTCAGCATCACCACCACTACTCAATTTCAACTACAGTATGTATTTCAAATGAAATTGCATCTATTTCGAGCTAAACTAAAGATATCTATCTTTTTATCGTAGCAGCACATTTCTTATAGACCACAAAGGTCGATTCACAAATTGAGCAATCACAAAGCAATGCCAACGTATTAACCAAGGGTTGCTACCCAGACATTAGCAATCCATAATACCGCTATTGACGGTGCCATTTGGGGGGGGAAAAAAGAGCAAATAAGGCCATCCTTAACAATTCATTTACTTTACTACGTGTTTTTTTCCCTTTCTTTCAATAAAAAATTCCTAAAAACTGGTTTCCTCCTCTCCTTTTAAAGACAAATGAAAAAAAAACGTAGAAAACAATTGACTTAATTATTGATAATCTGAATGGAGTAGCGAATTACTGCAGCCTATCCTTATGTGAAATTCCAAATGATTTATACTAGTCACTGAAGGGTATGAAATATAATAACGGGCAATTTATGAAAGCAATAATGCCTCATATATAATAATTAAAGTCAATTTCACGTTTTATTTAATAGTAGAACGCATCTTTTAATAAATTTAAATGTTTAAAAATATAACCTGCAGGTGATTACATAAATAGAACATGTGTCTCCATAGGGTAGCAGTGCGACGTGGGGAGAATAAAGGCTATATCTAAGTTACGAAACTCTTAAAACGCTATAATTTAACATGTCACCTAAATAATAATAATAATAAATACGTAAAAAGTAACGAAACAATGATGACTTTCAAAAAATAACTTTGGTTATTTCTATAACTGTCATGGCGTCCTAAAACAAGTTGTAGTAGTAATGGCGACGTAACGACAAAAAGAGAACAACAACAACCGTCGTTCGCTAGACGTCGCTACTTGACCGACCTCTGAAATGGGGATAAGGCGGTGACCTCCATCGGATGTAATCAGCACTCCCAATCACGTGATTAAGTCACCATTCCAAAAAGTGAACAAAATGGAGGAAAAAGAAACTACGTACTTGCTCTTCATGCAATAGCCGTTAACAACAGTTTTCGAAAACGACCTTTCTTTTTTTGTTTACAGAAAAAAAGACCAATAAATATATTCGTAAATTAGTAATCCAAGACTACTGTCAAATGTAAATCGGCGTTTGAACAACTACATCTCCGGTTGATTTTTTCATTTTAGAACAATTACTTCTCCCCTAAATAATGGCTGCAATAATTGAAAATAAGGAACAGCACACACACACACAACGCACAATTTTTCAATTATACATTAAACAGAGAGATATATATCCATTTATAAATCATTTATACAAAATAAGGTAGATTTCCCAACTCGGCGCGGTGTGTATGTAATGAAAAAAAGACTAAGCAATATGTATAAAAATCAAACGTAGTATTCAACCCAAAACAACACGGACACCGTTCGAGAAAGAAATCCATTAAGAGAGAGTGGCACAAAGGAAACGACCAAACAACAGCAATCATCTGAAGTCTCAAATATTTCCTTTTATATCATCAGGGCTTACGATTAAGTACTCCATTTGGCTTATTTGGAACCAACGATTAAAAAGCTATCCTTTCGTATAGAGTTTTTAGGTATATTTTTTCGCTATTATACATCCACGTCCATAGGATGGGGAGTATATACAAAGAAATGGCTAACGGAAAGACTTTACTACTAACTGTCATCACCATCGTCGTCGTCGTCGTCGGCGGTACCGAGTGTGACGTCAGCCACCTGCCACGGCCTTGCCGCCGAATGGTTGCCAGCGCCAAATACAACACGTAGGGGCCAACAACGACATTTTATCAACATGGACGAATACCAAACCGAATTTACTTCAACATTAATTTAAAATTCCTTCCCGTCCGCGAAATTCACGTTACCAACAAAGCATCGACAAATGAAGAGTCGTATCATCAATCAACACCTCAACAACTTAATTAGGAAGTCAAATATTGTACAGTACGAAAAGATATAACGCAAACTATCTTAGATCCAAGTTTATACATATATTTTTTTTTAAAAAAGCAACTAAACAGATACATTTTTAACAAATTCAATTAAAAAGTCAACATAAAATTATTTCAAAAATAAACTTCTATCACAGCTTTGAAGACGTCTCCGAGACTTCGTGTATGTAGAATGACTAGATAAAGATGTTTAAAATCATACCTACTATCCCGTGGGCTAAAAACTTAAAAATATGATTTAAAAAAACAACCTATTTGACACTAAGCGGCTACAGAGAATGATTACCAAATAATTCTGCCTAAAAACGCAACATAAGCTGTCCGAAATAAAGCTTGATGACGTTATTTAGTAACCGTAGTTTGATTTAATTACAAAGGCAACCATGAACCAACTAGCCATCTCGAGAAGGCGTTGTATGAGATCCATAATCCATGCGGGACGGATGAGGCTTTTTAGCACTGTGTTCGGGTGTCCTAGGAATCTTTGGTCTAGAACTGAAGGCCACGACATATTCATTTACACTAAAGAGAGAGAGAGAGAGAGGAGGAAACAAAAACCCCGGAGATGATATTAAAGCTTCGTTATCTAACGTCCGTACAGTGGTCAAGGCAAGTTAAACTATCAATTCACAGTGAATGTTAGTAAAGGAAAAATAAAACAGATTTACCTACTACTGTTCCCAAATTTCTCTGGTTCTCTCGGTAAAATTGGTGGAAAACTAACAGCCTCAGCTACTTGTTTATCAACACCGATCACCTCGTTAAGCACCTGACTCGCATAATGGTCCACATCTGCACATTGAAATAATCACAGTGAAAAAGAATTTGAGTCAAAAAACAAAGGAGAACAAGAAGAGGGCGTGTAATCCCTTACTTTGAGAAGGAGAACCAGCATCAGAAGATGGGTTGACATGTGGAGATGATGGTGGGGCAGCAATAGGCAAACCCTTAGATTTGATGGCAGCTAACGCTCCATTTTCAGACTCCAAAGCAGAATCAGCAATTTGCAAAGGGCGATTCAGTGATAAAGATTTCCTCCTAGGAGAAGGTGTCAAGGTTCTTGGAGTTGAAGGGCGGGTCAGAACATCCTCCTAATAACACACAGATACAAATTTAAATTGACCACGACACAGTAGTAAAGACTTATGAATTTGGTTTGTTGGTGTTTTAGGGCCCTTCAATTACAAGGTCATTAGAGCCCCGTCCACAGTGTAGCTCTTACGCAGAAACTGCACAGACATTTTTGGGTATTAGCAGTGCCCAGTTTTCCCAAGCGGCCACCCATGTCAGTACTAGTTGGGGTTGCGTTGCTTAACGTTATGAACGTTGCACGATATGCAGCTACAAGAGGAAATATCACCCTTGATTGTGATCAAATGGGGAGATGAGAAGAAAGTTAAAGAAAAACTTGAAGAACTAACCAAAACCTTGGATTTTGATTTTGAAGCACTGGAATGCTAAAAAAAGGAAAGTTCAATGTATATAGCCACAGTCTAAAGTCAAAAAGTCTCTTTCAACTATGAATTATCTCAAATTACTAACTACAGAATAATGCGTAGCGAAGAGATGTTCGCCTTGTAGTTCTCCAGGAAGTATAACGATAAGATCCTCCTTGTCTAACTCGTCTTCCAATATATCATGCTCCTGAAAGATAAAAATGATACACACAATAATTGAATTAGCATGTCAACGATGAAAAACATCTTCATTCGTAGTGTGAAACGCTTTATTAAAATCGCAAACATTGAGCTTTAGTGTGATATGAATGCGATTATAAACAAGAGACGTGGCAATAGGTTGGACAACATCCCAGGCAAAACAAAAATGAAAAGTTTGTGCCTTCAACAAGAGTAAGTTTAGTAATCTCACCTCGTCGTCATCATCTTCATCACCATAATCTGACATCACATCCTCCATGGTCTCTTCTAAAATTTTGAAAGAACTTTGATAAATCGGTGCTATTTCCTCCATTTCAGCACCAGGAATTATTAGTGCTTACCAGTTGAAAGTTGCTTTAATACAAACTCCAACTGTCGGGCCATTTGAAGGGAAGACTCTTTCATAACAAATGCCAACATTTCTTCTAATCCCATATTTTGCGCTTCCTTTCTGATGTTAGGAACACTCAATAAACTATACAGCGTTCCATTAACATATGGGAATATCTAAAAACGGATAGCAAAAGTAGACTTTAGTAAGAAAAAAAATCCGTAAAATTTACCAAATCCACTTATAATTAAGTCTCACCTCCTGGTTTTGACTCCCTAACAAATTAATAAGTACTTTAAGAGGAGCCTGGGGATCTCTAGTACATCGCAATTTCCCCGATGTCCGAAGGCACAAATTCATGAGTAGAGCAACTGCATACTCAAGAGCATAGTCTGATAAACAATCTTCATCTTCCAGAAGTGACAATAACAGCTCAATCATATTATGTTCAATCATGGCAGTTTGTAAATGGCGCCTTCATAAAAAAAAA
>JAAFCE010001036.1:46372606-46424102 GCA_013389805.1 Trigoniulus corallinus | reverse complement strand
AACTCAATACAACAAGGCATTCTTGGAGAGGTAAGAGGAAAGGGATAAAGCTAATATATAATATTATCATATATATATATTTTATAAAGTGGTCCCAGATATAGATTTGTGTCGTAGCCTGTTTATAAAAAACAAAAAGCACATTGAAATGAAAAGGAAAGAGCAATCGATAGAAAGAAAATATGGACGACATCAATAATAATAGTCTAAAAATATAATTAACAACATTAGGATAGCAAGAATTATTATAATATTAAATGTAGTTGGTGTTAATGGCATTTTGTTGTGCCCTGGTCCCACATTTAAGCACTGTTGTTGTGCGTTTGCTGAGAGCAGACACACAAGGGACGGTCTTCCGGATCGCAACCCCGGTTCTCATATTTAACGATGGCCTATTCCCGAAAAAAGCCCAACAGATGACGTTCATGGATTTATCTCACCATAATAGTTAACAGATAAAAACAACACCATAACCACCACCACCACATTTGCCATACTGCGAGGGTAGGGGTTGCACTGACGGTAGAAATCAACGGCACACTGGTTCTGGACGTGGTATTTTGCAGTACTTACCGGGATTAACACGAGATCCAACCACACGCAGCATTAAAAAAGGGGTTCAGAAAGGAGTAGGAAAAAAATGGAGAGTTACATTTCATTCATTCACCAAGTGGGATGATAATGATGATTAGAATTAATAATAATAAACAACACGACTACAAAATATGACAGCGGATTTGTGACTGAGGAACAAATAGCCAGGATCCACGATTTCCAGTTCTGGAGAGCATTGTTGTGCACAACATACTGTAAAGCCCAGAGCAAAATGAGACGCAGTCTCCGCAGGTGACGCAGGGTAACTCACCATAAATTTCTGTGGCTCACATGATAGTATGTAGTTGCGCATGTTAAGTCGCTGGGTGACGTGACTCCGTGCCTGCGCCACGTGACCCTGCGGAGCGCAGTGCCAATACCGCAGTTTCCTGCCTGAAGTTGGCGTGACAATAACAAAATGCGGTGCGAAGCAGAGTTCTCTTGTTATTTGATGCAAGTATGGTGAAAACTGCGATTCAATGTGCGATGATTGCCTGCTAGCAGAATTTCGCAGGGCTGCTACACCCTGCGTCTCATTTTGCACCTTGCCTAAGAGTCTGAGAAAGCCATCGTTGGTGTTTTAGGGCCCTTCAACTACAAAGGTCATTAGAGCCCCGTCCACATCGTAGTTCTAATGTAATCTGCACAGACACTACGCTGTTACGACGATTTTGGGGTATTAGCAGTAAGTAGCCAGTGTTCCCAAGCAGTCACCCATGCTAGTACTAGCTGGGGTTGAGTTGCTTAACTTTAGTGATCAGATCAGACAGTGACCAATACAGCCGCTCGCAAGTGACTCCAATCGGTGGAAACATATGTTAGTGTGGAATCCTAACGAAAAGTCTGAAGCTGTTGATGCTGTGCTATAATCTCAGTGGACCATGGCTTGTTGTTCCGCCTTGCACGCCTCAAAATTAATACAGTGTGTGTCTCTCTCTCTTTCTGAGGTGATTATTATTAATACACTTCTTGGGTGGGGGAGAGGGACGCCCTCGTCCCTCTCCCCCCACCCAAGAAGTGTGGGATTAGCGCTGGAAGTCAACTGATACTCAGTTGGGTAAGGATTAAATGAATACCGTTTCGTGCAGGTGAACAAGAGTTCAAGGAAGGTGGCAAACAGCACGTCAAGAAACGAATGAAGTTGCCACTATCCCAGAGGTGTCAGATGTTCTCACCAAATGGTGACATCGAATCAGACATCGAATGTCAAAAAGACAAAGGCTCTAGTCTAGAGGAGTCGATGCGGCCGCACTCAAAAAGGAAGTGCCATCAACTCTTGAGTTGACCCTTGTTGTTTTGGAGTTTAAGGTCCCGTCAACTACAAGGTCATTAGAGACCCGTCCACTGTATAGTTCTAATGCATATACTGCACAGACACTACACTAATGTGACGATCATTGGGTATTAGCAGTACCCAGCTTTCCCGAGAGACCACCCATGTCAGTACTAACTGGGCTTGCGTTGCTTAACTTCAGTGATCAGACGAGAACTGGTGTGTCCAACGCAACTCGCCGCTCCCAGTGAGTTGACCCTAGTCGTTAACATGCAACCTTGACTACACTACGAAACAACTAACTGGGGTCAAACGGTTGAAGTTCTAAGATGACTTACGTGGTATGACCAAGTTATAGGTATAATTCTTAGGTCCAATGAAGCTTTCCACGTAGCAAACGTAACCACCTTCATCTTCTTCTTTGACGCTATTGAAACGTAAGGTGTCGTCAGGTATCCTTTGCAAGTGACCATCTTGAGATTGTTTGATCCAATACACGACGGCCGTCGGATCTCCTTCCACTACGCAACGTACGCTAAAGTCACTACCAGCCACCACAACGTCAGAACTGGGTTGGAAATGGACCTTCAAAGGTGAGGTTCCTGTGATATGTCGACAAAGAAAATAAAAGCAACAGACCATTAATTAAGGAAGGAGTTGAGATGAGCACAAAGTATAGTCTCTCGTCGATGGACAGTGACTAACAGGACGGACTTGGAGGACACACCGTACACTCGTAGACACAAGGCTGAAAACTATGGTAAATAGTTTAATAATAAAAATAAAATAATAACAGACCCCTTCCAAACCGTGTCCTTGTGTGACAATTGATTTCATCGGCGCCGCCTTCACAATCGACAACGCCGTCACAATACCGGTACGACTGGACGCAGCAGGACACAGCATTAACAAAGAAGTATGGAGGGGTGCAAGGATGGCCCACTGGAAATAAGTGACGTGCAAAGTGACGTACGTCGATCAAGGAAGTTTAAAAAACCATGCACAAAAAAATAAAAATTATTATTATTATTATTACTGCTATTCATTAGGAACATGCACATGTCAAAAATTCATATTAGGAAATACAAATCATAATAATAACCCACGTGCAAATATCTGTTAAATAAAAATAAACCACAAACCAAATAATTAAATATTAATATTTTGTAAGAGAAATTATTGTCATTTTTTTTTCAAATATAATTAAATAATGACGTGCAAGTTAACTTTTGTTTTAAAAATTAAAATATTATTTTCGTGCACAGTCGTATCATCATTAGATATGAATAAGGAAATGTCATTCACCATTGTGACATCATCAATTTATTTTTAAATTAACCGCGGAATGTTAGAATATTTAAATGATTAAAGATCAGTTAAAAGATGAGTTAAAACGTTATGGAAAGGAGGAAGAAACCACCCGTACACAGAAACCCGGAAGAACAGTAAAGAACCTACAAGTCCAGCCTTAGCCTCTCAGGGGATTAGGTTTGTTTGGTGGCGTTTTAGGGCCCTTCAACTACAAGGTCATTAGAGCCCCGTCCACTGCGCAGTTCTAATGCAGAGACTGCACAGACACTACACTAATGCGACGATTTTTGGGTATTAGCAGTAGCATGTTTTCCCAAGCAGCCACCCAGGTCAGTACGAACTGGGGTTGCGTTGCTTAACTTCAGTGATCAGACTAGAACCGGTGTGTCCAACGCAGTAAGCCGTTCACCCCCTCTCAGGGGAGAACGAAAGCTTATGCCGATCTACAAATTTCTCTTATGTGTAGAAAGCACACGCGGATCCAGGGTGGGGTTTTTGGGGTTGCAGCCCCCCCTAGCCACATATAAACGTATGCGTATAATATATACGAGTTTTAGATCAAACCCCCACTGTATTAGCTCAACCCCCCCTGAAGAAAATCCTGGATCCGCCACTGGTAGAAAGGGTTCTTTTATGAAAAATGATGATTTAACATCTACCCGTCCACTTATGGAAGTCAGTGGACGAGGCGATTAGGATTCCACATCTGAGGATTGGATTTGCGCATTTCTCCGTCGTGCATATAAGAGGGCTGCCATTTTTATTTACCATACACGACACCGGGTCGATTTGCCGTTTGTTTGTTGGTGCTTTAGGGCCCTTCAACTACAAGGTCATTAGAGCCCCGTCCATAGTGTAGTTCTTATGCAGAGACTGCACAGACACTACACTAATGCGACGATTTTTGGATACTAGCGGTACTCAGTGTTCCCAAGCGGCCACCCATGTCAGTACTAACTGGGGATGCGCTGCTTAACTTCAGTGATCAGACAAGAACTGGTGTGTCCAACGCAATTTGCCGCCCCCTACAGGGTCGGAAAGTGCTCTTAAGAGTGGTTGATTCCCCCTTCCTCTAGCACAAGACACTATCCACCTCAGCCAAGATCGCACCTGCCATCAAAAGTAAAGCAAGTCCTAACCCTCTTCCCGCCTATGGTAGAGCCGGGTATCCATCTTGTCCCTCTGAATGGACACAAGGGCGATATATTGGACAGTGTTTTTCCACAGCCGGTTGCCAACCAAAGCTGCAACCCCCTATGCTTATTTATCGTAAGTCTACTGTTCGTTGGGGCACACTCCACCGACGCCAAGGGGTGGGGGAGCGAGCTCCTGCATTTGGAAAATTTGCCTGATCTATCCGTTGCATAGTAGAGAGGGGTCTTTTTCGTGCAAATGACATCGCACTCCACACGGGACCTCGGTTTTACTTGTCATCCGAAAGAAGGCGCATTCGAGGTCTTTCTCGCTCAAAAGCCAACCCACCTAGGTCCAGTATCGAACCTAGAACTACTGATGCAGTTACTGAGCGTGCTACCCACTGCGCCACCAAGGCGGGTCTAAGATCGCACCTGCCATCATAAGCTCAAAAGTCAAATACGCTTTTGATTGATTTGTTGGTATTTTTATGGCCCTTCAACTACAAAGGTCATTAGTACCCCGTCCACTGCATAGTTCTAATGCAGCCTGCACAGACACTACACTGTTATGGAGATTTTAGGGTAGTAGTGGCACCCAGTCTTCCCAAGCGGCCACCCGTGTTAGTACTAACTGGAATTGCGTTGATGAACGTCAGTGATCAGACGAGAATTGGTGTGTCCAACGCAATACAGGTACTCCGTCAAATGTGCTGCCAGGTAAACTGCCAAGGTGGGTTCAAACGGGTAACAAGATATTACAGGCCAGAATAGTCAGAATAGTGATAATGGTAAGTTTGCACCAGACGTCAGGGAATCTAGAGATGCCACTGATTATTCTTCCAACTCAAATGATTAAGATTCTTTAAAGTTCTTCTGAGTGTCTGAAAATTGTTGTGGGGCCACTTCACAGGGTTTCTCCGTCCTCGACGATGGGGTTAAATTAAAATTATATTCCAAATTAACACAGATAAAAGCTTATGGGTTACAAAGAGATCGAACTGTATGTCAAAAGAAATGCAGGTGGTGGGTTCAAGATGGAAGGACCAGAGAGGGAGAAAGAAGAAAGGAATAAAAAAACCAAAATAATGACGCACTGCTGCAATAATTTTCGTCGGTTTGATCCTGGCAATCTGCATGTCCATCGCATACTTGCTGACTCCAAATGCACCCACCGTCTTGACACCGAAACTGGAACGGACCGCATGGTCCACCTGTCTCAAAGGACACGGACACCCAGAGGAGGACATCACAAAACACACCAAAGAGAGAGAGATATATATAGAGTGAGATGATGTCATTAACTTCAGTCACCCCTTCCATGTTTTCAACAATCAATGTTAAGAAGGATAAAGACCCTGGCACTTCCCCAGGACTCTGACAATAACAGTGAGTCTAACGATTCCCTTAAAAATTCCCAGCTCTGAAGACGCGATTCTTGGATCACCAGGGCTATTACTAAGGGAAGGTAATACCTACCTTCAACATTTAAGATGGTAAAATCACTATGAGTTCCGCCTGAATTGGTGGCTGTGCACACGTATCGCCCTCCGTCTTCAATTCGGACATTGGTGATTCTGTCCAACAAAGATGAACAATCAATGACAACATCGCAGGATGGTTGACGAGAAAAAGACACTATCATCAGGGGTAGACAGATATACGTTCGAATCAGTATACCTCAGTACGTTGCCGTCAGTCCGACTGTACAGTGGAAGAGCTCCATGGTCTCTAGTCCAAATAACAGTTGGGAGTGGGTAACCATGAGTATCACACACCAAATCCACTGTACTGCCCACTATAACCGTTTGATTCTTGCGTGGCACATTCACAATGTAACCGTCTATTGTGCAACAAGAATGAAAAAGAGAAAGACAAATCAGTCTTACGACAATAACAGATTACTATTCTTCTGTCCTTCATTCGGACACTACGGTCAAAACGTCTAGAGAGAAAGAGGGAGGAGAGGAGAGAAGAGAAGAGAGGAGAGAAGAGAAGAGAGGAGAGAGAGAGAAGAGAGGAGAGAGAGAGAGAAGAGAGGAGAGAGGAGAGAGAGAAGAGAGAGAAGAGAGGAGAGAGAGAGAGAGAGAAGAGAGGAGAGAGAGAGAAGAGAGAAGGGAGGAGAGAGTAGAGAGAAGGGAGGAGAGAGTAGAGAGAAGGTAGGAGAGGAGAGAGAAGGGAGGAGAGAAAAGAGGAGATAGAGAAGAGAGAGAGGAGAGAGAGAAGAGAGGAGAGAGAGAAAGAAGAGAGGAGAGAGAGAAGAGTAGAGAGAAAGAGACGAGAGAGAGAGAGGAGAGAGGAGAGGGAGAAGAGAGGGAGAAGAGAGAGAGAAGAGAGGAGAGGGAGATGAGAGAGAGACAGAGAAGAGAGGAGAGGAAGAAGAGAGGAGAGAGAAGGGAGGAGAGAAAAGAGGAGATAGAGGAGAGAGGAGAGAGAGAGAGAAAGAAGAGAGGAGAGAGAGAAGAGTAGAGAGAGAGACAGAGAAGAGAGGAAGAGAGGAGAGGGAGAAGAGAGGGAGAAGAGAGAGAGAAGAGAGAGAGAAGAGAGGGAGATGAGAGAGAGACAGAGAAGAGAGGAGAGGAAGAAGAGAGGAGAGAGAAGGGAGGAGAGAAAAGAGGAGAGAGAGAAGAGAGAGAGGAGAGAGAGAAGAGAGGAGAGAGAGAAAGAAGAGAGGAGAGAGAGAAGAGTAGAGAGAAAGAGACGAGAGAGAGACAGAGAAGAGAGGAAGAGAGGAGAGAGAGAGAGAGACAGAGAAGAGAGGAAGAGAGGAGAGGGAGAAGAGAGGAGAGAGAAGCGAGTATAGATGACGTAAGTGAACTTCAAACAAAAACATTCCCATATATAACCATTTTTTGTAATCACATTCACACAACAATCCCATTAGTTTCTCCATTTTCGTAAATGAGAAAAAAATAATTCAAACATGCTCATGCCATTTCATTTGCTGTTGACCACCACAAAATTCGAGATTATCAAGTGTAGAAATATTATTAATACATCAGTTTAAATTAAGAGAATTATTTTTTGATACCGCATCTTTCATCCGATCCGTCTGGACAATCCGTGACACGGTCGCACAACCTTCGCCTATCGATACAATGGACACCATCGGCACAATGGAAATAATCGGTTCGGCATGCATCTGTTAGAC
Organism: Trigoniulus corallinus; assembly: GCA_013389805.1. Classification (NCBI taxonomy): domain Eukaryota; kingdom Metazoa; phylum Arthropoda; class Diplopoda; order Spirobolida; family Trigoniulidae; genus Trigoniulus; species Trigoniulus corallinus. Next base: position 46,416,640 of record JAAFCE010001036.1, on the reverse strand, counting down.
GGGTGGTAACGATTCAAATAAAACAATATACGGACATGCAGTTTCATTCATCACATATTAATAAAGACGTGCAACAACAGACCAACGTGAGAGAAAAAAAAAAGTTAAAAATTCAAGCAATTAATGGACAACACCACCAACATTCAATATATGCGCGTGACAGAGTCATCACAGTGACCACGGTTTCTGCTTGATGGGAACGTTAGTGATTTTATGGTTAGACGATACCAAAATTGCACATCAGATATTTCTTTTGCTGTTGTGACAAGGACACTTTCACCAGGACAAGGCAACCGCAGATGGAGCTGATTTGTCATTAATCATCATGCAGTTAATAGTCCTGACTCCTACCAAGAAATTATAAACAACGCGATTTGTAACGCCACAGAGTAGCTATCTTGCTGCAGCTACAAAGCTCAAGGCTGCCGCCACTTCTGCCTCAACCAAAGCTAAATGATGCCTTGTTATCTCACACCGTTCATGCGAATTGTTATATCGCAGCAGTAGAGTTAATTAAGTAATAGTGAACAAAGGTGCTAAAAACTATGAAGTGCACTTGCTAGTGGTGAGAAAAAAATGAACTTCTTTATCAAAATATCCCCGAGATCCGGAAAATAGGAGTCTGATTCGGCCCTAGTTTATAAGGGGGTACAACATTCCCAATGAATTCTTGTTGTTGTTTGTTGGTGTTTTAGGGCCCTTCAGCTACAAGGTCATTAGAGCCCCGTCCACAGCATAGTTCTTATGCAGAGACTGCACAGACACTACACTAATGCGACGATTTTTGGCTATTAGCATGCAGTACCCAGTTTTCCCAAGCGGCCACCCATGTCAGTACTAGATGGGGTTGCGCTGCTTAACTTCAGAATACAATTCACCGCTCCCCCCAATGAACTCTGTGTGGACATGTAGAGATATTAGGGAGATTGAATGATCCTTATTAGGAATATTGGAATTTCGCTATTCTGAACTAGAGTCACAAGGACTTTGGTTAGACAAGCATTTAAGAAGGGCAATCAAATCAACGGATCCACTCCACACAAGTGCACCTCTTTCACAGTTTACAGTACCCATTGGTGAGATAATTAGAGTGAGTAAAGACGTCTGCCCTTAAACTGTCAGATTTTGTATTTTCTTGTGTATATCAAAGTACCATTGCAACCATCTGCAATCTGATCGTCACACCCGTGTGGCTGTTGTTCAAGGAGAGAAGGTTCGCCACTCAAGGGACCATACACGCAATCGCCAATACAACTATCGTTGCCACACCAAGCATCAGGTCTACAGCCATATTCTAAAAATTAGACAGAAATAATTTTAACATCTGCTTTAAATAACAGCAAGTCTGCACGCGAACATCTCAATCCGGCTCATAGTCTAAATTCTGACTGAATACTGGCAGTAATTGATCTACAAAAAGAAATTCATTCAAATGAGTCATAAAGTAAAATAAAATGGTTCCAGATACTTACTGCTAGCTCTGTACCCAAGTTCAATCGTGACGGGACTTTTGTCAAACATTAAGAAATCGAATCCTTTACGAAAGCAGCATGTGAGGACAAAAGTATCCAACGTATATATTACTGGATTAGTTTCATGGGTTGGGGAGTAAGCCAGGCAGCCATAACAGGTTGAACCCTTAGGAGGCTGCTCGCGGGAGATGAGGAGGTAGGTGAAAGGACGAAGGAGAGGATTAATTTGAAGCACCCAACGTTCTTTACCAACCACCCATGTTGGTATTGACGTGGGCTTGCGCTGCTTAACTTCAGTGATCTCACGGGAACTGGTGTGTCCAACGCAACTTGGCTGCACATTGATGTGCAACACGTACAAAATGAAAAGTTATAAAAGAATCCCCAATTTATATTTGCTTTAGATCTGTTCAACTTTCTCCCCTCACTAGACAACCAAAACTTGTCCTCTCACCAACTAAGGATTAAGGTGCTTCTGAGAGATAATGTATGTTCAAAGGTTCTTGCCGAATTATTTGGGTATCAATTCAAGACCTCATCCATTATATGAGACTCGCGAGTATTGCAAACTGCACACCTGACATCAATATTAATTAGTGCTCTCCACCAAGTACTAATTGGCAAATCCAAACTTACCGTTGACATAGACCTCAACAGCTCCTTCCGCCTGTCCAATAGGATTTCTAGCTGTACAAACATATCGTCCTGCATCAGCGGCACTAACTCCGTGGAAAACCAAATCTCCTTCACGAGCAGTCACCGTAGAAGACAAGCTGCCCGAAACTTTATTCCACTCAATTTGGATGGGGTCATCTCCAGTTGCGTGACATCGGAAATATACCGTCTCACCTGGACGTGCAGTCATTGTCAACGGGCTCACACTCAACCTTGGGGGTGCTGTAAAAAGAGAAGTAAGTAGATATTAAATCTTAATCGCGAACGACATGAGAGGAGGAGAGTACCAACAGCAACAACACAGTGAAAGATATATCATCATTTTTTATGTCAAAGTTCAAGGCATCCTCACCTCTGACACCTGGTTAAAAAATTATGCCCCAAGGGTTAGAGTACGCAATAAAATTGGAAAACTTTCAGTTATTTCTTAGACATGATAAAATAAACAGGTAATTTGCATTGGATAAAAACAAAACCAGTCAACATTTTACCTCTTCGTCCTTTGGAACAGCATGTAAAAAAAATTAATTTTAAGGGAATTCTGGGTATCAAATTCAATAGCACTTAACAAGTCTTTAACCATCAAATTAGTAATGCCAATTTTGCTGTAACTTGATGTCACTTACCGACAACGACTAGTGTCGTAGTAACGGAAAATTGAACTGTGTCGTTGACCATTCCGAGGCAGGAATAGTCGCCAGAATCTTCCTTCTGGACGTTATTTATAGTCAGGACACCGTTCCTAATGGTGTGCTCAGTTGGCATTGGTTGCCTGTCAGTACGAATCCACCGAATAGTAAATCGACTGCTATCAGTTCCTAAAATTTACAGGACAAGCATATTAATAAATTCATATAATTTAAATGTGACGAGACCACTCAGGGGATTGAGTTTCAACGGGCAATCTTACTTTTCATTGAAAGAGGTAATAATCATACATTTACCTGCTGCGGAACATCGAAGCTCAGCGCGATCTCCTTCATTCACTCTGAATTCCCTAATGGATGGCTGTGTTGGGGCATAGTTTGGTGTCACTGCAGAAATCGTTCGAATTAAAAGATATGAACTTTGAATTGGAAACTACGAGTTTATAACATATAAACATGCCTACCAGTGAGTAAGAAATTCTCTTCAGTGGAACCTGCATTACTCTGAGCAGTACACGTGTAATATCCAGCATGCTCCATCTGTACGTTGTTAATTTCAAATGTGGCATGAGTAGGTGAACTAGGACCGCTCACAAATAATGGATCAAATGCACGACTAGAAATGAAAATGAACAGAGCATCAATCCTTCAACAAGCGCAATGGTGGCGGCACCACTACAAGTAATGTGTCCGCAACTGTGGTAATGAACTAAGGTAGCCTGTATGTCAATGGGAAGCAAAATCAACCAGAGACATGCCAACTATGCAATGATGGAACAGTTAAAATTAAAATACTACCTACCCTTGTCCTCTCGAATATGGAGTGCTCCAAGAAACTGCACGCACATCAGCGCCTTGCGCATAACAATCCACACGAACAGACTGGCCAACTGACACCGTGTAAGGACTCAATGGTGAAAACGTGATTTCGGGAAGACCTGTGTAACAACACATGCCATTAATCAAACCACTACTAAAATAACTAGCGAACATCTGTAATTTTGTTCTATTCTAATCAATGCGATGAATCTTACTTTGAATGTCAAGACTTGCCACTGCAGTTACTGTTCCCGCCACATTTTGGGCAGTGCAAACATAACGTCCTTTCTCATTATCCGTCACATTACTGAACCTATATCCAGAAGAATATTTTGATTATCAGAATCGTTAATAATAATGTAAGCTAAAAGATCAACATACCATATAACGCCATTCTGTAGCTTCAGGTGTTCGTTTTCTATAATTGGACGTCGGTCTTCACGTGTCCATGTTACCTCGGGAGATGGTGCACCTGCTGTGACGCGGCACTGAAATAGGGCGCTATCCCCACGCTTAACAGTTTGACTACTACTAGGATACAACTCCAAGGCGGGTGGTTCACGTCCTGAAGAGTAAACCACGCAAGATTACTAAACAGCATTTGACAGCATGCAGTTGAATTTCAATTTCTTTTTATCTTCTAATACATACTTTCCACTTCCATTGTTGCAGAGGCTTGTATACTTCCAGCACTATTCTGTGCATGACAAATATAAACACCACGGTCTGGGACAACGACGTTGACAAGTCGGAGAGTATTGCCGACAATCTTAAATAGAAATAGGAAAAGAAATAAGAAGCTTTAATCTTGATTGATGCCACAATGCAAAGGTTTCGTAAGCACCTGGTGACCAGCTGGCAGTTCCTCTCCCATCTTCGACCACGTTATAAGTGGACTAGGGGTACCTGTGACATAACAGTGAATTTCGGCAGTTGTCCCTTGAGGAACGGTTTGATGTACTGGTTCCATACGAGCTGTGGGATACGTGGAGTCTATAATACAAAATAATGTTGGACACTCATTATACTGCTCATCTGCTTCAACCCCCCCTCCATATCCACGCCAATGCATTCGAAATAAGTCATACGTTGTACTACGTTAAGAGTAGCTTGAGCAGTTTCCTGGAGTCCGTCGTTTGTTACGACTCGGCAGATATAGACACCACGGAAAGACATATCCACGTTCGGGAGTACTAGCATGTTCGTCATCTGTGTATGGAAAAAAGTTTATACACAACTCTAGAATACAGCACTGTAATACATCTAGATTGCCAAAAGAGTTCGAACCTCGACAGCTCCTTGAGGTAATTCTTGGCCATGCCTTGACCATGAGGTAGTTGCCCCGACAGCTCCATCCACCCGACAGTCGAACCGTACTGTTTCGCCGACTTCAGAATCGTAACTTTGTGGTGATATCGTAACGTGAACACGTGATACTATTGAAACAGCAAATCAAAAGGCCAATTACATTGATAAGAATCGAAGCCATTGAAGTGCATTAAATGGCCATCTACAATAACTCAAAGGTGAAACAAATGGAAACAACTCACCATCATGTACCATAAGATAAGCTCTTTCTCGAATAACATCCTGAGCATTGGAAGCCGTGCAGATATAAACTCCAGCATCAGAATGAGAAACTACAGGAATCCACAATACACCATCTTGAACTTTATGCAGTGGATTCAATGGCTTGTCGTCGCTTCTCGACCAATGGGTAGATGGCCGAGGAACGCCATCTGCAATGCACCGGATTTCTGCGGTGTGCCCAACAGCCACGTCTTGAGTTTGAGGTTCTATTCGAACAGTAGGAGGTGTGGTTGTAGAACCTGGAAAGTGTAATATATATATATACACATTCATAAAAGGAAGAATTCAATTCGCATGCAAGCAAAATATCATTTTGAAAACCACAACACCAATTTTTCATCGTACCGCTGACTCGAAGTACTGCTGTATCTGTGTTCGTTCCGTAGAGGTCTGAACCTGTGCAAACGTAAGTTCCTGAATCTTCGACTCTCACACTTCGAATGGTAAGCGTACCGGCAGCTTCATAAGCTTGGGAAGGAAGTGGTCGGCCGTCTTCTCTTGTCCAAGCAATGTTGTAAGTAGCCTAATTAACATACATACAGTATCTCAATAAATCTTACAAGAGGTAATTTCGTCATTCAAGTGTTCTTCAGAGACAAGATGATGAGTTCATTCAAATCATTCATATCGTTCCGTGTTTCATCAATTTGTCAATGGGGAACACAGTTTCTAATAACTAATGAATACACTACCAGATAACTACTAAATATATATAGCAATGTAATAATTAAACTAATAATTACATTACAATTTTACATTCAATACTGTACTACGAACTATTACTAATACTAACAACCATAATAATGCAGTGGAATATAAGTAGTCATAGCTTAACCCATACTCAAATCTGCATAAAACGGTTATTAGTAGTTTTGAAATCTTAAAAGTCGGTTGTATTATAATTTTTATTTATCATAAGGTTCGAATTGGGAAATTCCACTGTATTGTCAATTAAATCTACTACTCCAATAATCATTGGATACAAAGAGAGAAGTTTAGGTCCACAGTATGCGTCTATTTCACTTAACACCTGAATTAGAACCGAAGTGCTGACATATTTCTTCGACCAGTGGTAGATCAGAATTAAACTGGACCCCCGCCTCCAACTCCAGGCCATTTAGAGGCCACATTATACACTATGTAACTGAAGAATGGACACACACATACTAAGGAATTAAACTTCTCTCGTCATCCACATGGCAAATTAGTTGCCAGGAGCAAATCGAAAGCTATTCGACTCTCATGCCAGTCATTTTATATTACTTTCGAGTTCAATTTAGTTATTAATTAGCCCCTGTTAATATACGTTAATTGTTATTTACAACTCATAAATGCCAAGTCAGTTTTACGCGAGAAATTTCATCAGCATATTAAATCACAAGCAATTAAAAAAATGTTTTCATGCACAAAAGCAGCCACGAAATTAACTTGCGACTATCATAATTTACATGCAGACGGCAGACTCATCACAATTTAACGAACGACACAAACATAACAGCGACAAACAAATAGTGACATAAGATTGACAATTATTTCAAACAAAAGTAAAATATTTCGACCAGCATATGCAACAATTAAAAGTGAGTGAAGTATAACGCAATTAGTGTGCTTACGGACAGTCGACCACCGACTGGTCGAGAGCTGGACTTCAACCTCCCTTTTCCTTTCTAATGAAACCATCAGTAAATTAATAAAGGGTTGATAGAGAAATGATTAGTTGGGTTAATAGTACACTGCCATCCAAAGAGATTATCGTAGTATTTCAATTCCGAAATCACACAAATGTCTTTAGTGGAGCAGCATGCAGGCCAACCACGGGGAGGGATAGGACAATGTTAATATGATTTTACAAACAATCATAGCGAGATAGTAAGAAAGGACAAAAATGCCAATGTTACCCTTAATTCTTTAGTGAAAACCTGTAAGTAGTTATGATATACAGGATAGTGGACGGGAAAATGACCCAAAATCAATAAAAAATACTAGTAAATCTTCATAAATAGTATTAAATTTAAAGATGGAGGGAAGGAAATAAATATTGAAAGCAACGAATAACGGAGCAAACCGACACATACATTTCTAACCTGGGTATACCCAAGGCAGACGAAGGTGGCAGTATCACCTTCTGCCACTTGTAGGTACTTGGGTTCTTGAATGCGAACTGTGATTACAACTGGTACGTCTGCAACATCCAAACAAAATCAATGTTAAAAGGTAATTAACGTTTCGACGAGATGGACAATATATTCAGCACAAAATGTCATCCACAAACCTGACGGCCAGCAAGCATCTCCTGGTTGCAGAGGATTTCCTGTAAAGCCAGGTAAGCATCTATAAAAACAAATTTGTTGATGAATGACTACCATCTTTAAATTTTTCTTCAATTTGCCAATCCAGAACATCTTACGATTCACAGTTCCTTCCCGTATAGCCTGTTGGACACGACTGACAAGTCGGTAATCCATCTGAATCTAAAATGCAGTAGCGAGAGAACCTGTAATATTCAAAGATATTTTCTTATAAGATAAGATCCCCTGGGTTTATGCAAATTTGTACAAGAACTTTAGCAAGAAAGATTAATTTCTCGTCGGCCCCCATCTTAGAAAATCTTACTGATTTGAAGGTATGGTCAGAGGACATGGGCATGGCTTGCAGTCATCTGGAGTTCCTATTTTAGCGTCTCCATAATAACCTTCAGCACACCTCTCACAGTTAGGGCCATAGGTGTTGTGCTGACACCTCTAAAAACATAAGAAAAACATAAATAAAAAGTATGTAAAAGCAAACATCTACACATCCATGAAGTTCCAACAACTGACCTGACACTGCCTAGTATTCGGATTGCAACTGTCAGAGTGACCATGACAGTTACAGGCAATGCACTGTCCTAGTGCTGTAGTGGAGCTAGGATCCCTGGTATAATTTGGATCACAGTCCTGCAAAGGATCACCAAAACATCTACGCTAAATCATGCCATCTGTAATGCTATCATTAAAGACCAGACAAACTCTGGGGGCAAAAATTCAGCGAAAATTGGACTAATAACCACAAGCATGCGTCACCTCGCACGAAAGTCCGGTATAGCCAGGTTGGCAACGACATGCTTCAACTGAATGAGCCAAATCCTGACCACTAGGTTGAGGGATGGCTACATCCATTTTGATGTCAGAAAGGACCACTTCTGTCGTATTGGTGCCATGAGTTGCCCGGATAAGTATCGCTTGAACGTTGGATAGTACTATCATAAAATTCTCATGAGTAGCTGGACCTTGGTATTGCGAATCAATGAACTGCCAGTGATCCTAGACGCAAAACAATAAATTGACATATAGATAATTTAAACCATCCTCTGTAGAAAAACCAATAAATTTGGAATGATACCTCTGTCAGTTGCACATCATAGGACCGTAAACTGTCGGGTTGAGAATCGAATCTGGTGACGTAGTGCAAAGTTCTATCACTGCCCTGAATTGACAGTAAATAATGGATTTATATGAAAGAAAATCCAACGAGATTTCAGGTTCAAACTCAACATCAAAATAACTCTTACGATTATAATGACGTCTGAATCGTAAAGTGGTCGACTTTCTCGACGTGTTGTGTATTTCAAATAAAACCGAAGTGCACCGCCGTACGAGGTGAGCTGAAAGTAAAAAACAACGGCTGCCACGTCCATCATTCATGCCACCAGAAGGGTTTCATGTCATTCTCAAATTAAGGATCACCTTATTCCCAGTAAACGTTGATGGCAGAGAGAAAAACTGGACAGAAGTTGAATCATGAGATTGAGGTACTCGATAGCCAACTTCTCGGGTGTTCTCTCGCACCCAAATTCCTTCTTCAGTATGTGCCGCCTGATAACGGTCTGTGATAGAGAAACCGTGGTTCCTCGAATCGGTTAAAGACGGGAAAATCTAAAGAACAGTCGCAAAATTATATAACCATCAATATATCAATTAACCTGTCTGCCATTATTAATACTCACCTGTGAACGGAAATAAGGGCTACTTGAGCACTCTTGCGCATGACCAAAGCAGAAGCATTTGCTGCAACCTTCTGGATTATTTAACTGGAGATTAAAGTATCCAGGTTTACAGATGTGGCAATTTTCGCCTTCAACATTCGCCTATTGGAATGTACAAATGTTTAACTCCCAATCAATTATTTGCTTTTAATATTCTCAATGAGTAGCTTAAAATTTCGATAGTGACTTACTTTGCAAACGCACTGGCCAGTTCTGTCACAATCATCTTGAACAGTACCTCTTTCATCGCATGAACAGAAAGGAGTTGCTGAGCAGGGTGCAATTCATACAATTAGGCCAATTTCTTCTTATTATAATCTAAACACGTTTGTTACAATAACCAACTTACGGGAGATGTTGAAACAATCTTCAGGTCTCCCCCTAGTAGCATCCCCTGGATGTCCTGGCAGGCATTTCTCGCACAAATCTCCAGTGGTATTATGTTGGCAGTTCTACAATGACAAAATTAAAGAAAGAATGCAAACCTTCCCTTTATCTCATTATGAAAGTGGAAGTGCCTTTATACGAACCCTACAAACTCCCGTTTCTGGATCGCAATCACTCGAGTGACCATTACAAAAACATGGCTCGCATAACCCAAGGTATAATCCTGTAGCACGTTTATGACCAGCGATGCATTCTTCACAGGACGTCCCTTGATAACCAAATGGACATCGACACTCCTCCACTTCTTCTGCCTGTCGCCTGCCATTATTGTAATTCACAGTGGTCTCTAGAGATATATTCCTTATTCTTCAAAAGCAAAATGGAATCATTGTTAAAATTCTATTTTCTTAAAACGATGTCCATTTTAGGTTGTTTCAAAATAAAAGTATTCACCGAGACTCCAACGTGTAAGTTTTATAAGTTGCCTTGATCAGAATGCTACTGACTTTGGCAAGGGCTTCAAGCATATGCGGTCTTGTCAGTGGTTGCCCATCACTTCGCCTCCAATATCGCTAAAACATTAAAAACTTGAGGAAACAAAGAATTGTCAACGACTTTTCCTCAGAAATGTAAATACCTCAAACAACGGGATGCTAATAGTTTCTGATGTTCCAGGTTGAAATTCATATTGATGATAGTAGCTCATAGTTATTCTATTTCCCTGCAAGTGAAAATGGTTCGCATAACTAAAGTACTCCAAAATAGAGAAAATCGTAAAAATAAAATTTATACCATAATCTGGACATCTGGTCCTGGAGTACGTTCTCCTTGAGGAGAAGCAGAGTACGCTATAGTATATGTGAGATTCCCTCCATATGACGTGATCTGAAGAAGAATTAGATGTATAACAATCTCATGCTTAAGAGTTAACTAGCAGATTATCATTAAGAATCAAAAAATATTATAATTACTTTATTTCCCAAAAATCTTGGTGGAAACTTCCAATAGAAAATTTTCCCCGGCGATTGTGTATCGGTTTCTCTAAATAACAGAGATTGACTAAAGGGATAACTATAGTCAGTCCGAACAGGTCTAGATTCACTTAAGTCAAATGTGGTAATGACGAATTCTTCAGTATCGTCGGAGAAAATTGCAGACTCCTGGTCAAGAAGTGATAATAAGGCAAGTCAATAGACAAAACTACGAAACAAGAGAGTTGAATAGAGCTCTCCAAATCACTATCAACACTAATTACCATTTACCTCGGAGCGGAAGAGACGCGAACTGCTGCAGGAACTTGAATGACCCGAACAGAAGCAGCTTATGCAGCCTTCAAGGGAATACTCATTAAGATAGAATTTATCAGGCTGACACTGGTTACACGTTGGTCCAGCGACGTAATCCTACAAGCATCGTTACTTAGTAATTGTGAACCACAATTAAATATTTAATATTTCCAGAGCTCACTTTGCATTGGCATAATCCTGTACGAGAATCAGGCAGAAGAGAAATCGAACCAACTGGATCACAGAATGGTGTTGAGACTGTTAAGTATAAGTTGTTCAGAAAAAAGGATCCGTTGGCAAATTTCTGATATTAATATTATAACTATTAAAACAGGTGAATACATACTTTGTACGCAATACTGGCCCTCAATATTAGGGTCTCCTTCATATTGGGGTGAATCACACCTTTCACAACGTCTACCAAGATATCCTGGAGGACAAGCATTGCAGGTTGGAAGATTGTCAGTTGGATCCAAAAAGCAAGTTGACGAGAACCTGCAATACAAAATGAATCAATCGATGTCGTAGGTCTCTGGACGACAATTAAATCAAAAGTAAATTCCCTAGTGAACGTACTGATTAGAAGGAACTGTAAGTGGACAAGGACACGGTTGACAATCATAGGAAGTTCCTCGACGACCATCTCCAAAGTAACCAGCCCTACACCTTTCACACTGTGATCCTTCAGTATTATGTTGGCAATTCTAGGATAGATGTAAACGGATATTGAGTAACAGTCTTATTGTGATAAAATCGTTCTATGCAGAATAACTAGGGTACTTACGTAACAATTTCCAGCAGAATCACAGCTATCTGAATGCCCATGACAATTACAAGAAGTCCTTCGACACTCATGTAAATAGGGGCCCGTTTTAACTGGAGTATATCCTGGTCTGCATGACTACCACGTAGTAAAATAATAATGATAGAAAATTAAGACCATTAGATTTATTTTTTGAAGTGCACGTACGATCTAAGAAATTAAAAATTACCTCGCAGGATAATCCTTCATATCCCTCAGGACAACTGCACTGTTCTACTAGGACGGCCCTACCACGCCCACCATCAATTGTTGATGCAACGTCCATTCGTAATGTAAGAAGACTGAATAACATATAGATATTAAAGCAGTTATAAAAACTCATTCTGCATGTGATATATAGAAAGTTCAGCTCCAATACCTTGATTCGCTAAATTCATGAATATAACTGGCTTTAATCCATACAGCTTCCAGGTTTTGAAGGACCATCATAATGTCCTCCCTAGTAGCTCTTGGATCGGACCCATCACCCCTGCTTGTTGGACTCATTCTGAGCCAAACGCCCTAGAAGACAATAGCGACCACAGGATTACATAAAGAATGTTCAGAAAAACATACCACTTTTCAGTACTCTGTTCACCTCGATAAATTGAACCTCAAATGGAGTCAAAACACCTGTAGTGGGTTGTGGACCACGGTAATAAAGGCTAATACCGTTCCCCTGAGACGAAAATAGAAAACCTTCATAGTGAAATTAAGAAGGCCACATGGCACATCAAGAAAGTTTTCACTAACCTTGATGACTATGTCTGGTGAAAAAACAGGAGAGGAATTTGGACGGCTACTGTATCGGACAGAGTATCTCAGATATCCACCATACGAATTCAACTGTACAAAAAAAAATGCGATTTTTATTACTGGCATTCTAGTATAGGCTTGTTTGAGTTATTGCATCTAAAAATTAGAAATGATTTTTGCGCTGAAAAATGAAATCTGAATTTAAATTAATAGTACCTTGTTTCCAAGGAATGGAGTTGGTAGATTCCAATAATAAATATAGTTACTGGGAAGCCTTTGATAGAAACGTTCATCAATTCTGAATTCCTGTGATTCTGGTATGTGCAAAATTAAATCTTGATTCAATGGGTAACGTTGGTCATCAAACACATATGCACCAGAGGAGGCCGTCGATACAGCGATGATAGAAATAGCAGTACCATGAGGAATCTAAATTTATAATAAAAGTTTTAGGTAAAACGTTTTAATCTTTATCATATTTGGAATCTATCCAGTTTCCACATACCTGTACTATAAAAAAGGAACTGCTCACACACTGAGTGGTGTGACCAAAGCAGAAACAACGAATGCATTCACTCTGCTGCCTGCTTATAGCATTGAAGTATGGAGGTTGACAGACTCCAGCAACAGCTGAAAATGGAACGTCACTTGGTATCAAGAAAACAATAATAACTTTAAAAAAAAAAGGATTCGGTTAATATTGAAAACCTACGTTGGACAATGAGTTGAGCGTCGGGAGAGGCAAACACCCTATCTCTCGAGTTGATAGCTTCACAGCTGTATGCGCCAGCGTCGCTTTCCTGTACATTTTGGATTGTGAGAACTCCTCTACCATCTACACTTGTGGTGGTAACTCGTGGAGGTGGAGGAATATGTCCCCAGTTGAGACGCCAATTGATGAATGGTGTAGGCTTGCCGACAGCAACACAGGTAATAATCACCGTTTCTCCAACTGAGACCATGATTTTTTCTTGTGGCAACTGGACAACAACAGGAGGTCCTAAAACGGAAGTTGAAAGTATAAAATTCTCATATTCGTCCCATCAAGCTAAGAGACATTTATCTTCTTAAGTTTTTCGAAGGGTACATACCACAGCCAATTTCATCCCAACCTCTGGGGCAATCCACCTCACCATCACATACAAAACTCTTTGGAATACACTGGTCCGCCTGATCACAACGAACTTCTTTGTATTGGCAATAGCCAGTCACGTTTGAGGGCTCTGATGTAAACAAAATTCTTGATGGGATAAACCATAAGATAAAAAAACAAAGGAGTCAGTCATGCAGCTCAAGTTCACTTACGACAAAGATTTTCATCAGAACTATCTCCACAGTCATTTTCTCCATCACAGCGCCATATTTTCAGGATACATTTTTTGTTGTCACATTGAAACTCATTCGGTTGACAGAAATCCGATGATCCTATTGTTTTTTTTTTTAAAAACCGAGAATCGTAATTCTTCAAATATAGATCTTCACTTTTATAAGTAAAATGCTGAGGATAACAGCATCCTTACCCGAGCAACCAAACTCATCAGATCCATCTGTACAATCCAAATCTCCATCACAAACATACTCTCTCGGTATGCATTGTCCATTTTGACAAGTTTTTTCATTTCTTTCACAAAACAGCTTAGGAGTAGGCAGTTCAACTGAAAAAAATAAAAGTCGATTGATTGTAGCAATGATTTAACTTTACGCCAAACTGACTGCTGGGGTTTAAAAGTCTAAAATGGCACCATAAACTTCTGAATGCAATCTTCTGATAGACATGACTAATAATTACTTAGGAAAAGAATGATAACTAGTTTCTATTTCCCCAAGGTCCTCAATTTTTAATGTCTAGAATCTTATTTGCATATCAACATATGTTTTTTGATAAATAAGCTTAAATTGCTTTTGAACTGTAACTCAGGGAAATCCAGTAGTCTATGATCTTACAAATGAAGATAAAAATAAGAAGAAACACTCTTACATCTTAAAGTTGATCGCCCTGCTATCATCCAGAAGCGAAATTTAAAAACAATTTACATTTTATAAATCATATTTGTGATACCACTATTAAAGCACAATATATGCACAAGAAAGTAAATAGTACATTTTATCAGCTGATGACGGCTGTACTCACATGATTCCACTGTCAGGTTTACAAAAACTTCTTGGGGTTGGACATTTGATACTCTTGAAGTGCAAACGTAAATTCCACTGTGTGAAACTTGAATATCTGGAATTGTAAGGCGGCCTCTGATATCGGAGGAATTTGGTGGTAGTGAAGGGTGTCTATAGCGACTCCATTTCACTGGAGCCCTTTGACTGCCCTCATCACGGCACACGAAAACGACTTCTTGACCTATTTAATAATGACGTATATAGTGACTATTTTGGAGTCCTGTTAACACGTTATTATATTTCAGCGACACATACCTTGTTTGATGATTTGAGAACTGGGATAGGTAGCGAGTTTGATAGTGCCTCGAGAAGCTGAAAATACATTAGTTCCAAAGGGAGCTCTTAGGATTCATGAATACAAAATGATATCTATAATCTCAAGATAACTCTCATCCCTCCTAGCCAAGGATTTCTAAAAGTTCCTAACTCCGTCCACAATTAACGAGGTACAATGGCACATCGTCAAATAAAGGCTTCGAGAGGAAAACGAAAGGCCGAGATCTTGGGATGTTTTATTTCAAAAGGCGAACTCACGTTAGGACCTAACTAATAATTCAACTTAAAACAACTGGGGCCAATGAGTGACACCGTGACTGATTTTAAATAAAACTCCTAATAATTCCAGCTTTCCAGCGATCAATGGAGAAATTATATTGACCGAAATGTAGCTGAAAGACTTTCTTGTATTTGACTATCATTCGAAGGAAGACAGCTTGCGCAAAGGACTTCTGCAATCCAAAAATGTAAGTACTGTCCTGGTCGAGTTCGCTGACGTCTTGAATAACTTTCAATTGCAGTTTGAATGTGTTTAAAAAAAAAAGTGTTACGACCATTGGCAGTGTCATAATGGCAAGCAAGTACAGCCTCAAAAAAAAAATAAAGCAGCATGAATTATGAAATGAATATTGCGAGTAAGAGTTATGCGCCTTATAAAAAGCCAAAATTATTTTGCGGTATCGCCGAATATTATAAGCTCTGATCATTACCTAATCGCCATTTTATCATAAATAAAAGCTATGATAATATGACATAATTCCGCTGTAGAAACTTGACTAAAATTAATTAAGAGTGTGTGCCATCAAAGCAATGAGGACAAAGAAGGGAGTTACGGGCTATAGCAACAGTGAGAGTTAGTGAGAAGAAATAAAAAAAAATAGCTTTTAAAAAATTATGTAAAAAAAGCATGCTTTCTTGCGAAATTATTAACTTACGACAATCTAACTCATCCGAGGTATCCGGACAATCGAAACGGCCATCACACCTGACATCTTCACTAACACAGGGACCGTTTTCGCAACGAAATTCGCCGAAGCCACACTGCCTCCAGCCTCGGTGGGATAACAAAAAGAGGAACAAGCAGATGCTAATATGATCATGCAAAAATTTGAAAAACGATGGCGAAATCGAAATCAAATGAAACAAATTGAAACATCTATACGTATAGTCACAAACAGCAAGAGATTTGAAAAAAAAATACAATATCACTTGCATATGGTGCAAAAATCATAGAAAAAGTGGAAATAGTGAATAATGCGTAGAATAGTACGAGAAAGAAGAAAAAAGACGGTAATTACGAATATTACAGGACAATTTTTCTTCTCGAAAAAAAAAAAAAAATATCAACAAATCTTAATACCAGATTTCCAAAAATCCAAATCAACAACAAGAATGACCGTCCACGAAGCGATATTTTTTAGTTTACGCGAAATTTAGGAATCGCGTTTTTAGAGATGTTTGCACCAACAAAATACTTATATTTTGTTAGATTACATTAGTACAGGTTAGTCAACTAACATTTACGTCAACATCCCAGGGCTCCCCTTGAATAAGACAAATGATTGATTGATTTCATGGGTTGGGATTAAGCCAAGCAGCCATAACAGGATGAACCCTTAAGAGGCTGCTCGAGGGAGATGAGGAGGTAGGTGAGAGGAAGAAGGGGAGGGGAAATTTGAAGCACCCAACGTTCTTTAGCCTCCACCCAAGTTGGTACTAATGTGGGCTTGCGCTGCTTAACTTCCGTGATCTCACGAGAACTGGTGTGTCCAACGCAACTTGGCTGCACATGAGATAATTGTCTTCTGTTAGATTTTATTGTTGTTGCTTGTTAGTGTTTTAGGGCACTTCAACTACAAAGGTCATTAGAGCCCCGTCCACTGCATAGTTCTCAAGCAGAGACTGCACAGACAATACACTAATGCGACGATTTTTGGGTATTAGCAGTACCCAGGTTTCCCAAGAGGCCACCCATATCAGTACTAGTGGGGTTGCGCTGCTTAACTTCAGTTATCAGACGAGAACTGGTGTGACCAATGCTATTCAGATAGAGTTCTCATTCTTTCAGAAGTCAAATATTCAGTGTCCAGTTAATCAAGTTTTTTAAAATGTTCTAAAGATAGTAGGACAGTCAGTCACACAATTCATTCCGGGTTAGACTGCCTACTGATCCTTTAAATTTTCAAGAAATGCCTGCAACGCATGAGGATGTCTCTTTAATAAAACCTCAGAAGAGACGTGATATTAAACTGTACAGGTTTTAGTCCTTTGTTATCATACAGGTTAGTATTTTAGATTTAAATCATTGTAAGACCTTTAGACTGACATCCTACAAGGATCCATCAGTGCCTTTTAGGAATTAGTAATCCGGAGTAGTGGTAGTAGTAGAACGATAACAATTAATTCAAATGACTAGTCATTCAAAATTAAAAGTTTTTCATTCAATACATAGTTAATGGTTAATTTAGACATTAAATTATTATTTTAGTAGTTGGACACGTTAAACATCGATTTTTAATTAACAACGATTTTAAAAACGCTCAGCAGAACCCTGAAGTCCACGAGAAATAAATACTACAGGAAGACTAGAACAGAAGACTGCTATTTGGGATATTTTCCTTAAGCCAAGATGACCTCTACTGCAGTTACCTCGTGTCGTGCTATGGATTGATTTGAAAGATGCTACTTACTGGATTAATTTCATGGGTTGGAGAGTAAGCCAAGCAGCCATAACAGGACGAACCCTTAGGAGGCTGCTCGCGGGAGATGATGAGGTAGAAGTAGACGACATAGGAGAGGGGAAATTTGCAGCACCCAACGTTCTTTACCAACCACCCATGTTGGTACTAATGTGGACTTGCGCTGCTTAACTTCAGCAATCTCACGAGAACTGGCGTGTCCAACGCATCTTGGCTACTTACAATATTTAAAAATAAATAATAAAAATTCAACTTCGTTGGTCTACATCACTGTTCCCCAAAACTGTAGGTCGCAGAACACGTAGATTTGTAATAGATTTTAACCTTCCGTCCACAAGGTGACGATTTCTGGCACACACTACAAGGTGGGGGTCTGTCATTACCCCAAAAAGACTTTTTGATTTTCAAGGCTTAAATATTCAGATTAAAGGCATTATTATGGATATTAAATTAAATACCATCCATATAAAGCTTTAGCAATGAAAATAATTTGGAAACATGCTGTAAAAATTCTATATTAACCAAGAAGACAAGACATCATCATCACCATACCCTTATCCCACCTATGACAGGGTCGGATCTGCAGGGTCTAGTCCTCCACTCCTGCCTATCTCCCACCAGGTTCCCCTCCACCCAAGACACTACCATATCCATATGGACATCCTGCTCCCATTTCTGCCTTAGTAACCAGTGTTTCTGACCAGTCAACCATGTTGGTACTAACTTGGGTTGCATTGCTTAACCAGAAATAAAATATGCTAATTACTTAGGAGACCTGCCAACTTCCCTAGATAGGTAAAAAAACATCCGAGTACAGGTACTCAAAGGTTGGTTAAGATTGGAGAAAGTGGTACATGTGTAGACACAATTTTGTAGGTCTGGGGTTTGCCGGTACCCCACCTTATGGACGGAAGGTTAAGTATGTAGGGTCGCGGCACGTTTTAAACCCGCGGAACACGACTGAAGTGGGTCGAGCCTCCAAAAAGTTTGGGAAGCATTGGTCTACATACTAGAAAAGCAAAGCAACTCCTAACCCTTTTCCCGCCTATGGCAGGGTCGGGTACCCATTTGTCCCTCTGAATGGACACAGGGTGATATATTGGACAGTTTTTTCTGCAGCCGGTTGCCGGCCAAAGCTGCACCCCTACGCTTATTTATCGTCGGTCTAGTGTTCGTTGGGGAATGCTACCGACGCCAGGGGGCGAGCTCCTACACCTGGAAATTTTGCCTCTTCTACCCGTTGCATAGTAGAGAGGGTTCTTTTACGTACAAGCGCCATCGTACACCCACACGGGACCTCGGTTTTACTTCTCATCCGAAAGAAGGCACACTCGCGGCTTCTCTCACGCCCGAAAGAAGCCGACCCATCACGGTTCAGTATCGAACCTAGAACTACTGGCGTAGTTGCCGAGTGAGCTAACCACTACGCGGGTTAAGAAAAGATCTGCAGCAAAATAATAATAATTCTGGTTTGCGAGTTCTACAATAAGTGTAGCCAGCCATTTAGTAGGCTTTGAGCTAACACTGGGCAAATGGAGTAGAATTCACCTTGTCTAGGGCTAGGCGGAAAACATATAGGAAAGTGGACGACAACTACTACCGAAATATTCGTGGAGATCAGCGTTCCTAAGCGAGCGAACAACAGTCTTTATTTTTCATACTTACGACAGTCAAGCTCGTCGCTGAAGTCGGAGCAATCATATTTTCCATCACAACGAAACGATCTTTCAATACAGTGCCCTGTGGCACACTGGAATTGGTGCAGGCCGCACGCTGTGTGGGCTAGTGCCACATTTAAGTAGGGCAATACAAAAACAAAGTAGATAATGACGAGTGCTACACTACCAACAGCACTGACGACAACAAAAGTAATAATAACATCTGATTTTCAATTTAGGATGTTTGGGAGTGGGACGGAATACACCAAAAAGGGCGTTGGGGGAAAGAAAATGCATAATAATTATCAAAAGCAGAGCTTTATATGAGCAAAGAATGAAAAGCGACGTGCAAAAAAAAAAAAAAAAATATAGCGCCGCCATTCGTATTAGAATTATGCACTGCAGAAGGAGAGTTAATCTATTGAATGTATGTCAAAATAAATTGAGAAACAAAATGAAACAAATAAAACTACTGTTCTTCTTCACACCTTTACAGAGTACTATAGACGTCAAATCGCTTTAACTCCGAAGTCAATTTGTAATCTGTAGACCTCGACTATTTGGCAACCATCAAAAATATTACAGTTAACTAGCTTGGACTTCATCACTAACTTATAATTCCTTATCTCTTAGCATTAAAAGAAATGGGAAAGACGACATCACAGGGACTATGAACAGACATTCACAGACCAGTAGAAAAAAGGCTCACTCATAAACTTATCGACGGCGAGCCGTAGTAGCATAAGGCTGCCTCCACTTAAAAACAAATTACACTTCACAGAAATTGTAAGTGATTGCTTATATAGAAATACCAACCGACAGGGAAGGAAACAACACAGAAAGATAGAAACAAAGAGAACCCATAGAATCATCAGCACAACACTGGGACAATAAAGACCAGCATACTGAGTTTATTTCATTCTTACCATTATGACAATTGTCTTCGTCTGACCTATCATGGCAGTCAACTGTTAAATCACAACGTCTTGCCAAGTCAATGCACTGGCCATTACTGCATTCGAACTGGGTATGTGTACAGCCTCTAGCTGCAAAAAAAATAAGAAAAAGCATGCGCAATGAGAGAAATGTTTATAGAGAAAAGGTAATGGACGGTATGGAAGTAGCCCAAAGAAGGTTAGGTAGGATGGCCTTAGGGGGGAAATAGGTTTACAGCAGTAAAAGCCAGGGCCGTAACGAGGGCGCGGCGAAGAAGGCGGCCGTCACGGGCGCAACTGGGTTTGGGTCGCAAAGTTTGGGGTCGCAAGTTTTTTGTCATTATTGGGTTCCGGGGAAGCGAAAGTTTGACACTTGCCACAGGCGCGTCATACCCCCGTTACGGCACTGGTAGAAGTAATACAATGGGACATGGGGTGGTCTACATTTGAACAGAGAGAAATGATTAGTAAGTTGGTATACCTATGCAGGATATTGGGGACTAGAGAAGGAAAATCCAGTATGGCAGGTCAATGCATGGATAAACAACATGAGGGTATCTACCAACTGGGAGAGGAGCGTAAACCGGATGTCAAAGAAGATAGGCATAACACTGCACCAAAGGGAGGGCAAGGAGGGGGCAACAACACTGCAAAGACTAGTACAGAACAAAGTTAAGGAATGGGGGTTAGGGCAGAGTATGGAGGGAAGGACGGCAAAGAAAACGCTGAGGGTGTATGGGAACAAGCTTAAAATAGAGAGGGAGGTAATCTATGACAACACGTGGGCGAGCTCATCTCTGTTTCGGGCAAGAGCTGGGTCGCTGGAGACGAAATAGAAGATGGCAAAGATCACAGATGGAGAGGAGGGCTGTGGATTGTGTGGGGATCGAGTGGAGGCTGTCAGGCATGTGATCCTGGCCTGTCCAGCGCTGGACCACTGCAGGAGGGGTTGGAGAACCCCCACAATGGAAGAGGTTCTGGGGTAGAGCGGCTGGAATGGGTGCGAAAGGCAAAGGTGTTGCTAGGGTGCTGGTGGAGATCTAGGCATATGGGTCTAGCATGAAAAATCTCGCCAGCAAGGTATCCGTCACAAAGGATTACATATTCATATGATCTTAAAGTTCAAACATCAATTCAATTTCGGCTTACAATCTTTAATTATAAGCAACAATTTCTTAAAAAGACTCACCACCAGGTGTTGGACAACTCAACTCGTCAGATCCATCACGGCAGTCATACTTGTTATCACATCGCAAACTTGCTTCGATGCATTCTCCATTCGAGCAAGTGAACTGACTCTGGGTGCATCCTGGGGGACCCGCCAAGAAAGGATAACATCACCTCTAATTTTATAGATGTAATTGACCATGTTGTTAATTTTTTTTCAAGATATATACTTACCGCAGCCTTTCGTCTCGTCAGAGAAGTCTCTGCAGTCATACCTTCCGTCGCAATACTGCCTGCTGCTAATGCAGGATCCGTCATCGCAACGAAATTCATCTTGACCACACGCACCTTGATAATCATAGGAAAAAGAAGTGGAAATTTCAGACCCTTACCATGTCTTTGATTAAAAATTAAAAGATCTAACACTCACGTGTACAATTCCATTCGTCTGATCCGTCTAAGCAATCAGGATAGCCATCACATTTTCTTCGGATATCCACACATTTGGTGTTGGCACATGTGAATTCTTCGGAGGTACATTGTTCCCTTCCTGTCCGTGGTCATCAAGCAAGCAAGCACAAAAACAACGAAAAACAAAATTTAACAATTAACAAGTCAGAATGATGGCGATTAGAGCAAAAACATTATGACATCTTTTCACGGCAAGGGTATGAGCAGTAAAGAAATAAAGTCCTGTGAATTAAGGGTACTATATAGGTTATATACCGCAGTAGAATTCGTCATATCCGTCAGAGCAATCAATGTGCCCATCGCACCAACGTCTCCTGTCCACACAAGTCCCGTCCGAACATGGAAACTCCCAACTGCCACAAGTACGTGCTACTAACACCAGCAACGCCATCATCACCATCATGCAAGAAATATACACAACACACCGAAAAAAAAAATGGAAATATAAAAAAAAAACCAAAATGTTAGTCACATACAAATGACAGATTATTATTATTTTAAAACTGTAGGAATAAATAGTAACATAAATACAAAAGGAACATTTGAAACTCGAACTTTTTCCTAGTGTACATTGCCTTACTGACTTTCCTTCAATATCCGAAGGTGTGCATATTCCCATACCTTTTCCACTCTCTATGGCAGGGTGGGGTACCACTAATTGCCTAGCTGGAACAGGGAATAAACAGACGAACTGCTGAGGTACATTTTTACTCAGCATGGTGGTGATCTAATGCTACACCCTTTGCTTGCTTAACCCCCATTGATTTCTTCCATTGGGGCAATTCTCAACGATGCTAAGGAGTTAGCTCACACTTTGGGGGGAGCACCTGGGAATGTTGGCGATTTGCAGGTATATTTACTACATCTAGAAATTGTTCTCTCACGTGTAGTAGTGGCATTGCACATATTGCCTTCCCATTTAACTGAAAGCACGCTTTGAGCATCTTGTTGTTGTTGTTTGTTGGTGTTTTAGGGCCCTTCAACTACAAGGTCATTAGAGCCCCGTCCACAGTGTAGTTCTTACGCAGAAACTGCACAGACACTACACTAATGCGACGATTTTTGGATACTAGCGGTACCCAGTTTTCCCAAGCGGCGACCCATGTCAGTACTAGAATTTGGGCATCCTTCTTACCCGAAAGAAGCAACCTACTTCGACCAGAATCGATCCTGTAACCAACGGAACCACCGAGACACGTTTTTTCGAAAAAAAAAGTTCGAAGTTTAAAATGTTTCTTCAAACAAACGTCACAACATGCGCTTCGCGGTGTATATTGTTATCATATTATCAATAATCATGTGTTAGACAAAACAGCAACTGGTCATTTCTTCAGTTAGTGAAGTGTCCACATGAGAAAACCAGTTTTAATTATTAATAGTTACCATCACAAGAGTTAGTACCATATTCCCCCAGCTCCTATTTCGTCCGGATAGTAGTAAAGGCATTATTATTGAGCTTCCATAGTAGCTGTATTATTCGCATGATGCCAGGGGTAAAGTAGGGGGCCCCCCTCCCCGTCTCCTTCCACTGCAGCAGTCGTTTATCAAGTCAGTAGTCAGTTACGTAGATCCAAATCCTGACTGTGCTGTAAATGAATGTTTTTTTCCTCCGTCCTTGGCGTGAGACTATAGCGTATCCGACAAGCAAAACTCTCCCCTACATGACTGTTCAAATCCCCCTGCCCACTTCCTAACACATCTATTGGTCATTTCAGTGACAAAAAGTGAAATTATAAAAAAATAATTTGAAATTATTAGGAAAAAAACAAATTAAAGGTATCACCCCATAATCATTTTCCTACCGTCACAATCTAATTCATCCGTGCCATCATCGCAATCTCTACGACGATCACATAATTGTGACTTATGGATACACTGGCCATTTTCACAGCGGAATTCAGTTTCACTACATCGTACTGTACAAAAAAAATAACAAAAGTAAATAAATAAAAAATGTATAAAACTAAATTAATAACAAAAATTAAAAAAAAACATAGGTTGAAACTTCCCCCTCATCAACTAGGGCAAATGCAATATCAAAACGAAACTAAAGAGTAAACTTCGAGTCGAGTGGGATTTGATCTCGCGTTCAACTGATCATTTATTTGAAAGCGCAACCGCAACGTCAAACTACTTCACGTGCGCGCACGCTTAGCCTTTTGGATCTCTATGTAAGGCGCAGGTTCGCTCCTGACCCAGGACGGTAGTTTCTCCTGTCTGATAAACAGTGCACCTAAAAAACGCCCATTCCGTTTCCACTCCACGCAGCTGGAGTGACATAATCAGGACACTACGCTGTTTCGACGATTTGGGTATTAGCAGTACCCAGTGTTCCCAACAGTGCCCGCTCTAGCACTTATGCCGCCCCGGACAAAAATACAAATTGCCGCCCCTTGAAGCTGCGCCCTGTTCTCACACTTACAACCAAAATGGCGCCCCGGACAAATGCCCAGGTTGCCCCCCCCCCCCCCCTTAGAGCGGGCCCTGTTCCCAAGAGGTCACCCACGCTAGTATTGCTTAACTTCAGTGGCAGACGAGAACTGGTGTGTCCAACGCAACACAGTCGCTCAGAAGAGTATGCATAAGAGGAAAGAATGGTCACGATCTACTTACCGTCTACCAGGGACGGGACAAGAATGGTGACAAAAGAAAGGTAGATAAGCGGAAGGAAGTCAGCAAAGTGAGGTTTTTTAACATCCGGCTACAAACTATCAACGGTCAGGTGGAGAAGAGAGGGAAGAGATTGAGAGTGTACCTGCTTCCACATGTAAGAATTTTGGCAATCGTGAAATCGTACAAACCAAACTGTTTAGAACCAGCGAACCCGGCAACTACAGAACAGATTTTCTCAAACCACGGTCCGCGGCCAACTGGCAGGTCGCGAGGATTTCTTGGTGGTCCACGAATTTTATTGCTAAATGAATATCCGATCTAGTCTCTTCATGCTTAATGCTGTATTAGGGTAGGTGCTAGAGTCACTGAGTTAGGTGTTATGTCCAAGTGGGCCGCTGTAAGGTTTGAACCTTCTAAAGAACCCTCACTCCAAGGCCGACGATGGATCATATACAGCAGGGGTGGCCAACACGTCGATCGAGATCGACCGGTCGATCACGAAGCCAATTTTGGTCGATCACTCGCGATGTGTTGACTTAAGACTCGCCTCGGTGACGTAGGGGCTCAGTGTTTCTAGGTCTGCGTCACTGGTTCTAGGTTCGCTACTGGACCGAGGAGGGCCAGTATCGAACCTCCCCCTCCCCACTTTGACTACGCCTATGACAACAAGTCGATCGCAACACGTTTTTAAGGATAAAATGTAGATCTTATGCACACAAAAGTTGGCCACCCCTGATATACAGTATATAAAGTTCAGAATTCTCAGTAGTGGCGGATCATCGCATAGTTGCAACAAGCGCGTACTGGTGACCTCCGAAATTTATCAGCCTCATATCTGCGATTTCAAATGACTAAAAAATAGAGACTTAATTTGAAGAAAGGGGTTGACTCATCAATAATTTCATTGAGTAATTACTTGATATTTAGAGCAAAGGGGTTTCAAACCTAAGTTGCGCTTTTGGGGCACCCAAGTGCTTGATCCGTCACTTCGAGGTTTTGTATGTCCGAAGTTCTACTGTTGTAACCCATCCTACTCACATTAAAATCTTCCTCCCCTCTAATGACCCATTTACAGTCCCATATCTGGCGAATAGTCCAAAGGATAATTACCACAATCCCTTTCGTCTTTACCATCGATGCAATCGAAACGTCCGTTACATTTCAGGTGTTCAGGGACGCAAGTCCCATCGCCGCAAGTCACGTCGGTATCTTTGCAATGTGCTAAGGAAACAGTAACAAAATCAAATCAACTTAAAAGACGGACAACACAAACAAACAATCACATACACGTTTCCCGACCAATTTACGCAACAGCCTCAAAATACCAGGGACAAAACGTTCTCGCCATTGCCCCCCTTTTTAATGAGTCGGGAAGAGGTCTGTGTGCTCATTCAAGCAGACAAGACGTGACTGATATCCACACACACACACCCACACATGGGACACTAAATTTACTGTGTCCCTACCGAACTCGGTAGGTAGGCGAACAATGATCTGCACGTATATTATTTCTAATAAAGAAAGAGGTTCTCGTCCGTGCAGCAAGGGCATCATGCACACTACATAGGATCACGGCTTCACTTTCCAATCCGGGATGAAAAACAGACTTGGGGCTTTCCTCTTCCTCGCACGTGCGAGAGAAGTCCTTCATGCTGGGTCAATGCAGGAGGGGTTGGGAAACCCCCACATTGGAAGAGGTTCTGGGTGTTGGGGTGGAACGACTAGAATGGGTACAAAGGACAACGATGTCGCTGAGTGCAGGTGGGGATCCAGACCAGTGGTGGCGAAATTTTTAAAGACAAGTCACAATAACACGAAAAAAAAACAAAAAGTTGTCCGCGGGTCAGGTGCAAGCACTATTTAATTTTATGCACTACCTCCCACCAGGTTCCCGTCAACCCCACACACTACCATATCCTTCCAGACAACCTGCTCCCACGTCTGCTTTGGGTCTCCCCTTGCCCTGGGTACACCTAACGAGCTCCTCCTCCTCTCATTGCTTGTCCATACCATCTCAACCTACTGTCCCTCATTTTTCCGATAAACTAGATATGATCACGCTCGGGTCCCTTAAAATTGCTCCGTGGGTCACAGGTTCGCCACCACTGATCTAGACATATTGGTCTAGCATGAAAAATCCCACTAGCAAGGTATCCGTCACAAAGAATTACATATTCATCCACCTCATGGCCAGAATCAAACCTAAAACCATGGACTCACGAATCAATCGCAATGTCATTGAGCTACCGACACAGATTAAGTAGCGGGAGCGAGTTCGAGCCCACATAACAACAAAACGCTGTTGGGAAAACAACACGACGACAATCATGAGAGCATCAACGAAATCTCTCTTAACAACAACAACAACAAAGCTATTATTAAAGCCCCTGAACAAAAAATAATAATTCTTGGACTAAATATAGAGTCGCCAACAACCATTAATAAACATGTCACACTCAATGCAAAGACAAAATGTCAAATGTGCAGCATAAAAGTCTCCTCCTGCAGTTGTCTGCACCAAACGAGCAAGCGCCACGCCGCAAAAATTAATGTTCAACATCATTTTCTTGATTACAAATTAACCCTTTATCTTAAATATGTAAACGAGAACTAAGATGCTCACTGCAAGCGTTTGCAAGGGATAAAGATGGGGGAGGGGGTTCAAACAGGGACGACGAAGCGAGAGTTCAACGAGGAGACCAAATAAAAAGGGAACGATGTAAGATTCTAACGAGACTGGAGCAAAGAAGTTGGACTTGGTTACCACCGAAATATTATATGGATCAAATAAGCGAATAGGGGGGGGGGGGGGGGTAGAAACGAGGATGAAATGCTAATAATAAAAAACTGAGATTCCTTCATAATTTTTCTGCGACACTCTTCCTTACTCTCCTACATTGTTCGCTATCCACCTCTTGCATACCCTCGCCCTATTCCTGTCACAACACAAATTATCTCTCAAGACACAGCAACAAGGGACAACAAGAAGTACCTCCTCCGCCCCCTCTCTTCCCTACACAAGATCCTCTGCAGTATTTAAAAGTCTCTAGTGATATTGCAAAGACAATCGATCGAGGCGCACTCCAACGGTAGAGTACCACAGTTACTATGTGGTGATGGCGGAATCTAAATGAGGACGGGGAGACATGAGGGCAGGAGAGGAGGAGAGCGGGTTAGAGGGTAAACGGAAAGCACTTACAGCATAACATGCATCACCAATGATCAATAATAACCCTCCACCATCTTATTACTCCCCCTCCCTGACATTCTACACTCTCTATAGAACATATCCTTCCTTGACTCCCTCAGACACTGTCTGGAAGGGAATGATGGTCAAAGACAGGAGAGGGGGGGGGGGTAGAGTGAGTTTTCAGGACGATTCAATAACATGTTTAAGTAAACAACGCACCATTTGCCGTTTTGACGCAAAACCATGGGGGGGAGGATTGAGGAGAAGGGGTGGTAGGCACTGCAAGTTAAAACAATGGCGTACTTTCACAATTGGGGGAGCTTTGCTGATGGGACAATGACTGATAGGGATTAACTTCTGCGATATTCAGAGTCAAAATCCGTTCTGCGAAGTGAGCGCTGTGGACATAACTGTCCATTTTAAAGAGGAGAAAAAGAAGGATAAGAAGAAATGAAGGGAGGGGTTGAGAAGGACGAAGAGGACGAGAAGTCATCAGAGAGAGCGAAAGAGAGAGAGAGAGAGAGAGAGACAGAGACTGAGAGAGAGATTGAACTTTCTGCAAGAAGATAGATTCCAACCTTGTATAAGCTGTTCATTGTCAACTTGTCAACTCCCATCAACAGTAGTCTACTATGTAAACGAATTGAATGCTAGAACAATCCAGACACTTTGTTAAATTCCTCATTCCCCTTTCTCCAGTGCTGAATCCCAACACCTATTTCACACTGATCACATCCTCAAGTCTTTACAGCTATCTTTCAGCTAGCACAGATTATTCAAATCTGGCAACTGAAAATCAAGTGCTCCCGGGGGTTAAAGTTTGTGTCATCTTAATAAGAGTTGGGTGAGGTAAGGAAGGGAGGAGGCTGCTAAACAACGGAGTAAAGGAAGGAAGGAAGGAAGAAGATGCATTAACTTATAAGGTTACATCCCAGAAGTAGATTTTAGCGATCATTACTCTGTAGGCGTCTCAGAATCGTGGAAAGGCATCTGAAAAAAAGTAGTCCATATCTCTTCTCCAGACAACTGTCGCATAATCAGTCAAACATCACGTAAGTGGGTCACTCAACAAACCCTACGATTCGGCAGCCTGGACTACCAATTATTCCACGGAATAAACTAACTTCCGAGACTATCATGCTACTGTCAATAGCGAGCGTCCCTAGCAAATATAGTAAGAATAAGGACAAGTTATGGATCCAAGCAAGAGGGGGAGTGGGATAGGAGAAGAGAGCCTCATATCTCTAAACAACTACCACACTAATAAATTAGGTCCCCCTCATCTTTGGAAACCCTCATAAAGAACCGCAATGTTCAACATAAACCTCAATACTAGCCAGCAACCAACAACTGTATTTAGCCAGCATCCTTCACCTCCAGTGACCAGAGCGCTCTTTTTTCTCCCTTTATCATTTACAGAACGTAAAATAGTCACAATTTATCCAAAGGACGCCGTATCCCTTAGCAACCAGCAACTAAGCATCCCTCGTTGCCACGGCAACGCCATCGTCCCTGGGATATCCTGCAAAATTTTGCTTGCTTTTTTTTAAAAAAAAAAAAATGCAACCAAGTTTATCGCCTGGGATAAAAGCATATTACTTCCTCCTCCCGTTCACTCTTTCTTCGAAGAAACATAAAAAATTGTTTTGAACCAACACTTTGATCTACTTTCATGAAGAAAAAGGGAAAAAATTAAGAAGACGCTTCAGTTCACAAGGATGCAGAGTTGAGAAGGGGTGGAATAAACTACATAAGGGAATGGTGACGACTAAGACGATGATGATGAGGTTGATGACGACAAAAATCGACGAAGGAGAAAGTAAGAAGTCGTTTTGAAGACTTGAGAAGGAAGAGGAAGAACACGATCAAGAAAGCGGAAGAAAAAAAAAGAACAAAAGAGGGAAGAAAAACTAAAGATGGCATAAACTGCACTCCCCTATACTTTTCTTGGTGCATTTCGCCAAATATCTGAAAAATGACTTCCACAATTTATTTATCATTCTGCTCTTTATGTCAGACTTCGTAATAACCCAATAGTTTCTTTCATGCATTAGGGTTATCTAGCGACGGAAACAGCGACAACAACCAGAACTGTAACGTTACAAGAGTTTACAACAACACGGCCAGGGATTTCTGGACGTGTGAAGCACTTCGAAATCCAGTCAGAGCATTCAGAGAGAAATAAACCAGCAGAGTTAAATCACCGCGACGTCAAGAATTCTCTTGAAAACCAAACACCCAAGACCATCATTCCTTGATAAGAAGGGTCAGCAGCCAACCAAGTAAAACCATCTTTCAAGAACTTTGTCTCAGCAGCTGTGCATCGACATCCTTTGGTTAGTGGTTGGTCGAGAGCCGAGGTGTAACTGACAATCCATAAACTAAAATTCCTTTCCTCCAAATCACTTCTTGCACCTAGGGGTAAATAACTATTCAGCTCTCGCTTTTTTTTTCGTTTCGTTGGCGTTTTAAGGCCCCGCAATTAAAAGGTCATTAGAGCCCCGTCCACTGCATAGTTCTAGTACAGAGACTGCACAGACACTACACGAATGCGACGATTATTGGGTATTAGCAGGACCCAGGTTTCCTAAGCGGCCACCAATGTTAGTACTAGCTGGGCTTGCGTTGCTTAACTTCAGTGATCAGACGAGAACTGGTGTGTCCAACGCACTACGCCGCTCATTCAGCTCTCACTCAAGGCGGCGACAGTGTCAGCATCCTGGATAACCTGGCACGGACTTCCGAGATATCTGTGGTATACTTCATCTGCTTGCAGATAACGAGTGCTGTTTAATCATG
Source organism: Trigoniulus corallinus (assembly GCA_013389805.1). Classification (NCBI taxonomy): domain Eukaryota; kingdom Metazoa; phylum Arthropoda; class Diplopoda; order Spirobolida; family Trigoniulidae; genus Trigoniulus; species Trigoniulus corallinus. The sequence continues at coordinate 46,386,202 of JAAFCE010001036.1, read as the reverse complement.
TTACTGGTCCTAGGTCCCAGGACAGTTAATGGATACATGGATATAGGCACTTGTGAGTTCAAGTGCACTTCTTCAGCGCGCAATCTGAAGTAAACAGTCCGCGAACGGCGGTACGTAATGAACTTACAACTGCATTTAGTCGCTGCCACAGAGAAAAACGAGTTGTTGGAATCATGCAAACTCCATCAATTTTTGACTTACGTGGACATCCCTCTTCATCGATACCATCAGCACAATCATTTTTCCTGTCACATCTCAAAGACTGAGAGATACAAGTGCCATCGGTGCATTGAATTTCATCGGATGCACAGATCTGGCCTATAGCTGAGAAGGATAATCAGTAGCAACAGCCCATTGAACCAAACGCAGGCAACGGCACACGGGGATGGGATGAAAGAGAAAAAACAAAATAAAAATAAATAAAACTAAAAAAAAATCAATGAAAATTGACAGGCCGCTAAACTGCTCGTAAATAAGTCTGCTGTTGAAGCTAGTCTAGTAGTGACCCAGTCTGAAAACTTACGGCAATTGCGTTCATCAGAGCCATCTGGACAGTCAGGGTATCGGTCACATTGCCGTCGTGAGTCGATGCACTGCCCATCATCACACCTAAATTCGGAACTGGCGCATTCTGGCGATTGAAATATTGCCAAAACAGCGACACGAACAGTAATAATAAAAAATAAACGTAACAAAATAAAAAATAAGACCAAAATTAAAAAAAAAATAATAAAAAACGAGGGAGGTCACTAAATATCCCTGCTGCTAAGCAGAAGCTGGTCAAACAGTGACCTAGTCTGAACACTTACGGCAATCACGTTCATCAGAACCATCTCGACAGTCTGGGTGCCTGTCACATTTTCGTCGTGGGTCGATACACTGCCCATCATCGCATCTAAATTCGGTACTGGTACAAACTGGTGATTACAATATTACCAGATATAATGACCGGCATTATAAAGGAAAAATAAAATTATAAAACCCAAATAAATAAAGCAAAATAATTCAACGGTGCCCACAATTAACATTCGATGATGTTCAACATCGAACTCATTGCCTATATCACGGATAACTAAGGAATGCTCTGGATGGTAGTCCAATTGGAGTTTCTTTTCAGGCAGGACTTATCTTGGGAGATTGAAAGGATCCAAAGGAGGGCAGCAAGAATTGCACTCCACAGCTTTTCTCGCAGGGAGAGCGTGTCTGACATGATTAGGTAACTAGGGTGGGACACACTAAGCCAGCGGCGTATATCTCACAGCATTAGTCTTTTTATCAGACTGCTGTTGCTGGGGTGCAATAGACCTCTGGTTGGAAGTGTGTCCCTGGCTGAGTATAAGGGGATAAAAGATCATCCATATAAATTGAAGGAGATTAGGGCACAAACAGACTCGTACTGCTGGTCTTTTTTACCAAGGAGCATTCGACAATGGAATAGCCTTGGAGAGGATAAAGTGGAGGGCTTCCTCAAAGGAAAGCCCACCATTGCTAGTATTGTGGGTGGGGGGGGGAGTGGCACAAGAATTATAGCTTAGGGTTTTAGGAGTTTTTATGGTATCATATCTAAGAATGGGAGTTAGTCTCTCCATTGCCATATTGGCCAATGAAGGCTGCTTGCAGTGTAGTGAATTAGAATAAAGGATGACCTAACGCCGTCTGACAAAAATTTAATCCAATTCAAAAAGGAAGTGACCCAAACTGAGATGTTTGCTTGGGACACAAGTCCTTGCCGATACTTTCTTAGAGACCACAACCACCCTTCCTACAACGAAAATACATTATGTAGGTGGCAAAAAATTTACTCTATGAACCTACCACAACCCTCTTCATCTGAATTATCTGCACAATCCTGTCTATTGTCACAACGATAACTGTGATCGATGCAACTTCCATCTCCGCAACGAAATTCCGTAGATGCGCACGGGGTCGCTGACCAAAACAAAAACTCAAAATTAAAAGAAATTATTTAAAAGATAGAAAAGCAAAATTTAAAAGATAGAAAATACATTAAAAATATTAAAAAGAAAATTTTCGACTTCAAGGACAGATGTAAGAAATGCCTCAACATGGCATTTTCCACTCACAAACTGCATTTGCACAAGTACCATTACTAACGCCTAATGTCGGCCAAGATCCTATTCAACACCCTTCGTTCGCGGACATTTTCCATTTTCATAAGTCCCCCGGCTCGGGACCGGGTTCGGCAAACGCACTGAACCCGCCTCGCGCCGGCCCTGCTTACAACCATCTATCTGTTGGACAACGCCATACTATTCCAAGTTCGCGCCACTGAATCTCTGAAATATCATTAGCATCTCTCTCTCTTTCCCTTCACCCATCCCCTGCCCGAGACTCTGGTTGATGTCCAGTCAACGTCATAAGCAGAGATTCACACACCCACAGTAATGACGGAAGAGTGCTTTCTCCTTCGTCACAGATGAAAACAAAATACTGTACCGTCTCACCCATCACATTCCCATTAAGTTAGGACCGGGCCTTATGCTTCAAGTTATCGGTCTTCAGTGTCAATACTTACGGCAATCCATTTCGTCGGAATAGTCGTCACAATCGTATGTGCCATCGCAGTAGCTGGTCGTTGCGATGCATTGACCGTCTCCACATTGCCATTGGTCCGATGCGCATCTGAAAGCTAATAATAAATTTAATTAATTAATTGGTAATATTATTACGATGAACTTAAAAATTTTTTTAAAAAAAAAGGTTCTGTAAAACAAACGGACAACATGGAAAATATCATCATTCTTAACCCTTGTTCCCGCCTATGGCAGGGTCCGGTCCCATGTATCCCGTTGATACCGGGAGTAAGAGGAAAGCTCCAAGTGCACATTAAAGCTGTGGTCTCATGTGGCATGTGCTAGCCCTTTTCCCCTTTATGGCAAGGTTGGATGTCCATTTTGTCCCATTGACACACATGAACGATCAGATGGAATGTATTTTACGCAGCCGGCTGCCGACCTAATGCTGCAATCAACATTCCCATCATACCCTTATCCCGCCTATTGCGTGGAGCGACGAATTGCGTTGGACACACCAGTTCTCCTCTGATCACTGAAGTTAAGCAGCACAACCCCAGCTAGTACTGACATGGGTGGCCGCTTGGGAAAGCTGGGTACTGCTAATACTCAAAAATCGTCGCATTAGTGTAGTGTCTGTGCATTCTCTGCATATGGTCTATGCTGTGGACGGGACTCTAATGACCTTGTAGTTGAAGGGCCCTAAAACACCAACAAACAAATAAACCCGCCTATTGCAGAGTCAGGTCTGTGGGTTATAGCCCTCCACTCGGGATTGCTCTGACTGGGGACACCCCAGCCAGGCGTCTGGAACCCGCAGAAATATTGGTCGGATTGTCTTTGGGGGATGCCGGCCTACCCCACGACCTAATGCTGTAATCCTGTGCATGTTTATCGTCGGCATATTCTTCTTCATTGCGGCACTTTTCCACCGACGCCAGGGGCGAGCTCTTACTCCAGAGAAGTTTTACCTACCTACACATATATTTTAATAATTGTAGTAAGGATTTTTCCACAAGCAGATGGTGGCATCGTACGCAATGCACAGGGCCACGGCTTTACTTCCCATCTAACGGAAGACGCACTGGATGCCGCCCTCCCTCTCGTCCGAAGAACCCAACCGCCTCGATTCAGGAATCACTAATGCAGCAGTGCAGCACGTTAGGCAAGGCGCAAAATGAGGCCGCAGGGTGACGCAGCCCTGCGAAAATTCTGCCAGCAGGCAATCACAGTTACGTTGAAAGCCATTTTAGTTGACGCAAATTGCAAACCGGTATGTTGAAAAACTGCGATTCAATGTGCGGTGATTGCCTGCTAGCAGAATTTCGCAGGGCTGCGTCACCCTGCGGCCTCATTTTGCGCCTTGCCTTAGCTCTGCGCCACAAAGGTGAATTGAAAAACTGGTTACAATATCGAATAAAACTTGCGTATAGATCGAGGTGCCGGAAGAGCTCGCTCTCCCCCCGGGCCCTGATGAAAGAAATACCCGCAACAAACGCAGGCCGACGTTAAATCAGCAAGGAGTTTCCGTATTCGGTTCCAAAGGGATACATGGATACTCGATTCATTTACGGGCAGTGGTGGCACTGCACACGCAAAGCCATGGTTTTATTTTCCATCCAAAGGAAGGTGTAGATGGAGCGTGCTTCCCTTTCTACAGGTAGAAGCAATCCGTATCGGTCAGAATCGAGCCTACGACCACTGACTCAACAGACAAGCACATAACCACTAAAACTGGGTCAATGAAATTGATAACACGTAAGCGACAGCATGAGAAAGAAATACAGGCGCGGCACATAGGACCTAATAAATATCAAAAGTCCCACGGTTCAGGCCTGAGTGAGTTCAATTGATTCTTTCATGATCTAAGATACATGCATCATCAGATCCTGGTTCTTTTCGACTGGTAAATAATTTCGCACACCCACGCATGAAATCACGACTTTTAATTCCTGTATGACAGAAGGTGGACTCTAGGTCTACACCCCCTTGATAAAGAGTAAACTACCGCCCTCACCCAGGAAAGAGGCGGACTGCATATTCTGAGTTTAAGATGCAAGCGCACTCTACCAATTGAGCCTTTCGACGTCTGCTGTCCTAAGATTGTTGGTTGTTCAATATCAGTCTTGTTTATTTATTCATTTCATTATTTAACGGCAATTTATTAGTTCTAAAGGTTATTTACCGGCATCCAAAGTGAGAGGAAGGAGAGGTAAAGGGATAATGAGCTACACCTAATCTGATGAGTTTGTTCCCCTAACCCTTTTCACGCCTATGACAGGGTCGGGTATCCATCTTGTCCCTCTGAATGGACACAAGGGCAATATATTGGTCAAGGATTCTAACAACAAATCTACTTTTTTGTTGGGGTATGGCGTTCCCTTCCTTAGAAGTCTTCCTCAGCAAAAAGCAACTAAGAACCCATTTTCCGCCTATGGCAGGGTCGATACTCATTTTTGTCCCTCTGGAAGGACACATGGACGATCTCTTGAACGGTATTTTACGCAGTCGGCTACCGACCTAAGGTGCAACACCTATGGTTATTTATCATGGGCTTGCTGTTCTTCTGGGCACTCCCTCGACATCAGGAGGGCGAGCTCCTACACCTGAGAATTTTGCCTCATCTACTCGTTGCATGGTAGAGAGGGTTCGTTTAAGTGCGGATTACATCGTACAACACAGGGGGCCGTTCGTTCGTTGGTGTTTCAGGGCCCTTCAACTACAAGGTCATTAGAGCCCCGTCCACCGTGTAGTTCTAGTGCAGAGACTGCACAGACACTACACTAATGCGACGATTTTTGGGTATTAACAGTACCCAGTTTTACAAGCGGCCACCCATGTCAGTACTGGCTGGGATTGCGTTGCTTCACTTCAGTGATCAGACGAGAGCTGGTGTGTCCAACGCAATAAGCCTCTCACACGAGGCCCACGGTCCAACTTCCAATCCAACGGAAGGTGCACTCAGGGCCTCTCTCTCGCCCGTAAGGTCGCTGGCACACACAGCCACTTGTGGCGACCGCACGTTGCGGACTGCGTTTCTAGTTGAAATCAAATAGGCTCGGCGCAGACACGGCGTTTGCAGTAGCGCTACTGAGAGGCAGTGGCGGTATTTCGCTACTTATGGCCGGTGCCGGCGCTTTTCCTATTACCGCAAGCACGAGATCACGTTGCTGCCGCTTGTGGCAGCCACTGGTGGCCGTGTACAGCGACTAGGGGGTCACTGCATGGTTGTGTGTGAGAGAGGCCTAAGGCATGGCGCGAAATGAGACGCAGGGTATAGCAGCCCTGAGAAATTCTGCTAGCAGGCACTCACCGCACATTGAATCGCAGTTTTTCACTTGCATCAAATAACAAGAGAACTTCTCTGCTTCGCACCGCTTTTTGTTATTGTCACGCCAACTTCACGCAGGAAACTGCGGCACTGGCACTGCGCTCCGTAGGATCACGTCACCCTGCTGAGTCACGTCACCCTGCGACTTAACATGCGCAACTACTTACTATCATATGAGTTACAGAAATTTGTGGTGCGCCATCCAGCATCACCTGCGGAGACTGCGTCTCATTTTGTGCTGGGCCTAAGAAGTCTACCACCTCGATCCAGTATCAAACCTGGAACCACTGACGCTACTGCTGCGCCACCGAGGCGGGTTAGATAAGTTGGGTTAGAATTTAACCCAGGTTTATTTGTTTGTTTGTTGGTGTTTAAGGTCCCGTCAACTACAAGGTCATTAGAGACCCGTCCACTGCATAGTTCTAATGCATATACTGCACAGACACTACACTAATGCGACGATTATTGGGTATTAGCAGTACCCAGCTTTCCCGAGCGACCACCCATGTCAGTACTAACTGGGCTTGCGTTGCTTAACTTCTGTGATCAGACAAGAACTGGTGTGTCCAACGCAACTCACCGCTCATTTAACCCAGGACTGCGAAGAAAATGACCTCCTAATCCCTCGTCTTTTAAGTGATATCCGTTACGCAGACAGCACTTGTAGGAAGGAATTAAAGACGATAGCAGTGCAGTGCGTACGCGCATGCGTGAAGGCTAAGACGTCATCTACAAAAATATCTTTACTGTGCCATAGAGACATCTGTAGATAAGGTGTACCTTTCTCTTGTCACCACAACAAGTTAACAGAGTTTCGCCACCTACAAAAATAACTCTTTGCCAAGCCTAACCAGTCAACGAACGGCACCAAGTCAACTAAAAACCTTGAAACACAATCCACATCTTAACAATTCAACAATTAAAATAGTTGAAATTCCGAGCCATGCGAGCCCCGAAAAAAACAACACCCAGCAGAATAAAATTTAACGATGTGTCAATAGGGGATGGATATTTAGGGAAAGACGCAGAGGTGTGGAAATGATGAGGGACGAGAAGAGGAGGAAGGGAGAGAGATGTTTAAGTTTAACAGAGAATACCACGGACAACGACGAAAAAAAACAGGTGAGAGTAATGGGACGAAAAGAAAGACCCAGGGACAGATAGACTAAAGTGGGAGGAGATAGAAAGCACATGACCTTAGTATGTAAGGCCTAAGAATATCCTAAAACTTAGGGTTGAAATAAATTCCATGTGTCCGATATATTATAATGAATACAAGAGACTATTTAATTAATTATCGAGGTCACAGTCATCCGGGAGGCAAAAGAAGTCAGTACAGGAGAAAAAAGGGGTCAGAAGAAGGAAGCATCTCCGTAATCCAAAAAACACCGTATTTGGTGAGAGGTTAGGATACATCGAGCTTTCCTCTAAAACAGTCAACGTGGCTCAAAAGCAGCTTGCCCGACACGAGAGTTCATGGTTCCAGATTCGAGCCTGGCAAGGCAAATAATTTCTACCATGTGAAAGGGTAGCCTCAAGTGTCCCTTCTGTCGGATTGAAAGGAAAGTCGTGGTCCCGTGTAATGTGTAATATATATTATATCATCATCACCACCAACCCTTTCAGAGGCGGATCAGGGGAGAGTAAGAGCGGCGAGGTGCGTTGGACACACCAGTTCTCGTCTGATCACTGAAGTTAAGCAACGCAAGCCCAGTTAGTACTGACATGGGTGGTCGTTCGGGAAAGCTGGGTACTGCTAATACCCAATAATCGTCGCATTAGTGTAGTGTCTGTGCAGTCTATGCATTAGAACTATGCAGTGGACGGGTCTCTCATGACCTTGTAGTTGGCGGGACCTTAAACTCCAACAAACAAACAGGGAAGAGTACTTAAAAAAAATGTGCCCCAAATACTTTCAAATATTCAAAATCCCTTAGTATAAATTCTCTACTGCCCCTAGGCCAGTGGTGGCGAACCTTTTAGTGGTGGGCCTTGCATTCACTATTTAATTTTATGAATAAAAAACTATTATTATAAATGAATATATTAGTTTATTAAAGTAGCAAATAGAGAACATCATCATAATGCCCTTATCCTGCCTGTGGCAGGGTCGGATCTATGGGTTTTAACTCCAGGTCCCCGTTCAACCCACACACTATGATACGATAAACTAGATATGATTCACGTTCGGGTGGGTCACTTAAAATTGCACGGTGAGTCACTTTGTGACCCGCGGGTCACAGGTTCGCCACCACTGCCCTAGGCTATATCCTAAGTGGCAGAGTTCTGCGTGAGCGGGCGTGCATTAGAATGCACGTGCTGCCTTACGGCCTATCAGAGGCTTGACGCTCCATGCGGTCACTTTGGACATCGTCATTTAAATGTATTGGTTTGTTCGCTTTGAAGGGTAGAATGTGCACGCTCCCTCACGCTGGACGCTGCCCCTTAGGGCACAGTCTTAGACCAATGGTCTTCAAACTTTGTCGATTCACGGAACCCTTAGAAATGTAAGATGTTTTGGTGGAACTCCAGTCCACCTTTAGAAAAGTATATTCATTTTGACTCGCGAAACCCCCAGAGATGTATTGCGGAACCCTGGGGTTTCCTCGGAAAACAGTTTGAAGACCGCTGGCTTAGACAATGTCCTGTCTTCAGTGGTTTAGCCAACTGCAGATTGGGCTGATCATTACTTTCAGGCATCATAGGATTTTTTAATATGGCACTGCCCTCTCGCCTCTTCCCTGTATCCTCCTCCCTCATCAGTTGCAAAGTTGAATCGTGCATCAGTTAAAATACGCGCCCCATTGAGGCACTGAGGGGGAGCCATTGCTGCACTGCTCCGGGCCCGGTTCGCCCCTGAACCCTTTTCACCATCTATGGCAAGGTCGGGTGCCCATTAGAACATATGAACGATCTATCGGTTGGTCTACTTTTCTTTGTTGGGGGTTCATTTTCTTCACCGACCCAGGAAACTAGCTCCGATAATAGGAAATTTTGCCGAATACCTCGGTTTTCTTCTCATTCGGCATCTCTCGCCCGAAAGAAGTTGTGTTTGACACACCAGTTGCCGTTAGATCACTGAAGTTAAGCAATGCAAATCCACGTTAGTACCAACGTGGGTGGTTGGTAAGGAACGTTGGGTGCTGCAAATCTCTCCTCTCCTACATCCCCCGGGAGCGGCGATCTGTGTTCGACACACCAGTTCTCGTACGATCACTGAAGTTAAGCAACACAACCCCAGCTAGTACTGACATGGGTGGCCGCTTGGGAACACTGGATACTGGTAATATCCAAAAATCGTCGCATTTGTGTAGTGTCTGTGCAGTCTCTGCATTAGAACTACGCTGAGGACGGGGCTCTAATGACCTTGTAGTTGAAGGACCCTAAAACACCAACAAACCTACATCCCCCACACCTGCCTCTTTATCTCCCGCGAGCAGTCTCCTAAGGGTTTGGCCTGTTATGGCTGCTTGGCTTACTCCCCAACCCGTTAATATAACATAGAAGGCAACAACGGGCGGATCTACATGGGGACTAATAGGGCTTAAGCCCTGCACTCCCACAAAAGTTGATTTATCATAAACTTTTAATACTTTTTGATTAACAACGAGCACTTAACGCGCAGTAAAAATAGTTAAAATTAATAATATAATAATAATGATTATTTATAGTCTAGTATTATTCGTTGAATTTTTTTCATGTGATATTATTGAACTTCAAAAAGCCCCAGGGCCCGATTGTTTGTTTGTTGGAGTTTAAGGTCCCGTCAACTACGAGGTCATTAGAGACCCGTCCACTGCATAGTTCTAATGCATTGACTGCACAGACACTACACTAATGTGACGATTATTGGGTATTAGCAGTACCCAGCTTTCCCAAGCGACCACCCATGTCAGTACTAACTGGGCTTGCGTTGCTTAACTTCAGTGATCAGACGAGAACTGGTGTGTCCAACGCAACTCGCCGCTCCCCCCAGGGCGCGAGCAACCTAGATCCGCCCCTGAAGGCAACCCACCTCGGTCGAGAATCGAATCTAGAACCACTGACCAGGACTGACGCAGTTACCTAGCACTGCGCCGCCGAGGCGGGATTAAGTCTTACCTACGACACTATCCTTATTAATTAAAATCCTAACTATAGCTGCCATACTTTTTATGAAATCTTAATCCAACGACGACCATATCATCAAACAATTAGTCGTGTCTCTTGTCTCCAGTGTCAAAAGCACGAAGGTCTTTAATTAATATCCATGCATACATCTACTGTACTTTTCCCACGAAGTACTTCTCATTCACGAACCCTCTCCCCCTCCCCCAGTCTAGTGCACCAACATGGACATAGAGAAGGGAGCAGAAACAACGTTATAGTTGAGAGGCGAAAAGGTCAGATCCGGAAAAATAATTTCAGGTTCAAATGATCATTCTCTTTAATTATTACAGCGCACTGAAATGTAATCGTTATTTTACATCCTTTTGTATGGGAAGACGACACCAACTATATGGTAAGCCAAAAACACTGTGGAGTGCTTAATTAGCACCCACGCACGCACATCCCATAAAAAGTAGATCAAAATTTTATATATGAAATAAAGTGGGAAGTGGATGGTGATGAGGGGAGAAGGGCAGGAAAAACCCGAAGGAAGGAAGGCCCACTCGGGATCCTCTCTCGCCGACGAATCAAACCCACCTCGATCCAGTATCGAACCTGGAACCACTGGCGCAGCAAATAGAGCACACTACCTATTGCGCCACCGAGGCAGGTCTACATATTTGACATCAACTGTATTTTAAAAGGGCATTTACCGTGACTCCAGAACCCGCCGCGGTGGCGTAGTGGTTAGCTCACTCGGCAACTACGCCAGTAGTTCTAGGTTCGATACTGGACCGTGGTGGGTCGGGTTCTTTCGGGCGAGAGAGAAGCCGCGAGTGTGCCTTCTTTCGGATGAGAAGTAAAACCGAGGTCCCGTGTGGGTGTACGATGGCGCTTGCACGTAAAAGAACCCTCTCTACTACGCAACGGGTAGATGAGGCAAAATTTCCAGGTGTAGGAGCTCGCCCCCCCTGGCGTCGGTAGCATTCCCCAACGAACACTAGACCGACGATAAATAAGCGTAGGGATGCAGCTTTGGCTGGCAACCGGCTGCAGAAAAAACTATGTCCAATATATCACCGTGTCCATTCAGAGGGACAAATGGGTACCCGACCCTGCCATAGGCGGGAAAAGGGTTAGGAGTTGCTTTATTTACCGTGACACCAGATGAGCGAGGGTCGACATTCTGAATTCTGTCATCTAAACGTATACTTTTCTTCACGTAGAAAAGGTCATGTATAGGTGTCAATGCACAGCAGCAGCATACGTTATCAGCTTTACTTCTTTCACATATGGGACGGAACGTGGATTTTAAGTTTTTCCCTCTCGCCCGAAAGAAACCACCCTACTCTGCCAGAATCTCAACCCGTGCAGGGTTCAATTACGTTATTAGCAGCAACCTATGTGTAAATACTATATATATCCAAAAAAACGCAGGAAAACCAAAAGGGGAGAAGGAGAGAGAGAAATAGGTCCCAAACGCAGAAATCATTACTTTAAGGCATCATAGGATTTTTTAATATGGCACTGCCCTCTCGCCTCGTCCCTGTACATAAAGCATCACCAAAATCAAACTACCATAATCAAGAGTAAAAGGCAATCAAAGTCTATATATACGATAATGGAATAAATAGATCCGGGAAGCAAATTGCCAAGTCAGTGGGGACCCTTTAACTATTGTATATTACCGTCCCGTCCCCGTCCTCCACCTCTACCCTCCCTCGTTTAACATTCTTCTTCATTTTTCAATCTCCATGTTTCCTTCTTAAAAGCTTTTTTATCATAAAACGGCAATTTGTGGTTTAGCTTATAAGACCCGAATTTAGTGTACTACTATTGATCAGACAAAAATACTCGTCAGACAGGGGCTATCCAGCACATGTTACTCCACTTACCCCAAATATCTCATAATCAGGTCTGCAATACTGTATATAAATAGAATCAATCTCTTTTTTACTTCATCCTAAATTTTCATTTATTTGATGTGCATTTCAATTTTCATTTCACTTGGGTCTGGTCAGTTTATTCGGGTAATTAACACCTCTCTACAGCTGAAGGTAATTTATCAACACCAGGAAGCGAGCACTAGCACAAGAGGACTGCGCCGGTCTTCACGTATATATATATATAGTATTTTACTCCGTGTAGAAAGGGTTGTTTTACGTTCCCATCTGGTGGAAGGCGCACTTGAGGCATCTCCCTCACACCACCTCAGCTGGGACCAAGCCTTCACCCGCGGATCCATGAGTCAAGCACGCTACCAGTGCGACACTAAGTGAGATTCATTTTGGAATACTATAGCAGACTAACAATCCCCAAGAAACCACACCCAAAGAAATCAACTATGGTCAACCACCATCACCTCAAGTGTCCAATTTAAGGACATTACCCATTGAACTTAAGTTAGATGATTATACTGCTATTTTACAAAATTCATGAAATTCAGGCACCACTATTTACAGCAGGCATGTCAAACTGGGAGTACCCCGAGGGCCACATCGGTAACACGTTGCTTGACTTGTTTTTTTTTTTTTTTTTTTTTTTTTTTTTTTGTAATTTTTTAAAAGTACTGTCGGGAGCGGCGAATTGCGTTGGACACACCAGTTCTCGTCTGATCACTGACGTTAAGCAGCGCAACCCCAGTCAGTACTGACATGGGTGGCCGCTTGGGAAAACTGGGTACTGCTAATACCCAAAAATCGTCGCAATGGTGTAGTGCCTGTGCAATCTCTGCATAAGAACTATGCTGTGGACGGGGCTCTAATGACCTTGAATTTGAAAGACCCCAAAAACAGCAACAAACAATTACAAGTACTGTCAGTGGCGTAGCCAGGAGTTTCTGGAAGGGGGGGATATGACTGTCGATAGGATGAACCAGGATCTTCTGAGGGGGGGGAGGGATATGACTCGATAGGGTGTATACCTCTTCGTTATATTCGAGGCCCAAAGGGGGGGTTTAACCCCCCACCCCCCGTGACTACGCCACTGAGTGCTGTCATCTGTGTCATCGCACGAACATTGTGTCGCGGCGGCTGATTTCCAGCAAGGCGCCCCCAAAGTGGCGCTTTGTCCAGCGCCCGGGGCAATTTGACCCCATTGCCCCTACAAGTTACACCACTGCACCCGATCCTGCCACAGGCGGGATAAAAGTATGACGATCATATTGATGAATATCAGAAATTGCACGATAGAAGAATAATAGGTTGAAGAGCAGCTGGGGTCCATGAATTTATGGGACCCAGGAAAAGTACACATGGGCGAGTGCATCATTCCAGAAGTGTAGAAGTGATGATGACGCGTCGTTAAAAATCTCGTTCTACCCACTTCCGTTCCATTTGTTCTCGTTTCTCCACCAATCAGCATCAGCCATGACATTTACGGCCTTCTATTTCGAAAGGCCGAGAACACATTTACCGGCCTTAAAGACCTCTCATCAAACTGAACAATGCCGACCTTGCTTTTTCGCTCCAGTTCTACCATTTAACCCCACCAAGTCTATTTGCATAGCAAACTTATGTATAAAATAACCTCTCAGCAATACTTCGCGTACAGCAGAGAAGGTTAAAGAGAGACAAACACCTCAAAATGCGTGATTTCAGGATTAATAATCAAGTCATAAAAAAACATGCAGCCATAACCAAT
>JAAFCE010001036.1:46346145-46372596 GCA_013389805.1 Trigoniulus corallinus | reverse complement strand
TCGTTCCTAATTCTATCAGCTCTCGACACCCCACTAATGTACCTCTGCATTCGCATCTCGGTTACTTGCATTCTATTTACGTGCCTTTTCCTCACTGCCCAACACCCTGATCCATATAACCAAGCAGGCCTAACCACTGCCCTGTAAAACTTACCCTTCAACTTGATTGGGACCCTCCTAACACAGGACTCCGCTTGCCTGTCTCCACTTCAACCATCACCTATTGAGTCTATGAGTAACATCCGAATCTATCTCTCCATTGCTCTGGAACACTGATCCTAAGCGTTTTACCTCTTGCGCCTTGATCACCAGCTCGCCCCAGAGAGTACATCACCATTATTTTCCTGTCCTTCCCAAATGAAAGCTAAATCAAGCTCTTCACGTTTTTCCTTAGCCGTCCACCTTTCTATCGCTGGTCTAATATCGTTTAGGCCATTCTATACTTGTTCTCTAGAGCAGCGGTTCTCAAGCCGTTTGGAACTGCGGAGCCCTTACCTGGCAGCCAGTTCGTTCGCCGGAGCCCCTTTTTGATTCAAGCAATATTGAAAAATTAAACACGCGCAGAAATGACTGTAATCAAATATATAATATGGAATGTTTTAGGAACAAGTCCTTGTTCCAGAAATCCTTTCAGTTTTTAACTACTTGTCCATCGCTGGACAACGATAGACTGGCGTTTGTGGTGCCCCAGGGATCCGCAGCGCTGTTTGGCCGCAGGTTGAGAACCACTGCTCTAGAGTCACTAATGTTCCCTACATCGTCTGCTAATACCATGCACTAAGAAGACCATTCTCCTACTCCCGTCACAAGTTCGTCCATAACCAGAATGAAGAGGTATGGGCTTAATGCTGAACCTTGGTATATTCCAACCTTCACTGGGAAGCCTCCAGTATTTCCCCAAGGACTTCTTACCCTTGCTATCGAACCATCATACATATCCTGCACTATCCTAATAATCCTTCTTTTGTAATACCTGCCAAACTACCTGCCGTTGAACACTGTCATAAGCAAGTAAGTGTTCAACTGCGGCTATCTAAAATCTAAAAACCCCAGTAGGCGTTCTGTGGGCTTTTCATCTGACGGTAAACCTCATGAACGCCTCGCTTCTTACCGAAAACGATAAAACTGCCCTCGTGGGAAAGCGTAACTTACTTGAAGATTATTTTCTTTCCCCCTTTTCTCATGAGATAAATCGTCAGCCTTGGTGAGGTTCGAAATTGTGAACCACCAGCTTGAGTCACGCGCCACTATGTGCTATAATGATGCATACGATGGTGTTTAAAGGCATTGTCCGAACTCGAAGGAACTTTCAGCAACACAATATACCCGAAAACTGGCAGTCAATATTTTATTCACTTCAGACGAGTTGTTGAGAATTCGGGGGCTTGTAATTCGGAAAAAAACATGATTTTTCTTTTGTACACATGTTATAACAGCTGAATAACAGGTGGTTAAACATTTTTAGTAGTTTCCGCATCCCACACAACAATTTCTTTAAAAAAAACACGGGAGGGGGGGTCACTTTTCTACCAAAGAAAGAAAAATATTGTCCCACCTAAACTAATCCCAAGGTCTATACCATACTTCGACAGGAATCTTCGAAATGTCAAGCGTCATGGAACCACGCCGAGGGTCACGTGCTTGACCTCTCTCTACCCTGAAAAAGTCAGAGAAAACGACGAGAGGGGCACGGTAAAGACATAAAAAAGCCCTTTACCCTCCCACGTTGAAAAACATTCTTCCAGATCAGCATCATCATAGTCGACGTCGTCAACGCCTACAAGGCAGTGGTCATGATTCCCAGGGCAGCGCCCAATGCGTCATTTCTACCAAACCTGACAAGGCAACAATGGCGCCTATAGTACAAGTAACAAATCTAATGCCGTAAACTTCATTGTTGTCGTTGTTTTTGCTCACCCCCACAGTAGCAGGCCTAGAAGGCAAAAAGTGTAAGGTTGTTATAGGTGTGGCGACCAATTCGAGATTTATGTCCTTAGAAATCACATAAACAGATCTATTTCTCATTAACTCCTTGGTCTGGCGCAGAGCAACTACGCCTCTGCATCATTACTCAATATTGAAAATTGACAACTGCTGGTTCGTAAAAACAGATCAGAAACTAGTGGACAGGAAGTATAGGGGAAATAAGGAAATTGATTAATCTAACTAATTAATAATAATACCTTATCTATCCAACCATCAGTCGACTTAACAGCCCAATATAGGCAAGCAAAAATTTGTCTTCGAAGTTCTTCAAATAGACGCCATCAATGCCAAAGAAGTTCGAGTATCAGCGCATGCGCACAGTACAATTCGAAAAACTTTCTATATAGTCAGTGCGCAAGCGCGATTCTATCGAGTGCGTGCTTGAAAGTTCGTTCGAAGGAGAGTTCTTATTTTTTGTAATTACCAATAATGGTGGTCACGAAAAGAAGAAAACTAACGATAATCCTTGGGAAAATGACCAGTAATAAATCTTTAGAGCAAATTAGACGGTGTAAAATCAGGCTGGGAAATAAAATATTACATTAATAGCTTCGTAAGGAATCTCAACAACCTGTTTGATGGAAGAAGGTAATGCTGCACAAACTGCGCGTCGATCGAAAACCCGACAAGACATGGACCATTGTTCACAAGTCAATAAAAACTTTCTTCTAAAAACGATTCAACGTTGACCAATCAGACTATCGAAATGAGACAGGTATGATAGGCACCCTCATGACATTTGCATGTACTTTAAGTTTTCATTTCATTAAAAACGCTAATAAAATGGAAAGTGGAATGGGCAGGGATGTATATCTCGCATAAATTTAGTAGTTATATCACACACAAACATCCTGTTGAGTAAATAACAGTAGATAGCGATCTTTAGACTCAAGTGTCAGTGTCATGCAAATAGAAACAATAATACAACTATTAAAATATTGTACTAAACTGTAATCATGCAACTCTAAAAAGGAAAACGTCAAGCGACGACAATAAAGAATTATGGCGCATACGGTAGGGGTCGTCGTTGTACAAAAAAGAAATAGGCGGAGTCTTAATGTCTTGTTCCAAAACCAAAATGGCGACGGGCAACAAAAATTAAAACATAAAGGAGTCGTCGTTATTTAATAAAAACACAAAATGACGAGGGGAGAGGAAAGAGTGCTACAAAAAATTTAAGGTCACACATTTTGAAACAAGATATGGAATCACTTTTTTTATAGAGGGTGACCCCCCCCCCCTTCCCTCAAACATTGAGGAATTTATGTATGCGCATTCACCTTGAAGAAAACGATGGTAGATGTTGATGATTAAGAAGGTCTATTCACAGTACATATAGTGAATATACTATGGTGATATTCGTGATACACATCTCTAATAACACTTTAAAAACATTTCTTTCTGCTCACAAAAAAAAGGATCATTAAGGTCTAAGGTCAAAGGGAACTGAATATCCCGAAGTTAACAAAAAATGGCACCCTCCTCGTCGAACGTTCCAAACGTCTTGTATGAAAGGGGCATTCAAAAAATATGGTCAACATGTATTCAAGTGCTTTACCTTTAGAGCAGTGATTTTCAACTAGAGTGTCGTGAGAGGGTCAATGATTGTACGCAGGCTGTAGTATATCAGGGGTGGCCAACCTGTCGATCGCGAAGCCAATTTTGGTCGATCACTCGCGATGTGTTGACTTAATACTCACCTCGGTGACGTAGTGGTTCAGTGCTTCTAGGTATGCGTCAGTGGTTCTAGGTTCGATATTGAACTTAGGTGGGTCCAGTATCGAACCCCCCCCCCTCCCCACTTTGACTACGCCTATGACAACAAGTCGATCGCGACACGTTTTTAGGATAAAAAGTCGATCTTACGTACACAAAAGTTGGCCACCCCTGGTATATAATATCATATCGAGCACCGGTAGTGTGCTTGACTACGGCAACTTCCAAGTTCAATACTGGCAGGGCCCGCTCTAGGGGGTGCAACCCGGGCATTAGTCCGGGGCGCCATTTTGGCTGTAAGTGTGAGAAAAACTGCTGCTTGAACTTGGATTATATTCTTAAGGGGCGGTAATTTGTCTTTTTGTCGGGGGAGACATAAGAGCTAGAGCGGACCCTGATACTGGGTCAAGGTGGATTGGCCTTTTTCGAGCGATAGAGAGGAATTAGGACGCACGTTGCTGCAGTAACGTGCAGTAACTTTTTCGGATGAGAAAATACAGCCGTGGCCGTTACTGCACGTAGAAGAACCCTTTCTACATGGAACGTATAGATTGACAGCATTCCCAGGGATAGCAGCTTGCCCCTCTGGCCGTCAGTAGAGGAAAAGTGCCCCCGTGAAGAAAAACAAACATAGGGGTTACAGCCGCCTGTGTGAAAATGCCGTCAAAACTCTTCTGATTATCACTTTTAAGTGTGCAAGGAAAAGGTTCAAGGTGTGCTATAGGTTCACGTGTGCCGTGAGATTAAAAATAAAGGTTGAAAAACACTGCTTTACAGGGTCACCATCAGCAGGATTGCACCCCACGATGGCTGGACAAATCGATTACTATATCAACTTCATTTCATCATCATACCCTTATCCCGCCTGTTGCAGGGTCGGTTTTGCGCGTTCTGGCCCTCTACTTCTAGCTATCACCCACCAGGTTCGCATCCATCCCGCACTATCCTATCCCTTCGTACAACATTTAGGTCTTCCTCTGTCCCAGGTGCCTCCAATAACCTGTATCCCTGTGATGGACCTAACCAGCTCCATCACTTTCACTCCAGTCATTTGAAAAATTTAACAGAAATAATGTCTCTCTCACACACAGCTAGAGTAATATCCATGAATTTCTCAAAGATCTAAGATGCACTTTACTGACGTTTAAGAAGAGATTGCGTTGCTCTGGACATCTCAAAGTGTTACTACTTACTTATGATTGTTAAGTAAATTCACAAAATCTGGAAAATTTAAAGACTGGTTCAATCCTCAAATGAGGTACATCGAATTTCACTGTCGCCATTGTTAATGATGTTAACATCATTACAGGTATGGTTTTGATATTTTTAGTAACATGCAGCTAAAATATTTAGAATGAATTTAGATGCCGTATAATAATTATTGCTATTATTGTTATTTTTTTAGGATTAATTTTTAAATTTTAAATTTTTTTAAATACTGTATATTTGTTTACATTTTAAGTTACATTTCGATGCATTCAGTCGAACTACAATTCTCTCAGCCAATCGGAAAACGCACGTGCAGGTGACGTCAAAATTCGTTCTTTGGGATTGGGGGAGGGAATTTCACGTGCCCTCTAAACGAAATTCGTGCTCCTGGCATTCTTTACCAAATCACGCACACGACGTACGTCACTAGATCGTGTGTATCATGAGCATGTGACGTCAACGTTCTCCTGTGTTCTATAAAGACATTTATTCTTTTTTGGTGGATCACAAGGCATTTTGTACCATCCACAGAATATCAACAGGAATGACCAGCAGTAGTGGTCACTTATTGTTCAAAATTATGTTGCTATGTCAACACAGGAACACGCCGAAAACAATTTCAGGCATCTATGTATACTTCAGGGAGCAACAAACAAACCATAGGTGAATTCTAAGTACTCCTAAGATGCATGGAATTTTCACCAGAAAAACAGACAAATGTCTGAATTCATCTACCCATCAAGACAAGGAACAAGTTAGGAAACAGCAAATCTAAAGACGTAACAAATGATTCTATTGCCTTCGGACAGTTACTCACCACCACACAATTCGTCTGATCCGTCCATACAGTCGGGAACGCCATCGCAAACCTTCGAATAGCTTATGCACTCGTTGGTGCCACAAGTAAAATGTTCCAGACTGCAAGGATCCACTCTACTGGGATCCGTGGTCACATTTGATTTTCCTAGAAAAGAACGACAACATCGAGTAAGAAATCATGAAACAATGTAAGTTTGCCTAGTTTCTTGGAACCGCATAACAGTAATTAAGTTTTTAAATAACGAAGTATCAAAAGGAGCACATCACTGCGCCAGCGGCTTCAGGTTCGAGACTAGAATGAGGTGGGTTGATTTCTTTTGGGCGAGCGAGTGCACCTTACGTCGGATGGGAAGTAAAGATGCGGCCCTGTGTGGTGTACAATGGCATTTGCACGCAAAAGAACCCTCTCTACTATGCAACGGGTAGATGAGGTAAAATTCCCAAGTGTAGCAGCTCGTCATCGGTGGAGCGCCCCAACGAACAGTAGGCCGACTACAAGTAGGTATTTCGGTTGCAGCTTAGGTCGGCAGCCGACTGCGTAAAAAAAAAACCAGTCCAAGAGATAGCTCATGTTTCCATCCAGAAGGGCAAAGATCGGTACCCGACCCTGCCATAGGTGGGAAAAGGATTAGGAGTTGCTTTGCTTCTTCTGAACCCCCTAACTGATTCCGTAACCGGCAAGTCGTGATTCCGCGTGCTTAGTACGAGTACGAGATGGTACGAGATCGACTGCCGGAATCGGTAGATTACCTCCAGTAGTACTTACTAATTGCCTCCGTGAATTTTTCCTACAAGTATCTTGGCCTCCCAATACATAACGGACACGGGGAGACATCTTGTACCCTACACATGCTGCATTCGTACAAACAACTTGCAGGAACATTAAGAGAAAAGTTGAGGTAGGGCAATCACTTTCTTTCTTTAATATTTAAAGGGTTGGGGGAAAAGACCAAGCCGCCATAACAGGTTATAACAGGTTCTTGACCCATGTCATTCCAGATTCTTATTAAATTACATAAATTGGGCACAGCAAACTAACATCCTTCAGTTTTCAAGGCACCAATAAAGAAAAGGGGCGAAGAACATCGGCAGTAGTTCCATTATGTCTCCACAGCTGACAATTGACCTCAGGCCGCCTGCACACTACGCGGATGTTAATTCAACTCCTTCATTCGCTGGGGATGAAGCTAAGCTTCATCAGTGCTACTGTCTTTGACCCTTCATCGTTATACAACGGATCTGAGTGCTAAGCATTTTTGCTCTTGCAGGTGTTATCACTCACACAGGACACGGGGTTACATCTATACTTTACCGTCGATCAGATGGGACGCAAAGTAACCATCGATCTCAGTCAGGGAAGGAACTGGTTTTGTCTGTTTGTTAGTTTGTGCTTTAGGGCCCTTCAAATACAAGGTCATTAGAGCCCCGTCCGCTGCACAGAAACTATACTAATGCGACGATTTTTGGATACTAGCGGTACCCAGTTTTTCCAAGAAGCCACCCATGTCAGTACTAACTAGGGGGGAGGGCGAGTTGCGTTGGACACACCAGTTCTCGTCTGATCACTGAAGTTAAGCAACGCAAGCCCAGTTAGTACTGACATGGGTGGTCGCTCGGGAAAGCTGGGTACTGCTAATACCCAATAATCGTCGCACTGGTGTAGTGTCTGTGAAGCATATGCATTAGAACTACGCAGTGGACGGGTCTCTAATGACCTTGTAGCTGACGGGACCTTAAACACCAACGAACAACAACAACTAACTAGGGTTGCGTTGCTTAACTTCAGTGATCAGACGAGAACGGGTGTGTCCAACGCAATTTGCCGCCCCCACAAGGAACTGGTGTCAAGAGTGTTACGTTTTCGGATACAGTATTTCATTTTTGTTATTTGGAAGATCTGGAATTGGGCTAGGAGGCTGATGAGTATGAGAAGTTTAGAGTTATGGCCTTGTCACTGACTCACCTACAACTTCTCTAAATGTGAACTGATCTGGTTGGACCTCGTAGTTGCCGAGTCGACCTCGTCTAATTTCCCTGTGTAAGAGTTCTTTAAGAGGTTCTTCTTCGTTAAAATCTTTGGTACCAAGATCCAGTGTCACTAAACACCCTTTATCCGCCTTCCTGAAACGGTTTAAAAAAAAACACAGATGAGGAAGAGGGCTTAGTAAATAAATTTAAATAGACAAAAACAACCAGGGACTTACTCGATTTTGACCACGGTCAATGCCTGCTCGCCTGGAACATCTTGATATAAGGCATCTAAAGAGGTCAGTAGGTCTAAATTGAAGCGGTTAAATTGGGATGTATTCCTTAATCCATAGTCTGGAGTGTAAGTCAGGCTTGGGAAATGAATGGTCATCCGATAGTACACTGAAAAACAATTTTTAAAAAAATGTTGACAATAATATTAAATATAACGTGCTTCATTCTCATTTTCTCTTAGAAAGAAAACATATCATTAAAAGATTGGCCGGTTTAGGATTTGATCTCATATTTCGAAATCCGATGCTATATCTGTAAATAGTATGGCCAGGGTCTTAAAAGGATGACGTCACGCGAAAAGGATATGAGCGTTCATCTTATTTGCCTACACGTGAATGATTTCCACGTGGTTGGAACGCCCAGCTTTTTTCAACGCCCTCCATGGAGATCAAATCAGTTGCGCTGACATGTTGATAGATGGCAGCACGCGCTTGCTCTTGAGATCATTGGCTAATTCAAGAGTGGGCAATCTTTTCAATTATGCGGGCCACACGAATATCTGTAATGGCTCTATCGGGCCTTATTTTAAAAAATAACCTAAAATTATTAAGTCATCATACCCTTATCTCTCCACTGCCTCCTAACAACCACCAGGTTCCCATTCACATAACACCCTTCGAACAACCAGCTCCCACGTCTACTATTATTCGTCATCATTATACCCTTATCCCGCCTATGGCAGGGTCCGGTCTGCGGGTTCTTTCTAGTCCTCCACTCCCGCCCATATCCCACCAGGCCCCTGTTAAACCCCACACTGCCATATCTTTACCGACAACTTGCTCCCACGTCTGCTTCGGTCTCCCTCTGCCTCGGATGCTTTCAATCACTTCATTCTTGTAATGGACCTAACGAAGCTCCTCGTCCCCTCTTCGCATTACGTGTCCATACCACCTCAATCTGCTCTCCCTCAGTTTTTCGGCGATGTCCCCCACCCCTAGACTAACTCTATCATACTCATTCCTAATTCTATCAGGTCTCGACACGCCACTCATGCACCGCAGCATTCGCATCTTGGCTACTTGCATTCTATTTACGTGGCTCTTCCTCACTGCCCACTGCTCCGCATAGCTGGCCTAACCACTGCCCTGTGAGACTCGTTCGCACGGCGGAATGTAGAATGAGTCGCAGGATATTGTTGTAGGCTACTCGAAGTGGGGCCAGCTAAGAAGGGGCTAGAGAACCGCCAAAGAGGATCAAACGTTGGCCTGAAATATGATTGCTAGTTTCGCCACTGTGAGAAAAGGGCTTCAGTCGCAGAATGAGAACTCGAAGTGCATTCATTTTGGCCACTAAGGTGTTGCTGTGATCATCGACGAAGGTGAGGCATCGAAGGTGATGTCCAAGAGTCGGACCGTCTGACAGGCACTATAGGGGAGAATGGCCGCTGGCATTACTGGATTAGTTTCAAGGGTTTGGGAGTAAGCCAGGCAGCCATAACAGGACGAACCCTTAGGAGGCTGCCCGCGGGAGGTGAGGAGGTAGGTGAAAGGACGCAGGAGAGGGCTAATTTGCAACACCCAACGTTCTTTACCAACCACCCATGTTGGTATTAACGTGGGCTTGCGCTGCTTAACTTCAGTGATCTCACGGGAACGGGTGTGTCCAACGCAACTTGGCTGCGCTGGAGGAGGGAAGTTGTTAGCATGCATCTTCATGCAATAGATCTATCTATACCAGGGGTGGCCAACTTTTATGTACATAAGATCTACTCTTTATCCTAAAAACGTGTCGCCATCGACTTGTTGTCACGAGTTGTCATGGACTTGTTGTCACTATGCGGCGAGTTTTGGTTATTAGCGGTACCCAGTGTTCCCAAGCGGCCACCCATGTCAGCACTAGCTGGGGTTGCGTTGCTTAACTTCAGTGATCAGACGGTGTGTCCAACGCAATAAACCGCTCCCGACAATTAATTCAGTCTTCCACGGCGTAAACATATCCGGACGCCATACATGCATTGTATAAGTGCAGCAAAAGAGTCAAGTTGTTTTAGAGTCCATTGACTTGAGGAGACGGTTAGCCACCATTCGGGGACACTGGCGGTCGAGGTTTTTTTAGTCTGGTAATGTGCATTACCAAGGATCCGCATGATAGAACTCCGGGTTCGGAGCTGGAACTTCCGAGTCCACTTCGGTCTTCCTCTGCCGTGGGTGCCTTCAATAACTTGCATCCCTGTAATGGACCTAACCAGCTCCTCCTCCCCTCTTCTCATCACATGCCCATACTACCTCATCTTTTCCGCTATGTCCTCCACTGCCAAACTTCCCCTAATATACTCATTCCTGAGCTTGTGTGCTCTCTACACCACGCCCATGTACCGCAGCATTCGCATTTCAGCTACCCTCATTCTATGGCTCTTCGCACTGTCAAATACTCTGATCCATACGGAATAGCTGGCCGAACCACAATCCTGTAGACCTTCCAGACGCTTGGCTGGGGTGGCCCAAGCCAGAGTATGTTCAGTGGACCAGCAGATCCGACCTTGCCACAAGCGGGATAAGGGTATTAATATGAATTTCATACAAGGAATTTTTATCTAATCCTACTGAATCCAGATCTGCAATGAGAAGAGGGGGGGGGGGGATGAGCTCGTTAGGTCCATTACAAAAATGCAGGTGGTTGGAAGCACCCGGGCAAGGGGAGAGAAAAGGAGACGTGGGAGCAGGTTGTTCGTAAGGATATGGCTGTGTGTGGAGTGGACGGGAACCTGGTGGGAAGTAGGTGGGAGTGGAGGGCTTGAACCCGCAGGCCCAACCCTGCCACAGGTGGGATAAGTGTATGATGATGATCCTACTGAATCCAGATCCTAGAATTTGGCGCTTATTGTTGCATGTGATGAAAAAATGCGTTTGTCAGTGGGTCATAATTTGGCCAGCCTGTTATCAGTCAGGATGCTGTCCTATGCCTGGCAATTGCACCACTTAGCACTTGTTTGTTGGCGTTTTTTAGGGCCCTTCAACTACAAGGTCATTAGAGCTCCGTCCACTGTGTAGTTCTGATGCAGGGACTGCACAGACACTACACTAATGCGACGATTTTTGGGTATTAGCAGTACCCAGTTTTCCCAAGCGGCCACCCATGTCAGTACTAACGGGGGTTGCGTTGATTAACTTCAGTGATCAGACGAGAACTGGTGTGTCCAACGCAATTTGCCGCTCCTCCCACTTAGCACTGCGTGACAGGGAATAATCAGGTAATGCGAAGGAACATTTGTAATGGTATCTTACCAGGAACATCGGACGGAACTGGAGCTGGTGAGCTATCCGTTGATGAGGATGTTGGTGTCCCACTGCCGTCACCACTCGCACCAGATCCGCCGTTAACGTAGTCTTCATCGTCAATAATGTTATCTTGAAAAATGTCTGCTGCATCGTTCAGCCAAAGGTCATCTTTATTTGGTGGTGGATTATGATTCGATTTGATTTTGGACAGTTTATCATGGCTGTTGTTATTCTTCTTATCATGAGAATGCTTGTTGCTATGGGTCTTATGAACAGTAGAAGATGAGGGAGTTGTCACTTTATGAATGGCCCCGTGTTTCTTTTTGACTGGTAATTTACGATGATGCTGACCTTCAATAAAACTCTGAAGAAGGGGACTAGACACTGGACTTACAACATTATCATTTAAGTCTTTATCAGCTGTCGAGACGTCACCATCTTGCGAGTCGTCGAATAACAAATCGTCATTGTCGGCCTGCAAATGATAAAAATAAAAAATTAAAAATCTATCCCTACTGATAGAAAATTAGAATCCTTTTCCCGCCTATGGCAGGGACGGGTGAACCCGCCGCGGTGGCGTAGTGGTTAGCACGCTCGGCAACTACGCCAGTAGTTCTAGGTTCGATACTGGACCGTGGTGGGTCGGCTTCTTTCGGGCGAGAGAGAGAAGCTGCGAGTGTGCCTTCTTTCGGATGAGAAGTAAAACCGAGGTCCCGTGTGGGTGTACGATGGCACTAGCACGTAAAAGAACCCTCTCTACTACGCAACAGGTAGATGAGGCAAAATTTCTAGGTGTAGGAGCTCGCCCCCAGGCGTCTGTAGCATTCCCCAACGAACACTAGACCGACGATCAATAAGCGTAGGGGTGCTGCTTTGGCCGGCAAACCGGCTGCAGAAAAAACTATGACCAATATATCACCCTGTGTCCATTCAGAGGGACAAATGTCTACCCGACCCTGCCATAGGCGGGAAAAGAGTTAGGAGTTGCTTTTTTTTGGCAGGGACGGGTACTCATCTTGTCCCTGTGAATGGACACAAGAGTGATCTATTGGACATGGTTTTTCCACAGCCGGTTGCCAACCACAGCTGCAACCCCTATGCTTATTTAGCGTGGGTCTACTGTTCGGTGGGGCACTCCGCCGACGCCAGGGTGGCGAGCTCCTACACCTGGAACATTTTGCCTTATCTACTCGTTGCCTAGTTGCGAGGGTTCATTTACATGCAAATGCCATCGTACACCACCACGGGACCTCGGTTTTACTTCTCATCCGATAGAAGGCGCACTCGAGGCCTCTCTCTCTCTCTCGCCCGAAAAAAAAGCCAACCCACCTCGGCCCAGTATCGAACCTAGAATCACTGACATCCCTACTTATAGATATAATTTTGAATTAGTTGTTTAACGTCAGCCTATCTGCTTCCGGTTGCAATTTGGGTGCAGCCAAGTTGGGTTGGACACACCAGTTCTCGAGAGATCACTGAAGTTAAGAAGCGCAAGCCCACGTTAGTACCAACAATTGGACCCACCTCGGTCCTGTATCGAACCTAGCACCACTGACACAGACCTAGGAACACTGAGCCGCTACGCCACCGAGGCGGGTCTTAAGTCAACACATCGCGATTCCTGGACCAAAATTGGCTTCGCGATCGACTTGTTGGCCACCCCTGGTGTAGAGGATGTAACAAAGGGGAAATTTGCAGCACCCAACGTTCTTTACCAACCACCCATGTTGGTACTAACGTGGCCTTGCCCTGCCTAACTTCAGTGATCTCACGAGAACTGGCGTGTCCAACGCAACTTCTAATGTAGAGACCACACAGACAGTACGCGGATGCGACCATTTTTGGTTATTAGCAGTACCCAGCTTTCCCAAGCGGCCACCCATGTTACTACTAGCTGACCTTGCGTTGCTTAACTTCAGTGATTAGACGAGAACTAGGGTGTCCAACGCAATTTTCCGCCCCCATCATGAACGAGGAATAAAAAGGGACAAGGAGGTATTAGATGAAAAATGCCGATTCCAGGCTTTATCCTAGTTCAGTGGTGGCGAACCTGTGACCCACCATGCAATTTTAGGTGACCCACGCATGAATCATATCTATTTATCGTCTCATAAACAACAGACGTGAGAGCAGGTTGTCCATACGCAGACCCGACCCTGCCAAAGGCGGGATAAGGGTAATATGATGAAAATGGTCTCTATTTGTTACCTTAATAAACTTTATTCATTGGTAATTATAATTTATTTTTATTCATGAAATTAAATAGTGCTTGCACCTGACCCGCGGACAACTTTTTAATTTTTTTTCTTTTTCGTGTTATTGTGACCCGTCTTCAAAAAAAGGTTCGCCACCACTGTCCTAGTTGAATGAATAATGAAATCTACATGACAATGATTAACCGTACAGTTCTTGATTTGATACATATCCAAGTCACACCTGAACACTTAGTAGTGAAATGTGCCCATCTTATGCACCACATGAGCAGGTAAAAACTACTTTTGTATTCATTTATTTAACCATAAAAAGTAAATTCACGTTTAAATAGGCGAACCGCTTCCGAAAAAAAAAATACCGTATTTATTCTAATTAACAGCGCCCTCTAATAAACGGCGCACTTGATTATTACTATTAGGCCGGTCGCACACACAGCCACTTGCAGCAGCCACTAGTGGCGATCATTAGTCGCTGTACACGGCCACCAGTGGCTGCCACAGGCGGCAGCAACGAGATCTCGTGCTTGCGGTAATAGGAAAAACGCCGCCACTGGCGACAAGTAGCGAGATACGGCGACTGCCGCAGCTTGTGGCTCAGTAGCGCTACTGTAAACGCCGTGTCTGCGCTGAGCCTATTTGATTCCAATTAGAAACGCAGTCCACAACGTGTGGTCGCCACTAGCAGCCGCCACAAGTGGCTGTGTGTGCGAGCGACCTTACAGTACTATGCTAGCTAATGGGTTGGGGAGTAAGCCAAGCAGCCATAACAGGCCGAACCCTTTGGAGGCTGCTCGCGGGTGAGGAGGAGGTAGGTGTAGGGTGTTGTGGACGGGGCTCTAATGACCTTGTAGTTGAAGGGCCCTAAAACACCAACAAACAAACAAGCGGGTGAGGAGGTGGTAGGTGTAGAGGGTGTAGGAGAGGGGAAGTTTGCAGCACCCAACGTTCCCTACCAACCACCCATGTTGGTACTAACGTGGGATTGCGTTGCTTAACTTCAGGGATCTCACGAGAACTGGTAGGTCCAACGCAACCTGGCCACACAAAAAAAAAATTAAAGGTACTGAATTCATCATCATCATCATACCCTTATCCCGCCTGTGGCATTGTCGGGTCTGTGGATCCACTGAACAAGCTTTGACTGGGGGCATCCCAGCCAGGCGTCTGGAACCCACAGGAATATTGGCTGGGTTGTCTAGGGGGTGCCTTAATAAAGGTAATAGAGAGTTTTCTGGCTGCGGTTCTATCCGACGTACGTTACGCAATGCAGACGAATTGTCAACTGCTCAGATACGGTTTGCGTCTGCGCAGTTCACGATTCGTCTGCATTGCGCAGCGTACGTCGGATGTGCGGCCAAGTTGCGTTGCGCGGCCAAGTTGCGTTGGAGTGCGGCCAAGTTGCGATGGACACACCAGTTCCCGTTAGATCACTGAAGTTAAGCAGAGCACACCCACGTCAATACCAACTTGGGTGGTTGGTAAAGAACGTTGGGTGCTGCAAATTAACCCTCTTCCTCGTCCTTTCACCTACCTCCTCATCTCCCGCTGGCAGCCTCCTAAGGGGTTGACCTGTTATGGCTGCCTGGCTTACACCCCAACCCACAAACTAATCCAGAACTATGCAATGGATAGAACCGCAGCCAGAATACTCACTAATGTCAACTGCGCAAGCTGAGACACCGTGCGTCTGCGCAGTTCACGATTCGTCTGCATTGCGCAGCATACGTACGTCAGATAGAAACGCAGCCAGAAAACTCTCTAATAAAATATAAACAGCGCCCTCCAATAAACGGCGCAACAAAAAAAAAGCCTTTGAAAAAAAAATAAACGGCGCGCCGTTTATTAGAATAAATACGGTATTATCGTAGCTCGACGTCGCTCTTGTCTACACTAGATGGCGGTAACATCGATGAGATGCCGGGCATAGCAGGTCGTTCTGAAAGTTTCGGATGCTGTAGTTAGTTACCTTTCGTATACAAAAACCTCAACCAAAAAAATTTGGTTGATGAAATTGGGAGGAAGGTAACATTTTCCACTCTTGGCAAATCGTATAATTTCAACTGACACATTATTTTGCCTTCTCTTTTTTCTTTTCCTGTAAATCATAGCTGACAAACAATATCCTTTTTTCTTCTTGCAGCTAATCATTACAATCATGTTACTTAACATTATTACCGTACGAAAAATGCAATCATAATTTTAGTCACAATGTCGGTCATATAAAACCCTGTTCCCCCTGTTCACATATCCCCCACTGAGCAGATTATGACCAGTTTAAGGGGTAAATAGCAAAAAAAATATGATGAGGTTAAAGGTTGCGTGTTGTAGTGTGTCAGAAAACACATTAAAAAGACCTGGTTCGTTACTCGTATACCTGTACAACACTTGACTTTATCGTTGAGACACGTTTCGATTTTAAATTGCAATTTCACCTGGATTAAGTGTAAAAACTGTCAGGACCCATATTGCCATAAAGTTCAAAAAGATTACAAAACCTCACGTACGTTTTATCGGATCTTATTAACGTTTGTGGTTGGTCGAAGCTTCAAACTTCGATAACTGTCTAGTTTCTAAACGACTGGAGTTCAATTCTCAGTTAAGGATGCATAACCAGAGACCCCGCCTTTGTATTGACCCCTTGACCCCGCCTTTACTAACCTTCACCGAGCAAAGCAACTAATAACAATCCTTTTCCCGCATATGACGAGTCGAGTACCCATTTTGTCCATAGGCAATGATGTACGGTATTTTTACACAGCCGGCTGCCGACCTAAGGTGCAACCCCTATGCTTACTTATCGTCGACTTACTGTTTGTTGAGGCTCTCCACCGACGTCAACGGCGAGCCCCTTCTCCTGGGAATTTTGCCTCATCTACTCGTTGCATAGTAGATAGTCTGCTTTTACGTGTAAGGGGCATGGTACCCACCACACGGGAGCGGCGAGTTGCGTTGGACACACCAGTTCTCGTCTGATCACTGAAGTTAAGCAACGCAAGCCCAGTTAGTACTGACATGGGTGGTCGCTTGGGAAAGCTGGGTACTGCTAATACCCAATAATCGTCGCATTAGTGTAGTGTCTGTGCAGTCTATGCATTAGAACTATGCAATGGACGGGTCTCTAATGACCTTGTAGTTGATGGGACCTTAAACTCCAACAAACAAACCCACCACACGGGTACACGGCTTTCTTCCCATTCGACGGGAAGTCCCACTAGGAACTTAACTCGCTCCCGAATAAGCTAATCCACCTCTATCCAGTGTTAAACTGGCTGGAACCGCTGACGCAATACTTGAGCACGCTACCTCAGTCCCACCGAGGTGGGTTTTTCATTAGTAGGCATCACCACCAACAACTTGTCCCACTGAAAGGACACAAGGGCGATATATTGCACAGTGCTACCACAGTGCCGACCAAAGATGCAACCGCTATGCTTATTTGTCGTCTGTCCGGGAATTGGGAAAGCTGGGTGCTGCTAATACCCAATAATCGTCGCATTAGTGTAGTGTCTGTGCGGCCTATGCATTAGAACTATGCAATGGACGGGTCTCTAATGACCTTGTAGTTGACAGGACCTTAAACACCAACGAACAAAAGCCTCTCTCTCCCTCGTCCGACAGAAGCTAACCCATCTCGGTCCTGAATCGAGCCTAGAACTACTGACGCAGTTATCACGGGAGCGGCGAATTACATTGGACACACCAATTTTCGTCTGATCACTGAAGTTAAGCAACGCAACTCCATTAAGTACTGACATGGGTGGCCGCTTGGGAAAACTGGGTACTGCTAATACCCAAATATCGTCCCATTAGTGTAGTGTCTGTGCAGTCTAGAACTACGGCGGTGTACGCGGCTCTAATGACCTTGTAGTTGAAGGGTCTTAAAACACCAACAAACAAACAAAGCAGTTATCAAGCGTGCGAAGCGGGATCATTAGTAGGCATCACCAAGAAATAAAATTGTCTGGAAAATAAATCCTTTAGTTTAAAAATAAGCAATGGGCGAATTTTTGGCAGAGTATGTACATACAATATATTTTCGTGAAATATGGCAGGCAATTTATTTATCATTGAGCGAAAGAAAAATGAAAAAGTAGGTTATCGTCATATTTTCTTCACAACTGTACACAATAGTAGTTATACGCGATTTAGAAGTGAGTCGTTAAAAATTATCAGGTTTTGAAAATCTGCAGTTGCCCAAATCGCACCGATCACTATACAGTAAAAATGACATCACTTGTAAATATTTTTACATTTCTATTTTGCAGATATTATATATGTGCACGACGTCCGAACGTCTACAAGCACAAATATCATCTATTTCAAACCCTCCGATGCTTTAACCACTTCAGTGGGGGGGGGGGGGGGTAGGTGAAATAAAACCCGCCTCGGCGGCGCTGCAATGAGTAGCACGCTCGTTGACTGAGTCAGCAGTTCTAGATTCCATACTGGACCGAGGTGGGTTGGCTTCTTTCGGGGAGCGGCGAGTTGCGTTGGACACACCAGTTCTCGTCTGATCACTGAAGTTAAGCAACGCAAGCCCAGTTAGTACTGACATGGGTGGTCGCTCGGGAAAGCTGGGTATTGCTAATACCCAATAATCGTCGCATTAGTGTAGTGTCTGTGCAGTATATCCATTAGAACTACACAGTGGACGGGTCTCTAATGACCTTGTAGTTGACGGGACCTTAAACACCAACAAACCAAACCCAACCCCAGCTAGTACTGACATGGGTGGCCGCTTGGGAAAACTGGGTACTGCTAATACCCAAAAATCGTCGCATTAGGGTAGTGTCTGTGCAGCCTCTGCATTAGAACTACACAGTGGATGGGGCTCTAATGACCTTGTAGTTGAAGGGCCCTAAAACATCAAACAAACAAACAAATTCACTGGTTATTAGCGTGAGCCTGGAGGCTTCTTGGTTCAGCTCACTCTTCCTTTCACGTAGTATGCCCTCGACATTTTGGGAGGCCATGTTCCAGGCGTCCCAATCTCTCCATGCCTTCTCCCAACCCATGACCTCACCTTTGGGAACCCCTAAATGAGCAGCTAGCACTCCCCTATCCACCACCTGGGGAGGCGCCACGTAACAGTACGCCCGTGGGACGCTTTTTTAACAATGGACTCTGAAAAAGAGAGAGAAGAGGAAGGCGAAGGATGACGATGGTGGAAATTGCAGGGTCAACAACACTGACGGTAATTTATGATTAACCATTTGAACCATTCATTTTTTGCCTAGACTTTAACTTCATTATTTTTACTTGCTTGTTCTCAGTTCCATAAATCACGCTTCGATATGATTTATGAAATTAATATCGTTATCAACTGACATTCATTAATATGAAAAAGGAGTTTAGCTGTAATTTTTTGAATGACCCTCTTCTTTTCCTACCTCCATGCCGCCCTGCACCTCGCCGACATACCAAGTCTTTTTCATCATGTATGGCTTATCATTACTAACCGTTTCCCCGCCTATGGCATGGTCGGGTACCTTAGTTTGTTCCCTCGGGACACATGGACAATCTATTCACGATATTTGTGCGCAGTTGGCTTTGCAACCTCCACACTTCATTTACAGTTGGGTTATTGTTGCTTCGCTGGAGCACTTTCCTCAATCGACATCAGGAGCGATCTCCTGGACCTGGAAATTTTGAACCGATCTACACGTTCTTCGGTACAAAAGGGCTCTTATGTGCCAATGCCATCGTACACCACACGGAACCTCGATTTTACTTTTCATCCAAAGGAAAGCGCACTCGGGGCTTCTCTCTCCCCCTAGGGAAACCAACCTGCCTCGCTCCAGGATCGGACCTGGAACCACTGGGGCAGTAATTCAATCAAGCTACTAATTCCGTTACCGAGGCAGGTTACCTTAACGAGGGTCATCATCATTATCATACCCTTATCCCGCCTGTGTCAAGGTCGGGTCTGCAGATCTACTGAACATGCTCTGACTGGGGCACCCCTGCCAGGCGTCTGAAACCCGTAGGAAATATTGGCTGAGTTGTCTATCGGGGGATGCCGGCCTACCCCACGAATTTAGACGACGCAGACGAATTGGAACCTTAATCAGGATCGAACCCATGAAATATATCACCCGTGTGCCCATTCAGAACGATAACATGGGTACCCGACCTTGTCATAGGCGGGAGAAGGGTTTGGAGTTGCTTTCATCCTGATTAAGGTAGGCGATTCTCGTTTTAGATGCTGCATTTCGCCCCAAATGGGAAGTATATCTCTGATAGAGTTTGTGAAGCTTAATAGTAGCGTTACAGGTTCGATCCCTGCAGAAGCAGATGGATTCTTTAAGACGAAACAACAGAAGGAAGCCCCAAGTGATTTCTTTCCTCTCGGATAGCATGGGAAGGCATGGTCCCGTGTCGAATGTCAATACACGCATGTTGTTTTTTGTTGTTTGTGTTTTAGGGCTCTTCAACTACAAAGGTCATTAGAGCCCCGTCCACAGCATAGTTCTTATGCAGAGATTGCACAGACACTAAACTAATGCGACGATTTTGGGGTATTAGCAGTACCCAGTTTTCCCAAGCGGCCACACCATGTCAGTACTAGCTGGGGTTGCGCTGCTTAACTTCAGTGATCAGACGAGAACTGGTGTGTCCAACGCAATTCGCCGCTCCCTCAATACATGCAAAATAACCCTACCCTTTCCACACGGAAAAATATATGTTGGGGATAAGTGAAATTTTCAGGTGCAGGAGGTAAATTTTCGCTACAAATACTGTAGATATGGCTGATGCTCAATGACCAACTAAACCAAATCGAGAAAGAGTGTTGTACGACGACACCCACTCGATTTGCTCCTGGAATCTTACTTTTTTTTAGACAGGGCACCAAACTGGTCCTCTTCAAATTAACCTCTTTCAAATGGCGCACATCTGAACTCGTTAACCTTTGCGAGGTTTCTCTACTCTCTCCCTCTCTTCAATAGTGAAGGATGGTTAATATACAAGTGCAAGTGAAAAACAAATGAAAAATATGCCTCCTCAGCTCTGCCTTTGACTTCACCATCCTGGTCTCCACGCCGCCCCCGCTTCCTCTCCCCCCTCCCCCGCCTGGAAAAAAAGGGTTTATTTATGGATGAAAAGCAATGAAGATATGGGGAGATTGTCAGTAAAGCGAAGTGTAATATCGTGAATTTGAAATTTATGACTCGCCCTGTAACCAAATCTAATCTGAAAATGACAATATTTTAAAGCAGCATTTAAGGCAGATGTCGCAAAGTTGTGGTGCTCTGTCGACCCCCCCCCCTCCTCCACTACCCATCCCACACACCTCACTTTTCATAAGTTACGCCCGCAAGAAGCTCTTGAAGTTCGTAACGTCATTCATTTTGCATAGAGCGACATGGGCTATGACCTTGTTGTTCTTCGAGTATGTCACACTGACAGCGCCACTACGTTTGCACTCTTCTTTTCCTCCTTCACCTCATTCCCCTGCCCCCCGGGCGTCTTTCTTCACTTATTCAATCGGCAGAGATGAGTCACGATATTTTATGATATTCCCTCATCCAAATGCTAGAGGCCCGCCTCGGTGACGCACGAGATAGCGTGCTCAATTAATGCGTCAGTAGTTCCAGGTTCGATATTGCATCGAGACGGGTTGGCTTCTTTCGAAAAAGAGAGGTCCCGAGTGCGCGGGAGCGGCGAGTTGCGTTGGACACACCAGTTCTCGTCTGATCACTGAAGTTAAGCAACGCAAGCCCAGTTAGTACTGACATGGGTGGTCGCTCGGGAAAGCTGGGTACTGCTAATACCCAATAATCGTCGCATTAGTGTAGTGTCTGTGCAGTCTATGCATTAGAACTATGCAATGGACGGGTCTCTAATGACCTTGTAGTGGACGGGACCTTAAACACCAACAAACAAACCCGAGTGCGCCTTCCGTCGGATAGGAAGTAAAGCCGTGGCCCTGCGTGGTCTACGACGTCATTTGCACCCAAAGGAACCCTCTCTACTATGCTGCGGGTAGATAAGGTAAAATTCCCAGGCGCAGAAGATCGCGCCTTGGCGTCGGTGGAGTGCTCCAACGAACAGCAGGCCAACAATGGCTATGATGGTACACGCAATGGGACAAAAATGGACACCCGACCATTCCGCGTTGGTTCGGTTCGTTGGTGTTTTAGGGCCCTTCAACTACAAGGTCATTAGAGCTCCGTCCACTGTGTAGTACTGATGCAGAGACTGCACAGACACTACACTAATGCGACGATTCTTGGGTCCTAGCAGTACCCAGTTTTCCCAAGCGTCCACCTATCTCAGTACTAGAAGGGATTGCGTTGCTTAAACTTCAGTGATCAGACGAGAACTAGTGTGTCCAAGGCAATAAGCCGCATCCGACCATTCCGATTAGGTTCTACGCAGCGGCGGTGATGGTCAAGCCACCGCGATCGCCTCTTCCGTATCGTATTTTGATGTAAACATGACTGTTGACCTTTCAACCTTTGCTCCTCCCTCTCAATCATATCATTCCTCAATACAGTACATCCTCCACCTACTGACAAATTCAAATTCTGTCCTCATGTCCCTTTCTTCCTTCCGTTTCTCACCCCCGCCTCTCACTCCCGTCTCTCACTCTCCCCTTACCCGTTTTAGGATCATTCAAACTTTACGTTGATTCACTTGTAGGCCCTACAGTATCACATTCATCGCCCCCGTTCCTGTTTTTTTATTCTGAAATGGATGCCATTTTCTCCTTGAACGTTTCTTGGCTTTGCTAAATGCAATAAACTAGACTAGCCGACTGACTCAACCCTTCTAGGAAAAAATTTGAGATGGTGGGGCGATCCCTCTCTCGTCTCCTCCTCACCCCTCACAAGAGACAGACTCTTGCTGCCAAGCCATTATTTAAAAAATAGACGCGTCACTCAGCAAATCATAAATTTAAATTTTGATAAACACCCACGATGCAATGTATCCATAAAAAGTATCCTACTGGGGTGTATGTTTGTCCACCCTCCACCTCCACCACAATCCCTTTCCCTTCCTCCCGCTTTCTCCTAATTCGCTGCCTCCTCCTCCTCCTCCTGCATTTTTTTTTCTTTTCTCTCCTATAGCCCAGGAGACGACGGTAGACCCCAGAGTGACATCAGGGGCTCCGTCCTGCTTGCAGCTGCAATAACATCAGAGTTGAGAATTAAATTTATGACTGAGATAAGTCAACGATATGGGGAAAAGAAAAACAGAAGTTGGTTCAAAGCCGGGGCTTGTTGTTACCAGAGATCTGGGCGAGGGAGGGGGAAGGGAGGACCCGTGAGCACAGTTTAAAGTCAAGATGCCAACACTAACTCATTACCACTAAATTGGTTGCTGCTGTTGTCGATTTCAGGGGCTATGACTCGGGTAATATGACACGCTCTTAAACGATAACCCTTTCTGTCTTCAATCCCTGACTATCCCCGACTTTCCCATCACTCTTTCTTTCCTAATGCTGTCAGTTCAATGCAACCGGTAAGGCATTGCAAAGAAACAACCGACCCTTTTCTTTTTGGCAGGGCAAGAAAGCGTACATGTCACGGCCGAATTTTTTGATCAGCCTTAGTTGGAATCGAACCTCCAATCACAGGTTGAAGAAACAAAGCTACTGTCAACAACGTGTAAGGGGCATTGCGGCAGGGCCGGGTTGTGGATCCACTGAACATACTGGGAAGCCGGCCTACCCCACTTGTTGTTGTTTGTTGGTGTTTAAGGTCCCATCAACTACAAGGTCATTAGAGACCCGTCCACTGCATAGTTCTAATGCATAGACTGCACAGACACTACACTAATGCGACGATTATTGGGTATTAGCAGTACCCAGCTTTCCTGAGCGACCACCCATGTCAGTACTAACTAGGCTTGCGTTGATTAACTTCAGTGATCAGACGAGAACTGGTGTGTCCAACGCAACTCGCCGCTTCGGCCTACCCCACGAACATCGCTTATACGACAGCGAGTGGGTGGAGTGCTCGGCAACTGCGTCAAGGGTTCCAGGTTCGATACTGGACCGAGGTGGTTTCGCTTCTTTTCGGAGAGAGATGCCCCGGTGCGCCTACCTTGGGATGAGAAGTAAAACCGAGATCCTGTGTGGTGTACGAGGCAAAATTTCCAGGAGTAGGAGCTAGCCCCCTGGAGTCAGGTGGAGTGTCCCAACGAACAGCTTAAAATGGGGGAAGCTATTTTTTTGTTCTAACTCTGGCTCTTTAATCTTCGCCTTTGTTTCTTTCCCCAGGGTTCTGTTCGGTCCACGCAGACATTGGCAAGCAACTAGCAACTACGAACCCTTGTCCCACCTTTTTGGCAGGGTCGGGTACCCATCTTTGTTCCTCTGGATGGACACATGGGCGATATGTTGGATGGTGTATTTTCCCAGCCGGCTGCCAACCTATGCTACAAACCTTTATTCCTATTTATCGTCGGCCTATTCGTTGAGGCACTCCACCAGGGGGGGCAAGCTCCTACACCTGGGAATTCTGCCCTCATCTACCTGTGGGGTGTTCTCTTACGTGCAAGGTAGATCGTACACTGACTGCACTGTAGGGCCCAGGCTTTTCCCATTCGACGGAAAGGTGCACTCGGGATATATATATATCCCTTTCTCCTCTCCCGAAAGAAGCCAACTCATCTTGATCCAGCATCCAACCTGGAATCACTGACGCCACCGAGGCGGGTATGCAAGTACTTGCAAGCCACTGTCTAAAATTCATAAGCGGCAAAGATGGCGAAATCACGCGAGATTTGACGACCATTTAGAAGGAAAACGAGAATTGAGGTCATTGACATTTCATTATGCACGGAGTAAGACGTAGTCAAATGCATTGAAAAAAATAGGTTCAGAACAGGGATTTGGGGGAGGGAGGGGGTGCAGTGGTTCCATGAAAGCTCATGACCAAAGAGAGGACACCCCCCTCTCGAAGTTTACAGGCGAACAAAATGGCTTGTAACATCTCGAGGTAATACTATGGATTTTAAGGCCTTACCACAGAATAACGATTTTTCCATTTTAAGTAGGCCTACATGATAGGAGATTCGATTCCGGACAAGACCAGGGGATTTTTATTTGGTCAAGGAGGTGGTAATTCCTTATGTATTTTATAGGACAGGCTATATCAATATACTATTAGGGGCTTATGGAAAGCAGTAGCAGTGCCAGGGCTAACATATGGAAACGAGGTTCTGTGCATTAGTAAAAAAGGAATGGACTGTATGGAAGTAGCCCAAAGAAGGTTAGGTAAGATGGCCTTAGGGGGAAATAGGTTTACAGCAGTGGAGGCAATACAGGGGTACATGGGGTGGCCTACATTTGAACAGAGAGAAATGGTTAGTAAATTGGTATACCTGTGCAAGATATGGAGGCTTCAGAAGGAAAATCCAGTATGGCAGGTAAATGCATAGGTAAGCAACTTGAAGGTTTCTACTAACTGGGAGAGGAGGGTAAGCAGGATATCAAAGAAGATAGGTATAACACTGCACCCCAGGGAGGGCATGGAGGGAGAAATAACACTGCAAAGACTTGTGCAGGACAAAGTTAAGGAGTGGGGGGTTAGGGCAGTGGCGACAGGGGATGGAGGGAAGGACGGCAAAGAAAACGCTGAGGGTGTATGGGAACAAGCTTAACATAGAGAGGGAGGTAATTTATGACAACACGTGGGAGAGCTCACTTCTGTTTCGGGCAAGAGCTGGGTCAATGGAGACGAAACAGAGGATGGCAAAGATCACAGGTGGAGAGGAGGGCTGTGGATTGTGCAGGGATCAGGTGGAGGACGTCAGGCATGTGATACTGGTCTGCCCAGCACTGGATCACTGCAGAAGGGGTTGGGGAAACCCCACCTTGGAAGAGGTTCTGGGGGTGATGGGTTCTGGAGTGGAGCGGTTGGAATGGGTGCGGAAGGCAAAGGTGTTGCTAGGGTGCTGATGGAGATCTAGACAAATTGGTCTAGCATGAAAAATCTCCCTAGCAAGGTTTCCGTCACAAAGGACTACATATTCATATTCATACTATCAGGCAACCCAAAGGAATTCTCACTCTACCCTGCAACTTAAAGATTAACACTTTCCACTGGCACTAACCAGGATCGAAGCCCAGCGGAGGCAGCCTGCCTCCGCTGGGTTGAATAACCTGTTATGGCTGCTTGGCGTGTTCTCCTGTCCTGAGAAGATGAAGATGAAGAAGATGACATGCTCCTTCTCTCCACCTAATCAGAAAGAATGTGGTCATCTGACTTAAGTAAGACGGTGCCTCTGGCCTAGTATAGTGACCTTTGTCGCGTCATCATCATTCTATTCCTCCGTCCATTTCTTTTCTAAGTGAAAAGGGTCGTTCACAGTGATATCTTGTTTTAGTAGTTTATCCATTTTTCTTTTAGCGCTTGGCATCTCTCAACCCCTTCACCACCACCACCACCTCCTCCTCCTACTCCTCCTCTGACCGGGCATTTTTTTGGGGTGCGCGATGCCACCTCTGTTTTCACATGGTATTAGCATCTTTTACTTTTGTTAGGTCTGAGTGTCATCGAACTTTTAACGCCAACAAAGGTGCATTGAGGATGTTAGGACGGAAGTTGTAAGAAGAGAGGTATAGAGTGGGGCAAGGGGTCGGTGGAGGGAATGTGGTTGGGAGAGGAATGCGTCTAGAAAACACAGGGTGGATTCACAAAAAAAGCGACTATATATATTTCGGACAAGAATAAATGACAAACATTTGAAACCACTACGAACGTAGGGCAATGTGCGGCAATGAAAATGAAAGGGAGGTTCTTTTCTGTTTTGATATGTTCTGGGATCAAGTGGGATAAGGGAATTCCGGTATGGGATCAATTATACGGGATTACATTATTCGAGCACTAGGATACGATAGATTAACACGATAGGGCTGACGTAATTCAGTGTTTATTTTTCAACTCAAGAAAAAATGCCCTCTGTCGAAAATAGTAGCAGTACCCTGACAGACGTCTATAGCGGCTTTTTAATGACGCAACAACCAGGACTCTCACAGGTGCACTACTAACCTCATTTAAGCCCTACTCCTTAATTCT
>JAAFCE010001036.1:46253473-46306177 GCA_013389805.1 Trigoniulus corallinus | reverse complement strand
CTCTCTCTCTCGCAATCGAACCTTGAACCTCTGACGCAGTAATCGAGCACGCTACCTCCTGCGCCATCGAGGAGCGGGACCTGTTTTAATCATCTCGAGAAATAATATATTTATCAATTATTGCACTTACTGATGGTGGCGAACATTAAAAAATAAATGCCAATATATATCCTGTTAGTTGGCAGCACTAGTGACTGACCATTTGGTTCACGTTACAAATAAGTCTTATAAAACAACGTATAACACGCACATAAAAATTTTACCCGCTTATTCTACTCCCAAAAGTGGGGTTGGTCGGCGCCCCCTACGCAACCCCAGTTAGAACTAACATGGGAACACCGTTTGGGAACACTGGGTACCGTTAAGACCCAAAAGTTGTCGTAACAGCGTAGTGTCTGCGCAGATCCTGCATCAGAACTATGCAGTGGATGGGACTGTAATGACCACCGTATTTGAAGGGCCCTAAAACACCAACAAATCCATCAATTCGTGTGTCCAAGGTTACAGGATCGATCCTGGCCGAGGCAAATGACATGCATCAGGCGAGACGGAAGTTGCAAATGCATTAATACGGCAATCAGTTGCGTAAAAACACTAGCCAACAGTTTACCTGTTCCCGTTCCAACAGGATAAATGGTTACCCTATACTGTCAAAGGTGAGGAAAATGGGCTTGGGATGATTTACCCGTATTTCTTAGCGAACGGGTTGGGGAGTAAGCCAAGCAGCCATAACAGGCCGAACCCTTAGGAGGCTGCTCGCGGGAGATGAGGAGGTAGGTGTAGAGGATGCAGGATAGGGAAAATTTGCAGCACCCAACGTTCTTTACCAACCACCCATGTTGGTTCTAACGTGGGCTTGCGCTGCTTAACTTCAGTAATCTCACGAAAACTGGTTGTTGTTTGTTTGTTGGTGTGTTAGGGTCCTTCAACTACAAGGTCATTAGAGCCCCGTCCACTGTGTAGTTCTGATGCAGAAACTGCACAGACACTACACTAATGCGACGATTTTTGGATGCTAGCGGTACCCAGTTTTCCCAAGCGGCCACCCATGTCAGTACTAGCTGGCGTTGCGCTGCTTAACTTCAGTGATCAGACGAGAACTGGTGTGTCCAACGCAACTTGGCTGATGTAAAACCTTGGTGGATGTAAAACAAACAGAAAATCCAAGTCAGCGGTTCCCAAAGTGTGCGCCGCGAAATATTACATATATAACTTTTTTAAAATTAACATAGGGTGCCTTGAGCAAGCTGAGATTCAGAAAAGGCGCCACCAATCGAAAACATTTGACAATCGAAGTGCAGACAGGATGAGATTTTATAACACACTAACCACAGCCTGCTGCTACTTTTTTTCTGCAAGATGTCCCATAACAGTACAACATCGGTAAAAGCCTTACCAGTAAGCAAGTGAGAGAATTTAAAAAACGCCGAATGTAGAGTGAAATCTAATTATTTAGCTCTCGCTCTCAAAATCGTAATCATAATAATAAAAATGACATCATGTCTCGATCTTTCGTCCTCTCTCTCTCCTCCTCCTCTTCCTCTCAAAAGACTGTACCCAACAACTCTCTCCTCGTTTCTTTACCACCACGCCAATAACAAGGCCGCACTATCCCGATAATCCGAAAATTATCTGAGTAGACAAGAAACATGATTTATTAATTAATCTGCATTAGTGCAGTGCACTACACATATCAGGTGAAGGCAAAGAGAACTTTCCTTAAGAATGAGTGAGGAGGAAAGAAAAGGCCCAGAGAGAGAGG
This sequence comes from Trigoniulus corallinus, assembly GCA_013389805.1. NCBI lineage: Eukaryota > Metazoa > Arthropoda > Diplopoda > Spirobolida > Trigoniulidae > Trigoniulus > Trigoniulus corallinus. The sequence goes on along the minus strand of JAAFCE010001036.1, from coordinate 46,304,415 downwards.
AACGGGACGATGTGAGTAAACTGGAAAAAAGAAGGAATCCAAAGAAAACGAGATGAGAAGAATGTGGTAAGAAATTTAAATTCAAGCAACGGAACAATCGTCGGGGTGCTACTTTTTCGGCGCTAATTGCCAATTTTCCAAGTCAGTTCAGAAGGCCAAAAAACACAAGAAGATGCACATACATTAATGATGCATGATTACAAAATAGACGAAAAATAAAACCAAGGTAATTATTATCGTCACTTTCAATTAATTTTATATTAAAAGCACCCAAATATCACGCCGAAGTATGGACTCGTGAGACAGGAAGTAAGAGAGATGTAAAGGAAGAAGGGTGTGCGAGCAGGTCTAGGCGTTTAAAAAACTGAAAAAAAAAAACACACTACTACAAAAAAATTTCTCGTCGTATTTTGACTTACAGTAAAAAAGGTCAACGTATATATAATATCATTTTCCCCTTAGGTAAGGTTGAAATTGTGAACGTGTGTGTGTCTGTGTAGAGGAAAGCTGATGGAGGAGGGAGAGAGAAAGGAGAATAAACGCAAAAAGATTAGGAAATTCCTAGGAGGTTTTTTTAACCAAACACCCCGTCCCGTCTACAGACACGCTTCACACCTTCACTCACCCATCGATCACGTGTCCACTACAATTCCGACTCATGAGCTGCCAATGTTTGTTGTTGTACATTGTCAAATTTGCCCTCCCCAAGCATTTTATTCATCGGGGAACAGAAGAGGAGGAAAGAGGGGATAAATTATAGTAATATTTATGGCGCATCTTGTCGGTATTTTTTCCGACTAAATTTTGGCATTTTTGGGAAATGAGGGCGGGAGACAGACTCACACGTACCTCCTCATCAATAACGCAAAACCTAGCTAACACCTTTCAAGTTTGAAATTATTCGTTAGCACCTCTCATTCTCGCCACTAATTAATGAGGTTTGAGTTGAAGAAACTGTGAAAACGGAATAGGGAGTAAGTATCCCATAAACAGTTTTTGGTTGTTATGCTAATAGTTACGACTAGTTTAAGTCATTTTTGGTCCTACCTACCTATCTACAGTGGAGGTGTATTTCTCATATGAACACCCACACCATTTGAGTCATAAACTTCGGACCTTAAAAAACACAAGACGAGCTTTTTGGATAAGAAGAAATATTTCTATGCCGTCACTAGATCACACAGTTGTCGACTCCTAACACCGTTTAACAAGAGTCCAAGATGACAAAACCAACCAGTGGAGCAAAAAAAAGGAACTCAAGCAAAATTGAGCTGCTGAAACAGAGGAACGTCAAATAATAAACGTGAGACAAGCAAGGAACATGTTGGATTCAAGTCAAACCCTAAAACGCCAAAGTGCAAACACTCCTCTTTCTTTCTCAAAGTAAACAACAGTTACTTGAAGATGCCGTATATACATACCACTTGCTAGATATATAATGCCGTAATAAAAGTGAAAGGAATTTTTTTCCTCAACGAACCTCCTCCGTATTTCAAATGCCGATTAGAGTAGCGATGATGATGACTATGATGACGGTCAAAAGCATAGTAAGTCAGACAGGTCAAACTTAAGTGTTGGTGATTCCAATCGCATAGAAATATGCTCGTACTTTACATGCGCATAAAAAGAAATCTAAATCAATTAATAGAAATTTGAAACAAAATTTCACCGTGTGTACCTCTCGCACCACCTGGAAGTCTCCGAAAAGCCAATTTGCTGCAAGAGGTGGTAGAGCAAGGAAGACTCAAAGACCTGTTTCATACCTGTATTGAATATACCTTTTTTCAAGGTTTTTCTCACTTCTCACAGAAACTTTTTTTCAATCTTTTCTTTTTTTCTCTCGACTGCTTGCTTATATACCTACAATTAGTCCACCTTAAAAGTTAAAAGTGATGAAAACTCCGCCTTGGTACCAGAGGCCAATTTTAGTCTGTTCAGCACCAGGACAACCAAAAGAAAAGAAATGAACCTGCCAAATAATTACGAGATCACCGGAGGTCTTCGCCACATTAAAACCTAACATAGCGAAGGGTGAGAAATGAAAGAAACAACTTGATGATGGTTCTTTACCTTTGCCCGGTAGTGTATATAACATTCTACCACAATATGATGAAACACATACCGGAAGCACAACACCGATTATTCTTTTATCTCGTTCTATAACAACAGTACCCATTTCCTAGCCAAAAATATTGACCATCGTTCGCAGTAAAGCAGGTATGCAGAAATGAGATAGGCCGACAAGAAAAATTATAAATCTCAAAACAGTTAAAGAAGTTTTTCATTTACAAAATTAACAAGAAAACAAAAGAAATACCTTTATATACATTCAAACAACTTACATCAACGGCTCCTATTCCTTGGGTCGTCAACATAAGACCCACGACGACCAAAACGACAATCACATTGCACGTGTTAAATCCCGACAGACACAATCCTTGTCCACGCTGCTGTCCAAACACAGACGAACCATTCCTCAAACACTTTCGGACACTCGAACGTCCACTTGTTAACACTACTGACCCATCAGAGTGGTCGACAGACCCCGTCGTCGGGTCCTCCATCTTTAGAACGGCTCTGAGCTCGAGCGCGCGATTCCACAATTTGAAATTCTCGAAAACAGTTCGCGTCTAATTCACGAAGAAAGTGGAAAGAACTCGGTGCAACCAGGCTGCAACGCGAGAAGAACACACCGGCACGTGTGCGCTTGTGTGCGAGCGCGTAGCGATGTGACGAGAGACGTCCGAAAAGCTTCACCAAGAAAAGATTGAGTGGGCGGGGACGACGAAAAGTTTCCTGTTTTTCTTGAAGATGGACGTTAAGAAAAGTTGGACGGGGGAGGCAGGAGGGAAGAAGAAGAAGAAGCAGACGTCCACGGCACGTCCACTAAAGAGGTACAAAGATAGGGAGGGTCAGTCGTATTTTACTGTTAGAGAACTTGGTTTCTTCATCGCAAAGAAATCGGCGTTAGTTAGAGGGGAGGGGACAACTGGAAATGGAATATGTCAACCAACCGACAAATGATAATCCTTCTTATATAATAATATTTTAAGTAATAATAATTGGCTGTTGGTGTCCATGTATTAAATAATAATAAAGCAACATCACCCTCTCTAAACACTTATCGAACTTTCCTGTGTGACAAATGGGAGGGAAGAAATCCAGTACACGAATCTTGAAACCGCTTTTTTTTTCTTCTGCCCTGAAATCTTTTTAGGTGTCGTAGATAAGCGGCGACGATTATTTCGTTATCGGTATACGGTAAGCACACGCTTACAACTCTCCGAGTGAAGCCGGCTACAATTCAACGCGTCGACGACGACGGCAGCAACGAACGCCGCCTTGGCCTACACTCCCCGAGTTGTTCGGCCGACACTACTTCGTACTACTTATCCCTAGGCGAGACAATCAACCAACCCCAACCGTTCAACCAACGACACACACAACCAACTAAATTCTCTTCAACAACAACGGAGTCACGGTGCTGCTAACCAGCAACTCCTTCTTAAGACCAGCCCTCTGGGGAAAGAAATAAAACCAGACACATACACACACAAAACAGCCCCTACTAAGTGAAGATGAAAAGAAGAGGAAAGTTTAAAATCTCAACAAACGCAGCAGTGATGATGTGCGCGTGTGCGGACATATCAACGAGCTAGGGAGAGGCACTGCCGACGAAAAATTAACAAAAACTATACCTACTCCAAATCTCGCTTTGAAATTGTATTAAAAGAACTGCCTGAACGCACTTATTGAACCATTCCACAGATTTAATCCCTTTTCATTCACCCTAACCCTTTTCCCGCCTATGACAGGGTCGGGTACCCATCTTGTCCCTCTGAATGGACATACGGCGATATATTGGTAATAGTTTTTTTCTGCAGCCGGTTGCCGGCCAAAGTTACACCCCTACGCTTATTTATCGTCGGTCTAGTGTTCGTTGGGGAATGCTACCGACCCCAGGGAGCGAGCTCCTACACCTGGAAATTATGCCTCATCTACCCGTTGCATAGTAGAGAGGGTTCTTATACGTACAAGTGCCATCGTACACCCACATGGGACCTCGGTTTTACTTCTCATCCGAAAGAAGGCACACTCGCGGCCTCTCTCTCTCTCTCTCGTCCGAAAGAAGCCGACCCGCCTCGGTCCAGTATCGAACCTAGAACTACTGACGCAGTTGCTGAGCGTGATAACCACTACGCCACCGCGGCGGGTCTTACTTTATCCCTGCCCATGTCTGATTTCCGCGGTCAAGGTCCACGGGTTCAATTCCATCCCTGGCCGGTGTTAATTCAAAATTCAGGAAAGCAAATTATGGATCGCATCAGCCCTTCCGTATTGAGTTGGCAGCGTTGATGCCCTGCTACGAACCGCAATACATCTCTGGGGGTTCCGCGAGTCAAAATGAAAATTCGTTAGCAGCGGTAAGATATACTTTTCTAAAGGTGAGATAGGGTTCCCCAAAACATCTTATAGTTCTAAGGATTCCGTGAGTCGACAAAGTTTGAAGACCACTGGTTTAGAGGATGTAGGAGACGGGAAATTTGCAGCATCCAACGTTCTCTATCAACCACCCATGTTGGTACTAACGTGAGTTTGTGTAGCTTAACTTCAGTAATCTCACGGGAACAATGGGGAGATAGACTGGGATGTGACTCATCGAATCAATTGGGGATGGTTGAAGTGGAGTCCTGTGTGATAGGAGGGTCCCAATCAAGTTGAAAGGGAAGTTTTACAGGGCAGTTGTTAGACCTGCTATATACTATATGGGTCAGAGTGTTGGGCTGTGAGGAAGAGCCACGTCAATAGAATGCAAGTAGCCGAGATGCGAATGCTGCGGTACATGAGTGAAGTGTCGAAAGGTGATAGAATTAGGAATGAGTATATTAAAAGTAGTCTGGGAGTGGGGGACATCGCGGAAAAAGATGAGAGAGAATAGATTGAGGTGGCATGGACATGTAATGAGAAGAAGGGAGGAGGAGCTCGTTACGCCCATTACAGAAATACCCGTGGTTGGAAGCACCCGGGGCAGGGGGAGACCAAAGCAGACGTGGGAGCAGGTTATCCGTAAAGGTATGATAGTGTGAGGGATGGACGGGAATCTGGTGGAAGAGAGGCGGAAGTGGAGGGCTAGAACACGCAGACCCTGCCCTGCCGCAGGCGGAATAAGGGTATTATGATGATGATGTAGAAAAGGCCTTCCGTCGTCCATCGACTTTACTTCCTAGTCCAGTGGTGTCGAACCTATTTTTGAAGACGGGTCACAATTACACGAAAAAGAAACCAAAAAGTTATCCGCGGGTCAGGCGCAAGCACTTTAATTTTATGAATAAAAGATTATTATTAATAATGAATAAATTAGTTTATTAAAGTAGCAAATAGAGAACATCATCATAATACCCTTATCCCACCTGTGGCAGGGTTGGGTCTGCGGGATCTAGCCCGCCAGGTCCTTGTCCACCCCTCAAATCGTGTCTGTGAATGATCTCGTGTATCCTCGTGTTCGTTCGATCGAACGATCGTTCCGATTCGCATCGAATTCCACGGACCGCGTAAAAGGGAAGGCGTAGCCTACCTTTCTAACAAGCCTCTCGTTCATCATCATACCCTTATCCCGCCTGTGGCAGAGTCGGGTCTGCGGGTCCAATGAACATGCTCTGACTGGGGGCACCCCAGCCGGGCGTCTGGAGCCCGCAGGAAATATTGGCTAAATTGTCTGTGGGGGGATGCCGGCCTACCCCGCTGTTCCAACACCGCATTACACAACCAAAATAGAAATTTGTGACAGGTAAATTAATGCTTTGTTGGTTATAATATTGCATGGTGTCTGACCTTTTGCACAATAACTACAGTACAACAGGATTCAGGCTCATGCCCCTATCAAACCTCTCGTTATTCATCTTTTTGGATGCCTGTTACTTCTATAAATTAGACGACATAGTCATTTGTGTTGATCACCGCCATTTGCAAATAAGAACATATCAAAAAAATAGAATTTCTATTTTCCGTTTCCTGTATTAGACGCGTTCATAGAGGAAGGAATGTATTAAACAGTCGTTTTCTATTCCGGTGACTCGAGACAGTGAAACAAGAATATTGCCAGCCTATCAAATTCGTCGAGTGACCAAAACAGACAGGTTGGCGACAGAATTCACTTCCAATAAGGTGGTATTTTTTAATGGAGCAAGAAAGGAAAATTCACCGGACAATGTTTAAGTCAAGTTGTCTATCCACAACATAGTTTTTATTCAGAATAATTTCCTCTGGTTCCATCTTGGGACGTCTTACTGCCTTCTAGCATACCACTCCCTACTCAGACTGATGTAAGAATTACGTGTAGGTAAATCAAACAAAAACCAAATAAATCTTGTTTTTTATTAAGGTTCCTCCTCCAAAATCATTCGCATCCAAGTTGTGGTTACTAATCGACGTACCAAAATAAAAAAAAACGAAAATGTTAACTTGAAAGCAAGAATGGCCCGAGGGAGGTTCAGGTAGCAATTGAACAACCGGCATCTTAAGATACGTGAGAAGAAACAGGGGAGGGGTGAGGTAGGGAGGGTAGTGCGAGTAGAATGACATTGGACCAGAGTGGAGAAAAGCAGGACGGCGGACACACCAAAAAAAGTGAATGAGACAAAGTCCAGCAAAAGAGAGAGAAAGCGTGCGTGAGCGGCTGAGAAGCAACAGCTGTTAAGAGGACGCCTTTCCTCTTCCCTAAAATTTTATCAATTTGACTGGCACTCAAATGCGTGTCCAAAAGTCCAATTTGCTAATAACCCTCCCCTACTCCCATCCACGACTCTACTTAAAACTCTCGTCTATAATATTATAAATTAGCTGATTATACGTGAGACGAATGCTAATAATTTGCATATTATTGCAGCAATTATTAACAGGAAAGGCAACAAATACCTAGTAGGTTTCACTTGAAAAGAGGAGCGCAAGGCGCCAAGAGACAAGGCAGGGGGAGATGAGAGACGGTCAAAGGGATTCTTGGACGAAAACCGGACAATCAGGCGCTGTTGCAGTCTTTCACTTGAAAGACAGAAGCACTTCCAACTGCTTCCGTATCACAGGAGTGCTTAATTTTCGACTTTGCATCATCCTCTTTTTTAGCTGCCTGACCCTTCACTCCAATGGTAGGGTTGGGTGTCCGTGCACCCGGGGTTTCCAAGCAGAAACATGAGAGGATATGGGGAGAGGGAGGACAAAAGCGAACAAGACAGAAAGGCAAAGGAGGAGAAGAAGAGGACACTAGAAATGCATGGTAGAACTTTCGAACAGTGACTTTTATATGACTGCAGTTGACCAAAAGCCACAACGGTTTCGGGTCCCTCGAACGACATGCCGGGGATACTGTATATAGAACCTATAGTCTACCTCAGTTGTTGTTGTTTGTTGGTGTTTTAGGGCCCTTCAACTACAAAGGTCATTAGAGCCCCGTACATAGCATAGTTCTTATGCAGAGACTGCACAGCCACTACACTAATGCGACGATTTTTGAGTATTAGCAGTACCCAGTTTTCCCAAGCGGCCACCCATGTCAGTACTAGCTGGGGTTGCGCTGCTTAACTTCAGTGATCAGACGAGAACTGGTGTGTCCAACGCAATTCGCCGCTCCCGCCTACCTCAGACCCCTCACATGGAAAATATTACAGTGAAGACAGTTGGCAAAATTTCTCCTCACTTTGATGACTCTTCTCTGAGTCCTCCAAATAGTGTCCTACCTCATCGAACTTCAGGGTCTGATTCTGTGAAATCTAGTCTTACATGAACTATTCATCATCATCATAGCGTTATCCCGTCTGTGGCAGGGTCGGGTCTGCGGGTCCACTGAACATGCTCTGACTGGAGGCACCCCAGCCAGGCGTATGGAACCCGTAAGAATATTAGCTGGGTTGCCTGCGGGGGGATGCCGGCCTACCCCACGTAGCCACCCTACATGAACTATTGCATCGTGGAAATTGAATCTGTTTATTAAAATCCCGCCTCGGTGGTGCGGAGGTAGCGTGTTGGACTACTGCGTCAGAATTTCCAGGTTCGATTCTGGATCGAGGTGGGTGGGGTGTTTCGGGCCTTCTGTCGAATGGAAGTGAAACTGCAGCCCCGTGCGATGTGTACGACGTCACCTGTATGTAAAAGAGCCCTTACTACATCGAGTAAAGATACAGTGCGTCTATAGCTTGACAAAATTTTCTAGGGTAGGAGTTCATCCCGCTGGCGTTGGCGGAGGAAAAGCACCTCAACGACGAAAAAAACTAAGCCGACAATAAATATGCATTGGAGTTGCCGTCGGGGTCGTAAAAGTACCATCCGACACATGATTCAATTGTTCGATTGGGACAATAATAAGCACCGACCCTGTTATCATCATCATCATACCCTTTTCCCGCCTGCGGCAGAGTCGGGTTTGCGGGTTCTAGCCCTCCACTCCCGCCAGGTCCCTTTCCACCCTGCACACGGTCTTTCCCGTGCTCCGGGTTCTACCGACCACCTGCATTCCTGGCATGGCCCTAACGAGCTCCTCGTCCCCTCTTCTCATTACGTGCCCATACCACCTCAGCCTATTCCCCTTCATCTTTTCGGCGATGTCCACCACCTCCAGGCTACCTCTGATATACTCATTCCAGATCCTATCAGCTCTCGACACGCCACCGACCCTGTTAAAGGTGGAAAAATAGGGGTTAGTGATAATACAATTTGAATGTATTTATTACATTAATCAGCATAATTTTGACTCTTTAATGACCTCTGCTGACAAGTAGAGGGCACCAACGTGGCTCATCATGGTTTCTAGAAAATCACTCACTACCATTCTTAGCCGAGGTTCGAACCCTAATCAGCACATACCCGAAGTCGTTTGCTTTACAGAAGACGTATTGGCAACATCTATAAGATTTAAGACAAAAAACATCGTTATAATATGATATTTTAGGAGATCCACAACCATTTGACTCTACTCACAGCAAATCAACATTTACCCATTGGTCATTTATTATAGAAAACTATATACGTTCTGCAAGAATGACCACAAACACTTGATCAACCAAAAGCGATGAACCTTTGCAAAAAAAAACTCAGAATCTGATTTTACTTTTTGTTCATCTCTAACAATATCTTTCATCTTACACTGATACTGACCTCTGAGATCCATCTCATTCACCATAACAATTCTTGCGAAAATCCATCGTCCATCAAATGTGTAGACCTCTGATTCTCCTCTCCACAATGCAGTCTGCCTGTGTGCTCAGTAACAAAAACACCTCAACGCGGTAGCAGCTGTAAAGACACTTAACAACGACCAAGACGACAGTCCAGAAAGTCATTTTCAGACTCAAAAAGCACATCATTTCTTCAAATAGACAGCTTCTTCTTCTAACTTCTGAACCACCGTGTGACAATCTAAAAAAAAATAATAATAAGTGAAGCACATGCTTAATGGTCAACAAATTTCTTCTCTATATCACCTGCTTGTTACTCTTTCTCCTACATCGGTAATCGTCGTCTTCTTCACACTGCCCACACCAATATTAGCCATAAACCCAAAAGAGGGAAAGAGGGAGAGAGAAACGCCGTAAAAAAGGAGGAAACGACAGAGAGAGCACTTTTAATTAAATCCTTCCTAACTATGTCATCATTATGGTACTTTTGTGCTCTTCTTTGTACTGCACACTCCACTGTCCCATAAAGACATGGCTAAATCAGGCAAACATGTGCCTCTCTCTCTCTCTCTCTCATCGGCTCTTACGAGCCATCCTCTGTCCTACTCTCTCATGATGACCAAACCTTCAGTATGACAATTATGTCATAAATACAGGGCGTCCCAGATGTTATACTTGTCTGCAGATTTCATATTTATAAAGTTATGACAGAAACAGCGTCGATTAAAAGACGAAAATGAATGACGGCACTGCTGTATAGGGCCAATAAATTCCCCATTCTGCAATAGGACTATGTGCAAATATCTCTTTCATCATAAAAAAAATGAGTAAGTGACGAACTCACTACTTACACTGACACATGTGCAAAGTATCGATGATTTCTTTCTTTTTTTTTTTTTTTGGATATTATTAATAAAAGGAAAGGGCGGAAAGTGAGGGTGCGTGAAGCAATAGGGGTGGGGGGAAAAAAGTGGCAGTAGATTTCGACGACGTAGTCTTTCAGAGACAAGAAGCAGAGTGCCACTACAGAGAGAGAGAGAAAGAGTATGCACCAGCTGCAAGACAAGACTGACTACAGCTGCTAAGCACTAAATTACTAACATTGGTTCGATAGTTGAATAAACTTTCAAGAAAACTAAAGACTAGTTACTACTACCACTTCTTACATTGAAAGAGACAGTACAGCAGTCCTCGTCTTTCAAATCTCTTTCTTTCTCACAGACACTTACTTACATTACTTCATTTTCTTTCTTTCACATTTTTTGTCTTCGAAGGTCGACTTCACTCGATACCAAATGTGGATGAAGACAAATGATACAACACAACAAAACACTATCAACATCAGAAACTGATCCTCCGAGAAGCTCACAAAAATTAACTCATTCCCAGTTTCACGCCTCAAGCTAATAGTCCCTGCGGCAAAAAAGTTGCTTTTCTTTTTTTTTTTTTAAGGAAAAAGTTGAGTCACGTAGTTCAGTGTGTAGGTATAGGTTCGAACCCAGTTCACACCACACTTTCTTTGGTCGTTCGTTGGTATTTTAGGGCTCTTCAATTACAAGCTCATTAGATGGCATGAGCCTGACTCCTGTTGCATTGTAGTTATTGCGCAAAATGTCAGACACTATGCAATATTATAACCAACAAAGCATTAATTTACCTGCCAAAGATTTCTATTTTGGTTGTGTAATGCGGTGTTGGAACAGTTGGGTAGGCCGGCATCCCCCCCACAGACAATTTAGCCAATATTTCCTGCGGGCTCCAGCCGCCCGGCTGGGGTGCCCCCATTCAGAGCATGTTCATTGGACCCGCAGACCCGACCCTGCCACAGGCGGGATAAGGGTATGATGGTGATGAATTACAATGTCATTAGAGCCCCGTCCACCTCATAGTTCTGATACAGAGACTGCACAGATCATCAGTGATCAGACGAGAACTGGTGTGTCCAATGCAATACAGCCGCTCTACCGCCTGGCAACACTGGATACTGCTGATGCCCAAAAATCGTCGTAACAGTGCAGTGTCGGTGTAGACTCTGCATTAGAACTGGACGGACGGAACTGGCGGTGGACGGGGCTCTAATGCCCTTTGTAGTTAAAGGGCCCTAAAACACTTACAAAACAAAAATCTGAAAGGAAGAACAGTTCTTAATATGGTTAGAAACATTTGCGTGTAAAAACGGTTCCTCTACCTGCAAATGTTTTGCATCTTATAAAGAATGGCATATTTGAAGTTTCTCGCCGTCTAAATTAAAAAAATCATCCACTTCGGCCAGGACCAAACCTAGGCACCACGACCTCAAATGGCAAACACGTAAGCAATGGGTTTACAAAAAGAAGAAAAACTCCAAGAAAGTTAATCGGAAAAGCTGCAAGCCTCGACCAGAATTGAACTTGTGATTTATTAGCTCAGGATGCTACAGTATACCAGCTATCTATTTCAGGGCAGAAGGCCTCGAAAACAACGAAGCATACAAGAAGAATGAATGGGCAGGACCGGGACATATTCACCGCTGACATATTAGTAGAGCTGACCCCAAGATTCTAAGATTTTACAGCATGCACCAATATTTTCCCAAAGGAGTTGTTGGTGTTTTAGGGCCCTTCAACTGCAAAGGCTATTAGAGCCACGTCCACAGCATAGTTCTTATGCAGAGACTGCACAGACACTACACTAATGTGACGATTTTTGGGTATTAGCAGTACCCAGTTTTCCCAAGCGGCCACCCATGTCAGTACTAGCTGGGGTTGCGCTTCTTAACTTCAGTGATCAGACGAGAACTGGTGTGTCCAACGCAATTCGCCGCTCCCGTTCCAACCGAATCGAGAGTGTTCAGAATCTGTGTATAGGCAGATGAACCCCACAATCACACAAATGGGAAATGGAGTTTTACTTCCTGTCTGTCAGAAGTCCCAATTTGGGTCTTCCCTATCAACTAGACGTCGGCCTGGGGTGAATTAAACCGGACAGAGTTGGAATCGCAACAGTGAAGTGAGATCCACCAAATGAGGTGCCGTGATCGGCCGGATATGTTAAAAATTTTACAGCTCAAAAACCTCGCTATAGTGGAACTTTAAAATGTGTCTGTACCCGCGAAAATCAGCGAAAGGCTGATTTGTAAGAAAAACTGTGCCTAGTAAAAAGGACTACTAACAAAAATATCCGCTTTTGGAAGTAACTGTTCTATCCTATGTAATGTCAGTGCTTATCCTAGACATCAGAAATAGGTCGACGATGTACCACACAGCTAGCCAAAAAATCTAATGGAGGTGCTCTTGTCGACACTCCAGCTTGGCAAATGGCGCCCGCCGCCGTTTGCCAAACTAGAATGTCAAAGAGGACAATAGCAATCTTGAACAAAGTCCCTTTCTCAATAATAAATACAGAAAGTAATCATCATCACATCCAGGGGCGGATCCAGGATTTTCGTCAGGGGGGGGGGGATTCCACTATGGGGAGCGGCGGGAGGCGCCATTTTCATTTCTCGGGTGCATGGTCGACCCAACTTGGGGGGGGGGGGGTTGCACCCCCAACCCCCCCCCCCTTGGATCCGCACCTGATCACACCCTTATCCCGCCTGTGGCAGAGTCAGGTCTGCGGGTCCACGGAACATACTGAGCGGTGGTATTGCGTTGGACACACCAGTTCTCGTCTGACCACTGAAGTTAAGCAACGCAACCCCAGTTAGTACTGACATGGGTGGCTACTTAGGAAAACTGGGTACTGCTAATACCCAATAATCGTCACATTAGTGTAGTGTCTGTGCAGTCTCTGCATAAGAACTATGCTGTGGACGGGGCTCTAATGACCTAGTAGTTGAAGGGCCCTAAAACAACAACAAACCGGAACATACTAAGTTAAGCAGGGCAAACCCAGCTAGTACTGACATTGGTGGCCGCTTGAGAAAACTGGGTACTGCTAATACCCAAAAATCGTCACATAAGTGCAGTCTGCACTAGAACAATGCAGTGGACGGGGCTCTAATAACCTTGTAGTTGAAGGGCCCTAAAACACCAACAAACAAACAAACGGAACATACTGTGATTGGTGGCACCCCAGTCAGGTGTCTGGAACCTCAGGAAATATTGGCTGAGCTGTCTGTAGGGGGTGGGGGTGCAGGCCTACCCCACGAATTGAGACGATTCAGACGAATTGGAATGCTGAAAATAATATATAACTAGAAATACAAGGCAAGCAGTAAAGAGAAAGAGAGAGGTTCATAGGACAGATCATTAATATTACCAGTAACAGCTCAAATATTATTGGGACATGTTCACTAACCACATTTTAATTCTTGATTTTCGGGAGTTCTGCAAGATGTCCTGAAACACCACCACGATTCTACTAAATCTAACGTTATTATCTAATGCAGTAGCATCATTTTTTGAAATCTGAAATTAAAAAAAAAGACATGACTCGGTATAAAAATAGAGATCTGATTCATCGGCAGTACCACCGCCACCACATTGGCGTCATTACAATAATGTACTAACTAACCCTTTCGAAGGAGGCACGACATACTTTCGGACAATAAAGCTTTCAAATAATATTTGCATTGCTTCGAGCTAAATGGGGGTGGACCGAAATTTAAGTGATGCATGGAGAGGGGGTGGGGGGGAATCTAAAATACATCTAAAGAACTTTTAAAGGCTAGGTTTGAAATAAAAAAAAGAATTGTTGATCTATCAGCCCAAAAGATGCAGTTATATTCCGATGTGTTTATTTTTTTAAATGGATACTTGGACTTGTGGGTGCGAGGGTGTGAGTGACAGTAACTGACTGGCTGTTAAGCGGAAATCTAGATTCATATTATCACCCTTTATAGCTCTCCAGGCACCCACGCCAATATCAGTCCAGAGACGGTTACTAGAAAGAAAGGACACTTTTTTTTCCCCCTCTGCGTGACATTCACGATGCCCAGTAGATTTATTTATACATTTTCGGGCGGTGGCGGGACAGAGCAGAGAAGGCGGAGGAAGAAGGAACCACAGTCAGTAAGTATCACCGCTTCTGACAGAGAACCCAAGTGTAGGTTTGACTTTGATATCATCGGGTGTAATCAAAAATACATTTTCCATATGTGACCGTGAGAAAAAAAAACCACATACACATACTACCACGCAATCTCAAAGCAAACAGGCCTAACTAGCCCCAGGGTCTGACCTGACTACCCATGATTTCATATCTGAAATAGAAAACACCCAACAAGAGGCCATCTTCTTAATATACTGTAAGTTAATTAAATTCATAATTTCTCGCAATAATAACCATAATTATATTCAAGGATCAACGATTGTACAAAGTTGTCGTCTTGACACCTGCGATTGCAACACTTTGAAACATTTAGCATAGAAAGGATTTTATGTGTGCTGCTTAAACACTCACTGTGTGTCTTAACAATAAAATCTAAAACGTCGCTATAAGCGCCAACACGATTCAAAAATTGATTACAATTGCATTCAATTACTACGAAGTAGTGGGAGCGGCTTATTGCGTTGAGCACACTACTTCTCATATGATCACTAAAGTTAACCAACGCAACCCCAACTAGTACTAACATGGGCGGCCGCTTGAGAAAACTGGGTACCTTTATGGTTGTATGTGTTTTAGGGCTCGTCAACTACAAGGTCATTAGAGCCCCGTCCACTGCGTAGTTCAAATGCAGAGACTGTACAGACACTACACTAATGCGACGTTTTTTTGGGCATTAGAGTAGGGTTGCCATACGTCCCGGTAGACCGGGACATGTCCCGGTTTTGAGGTCTGTGTCCCAATGTCCCGGTCCGACAGTCATTTGTCCCGGTTTTGAGGTCTGTGTCCCAATGTCCCGGTCCGACAGTCATTTGTCCCGGTCGATTTAAAATTTTCGCATGTTAAACAATTATTTTTTGATAATATCATTGCATTCAGTACTGCGCATATACAGTACATGCCTAGAGATTTGGTACAGATTCGTCTATGAAAGCACATCACATTTTGCCAGTGAAACTGACTGTTCGGGAATGATCCACCATTGATCCCTGAGGCGGATCCAGACGAGGGGCAATGCAGCAATTGCTCCCCCTCACTGCCTGAAAGGGGCGCAACTGATGAAGCAGTTTTGCATTGCTATCCCCATTTCTATACTGCCAGTCCAACAGTTGCAGTCCAATCTGTAGTTGGCTAAACCACTGAAGATAGGTCATTGTCAATGGGCCAGGAGAGGACCTTATTGCAATTGCTAGCTACATGTATACTCAGGGATTATGAATATTTAAAAATATTTGGGGCGCACATTTTTTGAAGTTCTACCCCCACTCAGATCCGCCACTGATTGATCCTAAAGTTTTTTTTTTGGGTCCTCTAAAATATTTTATATTTCAATGAGTTAGTGAAAGGATTATGGAATTTTTTAATAAAGCTATGAATGTTTATAATATGAATTCTTGCCATTTTGTTGAAAAATATTTTTAAGGGGGGGATGTCCCGGTCGGTGATCCGACAATTATGGCAACCCTACATTAGAGGTACCTAGTTTTCCTAAGCGGCCACCCATGTTAGTACTAGCTGAGGCGAATTGCGTTGAACACACCACTTCTCCAGAGATCACTGAAGTTAAGCAACACAACCCCAGCTTGTACTAACATAGGTAGGGAGCGGCGAGTTGCGTTGGACACACCAGTTCTCGTCTGATCACTGGAGTTAAGCAACGCAAGCCCAGTTAGTACTGACATAGTTGGTCGCTCGGGAAAGCAGGGTACTGCTAATACCCAATAATCGTCGCATTAGTGTAGTGTCTGTGCAGTCTCTGCATCAGAACTGCAGTCTCTGCAAACAACAACAACTAACATAGGTGGCCGCTTGGGAAAACTGGGTACTGCTAATACCCAAAAATCGTCGCATTAGTGTAGTGCAGCGTTTTTCATCCAGGGTTCCGTGGAACATAAAGGTTCCGTGAGGTCCGCCCAAGGGTTCCGCCAATGGCAAAGTAAAATATAAAAATAACAATGAAAACACAAGAAACGAGAACGACTTTTGTCTGTCGAAGATGAATTTCGGGTATCTCTCTCAAACATTAGGCCACGAATTCAACTGCTAATGCTAACACACATACACACCTGTATCAATTAATGTTTTTTTTCTGTCACTGTATGGGGTTCCGCGAAAGGTCTAAATATTCCAAAGGGTTCCGTTCCAATAAAAAGGTTGAAAAACACTGGTATAGTGTCTGTGCAGTCTCTGCATAAGAACTATGCTGTTGACGGGGCTCTAATGACCTTTGTAGTTGAAGGGCCCTAAAACACCAACAAACAACAACAAGCCGCTTGGGAAAACTGGGTACTGCTAATACCCAAAAATCGTCGCATTATTGTAGTGTCTGTGCAGTCTCTGCATAAGAACTATGCTGTGGACGGGGCTCAAACGACCTTGTATTTGAGGGCCCTAAAACACCAACAAACAAACAGCATCAGTGATCAGACAAGAACTGGTGTGTCCAAAGCAATAAGCCGCTCCCAACTGGGTACTGCTAATACCCAATAATCGTTGCGTTAGCGTAATGTCTGCGCAGTCTCTGCATTAGAACTATGAGGTGGACGGGGATCTAATGACCTTGTAGTTGCAGGGCCCTAAAACACCAACAAAAAACAAACTATGAAGTCATCGGTGTCGTTTATACGAGTACTACTACACCCAGTCGTCGTTGTTGTAAAGAAGAGCATGGGATGATGAAAGACATTCCCAACAACACCACTGCGTCTTAAGAAACAAATCTACCTAAAACAAAAAAGCCACTCCTGTACATCAGTTTCTCAATCAGATAAAAATCTACACGTTCTCAGTTTCATATTTTCTCTTTCTCTCCCTCTATTTCTGGCCGTCTGTCTCCCATCCCTTTTTTCTCTCATCTTCTCTCTCTCACCTCTAAGAATTGCGTTAGATCGGTTGTAAGCATTTCTGTAATCATGGTTGTAGGGTCGAATCCACCCCCTAGTCAGAAAACGAGCTAATAACAATGAGAAAATTTGAATAGCTATTAAAATAAGTTACTAGGTTGAGTAAACTATTTCCTATGTGACAAAAAAAAGTAATTTTCTTGTCTATGTAATACAGAAATGCAACGAGGATTTGCAACAATCCGTTAATCCGACTAGAAGCACATACAAATGATGAGGAAGAGAAGGAACTAAAAAGAAAGAAAGAAAACGAGGGCAGCATCATTGCAAAATTTGACCTGATATACCATAGGAAATGAAATAAATTAAATCTTTATCAACATGTATCAAACCCAGTGCAAATATCGGCGACATTTCTCCAAGGTGTCAGAGGCACAGAGAGGTAGTTCCTACCATCATTTGATCAGTTTAATGAGATGAAATTGTCACACAGTTGCTTCACCTGGAAGTCGCAGGACCTTGAAAATTTCAAGAAAAGTAAACACTTACTTAGACCAGCAGCATTACCTTCATATTACTTATAGAAAAGATGGAGAGAGGAGTGGATAAGAGAGACTTGTTTTTTTTTGCAAAGATAGCATTTTTAAAAGAGAGAAGAGGGACGAATATTTGGCTACTTTTGGAAAGGTATACATACAACACAGCAGTTGCCTTCTGTTTCATTTTTGCAACATTTTAGAGAATGGCAAATTCCGTTGGATACACCAATTCGCGTCTGAACACTGAAGTTAAGCAACGGAACCTCAGCTAGTAAGTGAGCGGCTGTATTGCGTTGCACAAACCAGTTCTCGTCTCATCACTGAAGTTAAGCAATGCAATCCCAGCTAGTACTAACATGGGTGGCCACTTGGGAAAACTGGGTACCGCTGATGCCCAAAATCGTCGCATTAGTGTAGTGTCTGTGCAGTCTCTGCATAAAAACTATGCTGTGGAGGGGGCTCTAATGACCTCGTAGTTGAAGGGCCTTAAAACACCAACAAACAACCCAGGTAGTTGTGAGCGGCTGTATTGCATTGGACAAACCAGTTCTAGTCTCATCACTGAAGTTAAGCAATGCAACCTCGTTCTAGTTGAATACACTGCAAGCAGCCATGATAGGCCAAATTGGCAGTGGAGAGAATATCTCTCATTCCTAAAAATTCACTCATTCTAAAACCCCAAGGAACCTGAAGCATAGCATCTATTCTGCCATACATCGCCTGCCCACTATAATGGCTTTGTTGTTTGTTTGTGTTTTAGGGCCCTTCAACTACAAGGTCATCAGAGAGAGCCCCGTCCACAGCATAGTTCTTATGCAGAGACTGCAAAGACACTACTCTAATGTGACGATTTTTTGGGTATCAGCAGTACCCAGTTTTCCCAAGCGGCCACCCATGTCAGTACTAGCTGGGATTGCGCTGCTTAACTTCAGTGATCAGACGAGAACTGGTGTGTCCAACACAATTCGCCACTCACACTATAATGGCACCTTCTTCCAGAAAGTTCTTCACCTTATCGTCATCAAGAGCATTCAATTGCCGAATGGCCCTTGGAAAAAAGGATTAGTACGTAATCTAAGTCTGTTCGGGCCCTGATCTCCTTCAGTTTGAACAGATGATCATTTCTCCCCCTATATTCTGCAAAGGATAACCTGCTATCTTGAGGACCCTCATAACCTATTTTCAACAGTCTGCTAAACAGCTTAATGCTATCAGATGCCCGCCTCTGACAGAGCCCACCTCAGCTAGTACTAACATGGGTAGCCGCTTGGGAAAACTGGGTACCGCTAATACCCCAAAATCGTCGCATTAGTGTAGTGTCTGTGCAGGTCTCTGCATTAGAACTACGCAGTGGATGGGACTCTCGTGACCTTGTAGTTGAAGGGCCTTAAAATACCAACGAATGAATGAAATTGCAACATTTTCATCGTCGTTTCTCGTCCGTTTCAGGATGAATGCACCCTAGCAAATAAAAAAAAAGATGTTACCAAACATATTTCTCCTATATTGCACACAACAACCTACTAATAAATTTCGAACTAGTAGTAGAAGTGGAGCACAAGTACAAATAAATGATATGTATCATAGAGGAACAAATAAATTTCTGAGATAAGAAAAAAAATTAGTAGTAACTTATATCAAAACTTACGTGTTGGCATTGAAAAGGTGCATTTTTTTTATTAGCAAAGGAACCAGCATTATTATGTGTGGGTACATAAAATTCGGAGTTGGTTACCGAGGAGGTGGTATGTGTATGTGCCAGCTTATATTTTCAGTTTCATCTAGGAGGAGTGAGTGAGTCACTAGGTGTCGAATTCCACTTTATACAGCTTTTAATACTATTACGTAGTTACTGTATATCCTGTAAAGATATCATAAGAATTGAGTCTAGCTGACCAATTAAATTCATGATCGAAATCAAAGTGCACAAAATATTACATTTCGAAAGCTCCAACACATAAAAAAAAGCTATATAAATATTAATCCAGTAATAATAATTCTAGACAATTTTAATGACGAATGCAGTTATCCAACTCCTCCCAAAGATTATGAACGTAGTAGTTATTTCACCTAGAGTGAATATAATAGACAAATGCACGTATAATCAGTTCATAAAAATTAGAAAAAAAAATTTCAACAACCGTGAATTTAAGATTGCAATAGTGATTGCGAAGCAAATACTGTATATTCGTGGGTAACTTGTGGGGAGAGCAGAAATCAAGAGGCAATGGACAAAAAGTAGACGGGCCACATAACTACGTTGCCACGAAGCCTATGTACACTATTTCACAAGAGCAATGACATTAGATAGTGCTGTATTTCACAAAATAAACAATGTAGTGATAGGAAATACTCAAACTTCCTTCCTCCCCCACCTTATATATCATTATACTGTACTTAAACGATTATTATTAAAAAGATATCTTCGACGGAATTGCATGAGAAGCCACGGGCAGACCTGAAATGCTACGTGGCACGTCCCCGGGCAGAAGATAGGGGAGTCCTCGCCACACATGGGGGCTGGTTGCCAAAGCGACCAGCCCTTCCATGGGCGGAGGTTAAGAGCGAAATAAAATAGCATCCCCCCACAGACAACCCGTCCAATATTCCTGCAGGTTCCAGACGCCCACTAAAGGTGCCCCCAGTCAGAGCAATCTCATCAAGAAAATGGGCTAATCTTACATTAGGGACGTGGAATGTGGAGACCCTTACAGGAAAAAACAAGGGAATTAGTACTCTAAAGCGCAGGAGGGTTAGTGTAGCTTTCTTACAGGAAACTAGGTCGATGGAGGATAGATCAAGAGCCCCTTGGGGAGGGATACAAGCTTGGATAGTTCTGTATGAGTATAGTATTGAATAGTTAGTTGCAGCAAGGAGTCACCCTAGTAAAAAGAATAAATAGCAGACTAATGTTACTTACAGTAGCTTGGCACCAGAAGTACTCCACCTCATCAGTGCTTATGCTCCTCAAGCTGGTCTTGATTATCCCACAACGGCAGGTTTCTTGAAGGACTTTGACGAGTTGGTGCACTCACTAGATTCTCAGGTAAGTCACTGTAAAGGGAATGAGCGTTTATTTATTGGTGGGGACTTGAATGGTCATGTACACAAGGATAGCCAGGGATATGAGGAGGTTCATGGGGATGGAACAGTCAGCATAGAAGGGCAGTCAGTTTTTGAGGCAGCACATGGCCTTGTATTGTCAAATACATGATTCAGGAAGAGGGCCACAGCTAGATTTATATTCAGAGGGCAGCATACAGCAGAAATTAGTTGTTGCTGGACACTCCCCAGTGAAAATTTTCAAAAAGAATGTGGCCATAGGTTACTTATGTTAGAAATCCTAGTGAAAAGCGGCAGGCAAGGCCCATTCATGGAAAAGGAGAGCAGGCTATTAGGTGGTGGAAATTGCCCACCAAAACAGAGGAATTCACACAGGAGGCAGGCAGTAGACTGGGATTGGGAAGGGACAGCTGATGCCATGCAGCACAGGGTCATTAGAAAAATTAGAAAATGTGGGGAAGCCATTTTAGGCTAGGCTAGAGGAGGAGGTACATTCTAGGGCAGGCAGACATGGAGGTGAAATGATGAGGAAGAGGCAGCCATCAAACAAAAGAAGGCTGCTTTCAAGGGGCGGATGGAGATAGGGGACCAGGAGTTTAAAATACAATATAGGCAGGCCAAGACTACAGCTAGGAGGATCATTACCTTTGCCAAGCACCAGAAGTATGAGGCGCTCTATGATCAGTTAGAGACAAAGGAAGGGAAGAGAGAGGTTTTTAGACTGGCCAAGATGGTAACGATATACCCCAAGCCATAACAGTGAAGGATGGCAAAGGTAGGGTCCTGTTTCCCCCTTCTAAGGTAAAGAGGGGGTGGGAAGAGATAGAGGTGGTATGGACACAACGCGAAGAGAGAAGAAGGACCTCGTTAGGTTCATTATAGGGATGCAGGTGGTTGGAGGCACCGGGGGCATGAGGAGACCAAAGCAGATTGGCAGTAAGTTGTCCGCAAGGATATGGTAGTGTGTGGGGTGGACGAGTAGATAAACCTGGTAGGAGATAGGCGAGAGTGGAGGGGTAGAAACCGCAGACTCGACCCTGCCACAGGCGGGTAATGGAATGGTGATGAGAAGATCCCTCCTAGTTACTAAAATCGCTATTGTGGAAAATCATACAAGAGTTCAAGATGTTGCGTACAGATCGTCATCAGACGTTTGTATAAGAAATAATCGTGAATTAACTGCAAGGAAAAGTTAGATAGCGATAATATTCGATAGGGTTTGAGGAAATTACAGTATTTAAACTACAAATCACACTCTGTAGGAAAGTAAGGGTCTAGAAAATGGAAGGTTAACAACGTAAAGAATGGGAAGTGGTGGGGGTAAATGACCCTAAGATGTAGGAGGTGAAAAAAAATAGGTAAAAGATAAATTGGTTTCATCTATTTTATGTTCTTCTCAAAGCTTCACTTCAACCTGATAAAAATATGTGACTGCCTACTGCAACAATAAATTAAAAATTAGTTAAAGTGCCTCGATAAACGGAATGCATGATTACGAAATCAGTTTACATCAGCAAAAAATGCAGTAGTAGTCACAGACAAAGATAGCGTGCAGCCATTGTTTTTATTTGAATTTAATAAGTTAATTTAAAATTTTAAATAAATTCCAGCAACTCTCAAACCTGTTAACCTTTAGAAAGCCTGCTACTCTATGTAACAGTATTTTTTTTGTCTGTGAAACAGATAAACGACTGTAAGAAAAATTGCCATTGATTTTTCATATTACTCGGTTGATCTTGTTTTTTTATACCTTCTTACGAGTATTTGTGCTGATTACATTCAGATTTTAAAAAATTAGCTAACATTTTATTGTTGCTAATGTGTCAGGATTCTGAGAAATCTGTCCTAGAGGTATAGACAACTGGTTAAATCTAGGACGAAGACTTTCTCTTCAGAAACATACAAAAAAATAGGAGAAATATTATTGGAATTATCCTTAAATGGAAAAGTTATAAGAAAATATTTGAACAGCATAAATAGACGTAGGTTCTTTTCAATGAAAATGTCATCTATGATAAAAGTCTTTGAGGTTCAAATTTTTATCTGTCTTCTGAGAATGTGTGCCACAGCTGGCCTCCATGGCATTTAACCTGCAATATAGAAATAAAAAATAAAATGATGAAAACTCAAGTGCTATTTCTTTGGATACGTTAAACTATATTGAAATTGTCTATTGCGTCTAATAGGTTGGAGGGTAAAGATTCCAATTTTATTTCTAATCTTGTCTTTGCATAAAGCTGCTCAAATTTTAGCGACGAATTTATCTAGCTTTATAATACATAACTTATGATAACCTTTCAGATTTTAATTTTGACTCTACATACATGTATAACGTCGAACTTCCCTATTCATTCGTTATTTTAAATTGGAAGTTTCAAAGGGAAATTCCAACTTCTAGACAAGACTGAAATGATTGATGTGGTTTCTCTTCACATTTATTGATTTTAATACTGCTGTGCGAATATACTGTCATTATTTAACAATGAAAGTAGAGCTCGATTAAGAAGTTTAACCAGTGCTAGTAAATTACAACTAACGACTCTGATAAGAATTTCACAACTTCAAACATTTAAATACAACAAATACTCACGTTAAGGGTGAGAATGAAATGGTTGATGTTGGAATCTACTTGAACGCTTCTAATGTCACAAACACTAATAACAAGTATTTATTACACGAAATAAAGATAATAGTAATAAAATAATCTTTACAGCATAGAAAAGCCTTTAATGTGACGGTTAACATTCTAATGTATTCTATTTGCGCCATAATTCCGTTGGTATGCAAGGTGAAAAGGAATCCTTGGCTTCATACCGTATGTACAAACTGGGAATACGATTCCTATCCATGAGACCCTTTTTAGGTATCCAATCATTAAGAAGTATTACGCATTATGTAATCATTTCAATAGCAGGATTTCAAAATCGGCCTCAAAATCTTACCTCGAACGTTGCAGTCAAACGTGCCGCCATTATTATCAAAGTTCTACGCTACAACTTGTCGTAGAACTTTCAGCATCATCTAGTGGCTAATGAGTAAACTAAATAATTGAAATGTCCTACTAAAGATTGAAGAAACAAGACGAATATGACGTAAAGCTCTCAGCGAGAAGACTCCCCTGTAAAGTCATCATCATCATACCCTTATCCCGCCTGTGGCAGAGTCGGGTCTGCGAGTCCACTGAACTACTCTGATTGGGATCACCCCAGCCAGGCGTCTGGAACCCGTAGGAATACTGGCAAAGTTGTTTGTGGGGGATGCCGGCGTACCCCACACCCCTGTAAAATCATCAGCATCTTACCCTCCTCCCGCCTGCGGCGGGGTCGGGTCTGCAGGTTCTTATCCTCCACTTTCGCCTATCCCCCACCAAGTCCCTCTCCACCCCGCAAGTCTCCATGACCCTTTGCACCACCTGCTCCGACATCCATTTTGGTCTTCCCTATTCTCGTGGGATCACTGAAGTTAAGCAGCGCAACCCCAGCTAGTACTGACATGGGTGACAACTTGGGAAAACTGTGTACTGCTAATACCCAAAAATCGTCACATTAGTGTGGTGTCTGTGCAATCTCTGCACAAGAACTATGCTGTGGACGGGGCTCTAATGACCTCGTAGTTGAAGGGCCATAAAACACCAACAAGCAATGGTCTTTCCCTACCCCTGGTGCCCCCAATCACATGCAGACCCATAATGGGCCTAATAAGTTCCTCCTCCTCTCTCTTCATCACATGCCGATGTTTTGGATTGGATTAGTTTCGTGGGTTGGGGAGTAAGCCAGGCAGCCATAACAGGTTGAACCCTTAGGAGGCTGCCCGCGGGAGATGAGGAGGTAGGTGAAAGGACGAAGGAGAGGGTTAATTTGCAGCACCCAACATTCTTTACCAACCACCCAAGTTGGCATTGACGTGGGCTTGCGCTGCTTAACTTCAGTGATCTCATGGGAACTGGTGTGTCCAACGCAACTTGGCAACTTTCTCATTTTTTTCTGTGAGGTTTCCTACCCCCCTCCAAGCTACAGTAGGCCTACCTCTAATGAGTGCCGGATTTACCATTAGGATAATTATGGTGAAGCCTAGGGCCTCAACATTTAGCGGGCTTTAAAATTTAAGAAAAGGGCCTCAAAAAGGCTTGAAATGGGCCTCAAAATTGAAATAGCCTAGGGCCTCTCAATATCTAAATCCGGCACTACCTCAAATGTAATCATCTCGGACTCTGTCGGCTGGTAACACCCCAGTCATGTAACGCAGCATTCGCATCTCAGCCACTTGCATTCTCCTTTCATGGTTCTTCCTAGCTGCTCAACACTCTGAGCCAAACAGCACAGCGGAACTAACGACAGTTACTCGTAGGGAACTCCCCTGTAAAATCCAGCATCTTATTCTTTAGTATTTGAAGACTCAACAGTTGTGAAACATGGATCTTTTTCTAGAGTAATAGCCTGAGTGACGCCCGGCTTTTTTTAGCGGTCCCTATTCTTAGGATTCAGGCTGCACGTTTCGGAAGCAACATACAGTATTTACTCCCTTCGTCAAGAAGTTCAGTGTTTTAACAAACAAAGTTAAATTTATTATCATCGTTCACCATATTCTTTTCTTCACACGCCTCCCAAATCGTGTAAATAATTTAGTCTTGTCGATAGCAGGGGCGGATTCAGAGGCAGATCGGGGGGGGGGGGGGGAGAGCACTTCAAAAAAAGTGCGCCCCAAATATTTTTAAATATTCAGAATTCCTTAGACAATGTCCTATCTTCAGTGAATCGTGCATCAGTTGAAATATTCGCCCCATTGAGGCACTGAGGGGGAGCAGTAGCTCCCTCTGGATCCGCCCCTAGTCGATAGATGGTGCACAATGAATAACGCCTCAGTTTTTTTGATCAACAGTGCGGCTCCCTGTTGAGCTCAAAGTACAAGGTCACTCTCAGGCCGAGGTCAGTGGTCAAACCTAGTACATATGAAGTTACATAGTAATCAGATGCTATAAGCCTTGATAGGGGACCCACTGTCTCCCGACCATTCCGAGGAGCTCGGAACGGCTCGGGAGCGGCGAGTTGCGTTGGACACACCAGTTCTCGTCTGATCACTGAAGTTAAGCAACGCAAACCCAGTTAGTACTGACATGGGTGGTCGCTCGGGAAAGCTGGGTACTGCTAATAACCAATAATCGTCGCATTAGTGTAGTGTCTGTGCGGTCTATGCATTAGAACTATGCAGTGGACGGGTCTCTAATGACCTTGTAGTTGACGGGACCTTAAACACCAACAAAACAAAAAAAAATCAGGCGGGCTAATGCCTGCGGGAGCCGTTTCGTTGTTGTTTGTTGGAGTTTAAGGTCCCGTCAACTACGAGGTCATTAGAGACCCGTCCACTGTATAGTTCTAATGCATATACTGCACAGACACTACACTAATGCGACGATTATTGGGTATTAGCAGTACCCAGCTTTCCCGAGCGACCACCCATGTCAGTACTAACTGGGCTTGCGTTGCTTAACTTCGGTGATCAGACGAGAACTGGTGTGTCCAGCGCAACTCGCCGCTCTTAGCTCGCCTGAGCTAATGGTCGTAGGCTCGAATCTGCCGGAAGAAGGTAACTTTTCTCAGGCGAGAGGGAAATTTATACTTGTCGCTCGACAAACCCTCAACTGTGGGAGCTCACTCCCTGTCGTTGATAAGGTACCTCAGCAGGCACTCACGAGACTTGGGCTATTCATCATACACTCAGACTTTGTCCTGTTGACGCTTTTCGGCACTGAAAATAAACAACTTCAAACCCTTTTCCCACCTATGGCAGGGTCGGGTGCCCATCTTTGCCCCTCTGAATAGACACACACATGTATATTGGATGGTATTTTTCCGTAGCCGGCTACCGACCAAAGTTATAACCCCTATGCTCATTTATCCTCGGTTTGTTGTTCGTGGAGGCACTCCACCGAGCTCCCACACCTGGGAATATACCCTCACCTAGCCGTTGTATCGTAGAGGGTTCCTCTTTACGTGCAACGGACATTGTACACCACACGGGGCCACGGCTTTACTTCCCATGCGACGAAAGGCACACTCGGTACCTACCGCTCGCCCGAAAGAAGCCAACTCACCTAGATCCAGTATCGAACCTGGAACCACTGACGCAGTATTGGAACACGCTACCTCCTGGGTCACCGAGGCGGGTCTGATGCATAAAACAATAGTCTTACACAAAATTAAATCTTGTCGTTACACGTCTCTCGTGTTCTCACCAGAGATATACGACCTATTATACAAATTAACGGAAAAAAATGATCTTAAACAAAGATATGAATATTTGTTCCTAGAAATGAATTCTCTTGTGGGAGCACAAGGACAAGAGAGAAGAGGTGTAACAATTAAATTTCATAATGTAGTTGGACCATACTGCATCAATTGATTCATTTCAAATGATG
This sequence comes from Trigoniulus corallinus, assembly GCA_013389805.1. NCBI lineage: Eukaryota > Metazoa > Arthropoda > Diplopoda > Spirobolida > Trigoniulidae > Trigoniulus > Trigoniulus corallinus. The sequence goes on along the minus strand of JAAFCE010001036.1, from coordinate 46,277,363 downwards.
AACCCTGTGACATTTAAGCATGTCAGGACAATAGACAATGGAAGCGCACACATCACAGGAAGTTTTTACACCACAATGTTTTAATAAAAGTACGAAATAATAAAACAATAAATTCTCCTTAATCAAACTACTACACACTACAACACGAAATCTTCCTCAGTAACTTCGTTTTGCTTGGGAAACTCAAAATCTAAATCAACAACAACTTTATGTTATCATCTGTCAAGTGATACTTGCATTTCAAATTACTTCAATATTTAAATTGAGTTATTTAAAACTCACCTAGGGCGTCGTAAATAATATTAGTTAAGAAAAGACCATCGGCTGGTGCAGTCAAAATACGTGGATTCCAATGACGAGCGTCAGGGTTTTCCAATATAAAACGAACTTCATCCAAAGAGACTACTCCATAGCCTACAGCAACTGCTGCACCAACCATTCGTCTAATCTAAATAAACGCATAAAAACATTATCTTGAAATAAAAATAAAGGTTTTTTTCAAGTTTGTACATTTAAAATCGTTTAGATTCCGATAGAAAATATTGCTTCAGTAATACCCAAAGTAAGATAACTACATTTACATACCCCCCATACCTGTCTGGGTTGCTGTTAGAAACCTGTTAACCTAATGATAGAAGGTTAATTAAATGACGATACACAGTATTAAAGTATGGCATCTTAAAGCATCGTAAAAGTCATAAAACGACACTCCTCTGATGTTTCCATCTTAAAATATTTAACTTGAATTTATTTAACCTGTGAGGTTTTAACATGTAAAAGTTCATTTTTTAAAAGTAAGTGATGCATGGACATCTTTCTTTCTTTACCTTCAGACTAGAAATTCAAGTTTTTTTTCTTCTCATGCATATCTATAAATAGGATAATAAAACTGAAAACTTCTTGTTAGTTGAGATATAAAAGATTCATACTAAAGTAAACGAAGACCAGGAAGGAGAGAAAAAGAAAGGATCACTTATGTTGCAGCATATATATTAACAAACTACTAGTGCTCTTAGACGCATGGATAGCCACGACCAAACCTACACTAATGTGCAATGCAAAGTAGTAATCAACATATGTTGCTTTCTTTTTTCAAAGGAAAAAAATCTATACGACTGTGTCTAAGTTTTTTTTTTAAGAAATAAAAGATGCTAGCCATAAGTAGAGAGATGGCGTAAGATCTACAATAAACCACCTCATTCAAGTCACATTTAATTCTAAAGATGGTAATAAATCGCAGTCAAGGTCGGGGAGGGATGAGAGTAGAATAAAGGAATTTTATATACACGATGATGCAGTATAATAAGAGATAGAAGGAATAATTGAATTGCATAATCAAATAGTAGTAGTAGGTCATCATGTTAAAATGAAATAAATTCTGTATAGAAATGCCGCAACATGAGATCGTCTCAAAATTCACAGTTAATTTTCAGAAAGAGGGTTAGACGTTAATCATTACACAGTTTTCTACATGAAAATCGGGCAGCTTCCAGCAGAAGAAAATATGACAAGTACTTCTCTAAATACAGTCAGTTTAACTTCAGCTATAGTAAAGGAAAAAAAATTGAAAGCCATGTTACAAATTACAGATACGGAAGTCTGAAATACAACTCATTTTTCATGTAATATAATGAACACGAAGGTTGGAGTTCATATTCTGCATCACATCTGTGAAAACCACTTTCTCACATCCATTAATGATAAAAACTGAAAAAAAAGAGTCACGATCATAAACTATAAAAACTAAAAAGAAAGAAAGTCAAGTGAGAAGCAAGTGAAAGAGACTGAGGGGGTGGAGGCTGTTTTTTTTCTCTTTTTTTTTCATAAAGATCAAATCATCAAAACACATAATGAGGACATGTAAACCTTCCTGATAATGAAGAGGAGACAACGACCAAGTGTGGCCAGAATAAAATGACCTAATTGAAGTTTTAACAACTGCATATGACACAATTCTCTTAAAATGTAATAAACTTGCTTGCCTGCAGGGAAAGTTCGGTTACAAATACAAATTATATTCAAAGAACGGGTTTGAAATTTAATAGTTGAGCCAAGGATGAGAAATTTCGGGTGTTTATTTCATAACACATAAGCCGAACTCATAATTTCTTCCATATGATGATGATATTACTATGACTAACCCACCAGAAAACAAATTGAAAATAATTCATGATGAAAAGAAACTAAATAAATATTATTTAATAGATCTAAAAATACCGATTAAAAATAAGCAGTAATAAGAAATTAGGGACTTGTCATGTCTGTTAATTTTAAACTGCTGGTAAACAGTTTTTATTCAAGCTGTCACAGAGTGATAATAAAATAAAGCTCTCACCACTGACACATGCAAGTTCCTAGCTAGAAATAGATGGTAATGTTACATATAGTCATATAATTTTGCATCGTTTCCCCCCTTATAATGTTCACAAGTCAACTAAATATACAAAAAACTTCATCTATGTGTCATTCAAGATCGTCATGTCATATAACTGACAAATTCAGTGATGAAACCATCATCCAAAAACGATTGGAGGAGGATGTGACATTGTACTTTAATAACACATGTGTAACAACTTCAAATTAACGATCAAAGGCCAAGGCAAGGATATCTGTTTTATGATTTAAAAATTCACGTTACCAGTATAGGATGATTATCGTCTTACTTATCATCAAAATTATAAAGTAGATACAGTGAATGTCAGTAATTTGTAGTAGGTGTGAAATCTCTATTGTATCAAAAGAAAATTCAGTGACTTAACGAACTTCGGCAACCTGATGTTAATCGGACCATAATTTATGCACCATACCATTAAAAATGCAACCTTCAAAGCTGAAAGAAAGATATTAGTATGTTACGACACTATAGTAAAGAAAAAAAACATACCTGTTTGTAAAGAAAAGATCTTGAATGAAAATGTATTTCATAAAACTTCAAATTCTCATATAATGGATCATACCATGCGTTAAGAAAGGGCTTTCCAGGAACTACATTCAAGTCAAGTAGTTTGTCTACACATAAATCAGGTGGTTGAAATGATCTTTTGGCCATGAATTGAGCAAAATTATGTCGGCCTTTAAATAAATTTAAAGCCGCCCAAAGACCTCCGATGTCGAAGTGTGGTCTAAAGTGTAACAGATTTTAATTTTATTTGCATTAAGAAAACAATAAGGAAAACAAAACTCAAAACTGACCCAAGTGCATAACATCTCTGCAGTTCAACAAGAGGTAGTAAAGATTGATAAAAAGATTTTCTACATCGTGACACATCAACATCATCATTGACCACAGCTATGCGATACATGTAAGACCGAAGTCGGACACTTCGCCGAGCATGAAAATGCTCAGGAACAACGAAACCATTCAATATGCTATAAATAAAAAGAGGGACAGCTATCATTATAATAAAAAATACATAAATACTTCATCAAATCGCAGTTGTAATAGTGTGTAACACGAAATACCATAAATCTGTAATGTCTTTTTGACGAAGACATCCGTTTAATAGCCGAATAATTTCCTCAGGTGAAAGAAAAGTATTTTCATAATCAAAATGTGCAGTATTGATGAATGCGTGGACGCCGCTATCAGTCCTACTTGACAGTGCAATTCTTGGAGACTGCGAGGGCCAGATATTTGCAAGGCAGCTCTGAAATCAATTTCATAAATTTATTACAACTGTGTTCAAGGAAATGCTTGAATTCATGCCTGATGATAATACAGTATACCCGATTTGGACATCCCGGATTTGTGGACGAGCAGATGACATCGCACACCCACACACGATGCTACAGCTTTTTCTAAACATGCAGTATGTCGAAACGCCCACTCTTACATCTACCCCAGCTAGGAACGAACCCGTGCATATTAAGTTCGTACAGCATTATGACGCATGAGATCCGGGATAAATTCCTTACATGTATTCCCACAATCACCTTGATTTTTAAAGATTGGAACAGTTCGTCTGCAGCCAGTCACTTTTATGCCTGCTTTGCCCTACAGGCCAGGGTACCTGACCCTACCGTCGGTCTAAAATAAGTTTGTTAGCTACTAAAGTCATGCATACGTGAGGTAGGCCGGCATCCCCCAGACAACAAAACCAATATGGGGGTATCCATAAAGAACGTCACGGCATTTTTGCCAAAATTTTACCCTTCCCCCCCCTTCACCTTATGTCACATTTTGTCCCACTCGGCTGATCCCCCACTAAAGTAGGACGTCACATTTTGTATCACCCCCTTCCTTCCTCAGGCACTTCATATTAATATGAGTACAGTAAACAGTTTTATTTTCTGAACTGCATTTTCTTAGATGTCAACCTGAAACGAAAGGAAATATTTTTCAACCCAATATCTTACAAACGACTGCGATGAAAGTTAAAATCTATAATGAAAGAAATGTGACGTCTACTAGTCATGACCTCCCTCCACCCCTATGTCACTTCTTGTCCAACATTGCAGGATTAGTTTCATGGCTTGGGGAGTAAGCAAAGCAGCCATAACAGGACGAACCCTTAGGAGGCTGCTTGCGGGAGATGAGGAGGTAGGTCAAGAGGATGAAGGAGAAGGGAAATTTGCAGCACCCAACTTGTTGTTGTTTGTTTGTTGGTGTTTTAGGGCCCTTCAACTACAAGGTCATTATGCAGAGACTGCACAGACACTACACCAGCGGTCTTCAAACTGTGTTCAGCGGAACCCCTGGGTTCCGCAATACATCTCTTAGGGTTCCGCGAGTCAAAATGAAAATTCGTTAGCAGTGGCAAGATAGTTTTCTAAAGGTGGGATGGGGTTCCCCGAAAAACATCTTATAGTTCTAAGGGTTCCGTGAGTCGACAAAGTTTGAAGCACTAATGTGAAGATTTGGGGGTATTAGCAGTACCCAGTTTTCCCAAGCGGCCACCCATGTCAATACTAGCTGGTGTTGCGCTGCTTAACTTCAGTGATCAGACGAGAACTGGTGCGTCCAACGCAATTCGCCACTCCCGCAGCACCCAACGTTCTTTACCAACCACCCATGTTAATATTGACGTGGGCTTGCGCTGCTTAACTACAGTGATCTCACGGGAACTGGTGTGTTCATCCGGAACTGGCATTACTCCAGCCCCTGGCCGGGGTGCCCCCGTTCAGGGCATGTTCAGCGGGCCAGCAGACCCGAACCTGCCACAGGTGGGATAAGGAAAAGATGATGATAAAAGCAGCTCCTCCTATGCACAGCTCATCATGGCATCACGCCACCTGTTGGAAATCACGGATACTTAATACTGTTTTTCGTACAGAGTCTGTGCGACAGGTGGCGCAGTGTCACAGTAATAAGATTTCCAATAGAAAATGCCATGCGATGTCTTCTGCTCAAACCCTCAAAGTCTCAACCTTCCCCGGCAATTATCTCGAATTTACTTTCAAGGGATTCATTTCTAAAATCAATGCCGCCGCCACCGCTTTTCAATATACCTACAATCTTCTTAACGTTGGAAGATTGAAGTATTTTCAAGGTTTCAGGAGTTGGTTTGGAAAAAAAACAGCCTGACTGCAGATCAGCACCGCAACATCACATATTAACAATCTCGAATTAGCATTACACGAATAATATTTCTTCAATAACAGGGACATTTCTATAAACTATGGAGACTTACATTATTACCTCAATAGCTCCTTGTACTGAACGAGCGTCCAAGTTTTTGTCAGGGGTTAACTGTCGCTGACTGCCCCAAAATCTGGTTCCAATGTAGGAGAACATTAGGAAAAACCGAGGCATATTGCAATACCCTTTGCTTATTATCCTTACTCTTTCAAGTTTACATTGTGGTAATAAATATGAGAATTTTACATTTGAATGATTTTTTAGAGCTTTCTTCAGGATTCCAATTCAAATACGCACGACTCGTACATTTCGGCGCCTCTTAATAAATTTAACGTCTTATTTGCCACTAGATGGCAACATTGCTAAATAACGGCCGTTCTCCTTGTAACGGCGTTAAACATCAATACGCAGTGAGAAAGGATGGAATTCACAAATGATTTGAAATAAACGAGTAGGGATCATGATATTCATTAAAACATTAAACAAAATATATTGAACAATTACAAAAAATAAGCAGTACGCAGATTTAGTTTATTACTAATCTTAAGAGAGGTTGTGTTTGTGTCCGTCGATAGCTCAGTTGGTAGAGCGGAGGACTGTAGTGGTAACTGTTATCCTTAGGTCGGTGGTTCAAGTCCGCCTCGACGGAAACTTTTTTTTTTTCCCTCATAAATTTATGAAGTTATTATGTTGTCCTATATGTACTATGCGCACCTACTGCACATAACGCAGAGAATAAATTTAATTTTCTAATAATAATAATACAGTATATATATATATAGCAAAGTCTAAATTTTATATCAAAATTTTGTATACATGCGCATGCGTACTTCTCTGTATTGGATATGTGATGAAATGACTAAAGGTGAAGTGTTTATGCTCAGTCAAAGTAAGTAAATAGTTATTAGGCAATTATTTACAAATGTCTATTGGTTGGGCGGTGGTAGATTGTAGGTTACCTTCATTTGAAAATGGTTTTATCAAAGCACAAAAGTGACTGTGTGAAAAAAAAAGTATCGTTTAAAAACATCCAATATTAAAAAGATGGCGTGATTCCAAAATCATGTGATAACCGATTCATTATACGTTACATGATAGTAAAATGATATTTACTTTCTACAATTAAAACATTGGGACCCACATAAGTGTGTCCAATGCCTGACAGGACCCAACTGGTATGAAACCAACGCAAAATACTTATCCATTAGTACGTTTTCGTTGTATTGAGAAATGGTCAGGCTTTGATAAGTTAAGTGATCAATGATTGCCAACGTGTCAATATTATACATGTAATAAAATATTTTAGTTGATAATGGCTTTTCGAGACTTGGTCGAAGGAGAATGTGGAGGGGCAAATCCCTTAATGAAAACAACGACCCATTTTACGCAGGATCGCGCCTTTAGACAAGTAAGTATGGACCGTTTATAAGAAACTTTACATTTGCTAAGTATTGCAATAACTTAGTTGTACAATTTTCATTTAGGAAAAACTCCGTCATGAAAGTTTACAACAAGACGCTTCTCAGGCAAGTTCATAACCGAGTACTAATCTGGAGATGAATTAACATCGCATTCAGGAAAGTAAATACTAATCTCATATGATATATATTGTTTATAGTAGCAATGGAAGCCATTTTCAGAAGTTCAGCAGGGAGATGTAAGACCTCAGACTCTTCGATTATGTAAAATTACAATGATGCTGCTATATTCATTTTCTGTATCGATTAAAGCTGGTGGAAGAATTCCTCGCTCAACAGTATGCAAAATCCAGAGCAGTACCACAAACATTTCAAATGGGAAGTTTATTGCAAGAAATGCAAGAAATTGAAAAAATGCATCGACCCCCAATTCAAGGTATGTTAACGAGGGAATGAAATTGCATCTATTAACTGTCTCTCATTTTGCAATTTCGATTTGTTTTTTTTACACGTACAGGTCCTGCTATTGCCGATCTTGCAATTGCTGGAAATTGGGCTGCTGAATATCTTACTACCGAATCGATGCCTGAAAGTAATAATCATGATGTTAATTGGGCTCAAGAGTTAGAAAATCATTCTGAAGGTGCACTAACAAATCCTGCCATCTTAAATGAAATAAGATGGGCAGAAGAATACTTGGATAAAAATGTAGAGGAACCTTTGTAAGTGTAGTGTAATACTTTGGAAGTTTAGATGAAGTGTAACTGACACACATTCGTAGAAATGCTGTTGGACAAACGCGAGAGGAAAATGCATGGGCTGAAGAGTTCACAGAGCATTCCGATCTAGTTAAGACAGCTAAAGAATTTGTAGATAAAGTCAAAGATCCTTTAATAACAAATACGCAGGTTTGTTAAAACTATTCTTTAGCCAATCGTTTTCTGTCGGCTTGTTATGAAGTGTGCGGCTTCAATATTTGCATCTTGTAGTTTATGCAATTTGTCAAAGATATCGGAGAGGCATCACAATCTTCAACTAGTGACATGGCTAACAAGTGGATTGATGAATTCTATGAAGAAAATCCTGTTGCAGCTGACAAGTTGGATGGAAAATGGGCTCAGGAATTTGCTAAAACTGAGGTTTGATTTCATCATCTATTCTCCTTTTAATATATTTTTGAACTGGTTTGCGAAACACATGTTTTTGAAATACTTTTAAGGAAAGTGCGAGTGAAAGTTGGGCGAAAGAATTTGGGAGCGAAGATGCATCCTTTGACCCACAGGAAGACTTTTGGGATAAACTTCAAGCAAACTGGGAACAAATGTCAAAGTAAGAATATTGTTGAAGTTAAAATGTTATGTACTTTTCATTTTATAATATTCTCCGTAGAGAGGATTCAACAGGACAGCATCCGTGGTTATCAGAATTTGATACTGTGGCTGACCCTTATAATGTAAGGTTGACGTCCACCCGATTTAACCGAATTGCATTCGGATTGACATTTCACAAATTTTACAAAATGAATGATATTATTTCATGATATATTTTCATAGGAATATAAAATGAATGAAGAAAATCCTCTATTAGATCACAGTGAACCCTTCCAAGAAGGACTTAAAAAGTTGAAGGAAGAGGATATACCAAGTGCAGTTTTACTTTTTGAAGCTGCAGTTCAAAAAACACCAGAAAATGCAGAAGCGTGGCAATATTTGGGTACTAGTCAAGCGGAAAACGAAAATGATGTCATGGCAATTGCGGCTTTACGAAAGTATGTATTCTCTCCATTTCATAAACTTTTTTCTTTAAAGGTATTGTGGAAAAAATTATTATCATAGAAATTGTATTTTAGTATTGTGACTAGAGCAGTAGGTCCCAACGTGGGGCAAATTGAACTCAGAAGGATGGGGGGGCAATTCAAGAATGAGTTATTAAGTCATGACTTCAAGTTATTAAGTCATTAGAGCCCCGTCCACTATGTAGTTCTGATGCAGAGACTGCACAGACACTACGCTAATGCGACGATTTTTTGATACTAGCGGTACCGTTTTCCAAGCAGCCACCCATGTCAGTACTAGCTAGCATAGCGTTGCTAAACTTCAGTGATCAGACGAGAACTGGTGTGTCCAGCACAATAATCCGCTCCCCGCCCCATGAGTTATCTGGTGGTGTTTTTACACAGCCCGCTGCCAACCCACTGCTGCAATTCCTATGTTTATTTATCATCGGCCTTCATTTCATTATTGAGGCATTCTGAGGGGGAGCTCCTACAGACACTACGCTAATGCGACGATTTTTTGATACTAGCGGTACCCAGTTTTCCCAAGCAGTCACTCATGTCAGTACTAGCTGGGGTTGCGTCGCTTAACTTCCGTGATCAGACGACAACTGGTATGTCCAACGCAATTCGCCGCACCCTTACAATTTCCTAGTGAAACAGAAGAGTTCTCTTTTTGAATAATAATAAATAGCTATATGTCATCATGGGACATCAGTATTTTAGAGGAGCTTAGGTGGGGTATGGCCCAAAATGTTGAGAAATGGGGAACTAAATGGAGAAAGAATCATCATCCCACCTGTGGCAGGGTCGGGTCTGTGGGTCCACTGAACATGCCCTGACTAGGGACACCCCAGGCAGGCGTCTGGAACCCGCAGGAAATATTGGCCGAGTTGTCTGTTGGGAGGGATGCCGGCCTACCCCACGTGTTCCAACACTGCATTATACAACCAAAATAGAAATTTTGGCAGGTAAATTAATGATTTGTTGGTTATAATATTGCATGGTGTCTGACCTATCGCACAGTAGCAATGGGCAACAGGGATATTCCAGACTGCATGCAGCTAAAGGGAGAAAGAATAACTGTCAGAATTATATGCTTTCATACAATTTTTATGAGTTTTCACAAAACTTATTTTTTGATAATTATTTGCGAACTGTATTCTCACTGTGTGCGAATGTTGTTGTTGCCACTAGTAGTGCAAGAAAGACGTAATAATCAAACACCAATATTACAGTACATATGCATGCCTTGGTGCCATCTTTGCATATATTACTACTGAAACAATTGTTATTGTTTTATTCACGTTGACAGCATTACCAGTGGTCACTTCAGTTCGCTTAAAGTGTAACCACAGCCTCATGCTCCTATTATCAACAATTTGACAATAGATGCTTGGAGCTTGAGCCTGACAATTTGACAGCTTGGATGGCCTTAGCAGTCAGTTATACTAACGAGGCGTTGCAAGCGCAAGCATGTAACGCACTTCAGAATTGGATACGTGCTAATCCAAAATTCCAGCACCTCATGACTAAGCCTATTAAGGATTCACCAAAGCCTGGAGTAATGTCATTGATGAGCAGGTATGCTGAATGTGCTAGTGTCTTGAATTTTGATATCCCGCATGTGGTCCTACAGAGGCTCTTCTTTGTCACAGTGAATTGCATCGAGAGGTTTGTGACGAGTTTATGGCAGCTGCAAGGTTATTTCCAACTGACATCGATCCTGATGTCCAATGTGGATTAGGCGTATTATTTAATTTATCTAATGAACATGACAAAGCTGTTGATTGCTTCAGAGCTGCCGTCTCAATTAGACCACAGGTAGATTTTTTGTTTGGAAAATTCACTCCCAATGACAATCTTGAATTTCTTTTTGCATTTTGAAAGGATGCTCGTTTGTGGAATAAGCTAGGAGCCACTTTGGCTAATGGCAGACGCTCAGAAGAAGCAGTGGAAGCCTATCACCATGCATTATCCTTATCCCCAGGCTTTATACGATCCCGTTATAATTTAGGGATAAGTTGTGTTAATCTTAAAGCATACAAGTGAGTTACCGGTATATAGGCTACTGCTCTTCAAAGACTTAAAATATCAAATACCAATTTTTTTTAATATTTTAGAGCGGCGGCTGAACATTTCTTAATTGCATTAAACCTTCAAGCCGCCGGACGTGGCATTCCTGGAAAAGAGCAAAATTTGGCCATGTCAGAAAACATCTGGTCAACCTTGAGAATGGTGATTTCATTTCTTCACAAACCGGAGTTCATGGATGCAGTAGACAACAAAAATTTAGAGGAACTTAACAAAGCCTTTGATATCACGACTTCATAATGCCACACTAACCATATTGTACTACGTGAACAGTTTGTGCCAACGAGCATGTAATTTGGGCTACCACCACGCGACCGAGACACGTTCTCCAGTTTTCAAAATAAAACCAACAAACCACACTGCTTGATACTCGCAATGTGTCTCACAATAGCAACGAGTACAAAGGCGGTATTTTTTTTAAGTTTTAATTAATAAAACTACATTAAAAGAAGTCATTTCATCAAATAAGGCACCTTACGTTTCCTTAAAACGCAACTGAAATCATTGCAAATAAAAGTTTAATAGCGATTAGTTCTGTAAAAGTCCTACAAGCTAAAGATAAAACAGTAAGCTCTATACTAACAACGGAACTCAAGAACTGAACGTTAAGCTAACTAAGAAAAGTCTAAGATTCGATGATGCTGTTGATTCCCAAAACGTCGTGAATAAACTCCTCGTCATTCAATATAGACGAAATCTTCAATAAAATTTCCCTCAGGTGACGGGTGTAGTACTTCATATTATTCTCAAGGAGAGAAATGCCCCTCTCGCAATTACCATTTACGTTGGACAAGTTCTGGAAATAGCTGAAGGGAATCTTCCACTCTTCTCTCTTACCCTCTTCATTGTTACAAAACATGGTGAAACACCCTCCTCTCTTCACGGGAAAATAAAAGCCAGCCAATAAATCTCCAACTTCATTTCTCGTGACCCACACTCTGAAGCCATACACCAAGTTTCTGCGTTCCACCAAATCAACGCAATTAATAAACCGACGGTGGACGTAGATTATACTGGGGTTGACAGACTTCGCTATTCCATCCCTGATTTCCTGAACTTGCCATACAACGTACTTCCCATTACCTTGTAGTTGGTAGTTGTAGCGTTTCGTCACCTTGGCAGATTTTGTCTGGACGAACCATCCAGTGTGAGGGTAGCTACAGTCTTCCATGACTGTGACAGGCCTAGCCACGTGATATCCCGTGTCCAGTACCACTACTCCAAATCTGCCATTGATGCACATCTTAAGTGCCACTACAACGTGCTCTTTAAACGCCACTTCTACGTCTGGTGATGAAAACGCAGAGTATTCATTGATATTCTCGTCATATTCCTCTTCACAAGAAGCCAGAAAAAATGCATCTCTAATTCGAGGAAAATCAACAGCCAATGTAGACTTCCTCAACCTATCAATTATGTCAAGACTGAGGCCAACGCAGGTGTGATGTTCAGCAGTGATTGGCGGAGAATATGCTTTGAAAAATTCTGACAGAGGGAATCTCGTCTGTTTCTTAAAAGAGTCGTAAAACCTGATGAGGAAAAGAATGAAATGAGAAAAAAAAACCCACTCAAAATGAGTACATATACAAGGGGCAAGTAGTTACTTACCTAACGAAACTTCCAACGGTGTTGTAGGGGTGATCTAATAATTGTCGTTTCACGATTAACTGCAACTGCTCGACAAACTTCTCATACTCTTTCAAGGAGTCAAAGTCTACAACACGAGTTACTGGTCCCCACTGCGGATCAGGCAGCGGATAATCGTCAATGCCAGAATCATCTTCAAATGAATCAGATTCAGTGTCGCCTTCACTTGAACTGCTGTCATTGGTGCTACAATCATACTAATGAATAAAACAATACAATTTAAAATTATCATCCATTAGTTCGCAACGTGGTCGAGACTAATCCAAAAACTCACTTCACTCAGAGCAACTCCATTATCGTTGTCAGGACGGGTTGTCCTGCCATCCTCCCCACCAGGTACCCCAATTGGCACTCTACAAAAATCAGTTCATGTATCAGGTATAAATGTCGCACAACAATATAACTCCACGTTCAACTCATACCTGGACAGAAGAGTGGTTCGGTTGCTTTCCTCGAGTCAACTTGGCCATTCCGGACCAAATCTGCCAACGAGAGGAGGCGGAATTGCGTACGCGAAATCGTGAATTGGATCTTGCGAGAGGTTTAAACGGAAATTTGTTTCTCCCTGATCTGAAATTTTAGACAATAGATTAATCAGTTTGAAATGGCGTAGCATTCCAACAATATTTCCGCATACGTAGTCATGTCCTGGGGTTTAATAGCAAACACAACCTTTATTGTATTATTCCCTCACACGTCGTCGAAACTGTTCACACTTATTGTCAATTCTATCGAGTTCGGACTGTATCCGAGAGGAGTTAATTTTAGCATGAATTGCGCCCAAATTAGATATGTATAGCATAATAACACGCATGGCCGATTATATTTGCGCAATGTGATACCACTGCGGCGTTGTTGGTATTTTGCAATATGCTATTATAGTCAAAGTAGTAAAACCATTTCCTTTTTAATTGACAAGTAGAAAAAAAGTTAACGACCTCTTTGTGCTTTGCACATTTCAAAACATACCCCTTCCATTATTATCTCTAACCAACAAAGATGGTGGCTGTTTATTCTACTTACCTACAACACCATGCTAAGTAATACCCCCACAAAATTACTTCTAATTTGTCTTCAGCTTAATTGCATGCTTAAGCAAATCAAAATTTATAATTACGGTTAGAAATAAAAACAAAAAGTATACACTCACCCATACACCAATAAATTGTCAAATACAAAAGAGAAACGAAATAAAAAGTCGCTCTCCAAGCCACCGGCCTCCAAACCACCACACCAATATCAACCCTAGAATTACGAAATCCAATGCGGTGTGTGCAACACTATTTATAACAACTGACTGCTGACGTCAGCTGACGTCATTGATGGAGTGATCGAATGATAGCCGTTTGTGAGCGGTTGCCGTTCGCGGATGCAATTTTAAACGCTATCTCAAGTGGCGAAAAAGACAAAGGTTGATTTCAACAGGATGGTAGCTTTAACACAGAGATAACAAAAGAAAGAAGTCAAGTTCTCGGCATCCACAACCACCTAAACAATTGTTAAATGACAACACAATACAAGTTAGGTGCACTATTATTGGCCAGTTCGAAGAACGTTTGTTAGAAAAGTGGAACGATAGCTGGTAACAATTATTCTTATTGGTTGAAATCGTGTCACGTGATTTCCAGCTGATCAAGGTAAAGATATTCCACGTGCTAAAAGCTGTGATAAACAAAAGTAACCCCCTCAAAAAATTTCCAATTGCTATTGTTCTGTCATAAATGTGTTGTTATTATTATTATTAAATAGATTTAAAAAAAATTTCGGTTTATTGGTATGACCCGCATTTCACAGGTGTCAATGTAACTCAAGAATGGTTTTTAATAATAATTATCCTTGGTCTCATTGCGGGAAAACCCGGAAATTCCAGAGACCTTGTAGTGCCAAAATTGGTATAGTCATATTTTAATTTAGAATCTTTCGTTGTATATCTAAGACTGAAATTTTTATTTCAGATTTTTCAGGGCCATAATAATTGCATTGAAAAAAAAACTCATTGTGAAGGCAATATGTGGAGTCGTGACTTTAAGCACCTGTGCAAAAAATATAATACCCTGCCACTCCCTTGTTCAAATTCGACACTACTGATTAATAACGTCACCAAAAGGCAAACTAATTGCAAGAACGGCATTTGGAAAACAAATTGCATAACGAGAAACTTGAGCTGTACGCCTACACTAACAAAAGTAAATAAATTCAGTGATGTGCAACGAGGACCTTATGCAAGATTGCAAAATGCAGACGTTTGTCATTTTGAGCATATTTTAGGAAAAGAACGAGTGGTGACTGATGCCACTGAACTGCAGTCGTTTAATAATGACTGGATGAAAGCGTATCAAGGTATCTGATGCTTAATTTATATTGCTATCCACATTTCAATTAAAAAAATATATCAGAACACGTTTTTTTTTTGTTTTCATTCAAAACATTAGTCGTGATAACAGAAAGGATGTGGCAGGGTCTGGTACTAACTCACTAAGGGGCACTTTCATGTTCAGCTTATCATTTGTGCTATTGTTACTGCTGTCCTGCAGTTTTAACAGTTAATCAATTGATTATTAATCAAACACCGTGTTACTTGCCAAGCACGTAGGCTTTGACATTTCAAGAACACAGCTGTAGTTCCATTATTAGTGCCTTATTTTATTGTGCTCTCCTCCCCTGGCAACGTGTCTCAAATCCTGTTCTGCGAAACATTATTTACATTAAGAGTTTTAAAAAATCTGTTTTATAAATCTACAGGTCTTTAAAAATATAAAATTCTAAGAATTGGTATTTTTTGTATACCTTTCAGGTTGCAGTAAATTATTGCTTCGCCCTCGCACCACCGAGGAAGTGTCCTCCATTCTGCGCTATTGTAATAATAAAAATCTGGCTGTATGTCCTCAAGGTGGAAACACTGGTTTGGTTGGTGGCAGTGTCCCTGTATTTGATGAAATCATTATATCTTTAGCATTAATGAATCAGATAATTGATTTAGATTTGACTGCAGGTACTGCTGACTTTCAAAAATTACTTCAATTTCCACTTCTTTTCACAGTGAACCTCGCTTAACGAGCACCTGGCATAAGCAGCAAAAAGCAAAATGTAAAAAAATGATTCCCTTAACGAGTAACCCAAGACAATGGTACGTCACATGCAGGATCCTGCATCTTGACTATCAGCCTGTATTTAGTTCTTGTTTAGCTATCACCTTACTGTCGGTTGTGAAAATTGCATTCAGAACACATTAGTGTGTATTTTTTAGTGCAAAGTTTAAGCATGCTCACACATTTGTCCTTAAAGAAAATTTAGCAAAATAGAGAGGGGTAAGAGAATAAGTCACCAAAGAAATCTAATGCCAAATCATTGAGAAGTGAAGAACCAGCTGTGAGTGGCTGACCTTACATGCAAATACAATTGGTCTACAACGATTTGCACGATTCTTAAAGACAAGAAGTATTTCTTTGAAATGGAGTGCATTATCCAGCACTCGGAGCAGGGAGAGACGAAAGCAGACGTGGGAGCAGGTTGTCCGTATGGATATGGTAGAGTATGGGGGGCCGGGGACCTGATGAGAGATAAGCGGGAGTGGAGGGCCAGAACCCGCAGACCCTGCCTTGCCACAGGCGGGATAAAGGTATGGTATGGTGATGATGGAGCGCAAAACGATTCCTATGGAAAAAAATTGTTTCGCTTAACGAGTAAGATCCAGGAACGGATTATGCTCGTTAAGGGAGGTTCCACTGTATACTCGTTTTCTATCAAGAATTGGTGTTTTGAAATAATTTTCCTTCTTCAAGGAGTTCTTGTATGCCAAGCTGGATGTATTTTGGAACACTTAGACAATAAAATTAGTGAACATGGATTGATGATTCCTCTGGATCTTGGAGCACGTGGATCATGTCATATTGGTGGTAATGTGTCAACAAATGCTGGAGGATTGCGGTTTATGAGGTATGGATCTCTGCACGGCAACGTTCTTGGACTAGAAGTGGTGAGATGGATCAAAATCTTACTTCTCTAGCTTACTTGTAGTAGCTTATTTAAAAATATAAACAAAAACTAATAAAGCTTTAAAAAAAAAACGAAATTGTAGGTTTTAGCAAATGGTACCACCTTGGATTGTTTATCATGTTTGCGAAAAGACAACACTGGATACGACATCAAACAGTTATTCATTGGAGCTGAAGGAACACTAGGAATTGTGACAAAAGTTGCAATCTTATGCATACCAAAACCGAAATCTATTAATGTGGCATTTGTAGGTAAGATTTAAGTAAAGAAAAAAAATGAAATTGGATTATTGATAACTGCATAAATGAATAATAACATTAAGGACTATTTCAGCTTGCGAGTCTTTCGAGGCTCTGCTACAAACATTTTCAACAGCTAAACGAATGTTAAATGAAATCCTGTCCGCTTTTGAATTAATTGATCAGGAATCTATTAAAGTTCTTCAATTACACTTTAAAATTCAATCACCAATTGAACCAATTACTAAATATCCTTTTTATGCACTGCTCGAAACGATGGGATCAAATGAAAAACACGATGAAGAAAAACTGATGCATTTTATCGAGCAATCAATGCAAAATGGCGTCATAAATGATGGTTGTGTCGTTTCGGAACCTACTCGAATTAAGGTAAAATTTTCATTCTTTAATTTTAGATATATATTTTTTTGAATCGACTAATATTTTTGAACTCTTATTTTTGTTTAAAAAAAAAGGCTTTATGGTCTATAAGAGAAAGAATAACAGAAGCAACTAAGAAAGATGGATATGTCTATAAATACGACGTGTCATTACCATTGAATAATCTTTATGGATTAGTGTTGGATTTAAGACAACGTTTAGGCGATAAAATTACGAGATGCAATGGATTCGGACATGTTGGAGATGGAAATATCCACGTCAACATTTCAAGTCCGAAATACAGTGAAGAGATACATTCCCTCTTGGAGCCCTACGTGTTTGAATGGGTTTCAGAACATAGAGGAAGTATAAGTGCAGAACATGGACTTGGATTACAAAAACGAAATTACATTCATTTCAGTAAATCAGCAGAATCTGTGACTAGTATGAAATTGTTAAAAAGTCTATTTGATCCTAATAACATATTAAATCCTTATAAAGTGATACCTTAAAAGACAGATCCACCAAAAAGAAGCATTCTGGAATAATCTCTTGTAAAGTATAAATCAGAATTTCGTTATTTAACGTCGTCATGTCTACTTGTAGTAAAAGTTCTTTCACATGTTACATCGTACATACCATACGGTAGGACACGAACCTTAATTCCCATCCGACGGAAGGCGCACTTGGGACTTTCTTTCCTCTCACTTCTTAAAGAAGTGGCCAGAATCGAGCCTACGCTTTTAAAAACTCCAGTCGATAAACCTTTGAAGAACGAGTAAAAAAAATCATATATATAAAAGCAGTTAAGCATTTTATTTTATAACCACCGTTCACTTGGAAGTACAACAAAGTCTCAGGTGCATTTTTCTGACGTGTGCAACGCAAGGCACCAGTTGAGAATAGAGCAAAATGGGCAGGAGGACAAAAACAAATTTGCTTGCACCATAGGAAATAAACTAATATTATAATTTGTCCAAAATATACAAACACACACAGGCTCGTCGCACATGGCGGAGCAACTTAAGACTTAGCCTTAAGTTAAATTTTTAAAATAACTTAAGACATGGCCTAACAAAACATTAACAATAAAAGAAATTTAAATAAATATCAACAAACTTTCAGAACTGAACCTGAGGAGAAAATAACCAACACAATGAAATGAAAACTATCCCAATCTATAGTTAGAGCTAATAAAATTTGACGACTCACGTCAAACATCTTACCATGCAGCTACGACCATCATCACTATTATTATAATTAATGTAACACCTATTCAACTATCCACAATCAAAATATTAAATGACAAATCATGTGATGATTATGCCTGAAATTATAAGAAAAGAAACATCATTATAAATATTTGAACCAACATTCCAAGGAAAATACCTGCCTTTCCTTAAATAAAAAATAACTAGGAAAGAAAATTAGAAATTAATTATATCCTACTACAAAGACACTAAGAAATCTAATAAGGCCTTGAATTTAAAGTATAAATTTCCTACAAATGCTACAAACTCCATGTTGAAAACAAAAATCAAACTTATGTGGCTCACATTGTAAACATCTACCAATAATATTATGCAAACTATTAAATACGGAAGCTGGAATAACAAATTAACCAAACAAAACTGTAACAAAATAGAGGTAACAGTCTAAAAAATTTTTTTCACAACAGACCAGCAACATAATATTACGCAGAGACCATCGTTATTAGTTCAAAATGTCATGCAACTAGTATTTTGTTTTTCCAAGACGTATATCATTCTCAAAAGTTTAAAACAATACCTTTTTTTCTGGTCATGTATATATATCATCACTCCTCTTGGAGAAGTGACTCACATAATGTTGAATGCACACAGTGATTTTTTAAAAAAAAAAAAAAGGGATTAAAACTTCGAAGACATTTAGTAGTCACTATGTTGCAGAAACTTGTTACATAGTTCTTGCAACGGACAGTGCCTTTTTATCTAAACAAATATTGGTCCGAGTTTTCATCTTTATGTCCCAGGACTTTTTGCTGCACAAGTTACTAAAGCCTTCGAAATCTTTTGTTTTTACACATTTTGCATACATCCACAAATATATGTGCGTTATTATATAATTAAACAACTAAAAGACAAAAGAAATCGCCAACACATCTAAAGGTTGCCAAGGCAAAAATTAAGGTTCTATACTTTGTAGTGGTCCCTATAACTTTTATATAATCACCCTCAAATATTTCATTAAAATGATTAAATAATACTACTAATGAGAACCTGTTTTTAAGCACTCAGCAGACTTATATTAGGCAATAAATATACTATTATTTTTGCATATTTGCAGTAAATAATTTTCAGATCAAATCTAGAGGTTAGTCATAAGTTGGACTTACGACTGTTATATATAAACGGTTGATGTGAAACCATCTTTAAAAAAAACACATCAAAAGTCAAAGTAAACTGATTATGGTCCAAAAAAGGTGAATTATGTCTGCATCAATTTTGGAATTACACAGGGAGAAAATTGCCTGTCAGTCGCCAAACGAATTTTGGTCTGTATCCAAATAAAATATGCATTTTTTTTACAAATATTATTTCCTAAATGAATAACTTAATGACCTGGGAGACCAATTTATAAATTATACAATCCATATAAGTAACGCATATTAAAAATCGCGCAACGAAAAATGTCAGGTTGTCTGTCGTCATAAGACAATTTAATAATTCATGCATTTTGTTGCCAAAAGGAAATGTATTTCTCAAGCTTCCAAATACTAGCTAAAGTGTTATTTCAGTGTAAAAAAGTGTCCGAACTACTGCACCATTCACGTAAAAAAAATGAACTACCTTCTTTGCTATTATACCATTCAAGAAAATGATCCTAAACATACCACATGCTTAAGTGTATGGAAAAGGGATTCAAAGATTATTCCTTTTTATCATTTAAAAACCCATTTTCATGAGAGGTCCTTTCAACATTTTTTCGCTTCAGAATGTATTTTGTAAGGAGTGGATAAAGAATAAACCATCCAAAATAAACAATATGACCTATAAAGTATAACTCTGCATAAACCTGTCAAAAAAAAAGATATTATTAGTAGAAATTTAGAAAAAAATTATAAACATAAAGTAATAATCGTTCCATACTTCATTAGTCTTTTCCCAACTGATGATCAAGAAAGGCAATATACAGTATCCCATGAATGAAAAAAGATACAGCCTTTGAAGAATTAATTTAATTTCTTTATATCCGGGTGCACTCAACTTTGCATTCCAAGCTGGTCTTCGCTGTACTATAGCCTCAATCTAGTCACAGAAAATAAAAAAACAATTGCAAAACCTCATTATAAAGGTGCATACATCTAAGAAACTGACCTAAATGACAAAACCCACTTACATCACGCTCAAATTTCATAACGACGATCTCTAACGCAAACACAAGGTAGTAGGTCAAATGAAATCCATGCCAGAGAGCCAAGAAAGCCAAGGTGCAAAACTGAGATAGAAGTCTATTGCCTAAAAATCTCAATCTCTTATATATATACCTAAAAAAATCCCAGCATTCTTCTAAATATACAGTCAGACCAGACCACAGTTAAAGGAAAGATACTTACATTGCTGCCCACTTGTTAGTTTGAATGTTGAATGACTCAATAACGTGAGCAAATTTAGTAACAGTCTCAAATCGAATTATATCAATGTTGCTAAATGCATCCCATTTTTCGTAGCAAGTGCTATCAGCTCCATTATACGTTATTCCAGTCATCATGCATGTACTTTCCTGCATAAAAAAAATGAACTCATAATTATTAACCTCTCCACAACATCTTTCTAAAACTGGATTATTCGAGATGAATGAAAATTGCTTACAGATAACATCCACGAAATAATATACTTCATAGAATGGATTTTTCCCCAAAGGCCCAGCATAAAGTATTTAGATAACAATGAACGAGACTGATAATAAAGAAAACGACTTATATGGTTTATGACCTCATTATCAAAATCGGAAAGTACATAGTCAAGATATACGATTCCTTTATTATTCACTAGTTTACTGCACAGGATTCATTTTCTCCTACACACAATCTCGTAGTTAACGACATTGTATCTTCCGTTAAAATCCCAAATCTAAATAACAATGCAGTATTTTAAACACTCATTGCCTTTCAAGAAATATTGCATTGATTTAAGGCTAAATTATTTTTCATTTTTTGTGTTGCTCATTTGTTAAGTCAATAATGTGTGATATCAATAAGCAAAACTTTTAGTATGATAATCACAGACGATAACGCCAGTGAATAATGAAGGAAACGCGTATTGATTAATCATATTCATTACTTTAAATGCGTCCGAAAGCATGTAGTCTACAGGTATATATGACGAGGCATAAATAAATAAAAGTAAGTATATAACACCAGTGAACCCTCGGAGTAAACTTGCTCTAACACTAAAACGTAAATTACATGTTAAAAAGTCAAACGTCATTTTACTATATTAATAGTTGACAGTAATTCATTGAGGGAAACGTACCTATCTGGTCTTCCAGGCTTGGGAATTAATCTTTTATTTACAAAATCCAAATACCGCTTAAACGAAAACTGAAATCCAGACATACTTCAAGATAATTACAGTGATCATTCAATTTCCATGCTGGAAAAAAATGAGGCCAACCTGTGGTCCTACTAAACATCCTCCAAAGAAAAAAAAGCATCCAGTAATTTCCAACAATGAAGGAATCTCGTTTAATGCATTCGTTTTCTGATCCGGTGTAAGACGATCCTAACATGAAGGGAAAACATGAATTGGGTTATTTCTTAAAATTTTAAACAATAACACTAATGAAGTACTTACAGGTGGTCTTTTGCCATCATAAACGTCAAACACTAACCCTGAAACGTTATGCAGTTATTAATACATTATTCTAAAAACAATCGTAAGCATAATAAGTATAATTCACCTATGGCTCTAAGTGTTAAAACGCAATGTGGCATCGTCCATTTAATGTCATATGTGTCAGTTTCCGTAATAACGTAGCCCACAAGTAAATATCCCTAGATATGACGAATGATTAGCGCTTACAATAAAACACATGGTAATTAGCACCACACCCATAGATTTCATTTCCATTAATCTACTTACCATAAAATACAAAAAGGCAAAGAAAACTGAAAATACTGTGCCGCCTTGCAATTTTAAAAGGATGTATAACACGAGAACGCATCCTAAACAATGGATTATACTAGTCCCTATAAATAGCATTAAAAGAAAAACACTTTACACACCTTTGCAAAACTAAGTGTCGACAATTAAGGAAGCTAATAAACAAATTGCACGCTTCTTCCTTCGCACAACTCACCAAAATTCCAATAACAAATTCCAATTCCCGAAAGCGCAAAAAAGATATGCTGCACCGTGGGTGATCGATGATATATCTGTTTTCGGTATAATATGGCCAGGGGATAACCTAAATAAAGCAGATGAAAGTTTGGATGACCTGAACGCCTGTAAATTAGATAGGCTACTTTGGTAGTCCATTTCGAGTGCCTCTTCGTTCTTTACTTCCGCATTCTATGACCTCGTAAGAATCAGCATTTGAAATAATATATAACGTTCAACTTGCCTAATAATATCGATATTAATAGCCGAACAGCTGGTGCAGTAGTACCAAATGTTTCAGCTATTCCATCAATTATCCCGTCTCTTGCAATGTCTACTTCCATTTACTTTAAAATTACAGGGTAAAAAACATAGGCGAAAGAAAGAACACATTACCCTCTTACAACCGACTTCATGATACTGAGAAACGAAAACGAACAACACATCACCCCCTAACAACCGACCTCAACAATTTGAGAACTCGTCCCTCGAACAGTCGTCAAACATTCTATTACGGAAGCACACGTGGACAATCTTTATTATACATTCGTTTCAGAAAATAAGTAATATAGTTTCTAATAAGTAAATAACGACTGTTTGGAACTGACTGAATAAAATTGAATTTCAGATTACTCAATGTAATCTATTCTTTTCATTCCCAATTCTTTTCTTACTAGTATTTAGAACTAAATTGGGTTAAAGAGGGAGTTTGTTTCCGTACTCTGCTACGCTTTTGAGAGTCATTATTTCCGGTAGCCTAAGGCTTAACTAGAAAAGCTAAAATGATGATGAGAAATATGAAAGAGAAGTAATAAGTATGTTACGCGTTAGGAATCGTACAGTGGGTTCGTCAAAAAAATGAATTATTACATCCAAGTAGCAGAAGATGATAGTGAAGAGCCCATAGAATTACCTTGTGAAGATGATGGCACGTTATTGTTAACAACATTAGCAGCTCAATTCCCTGGGACGTGTGGGCTCAAATTTCGAAATCCCGAGACGGGAACAATTCGAGGAGTGCGTTTGGCAGAAGGAAGATTGCACTCTCCAGAATCAGGATGGGGCAACTTGGTATTTTTTTGTGTTTTTCCGAAAGGTAACATGATCATTAGTACTTCTTGTTTTAGTAAATTGTTTGAGTGATAAAAAGGTGTGGCAGACTGGCAGTTATCACTGTAGCGTATTTTCTACCTAGATAGTTTACAATTTTTCTGTCACTTTTAGAAAACAAAAGGAAGTCAGACGAACAGTTGGAAAACTCAACAGCGAAAACCAAAAGAATGGAAAGTAAACAGAAATGTTCGGATTTAATTGTATTAGGTCTTCCCTGGAAAACGACGGAGCAAGAATTAAGAGAATATTTTGAGCCATTTGGTGAAGTACTAATGGCTCAGGTATATCTT
>JAAFCE010001036.1:46235999-46249892 GCA_013389805.1 Trigoniulus corallinus | reverse complement strand
TTTTTTTTTTAGATTAAAGATACGAATATTAAGAACCAAGTATTAATTTCAAATATGGGACAAAATTGATAGAATAAGGATACCGTTCAGGAAGGTGGGCGTCAGGAAAGTGAAAAAGATGCACACCTGTTTTTACTCGTCTAGTTGCTTATCTGATAAAATAATTTTTCAATCATGGAGCATTTCGGAGGACTTGAACATTCAATCCCGAAATTGGGATGCCATCGATCATTATTATGTATCCAAAATTACAGGAGTGATGTGTGAACAGGTCATCGCAAGTTATTTTAATATATAGAAAATTTAAAGCTGTTTAATATATAACAGTATTTTATATATTCCATGTTCAAAAAAGTTTTGTTCATGCCTGACACCAAATTATGATGCGTGAGACGTCTCAAACGATCCAACATCGTTCAGGTCATTCTTTTTCTGAGGAGAGTTGGAGGATACTGCCTCATCATTATCAGTATCTGTCAATGCCTGCAAGAAATGATAAAAAAATTGAACCGCTAGCACGTCTTCATTCACTGAATAAGCAAATGACAACTAGGGCAGCACGTTACCTGTAAGACAAATTGTGGGAGAATAAAGGCTGCTTCGTGAATTTTGCTATTATAATATTTGAGATTCAATTTTTTAGTTTCGTCATTTGAAAATGTTATTATTGGTTTGGAAAAACTGGTATCCTAAAACGATGGTTCCTCTCTTAAACGATTGAATCAAAAGACATTTTAGTGATTCAAAAACTATACCTAAAACACTTACTGGATTAACACTGCAGAGTAAAAATCCAATATGACCACCTGGATATGTAGGAATAGTAGTGTAGGCATAAGCAACGACTGGAAATAAGGATCGACAGAATCGAACCATTGATTTAATCAAATCCAAGTTGAACCACATGGATTCACCTAAGAAACACAAACCCTTTCCTTAAAACTGCCATACTCGTCAAACGAAATCCAATTTTACGCAGGAACCTTTAGTCACATAAACTTACATTGACAACAAATTATTCCTCCAGGCCTGAGGGCTTTTTTCATAGCTTCATAATATGGCCTTTGAAAGAGACCTACTGCTGGACCTAGCATATAGAAAAAGCAGTGACAGAGAAAACACATAATAACGTCTAGGAGAAATGCAACTTCAAACAGTAAGAAAATAATAAAAAGACACCAACCTACTGGATCTGACGAATCAGTAATGATTACATCAAAGAAACTGGTGTGTTCCCTCATGAATTCGCCACCATCTCCAATGTTGAGTCGAAGTTTAGGACTAGAAAATCCTTCTGCCAGGAAAGGAAGGTGTTGTTTTGACACTTCAATTACTTTCTGTCAAATATAACTGCACATTTAATTCCCTTCACTCGTATTCTTCCTTGACTAGAAAGAGAAGGGAACAACAATCAACAGTTAAGGAAATTTCAGGTCCTTACCTCATCTATTTCACAGAGGTATACATTATCTACTGTGGGGTGCTTGACTAATTCCCGAACAACACCACCATCCCCACCTCCGACAACTAACACCTGTTAAATAGTTTATAATTATTCCACCACGAAATAAGAAACAAATTGCATAAGTAGTATTTATGATTTCAAAAGTACTACCTTACGAGGATTAGGATGACTATTCAGTGGAAGAAATGAAATCATCTCTTGATAAGAGAACTCGTCAAATTCCGTACATTGAATGGCATTATCCAAAGCCAGAATTTTACCAAATTTTTTCCTGAAAACAAGAGAAATATATGTTGATGAAACACTATCCGACATCAACTACAATTATTCATATTAAGATAGAAATGTAACTCACGACTGAAAAACTAATATATGCTGGTATTTTGATTTCTCGTCCACTAACACCTTCTCTATTTGAAAAGATGAACAAAATCCTGGCCATATGTTGTCTGTTTCACTAAACCACCCTTCCTTTAACGAATTCATCCCTTAAAAAAGTAACAGTAACTTTATGCCAATTGATTTTAGTTTTGTTTGTTGTTTGTTTGTGTTTTAGGGCCCATGGACTTCAATGGTCATTAGGGCCCAGTTTGATTTTGGTTGTACTGACAACAAATAAATTTGGTGACCCAATAAAATAACCATTAGGTGTGTACCACTACGTAATTTATTAAATATTCTAGGTCATTACAGCAGTTTATAACTCGCGACTTTACAAAAAAAAAACAGGTGACGATATTAACGTGTCAAAGGCATGCTTTGGCAGGAATCTGGGTAATCCTACAGCAGAAATACAACCTGCATATTTTAAAGTATTTTATCTAAGGTTGTGTACCTCGTCCCTACCTTGATTAATCACGTATGACATTTCCGCTTTATTATCAATCTTCAGTGTTTTTATACTGATATTCTCAACATAGACGACCTGGGTGAACGGGTAGCTCGGTAGGACTATCCGGTGATAACAGTCGGAACAGAGACCAACCAAGTCAAAAGGTGATAGTTATTAAGTTATTGACAGCTAATTTGCGAACTGTGAATTTTGTAAGACGAAATGAAAACTTGTTGTCTCCGGGGACAACAGCAGCCACAACATGCACCCATTATTATAGGGTTAACTGCCTACCACGTTTGATTGATCTTCATTATAGTACCCCTTCAATTATGACAGTTGTATGAAAAGCAATATATTTGGCACGTACGTTATGTAATTAATAATGAATACCATTTAAAATCTGATAGAAATATAAAAAAAGAAAACAACGCACACTACTTACCTTTAAACTCTCCTTTCGCTCTTAATTCTTATACGTGACTGCGCATGATCGATCGAAATATAAGTTCCATATAGCAACCGGAAGTTGTTTCCTTGGTATAATTTTGATGTAAGTGTAAACACCTCAGTTGCTTCGCAACACTATACATTCAATACAACACATTTAGTTATATTTTATTTTCTCTCTCTCTCTCGATATTTTAAAAGCCTATACGTATTTTTTTCTTATAATTGTCTGTAGAGATTCATTCCTTATAGATGCCTTCAAGAGCGGAAGATATACTTAAAGGCTTCAAGGTGTATCCTTTTAAAAAGGAAAGTCTATGATTAGTTTGTTATCGACTTGTATTGACAGATCTACTCACAAAGCCTTAATTTATAATTAGTAATTGGATGAACTTACGAGATGCTGATACGGGAAAAATTTTATGGCAAGGAAATGATGACCTGTGAGTATATGATATTGAAGAAAATATACTCGATCTAGTAAATAAATTTTTAAGTGCCGTGTTTACGTTATTTAGCTCATCACCTGATGTGGAGCATGAAGGTATCTAATCATATAATATGTAAAATGAATGACATACTACTCCATGTATAACTCTCAATTTGCCATAGCTCGTGTGCCAAAGAAGATATTGAAATGCAGAGCGGTTTCAAGAGAGATTAACTTCTCTTCAACAGAACAAATGGAGAAATTTCGTTTAGAGCAAAAAGTACTTTTTAAAGGACGGTGTCTAGAAGGTAGGCATATAAGTTTAACCCATTAGGGAATTCACTTAAGTGACATTTGTATAAAATTGGAATGTAGTCCATGTTTGACATGTGGCCTTCGGTACGATACGAATCAGTTTTCTACAAATGTGTCATTATTAGTTATTGGCTCCTAACAACTTCGTGAATTGAGAAGTAAAATGATTACGTCACTATTTGAGGGGGTTAGAATCAAAACACGAATTCTCCATTTTTGACAAAATTCAGATAGCAGCATATGCGGAAATATCACACTTCAAGCTATCATTTCAGGGCTTTTTCCAGTGGTTTTCACAATTTTGGGACCCTAAAATTTCCAAAACAAACGCTACATTTTGCATACATGCTGGCAAAACTCCAGAAGGTTTTTGGCGATTATCTCACAATGAGTTTTTGGGAGAATTCCTCTTTTGATTCTAACTCACTCATTTATCCTACATATTTTGAATGGTTAACCCAGTGTTTTTCAACCAGGGTTCCGTGGGGTCCGTCCAAGGCAAAGTAAAATATAAAAACAATGGAAACATAAGAAACGAGAACGACTTTTGTCTAAGATCACGTTCGGGTGCCTCACTCAAACATTAGGCTGCGAATTCAACTGCTTATGCTAACAAAAACACCTGTATCAATTAATGTTTTTTCTGTCACTGTATGGGGTTCCGCGAAAGGTCTAAATGGTCCAAAGGGTTCCGTTCCAATAAAAAGGTTGAAAAACACTCGGGTTAACCCCTAGAAAAGAAATTGATGTTTCCACCAACAGTTTACATCACCTAACTAATATCTAATCGCATTTCTCATTTATCTGTTTTTTTTTTTTGTTAGAATGGTTTTTTGAATTTGGGTTTGTCATACCAAATTCTACTAATACCTGGCAGTCTTTAATAGAAGCTGCTCCTGAATCTCAAATGATGCCAGCCAACGTATTAAAGTAAGAAAATCATACAATTTTAACCTATTACTACTTATAGCAATACTACCTTTGGTTTTCAGAATTGCAGTGTGTT
The DNA here is from genome assembly GCA_013389805.1 of Trigoniulus corallinus. Taxonomy (NCBI): domain Eukaryota; kingdom Metazoa; phylum Arthropoda; class Diplopoda; order Spirobolida; family Trigoniulidae; genus Trigoniulus; species Trigoniulus corallinus. The sequence goes on along the minus strand of JAAFCE010001036.1, from coordinate 46,245,394 downwards.
TAAATAACCGTTTTTTTCAGTGGAAATGTTGTAATAGAGACGAAGTTTTTTGACGATCAACTACTCGTTAGCACATCCAAAGTTCGGTTGTATTATGTATGAAGGGACGCCATTTCATATGAAACCTGGACATTCATTAAAACGTATTATATTTTACGTAAAGTGACTTGTGCACAAAATATTCACATGCAGCGAAAGAGTAACCGTATGTTCCTTGTACACCAAAGGTATTTGATATTTTATGTGTAAATAAAGCAAGTAAAGAAGACAGACCTTTTTTGCACATAATAAAGCTTGGTTGAATCATGATTTTTAACTTCAGAATATGTATCAGTTTACAATCTAGCAACAATCATGATGTTCACTACATTAATAATTCAACTATATACACACCATTATTATTTTTGTTACGTTTAATCTTGGCCATAGACTTCTTCTTTATTAATGTCGTCGTACTTTCGGACGAACCTATGGTAAAGTCCTGTGAAAGGCCTATAATACCAACCTTTGTAATCTCCTCTCTCAGCCATCAAACGTCTAACTTTTTTCTCCAACAACCTGAAATTTCGAAATACGTTCATTAATGACATACTGCTATTTTAAGACATAATAATGATGATCTGCTAACCTCATTTGGCGAAATTCTTCCTTTTCACACACCCAATGTAAAACTTTTTCATACTCTTGTTGTTCTGAGGGATACACATAACGAGAAAACCATCTGGATATTGGATGCTTTAAAAACATAAAAGTGGTCACCGTCATCATCATTTTAGTCGTTGCAATAATGGTGAGGATGAAAGGTAATTTTTAACATAAGCACCTTATAATATTCCCAATGCTTTGGCTCATAGTTCTCCGGTATTTCGGCCAATTCAGCTGGCCCAATAAACACATTTGCATATATAATTACCAATCCCAAGGGTATAACTCCTAACATTGTATAAAAATGAAGTTCATCTTTGAACTTTTTCCATTGGAACCTGGACGGAGTGATCAACATTACTCTTTTATGCGTTCCCATCTGACGAGCCGATCCTATAAAGACAACATTATAATACAATTTGCAAAAGTAATGGACAACAACTAGACTCGCAAAATATTAGTAAAAATTTCGGACCAAAATTTCAGGCGTGGGAAGCAAAACAGGTAACATGATGCTTCAATCCCAGGGGTCTCTCGGCAAGCAAATCGTATTAACATAAAAACACTTAGGATAACTGATGCAATTGGTAATTTACCTGGTAGTAATGACTTTCCAACAGAACCATAATTCGTTGGCGAACGTAGATTATTAGTAAATAACAATCGTACATTTTGGCGACTGATGGAAAACAACGAACTGAAGGTCGCCATTTTTACTTGCGCAGGCACAGAGCATACTGTACAGATGAAGAAGCGACACTTCACGTTGAGAAATTACACCAAAAAAGAGCGCCGCCACCGGCGAGAATTGGAACTGAAAACGTCACCATGGACGGCGCTTCGTGCGGTAACGGTGGTAACGTGCTTCACGGGATCAAGTCCCAGCTCACTCTTTCTTCATTGTTTTAACTATCCTTTTATGATAAATCGAGGAAATGAGGACGAATAAAGTATACAAAATCAACAGAAATGAACTGAAATATAGTATAGCGGCATATCAGCTGTTAAGTAATTTAATTTGGTTGTTCTACATTTGGGTGAGGCAACACCATTTGAATTTCAAATGTACTGTATGTTGTAGATGGGGAAGGGCAGCTGATGCCAAACAATGACCACAGCACCACCACAGTCGAGAATATAAGTCACAAATAAGGAATCAGCTGCTCCCATTGTAGAGACTGACGACCCCACTGTTGGTAGGTCACTGGAGAAGCGCGTCGTGAGGGCCATCTGTCGACAACCCATGTAACCAATAAAGCGGTTAAAGAATAATAATGGCTGACTTACTGGGATCGATTTTGAGTTCAATGGATAAACCGCCGACAATTGGCAATAAAGAAAGAAAGTTGATTAAAAGTAAGTGACTAATATAATTTTTACCTGTTAATCACTTGTATAGAATAGTTGGCGCCGAGTAGTTTTCATCTCTATCAACGGAACAAGGGTTAAACGCATATTGGCATATTACAGTATACAGAACTGTACAGTACATTCTATTTAACGCAAAATTACCAAACAAATATTTTACCTTTAACAATTTAAATATCAACAGAGCAAAAAGAAGAGCAAGAGAAACATGTGGCTGCTGAGAAAAGTAGATTACAGAAATTTAGAGAAAAGGTAAGAGATGTTGCATTAAAATATTTAGGATATTTGAGTGAGCGAGTAGGTGAAGTTGTAAGAATTAAACCTTGAGTATTCTTCCAGGCAGAAGTCGAGATAAATAATATTATCAAAGATCCGCAAAAGCATAAGCATAAATTTGAACCCATGGATAAAGTCTGTCGTAGTATTATGTAAGATCAGTAATTTCAAGATATGTCCGAAAATACTTATGTACATATTGTACTTTTTGAACTTTTCAGACATGATGTTGCAGACGTTGCTGGGTTGACAGCATTTTCCTTCGGAGAAGAGGAAGTCGATAGATATGTTATGGTCTTTAAAAAGGTAACCAGCGATTTCCAGAACGTAATTAACATTTCAAACCACTTTTTTTGCTTTTGCATATGCAGGAATTTGCACCATCAGATGAAGAGTTGATGGCATATAGAAAAGGAGAAGAATGGGATCCAGAAAAAGCCAAAGAGATTGCAAAATTGAGGGTGAGACCTTGGCTCCATTTTTTGATAGACATTAGTTGATCAAATATACCAACTTCACACTCTGGTGCTACAGGAACTACAACAAGCTGAAAATGAAGCCAATGATAAAAGCAATTCAGTTATCAATCCATTACACAAAGAAAAATACGACAAAAAACTTGGAAAAGAGGCTGCAAAAGATGCAGAAAAGATAATTACACCAAATCGACAGTTTGGATTCGGTATTAAACCCTATCTTTATTTAGTTATTATTGTATATCTATATTACTCTTTCAACATGCATTATTTCATCTCTAAAAATGTAGTTCCAAGCGAGAACAAGAGGGATCTTCGCTCAATTGAACAGACATTGTCAGATATAAGAGCGAAGAAAAAACTCAAAAATTCACAAGAATAAGAGATTTCAACATTTCTTTTTTAGTTCACCTCATCTTGATTAAAACTTGACCTTTCATATCTCAGTAAATTACAATAAGAGGTTAGTACAAAAAACACTGTCTCACAGTAAACCCTCTCAAGCTAATCATATTAACTTAAAATCATTACGGTTTCTTATTTAACCTTTCATCAGGCGCAATATTTTTTCAGACAACAGAGGGCACAATTTGCATATGAAGCACACTTTCTAACGACGTTTTAAAATATCAAAAATATTTTTATTCCTTAAATTATCTTTACAATGGTGCTACTAGCAAACAAATAAAGTTGAGTTTACTAAGAAAAAAGACTGGACTATTACGTTTTGCTCATTTGAACGCAAGTAGCTGCATGAGCAAATTATGTGACCTGGTTCAATGAAGTCAACGGGATCAAAACTTATGCCACCATTTATTGCTGTGGTTAATTCCAAAACTAAAGTGGAGAGGGTATTTTTGATGTTATATGAAGCTACCAGACAGTAGTAGAACCATCAAGTGGTTGAAGCAACAGGCACGAAAATCCCAATGCTGTGCCCGAAAGATCAAATGCGCCTGACGGAAGGTTAAAAATCATAATATCACAGTATGAGCATTTTTCTATGAGACATTAAAATAGTTATGAATTTGGTTCCAAATGAACATAACAGTAGTCTTTCCCAGCAACAACACCTTTCCGACAACGCAGTCCAGCCTTGTTTTGGGCTTGGCACATTATTTTTGGAACAGGACTGCCGCTAAAAAAATTGATATTAGATGCTAATAGTTTTTATCAAAAAGCATTTCAGTATGATTGTTTTGCTTACTTTCTGACTGGAGTCGAACTACGACTAACCGATCTACGAGTAAGCCTCCTTGGACTAGAATCGAAGATGCCATCAGGCTGAAGGAGAACCCAGAATAACAACCAAGATTTTAAATAAAAAAAACCACAAATCACACTTCATTTTAACCTGTTCAAGAACATTGAGTGTAGTACTCAAGATGGTCTTATGATCATCAGGTGACGCGTCAGACAACTGCATAGTAGAATTATTAACTCCACCGTTGCTCGTTGGTCTATAATTCCTAACTACCATTCACAAGAAAAAAACACTATAAATTAATTTACTGTAATAAAAGATTCATAGGCAAAAAATAAGTACTGACATGCACTGTTGGAACGTAAACTCAAATTTGATTCATTAAGGATGTTTGAGAACGTAGGTGCCACTACATCCTCCTCTTCATCCTCATCCATGGATTCGTCTGAAAAGTTATTGGAATTTGGAGCTTGACGAGGGCTAGAACATACAGCGCAATTTGAGTGTTGAAAAAGTATTCAAAATTGATAAAATATGGAATACATTATTTTCATTCATTTTGTACTTATTGGATGGGAAATGTGGAAATGCATTTGCAGTTGGACCTGGGCCCGTCAGCTTGAGTGGATCCAGATTTGATGATACGCCAGGCGATGAACGTTTTGTAAGAGTTCTTTTAATGACTCCCGAAAGCCAATGAACTGAAAAAGAAAGTGTTGATTTCATATCATTCTCATTACATTCATCCATAAATGTCTTAGTGCTATCTTACGCAATGTTGATAACATGACAATGACTGTAAGCATGAGGAAATCTAAACTTAAACCATTCTTGATTTCGTTCAGTAAGTTGAGAGGTACAGCAACAACTAAGGCAACACGTGTAATGAGTGGAGCATTGATGAACGACATTGTTACAGCTCCCAATAAGAAATATCCGACGTGACTCACAACAGAAACAACGATAGCCAACTGATTTCCTTAAAACAAGTTAGAGAAGACGTTAACTTCAAAAAGTCAGAAATAGTTAGTTCAAAAGTCCTACACGTCTAACCAGTGCCTCCAGCTACGTGAGTTAACCATTCCAATTTGGCATCGATCTCACTTCTTGTCTTTTCTACTAATACCAGAAGGTAACTGATACTCTGATTTACACGTTGAAGATTATCTAATGCTGTATGATAATGCTCCATAGATGCAACATGTTGATCGAGGATTTTTGCTGTACTGTTTTCTGTGGGGAAAAAAAAAACTTATTGCACCTTCAATATATTAAGAATTCATACACAGTTCTACAACTCGCCTATTTTTTCCCAAACACTCTTGGCTTTCTGTTGAAGTTCGGATAAATCACTCAAAATTTCATTGTGACTTTTCTTTCTGTCATCTTCTTGGGAGGTTAGCTGTTCGCTAGCTTTATCTGCATCCATAAAAAATGTTATCATATTGCCAACATTTGATGATATGATGATAATAACAGATAAGAAATTTCAATAGCATACCCAATTTCTGTTTTATGGATTCAGTCATCAACGATAACTCTTTTTGACCAGCAGCAATTAAAGCTTTTTCCACAGTCAGCTGTCTCAAGTTACTTGACACATAGGTCCTAATACTGTCTTGTGTATTCTAAGTGGCAGCATCACTCATTAACACGTATCAACAAGTTTCACAGTAATTTGTGGACCAGAGAGTAATCTTACTTTGAGCATTTCTTGTTGAAGCATGAGATTACGATGTCCAACTGAAATGCTTTCCAATGTATCGTCAGTAACTTTACTAAGCTTCTCTTGACCTTCCTGGCAAGCAATGGACATGTCTGACAACTCTCAAAAGTCAACGTTTTCCAACGCGTGTGCTTCCCACAAGTATGGGATACATCATTGGTTAAAATATTGGTTACTTTTAACTTACATTTGGATGTTAATAAAATTTTACGACAAGTCCCGCCTATCACCGACCAGGTTCCCATCCATTCCACACACTAACATATTCCTTCGTACAACCTGCTCCCACGTCGGCTTACGTCTCCCTCTGTCCCAGGTGCTTCCAATCAGCTCCTCTCGTCATCACATGCCCATACCACCTCAATCTATTCTCAATCATCTTTTCCGCGATGTCCTGCATCCACTAACGGCCCCTAATACACTCCTAAGTCTATGTGCTCTAGGCCAGGGGTGGCCGACCGGTCGATCACGAAGCCAATTTAGGTCGATCGCTCATGATGTGTTGACTTAAGACCCGCCTCGGTGGCATAGTGGGTAGCACGCTCGGTAACTGTGTCAGTGGTTCTGGGTTTGATACTGGACCGAGGTTGGTCCAGTATCGAACCTCCCCCTCCCCACTTAGCCTACTCCTATGACAACAAGTCGATCGCGACACATTTTTCACATAAAAAGTCGATCTTATGTACCCAAAAGTTGGCCACCCCTGCTCTAGACGCCCCGCTCAAGTGCGGCAGCATTCGCAGTTCAGCCAGTTGCATTTATTTTCGTTGCTCTTCCTCACAGCCTAACACTCTGATCCATATACAGTAGTATAGCGGGTTAACCACTGCCCTGTAGAACTTCCCCTTTAACTGAATTGGGACCCTCCGTTCACGTAAGTCTCCACTAGCCTGCGTATCCACTTCATCCACCCTACAATGATCCTATGGGTCACATCCGAATATATTTCCCTTGCTCTCAAACACCAATGCTAAGTTCTTATTGGACAACACTGTATTAGATAACGTAAATATTTGTAGCTACCTGCAACATATTCATTGCAACAAGTTGCTGTTCGGAAGTAGAAACTAGCTTATTGACAGCCATTTCAGTCTTTGCCTTAAACTGAACTTGCCGGGAACCATAACAGACAGCACGAGCACGATTACTGATAATGTGATACGCATTCCAAGTATCTCGATCCATTTTAGAAGTACATTCTCTTATGGTCTAAACAGATAATATGAAGTATTATTTGCATTTATAGTATAAAGCATGAACGGTTGTGTTTCACGTATACCCGGGGTGGCAAACCTATGGCATGCAGAACAATTTTGCTGGCACATGGCATGGCTATATCAGCCTATTTTGTCGCAAACTATACGATATTGGATATTAGCGAAAAAAATATTCATAACCAAAACCTACAGTCCCTGGCCATATTAATGTGACCACCAGCTAATATTCAGCTGCAGAGGCATCGTTAGGGTTAGCATCACCCAGTGTAGTGATGCCATGATGTCACACCCCCCCCGTCTTCAAAAAAGCTGCTCTGTTTCATCTTCTGTTCTGGTGTTACCCCTTTTGTCATGGTGCGAGTGGTGTCACCTGGGGTGGCTGTTACCCCCTTAGTGACGCCACTGTCCAGCTGCAAACCATTGGGACCGCCATTGACTATGGACGGCCTGCCATGTCATTAGAAGGGCATCAGAGGAGGGAACAGCAATGCCTGTGTCTTCTGGCAGACATGCTTTACATGCCCCGGGGACCCACATAAAGACCCCTGTCTTGTCCTGCTTATGAATCACGAGAAGCAATGGATCATGAGAAGCTTATGAATCATGAGAAGCCTGGATGATGGCATGTCTGTCATAAAGGGTGTGCAACAGCTGAATCACTAAGAATAAAAAAGCATTACAAAAATATTACAAATGCAGAAAATGTCTAGTGGTCACATTAACATGGCCAGGGACTGTATATAAAGCCAAACCAATCGTTTGGTGGAATTTTCACTTCCTGTAACAAACTATCCGGCACGTTAGAACATTAGTAAATATAACTTTTTAAATTGTTGGCACGACAGCAGAAATAGGTTCGCCACCCCTGACGTATTCACTGCTGAGAGTTCGAACTTGCCATAGTTTTTGTGCATGGGTAAATTGGTCTTCCTTCAACAGCGGATTGACAATTTAATAAGTTAACACTTAGCTTTCCAATTTCTTCTTCCGTTAATTGAGCACAAGACTTTTTCAATTCAAGAATCGCCTGGTGAATAACAAAAACAATCGGTATCTTACTGCGCCAAAATCTCAACTTGTCCCATATACTACCTTATGATGACAACTATCCAAATGAGATGAAGTCATATCCGTTAATTTCATAGCTTCACTAAGAAATTTTTCATCAGATGCTTGTAGTTCAAATGGTATTTTTGCTAAAAGACTTGACACGTCAGCATTTGCATATTCGTTTTCGGGTGAACTTCGAGTAACGGCATATTCATCGTCAGAACCCCAAATCCAATTAAAAACACCGACACAGTCATAAGGTTGAAAAACACAAACACAAATTGTTGTTAACGTCAATTTCAATAATATAGCCATACTTCTTTAGATAAAAACCATCACTATATAAAAAGACTTAAAACATTCCAATTGAAATCAAAATAAACTAACATTCAGTAATAACTCTTATCTGTACAAAATTTAAAACTTCCGCGATAACAGCAACGCGCCTGAAGCGCCACTGACGGTGAACGGCAAACCAAGGTTACAGCTGAGTTCAATGGTGACAGGGGATCAACCACTGTCCCGAAACCAGGCATTCTTTTCATTTTTAGATGTGGTGAGGCGTACGCCCTTCACTGTTTTGGTGGGCTCTAAAATATCTCAATGAATTTCATTTTTCCTATAATGTGTGTTGTTCCAGTTAAACTGTCATGATATCTTTGTTTTCCTTCTAAGATGTACCGAGTAGTCAATGGGTAGCATGATTTAAAGCAGTGTTGGGGTTGGTACATTAGACCTCAGTAGCATGTGGGCTTTTTCGGTTCGTTGGTGCTTTAGGGCCCTTCAACTCCAAGGTCACTAGAGCTCCGTCCACTGCATAGTTTTAATGCAGAGACTACACAGACACTACACTAATGTGACGATTTTTGGGTATTAGCGGTACCCAGTTTGCCCAAGTGGCCATTCATGTCAGTACTAGCTGGGGTTGCGTTGCTGAACCTCGGTGATCTAACGAGAACTGGTGTGTCCAAAGCAATAAGCCGCCCCCAGCATGTGGGCATAAGCATTCACTTATTAATGGCAAATCAAAAGCAACCCCTAGCCCTTTCCCCGCCTATGTCAGAGCCGGTACCCATCATTACCTCTGAATGTCCGCAAGGGTGATATATATTGGACGTTGTTTTTCCCGAGGAGTGGACACACTTCTCCAAGCAACGCATCCCCAGCTAGTACTGACATGGGTTGCCGCTTGGGGAAGCTGGCTACCGCTAAAACCCAAATATCTTCGCATTAGTGTAGTGTCGGGTGCAGCTTCTGCATAAGAACTACACAGTGGATGTGGATCTAATGACCTTTGTAGTTCAAGGGCCCTAAAACACCAACAAACAGAAAAGAAATCCGCAGCCGGCTGCCGACCAAAGCTGCAACCCTTATTCTTATTTATTGTCGGTCTACTGTTCTTTCGGGTATTCCGCTGACGCCAGGGGGGGGGG
>JAAFCE010001036.1:46164949-46226300 GCA_013389805.1 Trigoniulus corallinus | reverse complement strand
TTAGGTGGCTTGGTTGACATTTAAAAATAAAAATAAATCAACAAAATAAACGATATTAAGAATTCTATCAAATTTCGAATCGAAATTGTGATCACGTGACCAATGAATTCTATTCTATTGCAAGCCCCCCATGTTTCAAACCAACAGTACAGTAGTAATTAACTGGAAAGATAAAGAATACGTAGCACAGTGTTTTTATTCAATGTGATTAAATATTAAGACCAAAAAAATTTGCGGTCATTCACTGCAAACACTGAAAATCCATGTCCCGCTGACACACATTAATTTTGCATACAATTTGCTTAATAAAAACTTCTATCATTTTCATCAGGTAAATATTAAAGTTACCTTATATAGTAGTACGCTTTGATCAATTTATATGTGAATTTGTCATATTTCAACCACGAGGATAGATGTTGAACAATTATTATGAAAAATTATAAATCAGTAATATAATTGCCTATTAAATGAAGAAAAAACAGGACATTATGCATAATCGGAGCTAAAAAGTCATTCCTACTTGTTTTGTTGCACCTGGTTAATTAATGCTTCATGCAAAATAAAAGTTCAAATCAGCGAGCTTTCATTTCTATCTTGAATTAAAGGATAAAACCATTCTGGAATGTGCTCAGGATTACATATTTTTTTTATAGGAGGAAAATAAAAATTACGTGAAGAAATAGTTGCTAATCTGAACACGGGCTGATACATATACATATCACATCTTAATGCCACCTCACCAACCTTAGCTTACAAGTTGTTTTGCTTACACGTTTTGCTTTGTATTCATCGCTGTCACTTTCGCAAAGAAACCAACACTTTCCAAACTACGTAAAACTACTTCTTGGTTTTCGTATGTTAAGTATGATTTAATGTTATTTCCATAGACAGTGACTTTCATCAACAATATGTTCCCTAAACTCTCCAAAAAAAAATAATTATAATAAGAAATATGAAAGCCTTTTTAACTTCAGAGTAGATAAGGAAGAAATGATATTCAAACCAGCATTGGCAAAAGATTAAGCTAATTTCCTTTCTATTGTGGAAAATTTAGCAAATAGTTATTGTATGAACGTCACTATCATTAAACATCATTATTACATTATGGACTCACAATTTCCTCTAACAAATGGCACATGATGTCAAAGATATGAAGCAAACAACAGGAAAACAAAATTGACCCACAGTAGTTATAGCACGTCAACTCAAAGGCCTCTTTAAAAAAAAGGAAAGGGGTCCTAATAAGCTACAAAGAAAAATACAGGCGGAAAACTGAATTTTTAACAACCTATTATGTAGTTAAATTGCACAAGTGCTCAAACCACATACTGTACTAAACTAAGTATCACTATGGAAACAAAAAAAAAAAAACACTAGCAGAGATTAATTTCTTACTGGGAAATGAAAAATTAAAACCTTTCCTAACGTTTTTGTTTGTTTGAAGCACAGTTATCGAAATATTACTAGTCTTTGCACATAAAAGTAGTCTGCAGGATACAGCCATGTTTTTTTTTTACATTTCTAAGTTAGAAAAAATGTCAAAATATTGGCACAAATAATAATAAAAGATACACTTGAAGAAAGAACTACATATTTCACAAAAAATTCCCCCACTATAAAAAAGCGTCACAATTAACAACAGTGCTGAGAAATTAATCTGACAACAATTAATTCAGAGTTCAGAAGTGGTAGAAAGGGTTGTAAAGGCAGAAATATTGAAAGGAAGGATGAAAGTTTTAACTACTTTTGTTAATCAAAAATATGTTTAAATTCAAGGATGTAACGCAGAAATGAGATGAACTAATGAAGATGTAAAAAAATAGACGAAAAAGGAAGAGAATAATTTTAAATCAGTTAAAACATCGTCCAATTAACAAAAAAAAAAATACCACAGAGAAGAAGATAGAAAGCAAAATCATCCCACTACAAGTTCGAAGTAGAGGGTCAAGGAGAGGAAAACGGACGCGGATTGTGGTGTCAGAAATGTAGTTGATTGTACGAAGCCTTGGACCACAAAACACACATAAAACATGTAAGTAATACCTGTAAGAGTTTACACACAAATCCAAAACATGTAAATTAAATGCTTTTACAGGAAACTAACAAAATGATCTTTTTTTTTCTACTATCATATACTACCTGCTAGATACATACCATCACCACTAGATTTTGTATAAGTCAGCCAAGGAGCTATGAAGAAAAATTAGATATGTTCAGGCCGTTTTTTTGTTCTGTTTGATAGTTGAAGAGCGAGAGAGAGAGAGAGAAAAGCAGGTAAGAAACACAACAATAATAACATCTGAAATAAAAATTCACATATATATATATATAGTAATAAAAGGGTCATTAAGAGGAGGTTAAGTTAGGGTGTCTCTGCATGTTTGTAAAAAATAAAAGCTTGTCAAATTTTTGAGCTGCTATAGTCGTTTGTAATTATGCAGGTGTGACTCAAAAGTTACAAATGTTATCACATTGCTAACTACTACCCGGGTGACGAATAAATACATTTTCTCCCTTTTTTTGACAGTGGTAGAAGTGAAGAAGACAGAGGTGGGCGCAATTAGGCATTAGTAGAGGCAGTAGTAATAGTAATAACAATTGGGAGCTTTTCATCAACGCTACATATTTGTGTTTACCATGTAATGATGATTGCGTATGGAGGATGATCAGTTTGAAAATTTCATGAGAGGACAAACACATGCACACATACAGAGTGGAGAATTGAGTACTGGGCATTATAACTACCTAGCAAAAAAAACCAAAAAAATCTATATTATTGTGTAGGAGAAATGGAAATGGCCCTCTGCAAGCAACACCCTGTAGGAAATTATCATTTCCCCTTTCGAATTTAACAGGATTTAGAATAGGTTCCCTGTATGTTAAACGCACAACAATTGTGTCTTACGAGTACAATTTTTTTTCCACAGTTCTGCAAAAGAAAGCAGTGCAATATTTTATCATACAAAGTCCTCCTGAAATCGACTGATTAATCAAGAAAAATATATACTATTAAAACTGAAATAAAAAATTGAAATGTGAATTCAACTAAAATAACATAAAAAACGGGACTCACAATTATCTGTTAATGCCAATGATGTGCAGTAGTAATTCCTTACAATGTAGTTACCAATACTCACTTGAATGTGAAGGCACAACTTTATTTTTTGTTTTGTTTAGTTTAGAAATTTTTGTTATATTCTTACTATGTATGTTTGTCTCGTCTTTAAAGAAGAAAAATATATTTAAAAAAAAAGTCAAATTTTTAAATATGAATTCCAAGTTAATCATGCATGAATAATAATAAAAATAAAAAAAGAGGATGAAGTAGAAAAGTAGTGTAGTACTATTCAAACAATTTGGGACTATTTGAAAAGCGACAGAACTACAGACTGTGAATTTTGGATTTGAAAATTTTGTAATTTTTTAAAAAAAATAATAAAACAAAGTTATTAAAACTTAAATGTTACATGAAAACCTGTACCATGTACAGCTGCATAATCTTGGCTGAAAATTACTTGAAGACAGTAAAAAGTTAAATGACAAAAACAAGAAGTGATACCAAAAGAAAAACATAACGGTTTGCAAACCTTGTGGACACTGCTGTCGCTTCTAAGACTTGCCAAATAGAAAAACATTGACTGTCACGGTTCTTTTGAAAAGTCCAACCAGTTTTCGCGTTATTGCCTTCATGTGATAGCAGTACTTGCTGTCAATAGGAGGGAGAAAGGGGGGTGAAGCTGATGTTAAGAAAGTGGTCTTTCACACTCGTAGTCAACATTGGTTTCTTCTTCTTCAATCAAAAAGGATTCAGTCACTGATTTGTTAACTGGGGTGACAAATTTTTTTTTATGTAGCTGCGGCCGCCTCGGGGTGGCATCCAACAAGACAACTTTAATATGTTAGAGTAGAATCGTCCCATTCCAACTCACGGCTCTTTACTTTCTCTGCTTCATCTTCTGAACTTTCAATTTCATCATGATAACTGCTGCCATCATCTGAACTATCACTATCATCATCTTCATTCAAAGGTTGAGTTTCTCGTTCCTCCTCTTCCACTTGCTGCAAAACAAAATGAGTTTCACCATAGTTATTATTATGTTACTACCATAAAAAGTTCGATAATAACAGTAATAAATGCCTTACATCCATAGGGTTAACAGTGATGGTTAATGACGAGTCATCCCAAGCCATTTCTTGGTCTTCATCTTTAGTTTCCTGAGCTCGTTGATGTGCAGCTCGAATACGAATCACTCCCAAGATGATCATGAACACCAAGAAGCCAACGCAAACGACGATTATAATGGTAACAGTGTGACCTATTACATTTAAGAAAAATAAAAAGATTCATCATTGATGAAAGGAGTCTGAAATGTTGCATGCACATAACAAAACTAGAATTACAATCACAAATCATTATCGCAAGCAATACGTCAGTCTCTTATCCAAATACTCATTAGTATTCCTCTTGACTATAATTTCAGGACTTGTAAAAAAATACAACACACAAAAACAAAACAATGCAGACATAAAACCACGATGATATTAAATCAAAGTATAATTTGAATCAATAAAAAAAATTTTGATTTATAAAAACATATATATAAATAAAATATAGTAAAACATTAAAAACAAGCACAGTGATTAGAACGTCTATATCACTACGGCAGTGACAAATCCGCCACTCACCTACAACACTGATCACAACAGCCCCTGTGCTCCCAGTATACAAGCCTTCGACACCAAGAAAAGATAAATAACCCAATAGTTGGTAATTCTTTCCCCCAGTTTCTTATCTTAAAACATGATAACTTTAAATTCGTACACGTAGAAACGAACGAGAGTACTGACAACACGTTGAGAGAAGGGTGAAAAAACCACGTGGAGGTTGGAGATACAGATGGGAGACCCTTAATAATTCTAGCATAATACAACTAAAGGGCCGAAAGCAAGACATAAATCAAAAAACTTATTTAAACAGGAGAAGATATCCAAATTAACAAAAATGACAGACTATTTCACAACGTGTTTAAACTTCTCACACACTTATTATGTCCGACTGTCAGGTTTCTCTATCAAAACGAAAAACCATAAGGGGGTAGAGGAAGACGTTTAAGAGGTACAAATGAATAGATAACTTACTCGCAGAACTCATAGCAACTGCTTCAGAAGTGTCAATCAAATTTGACTCCAGATAACTGATGTCACTGGCTTGTTTACTGGCAACAAACTCTACGTGATGCTTGTCTACCTTAGCATGAGCTACTGGTCTTGCACTTTTGTCCACTTGAGGATGGCTAATAGTCAACTGTAATGTGTGCACAATAACAAAATTGACAACAGTACTAAAAATCAGCAGATGAGGACAAAAAATATGCCGTAACGCACCATCTGAACGTATTCATTACTCGAAAAACGGCCATTCAATTCTGAGCACACCAATTTGAAAGCCCTATTTAAATAGTAGGCGGGTTTGCGGTTTGTGTAGTGAATGTGGCGGAGAATATCTTCATAATTATAAATCATATCAGCACCTAGAGTATACATTTTAAACTTGTTGGATAAAAATCAAAAACGAGATAACCATCTATTAGCGAAAAATCTGAGAAACCAATGATACTTGCCATTAATGAAAATACCATCTTTGCTCAATTTGTACTTAATACCCAATTCAATCATTTCATTTTCTGGCATTCTGAAATGTTCATGATCATGATTAAGTGGAGGCCTGACGGTAATGGTGCAAGAATCCAACTTATGCTCCAAACTGTTCTTCAGATGCTCTTCTGCAAATCATAAAAATGCACAGTCAAGATCTGTTTCTGAGAAATGGACCACACATCAATGGTTGTGTAGTTCCCTCTCACCCTCTGTCTCGTGAATTGGCTCACGAGCCTCCAATGGGCGATTTCTCATCGAAACTGATATGGAAACCGTAGAGAAGATTCTAATGCCATTCGAGCATTCGTCATATTTACAAATCATGTTAGAAGTGCCATTCATTGTTATAACTGGTTGATCTTGTTGCAGGACCATTACATAACTGTCTAGTGTAGGTACTTTAATTGTCTTACCAGTGACACACCTGAAAAAAAGTCCCCAACATAACTGTTAAGATTTCTCAATTGGAAAATTAAATAAAAAATTAATACTGAAATGGTTTTCTTACTGGACTGAAGTTGTAACATGCAAATTTCTACGACCAGGAGTTGGGAATTCTCTAGTATTCACATAGCCAACTTGTCTAACTAGCGTTTCTAAGTTTGTCTTATTGTTGCCTTCAATAGTAATTTCAGTTACATCGTTATTCTTCAATAATTGCTAAAGTTCGCATATAAGAAAAAGTTTTTACACGTCAGTAGTAAATTTCAAAGAGCAGGTGATATAGCCATCACATACCATTCCTGGTTCCAGAAGTTCAAGGCCAGGGGCTTCAAGATTCTCCTTACAGTGATGTAAACACGCTAACACATCTGGTTTCTCCGTCTTGTTTCTTAAGACGGACAAACCAGCTAAAAATCCTTTAAAATGATGACTCATCTTATTATCAGCACCTTTAAAAATAACTCTCAATTAACCTCTATTAAACAACTCGTGAACAAAAATGTGTTAAATATGGCCATATCCTACCTAACCAACATGCTCCTACAACCAATGTAGTGTTGAGTCCCTTTGTTGGATGTAAAGGCCAATCATCGATAATTTCTGGGTTGTTACTGTTGGTGGGAAATTGCTGGCCATCTACATATAATGTGACCTATAAATTTAATTCAAAGATTTTATCATCAACATTTCATTTCTTCGTCATACAATGTAGGAGTCGCCAATAATTATTACCACAACTCCTACCTTTGGAAATTCAACATTGACAGCAAAATGATGCCATTCATCATCACAAACTTGAGGCATTTTCCAGCGCCATTCAGCGGGGCGGAAAGTATTAAGGTCCTCCTCCATAAAGTCCCTTCTCATCAGTAAAATGAGACGGCAATTTCGAACGAACAAACTATAATGGGGACGACTCATTTCTGAAAATTCATAATCAAAATATGAATAACGTTCCATCTCATCCTTTAACTTCAACTTTTAAATTAATTTTGAGAAATGCGATGCTACTAACTGTGATCATCAGAACTGCAGATAATACTTTCTTTGATGTGAGAGTGAAGTTCACCGTTACCAGCGTGCTTCATCCAAGTAGAAATGGTAAAATTATTTGTGAAGTTATGGTTTAAAGTTGATGAAGGGATAACGACGGCGTTAGTCCGGCCATCAAATTCGTAAATTTGATCACTCTCATGTCCATCATCAGATGGTAGAGCATGGGTCCACTCAGTACCAAGACCAGGTGTGGGAAGCAAGTCAATACTGTCACTACTGGCCCCTTATTGCAAATGACAAAAAGAATTCGTGAGGATGCGTTGTGCGTACTTACAGTTACTCAATATAATAAAACCAAAACAGAAAAGATGTATTTACCACATAATTTCCTTTGTGAATCTACGGAATAGGTGTCTCGATCACATCCTTTTCCAATGTGCCTAGTGGTAAGGCTCACTTTGGTGGATACCTTTTCGATTTGACAAGGAACATCGCATAATTCTAAATATGCTTTAGAAAAAACATGTTGTACTCCAGATCCTGGTGTATACTCTATCCGTTCCTGAATATCTGAAATTTAGATACATGTATATAATCAATTATTTGTAAAATACCTTATTTTTCATATACCACACTGTATAACTTTATCATCATTTAAAAATAAACCGAAAGTTACTGAAGTTAATACCAAATTAGGCTTGGGTGTAATGGTCGGCAACGAAGGATACAAACATAACACGCTACCATGGTAACAACGCTGAGTATTAAGCAATCAACATCCTAATGACTGGGGACTTTCATTAGTGGATAACGCAAAGAAATTTAAATCAATAAAAATGTGGTGTGGCAAGTGTAATTTCATTCCTAGTCTCAGATGTTGTGTGGGTAGACAGACATTCCTAAAGTGCCACCACACGTGTGTGAAATTAAAAGAACCTCGACATATGACAAAACAGATATTAGTCAGAAATTTAATTTGAAAAACTAAATGTAATGCTAAAATTTCAAGAGTGCGACTCCTGGAAAATTAAACATTAATAGAATAGAACTAAAAATACGAACTTGGTCATAAAATTACGAGATGACTTCAGTAACTAATAATTTTAATAACTTGACATCAGTGTGATAACGTGCTGCAATTGTATTTGCGTGATATAAACACCCCAATGAAACATACTCCGCCCATGTTGTCAGTTATTAATCTCTACATCGCATTTGTGGGCATTCAAACAAAATTCACACAATATAAGGTAAAACCGAAACTGATAGTCCTTGGCCTCCCAATTTACTCTAGGTGGGACGTGTGTGTGTAATCAGCTGCAATTTTAGGCTATGCAATGCTAAATGTAGAACTTGAACTATGAAGTGCTATAAAACTAACAATATAAAAGGAAGAGACGGCCAATTTTTTTTTTTTTCGTGATGATCTCACCTTTCCATCCTAAACGACACACCCTTTTCACTTTAATGGTAACGAGGACTGGTTTGGAACGTTTCATGCCACAGTCATATGCCACCACGGACAAAATATGATTATGACTCTTTTCCCAATCAAGTGGCTCCGTATTTTTAATTTTGCCTGTAATTAATTGACAGACGTTATAGTGCCATTAGAAAATGTAAACATGAGTTTAAAATACTATTAGATTGCATTTCCATCATCAATACCATCAGAATCTACGACGAAAGGTTGATCTGAAGTAAGAATTTCATATTTGCAGATATCTCCGAATTTTGGCGAGCAGTCGTCGTCTTCAGCTTCAACTTGCACGATATTTTCGAAGAGCCGTCCTTCATCAACGTCAACCACATAAGACGACTCCAAAAACACTGGCTCATATTCATTGACGTCTATTACTGACACATGAACTGTTACACTATAATATTAAATACGAGTTTAAAAAAAATTAAATCGTTGTTGTATGAAAAGTCAGTCGAAATCCGAAATAGATTTGTACACCTAAATATCTCAGATATACATGTCAAGCGACAGTAAAATTTTGATAAGATATCCCCCTCTCTTTGCCTTTAGTATATTTCATATCTCTTTTATTTATTTAACTGATGTTTTATGCAAGTAGACATATAAAATCAGTAAGCACTAGTTTGAATTATTAATATTTTGTTCGCTACAGAAAAAGGTAACGTACTAGTGAAACTTGCAGTATGGAAATCACAACCAAAATAAAATATCATTCAAGATTGGAACTACATATTTCATTGGGGAAGTGGCAGAGAGAGAAAGATACACATACAGTACAGTATTTACAGGTCGTAGATTTGAAATGCGCCTACAAATGTTTAAGAGAAAACGAGCTCCTTAATCACAGGATATTTCTCAAAGACATTCATAATAAATCAGTAAAAGATGCATCGTTAAAATACTGAATCCCAAAGGTTATAAAACTCTACAATAATAAAGCTTGCGGCTAAACGTATGCAGCCCTTATTCAGCAATAATGATGGCAATAAAATGGAGAACATCAAATGGATACATCACACTTACTTGTTCGAAGGAATGCCATTACAAACTGCTGCGATGTCAAACTTGTAATTCTTACGTTTCTCACAATTTAGAGTCTTCTTGGCATAAAGTTCAGCATCTCCCTGATCTTTGTTAACGAGTTGCACTTCAAATGGTGCCTCGCCGTGATGTTTGTTCACAATACGAAAATTACAATTGGTCCCTGGAACACAATAAACCTTTTATTTAGAACAACATTCACACCAACTTCAAACTACAACATGGTGTTTAAAACAATCTAATTTAGTAGACCGATACGAGCATCTAAGACAAAAATAGCACTTAATTATTCATGTTTAAAACACACACGTGAACAACACAACGAATTGTTTAAAGCAGACTAGTTAAAATTTAGTGTTAACAGAAACAAACCAATGGAAAAACTTAATGCGTGTGTCACTTAGTCAGTCAGTGATAGAAAACGTTTCCTCTTAAAATTTACAAGCAAATACGAGGTAGAGAGATGGTAACTGAATTTTATAACGACAAGTGCTTTAATTAGATTCTTGCAATTAACAGAAATTTGACTATTGGCAGGGATCTAATAAATAGCTCAATTTAAAAATTTGTCACGAAGGTATACAAATTTGACAAACACCTACTTACCGTCTACAACTCGAATTTTTGGCCTTACTTCCACAACCCTTTCGTTTTCTTTTACTAATCCATGATATCCTACTTCGGGCCGTGGCAAATCCAGCCGTGGACCTAGAAATAAATATTAGAGTTAGTCATCAATGAGGTAACATGACTAGCTTTAAGAATAAACGTCAATTATGCAACCAAGTTAATCTGTGAGCAGTTCATCATATCTGTGAGCAGTTCAGTAGGGATTTCCAGTTAGAATTTGGTCAAGATAAAACAAAGCTGATGATCATAGGAGAGGATGACATGCAGCCTAGTAATAAGATGCCAATCAAGCTTGGGGAGAAGGAGATAGAGGTAGTGTCAGAGGTTGCATACCTGGGGGTTAAACTCACAAACGATAGGGGATACTTAAAGGCAATGGAGGAAAACATCATGTGTAAGATAAAAACCAGAGAAGGATTAATAAGGAAACTGGCATTTGATTCATTCTCAAGGTATGAAATGGTTAGGAGGCTATGGAAAGCAGTAGCAGTTCCAGGGCTAACGTATGGAAACGAGGTTCTGTGCATTAGTAAAAAGGTAAGGGACTGTATGGAAGTAGCCCAAAGACGGTTAGGCAGGATGGCCTTAGAGGGAAATAGGTTCACAGCAGTAGAAGCAATACAAGGGGACATGGGGTGGTCTACATTTGAACAGAGAGAAATGATAAGTAAGTTGCTATACTTATGTAGGATATGGGGGCTAGGGAAGGAAAATCCGGTATGGCAGGTCAATGCATGGGTAAACAACATGAGGGTATCTACCAACTGGGAGAGGAGGGTAAACCAGATGGCAAAGAAGATAGGCATAACACTGCAACCCAGGGAGGGCAAGGAGGGGGCAACAACATTGCAAAGACTAGTACAGGACAAAGTTAAGGAATGGGGGTTAGGGCAGTGGCGGCAGAGTATGGAGGGAAGGGCGGCAAAGAAAACGCTGATGGTGTATGGGAACAAGCTTAACATAGAGAGGGAGATAATCTATGACAATACGTGGGAGAGCTCACTTCTGTTTCGGGCAAGAGCTGGGTCACTGGAGACGAAACAGAGGATGGCAAAGATCACAGGTGGAGAGGAGGGCTGTGGATTGTGTGGGGATCGAGTGGAGAATGTCAGGCATGTGATCCTGGCCTGTCCAGCGCTGGACCACTGCAGGATGAGTTGGGGAACCCCCACCTTGGAAGAGGTTCTGGGGTTGATGGGTTCTGGTGTGGAACGGCTGGAATGGGTGCAAAAGACAAAGGTGCTGCTAGGGTGCTGGTGGAGATCTAGGCATAAAGGTATCCGTCACAAAGGATTACATATTCATATACATATACAACGGTGTATTCCAAAAATTCTAAATCTTGATTAAAAATCTATAATGATAACAAACTCTCCTAACATATATATAGTAATAGCACTTTTTTTGTATTTCGTACAACACACTGACGTCGTTCAAGGTGCTAATGAAGAAGATAAGGGCACGACGGCAGATCCCTCATGCCTCTAAAGCTGGGAATTGAACTCAGTCCATCAGCACATCAAATTGGAAGTTTGAGCTTGGGTTTCAGTCATTTCAAAGAGAGGGCAAATGTAAACAGAGTGAAACTCAATCGACCTTAGCAATTAAAATGGATATAAACGTCAACTTTAGGAATGAAGTCCTTACTTAACTAGTACGGAGAACATTTCAACTCATCTATCGATTTTTCTACTACTTAGAGCAGTGGTTCTCAATCTTTTTGAAGTCGGAGAACACTAAACTGACATTTTACTAGCACGGAACACTTACAGTTCAACATAAACTTTAAAGTAGGTTGTACGCCTTCTACACTTGGTATTTACTACATCATCATCCTACCCTTATCTCGCCTGTGGCAGGATCGGGTCTACGGGTTCTAGCCCTCCACTCTCGTCTATCTCTCCCCCAGTTCCCCGTCCACGCCACACACTCACATCCTTACGGACAACCTGTTCCCACATCGGCTTTGGTCTCCCCCTCCCCCTGGTGCTACCGACTACCTGTATTCCTGGAATTAACCTAACGGGCTGCTCGCGGGAGATGATGCGGAAGGTATAGAGAATGTAGGAGGGGGGGGGGAATTTGCAGCACCCAACGTTCTTTACCAACCACCCATGTTGGTTTTAACGTGGGCTTCCGCTGCTTAACTGCAGTGATCTCACGAGAACTGGTGTGTCCAACGCAACTCGGCTGCACCAAGTTAGAACGCAACTGTGAGGAAAATTCATAAAATATGAAATTTTTCGAGTTTCTTACTGGAATTTTCCTGTTCCTGACTGTTTGGGCTTGGTGCAAAACAACTTTTCACTGCAGTAAAAAATTGACTCGAAATTTTGTTAGCTTTGTTAAAGTGTATAAATTGCGAATCACAATTCTACTCAGGAATTACTTAAATCAGTGTTTCCCAAAGTGGTTCAAACGGTCCCCCTGGGGGTCCTCGGCAAATGGGAATAAATTTGGAGGGGGGGGGGGTACATGGACAACGTCAGGGGGTCCGTGATAGGTTGAAGAAAAAGTAAAGTAAATATACAGTAGATAGCCAGGTAGAGGCGTATTAGGAGAGGGAGGGCGGTTCCAAAAAATGTCAAGTCACCGTAGGGAAGCCAACATTCACGGTGGGTCCAGGGTCAGCTGTTTGTTACGCGAAGGGATCCATGGTCAGCTTTTTGTTATGCGAAGGGGTCAGTAAGCATAAAAAAAATTTGGTAACCATTGGTTTAAACCTTTTTACAAGTTAGTCTGCAATATGCATGATGGAAGATAGTTGTCTTAAAGTGATTTTTTCTGTAATAAATTGTGAGTTTTCGTATGGTATGACTTGCCCTTGGACACACCAGTTCCCGTTAGATCACTGAAGTTAAGCAGTGCACACCCACGTCAATACCAACTTGGGTGGTTGGTAAAGAAAGTTGGGTGCTGCAAATTAACCCTCTTCCTCCTCCTTTCACCTACCTCCTCATCTCCCGCGGGCAGCCTTCTAAGGGGTTGACCTGTTATGGCTGCCTGGCTTACACCCCAACCCATAAACTAATCAAAGAAATAACTTCTCTTATGCCCTCAAAGGACCTCACAAGTTGACGAGTAGTCTATTTACATTTGTCTCTTACTTCCCTATCCTGAAATGACCATAAGCCGAGTAAAGATTCCAAGATAAATAAATATGTATTTATATCGAAGTTAAAAATAATTTAGTGAGGTTTAATAAAAGCATGCTTTCAAAACTTTTAGTCTTACAAAAGTAATTCAACTGCAAAAAAAAGTAGTCATATTCAACATATCTGCAACAGATGTTTTAGAGATAACTCGAAATTTCTTTTCATGTAACGTACTTATTCAAGACAATAAAAAAAAAACTACACATTGTTCTTCAGATCCTCCGGATATTGAGGAGGATTACTGAACGTCTAAAACACTAAGTGAAATTTACTTTGAGATCAAGGAAAGAAAGTAGGACCCCCGATCAATAAATAAAGTGAAAAGAACCCATGTCGTCTCTGAAATACGACTCTGATTAACAGCTGAACTTTTAGATAGTCCAGTTACTTGCCAATCCAATTTTAACTTTAAAGTTTTTTGACTCTTGAAAATAAGAAGAAGAAAAAAAAAACCGGCAAATAACCCATCATGAAAAATCTTTCGACATGTGAGTGCACAACATAGCAATTGCCAATTGCTGCCATTCCATTGAAAAAAAGATATTTCAGTCGACGATGATTATATTACCAAGCACTCATCATGGTGTCCTTTCATCTCATAAGCAGTTCAAGAAGTATTTCAACAACAAAATACCTTACAATTTTTATAACGACATATGATTTCAATATAATTGCTGCTGTCGACAACTCTTTTGTTATTGAAAACTGAATTTATCAGTGCAGCAGCAGTACATAATAACTGAAATCCAGGAAGATGATAAAAATTTCATAAACAGGAGGTTGTGCTGTCTCCAAGACAGAAATCTTAACAACTACACAATACGCTGCCTAATTTTGTTTAACTACGTTGGTTTGAAAGCTTAAAATTTTTAACGATGCTCTTTTTCTGCGATTTCTTCCAAGTAACCTTTACCCTTCAAGTACATTATCACCACATGATGGAAACCAGCGCTAAGCATTACTCAATAAACGTACGCACTCATCTTAATACCCAAATTCCTGTTAATTCCACATCTAACATCCATCAAGGGATCAATTATATCTAAACGCAAAACCTCAGCACCTTAATGAACCAAATATACAACTCGACACAATCACGATGTTGAAATAACTAACTACGGAGGACGGCAATTTCGTTACCAGTCATCAGTGAGAATTTATCCATTTATTAGGTCGGGTATCCGACCCGCCGCGGTGGCGTAGTGATTAGCTCCCTCGGCCGGATACTGGACCGTGGTGGGTCGGCTTCTTTCGGGAGAGAGAGAAGCCACGAGTGTGCCTTCTTTCGGATGAGAAGTAAAACCGAGGTCCCGTTTGGGTGTACGATGGCACTTGCACGTAAAAGAACCCTCTCTACTACGCAACGGGTAGATGAGGCAAAATTTCCAGGTGTAGGAACTCGCCCCCTGGCGTCGGTAGCATTCCCCAATGAACACTAGACCGACGATAAATAAGCGTAGGGGTGCAGCTTTGGCCGGCAACCGGCTGCAGAAAAAACTATGTCCAATATATCACCCTGTGTCCATTCAAAGGGACAAATGGGTACCCGACCCTGCCATAGGCGGGAAAAGGGTTAGGAGTTGCTTTATTAGGTCGGGTATCCATTTTTGCCCCATTCGGATTTGTTTTCGTTTTGTTGGTGTTTTAGGACTACAATGGCAATTACAGCCCCGTCCACTGTGTAGTTCTAATGCAGAGACTTCACAGACACTACACTAATGCGACGACTTCGGAGTATTAGCGGTACCCAGTTTTCCCAAGCGGCCACCCATATCAGTACTAGCTAGGATTGCGTTGCTTAACTTCAGTGATCAGACGAGATTTGGTTGGTTTGTTGGTGTTTTAGGGCCCTTCAACTGCAAGGTCATTAGAGCCCCGTCCACAGTGTAGTTCTTATGCAGAGACTGCACGGACACTACATTAATGCGACGATTTTTGGATACTAGCGGTACCCAGTTTTCTCAAGCAGCCACCCATGTCAGTACTAGCTAGCATTGCGTTGCTAAACTTCAGTGATCAGACGAGAACTGGTGTGTTCAGCACAATAATCCGCTCCCCGCCCCATGGGTTATCTGGTGGTGTTTTTACACAGCCCGCTGCCAACCCACTGCTGCAATTCCTATGTTTATTTATCATCGGCCTTCATTTTCTTATTGAGGCATTCTGAGGGGGAGCTCCTACACCAGGAAATTTAGCCGTCCATCCCGTTCTATGCAAAAAAAGGTTCTTTTACGAGCAAGTGACATCGTACACACCACAAGAGGCGACGGCTTTACTTCCTATACGACAGAAGTCGTATTTTTGGGGCGCCTCTCTCAAGGTGCCAAACCACCGCGATTCAGTATCGAACCCGTAACTACTAACTACCGACGCAGTAGTCGAGCACACTACATCTGCACCACCGAGCGAATTTTCACATAGCATTTGAGCCCAAAGAAAACAAACTATTGTATAAAATGATGATAATCAAATCAGAACCTGGACAACTGCCATTACAATGCCGTTGTCTAAAAAAATAATCCATATGAAACGATTGCGTTGGTCTCTAAACATACAATGTGCATCTCGCCAAGTAGCTCAATGTCATTAAAGATGAAAGACAACTGCCACATGGTCTCCATAAATAACGGCCAAAGGTGAACAGTGACGTCAAACATTGCCTTCAACTCTATTAGAACACGATCAATTTCATTTTTTTCCAAATAATTTGGGAAGGGGTAACCTAAAATTGGGACCTTGTCTGACTAGACTGTACAAGGTGTTGTGTCTTGAATCACTCGTATTGTAATATCGATATAGGTGTAGTAACAGCTTAGAAACTATAAATGAACAAAAATCATGACCTTAGACCAGTGCTCCGCAACCGGTGTGCCTTGAGCCGATACAGGTGTGACAGTCAAATAAGATAATTTTCTAACTAAATAATGTTTCAATAGATTCGATAGATCAAACAGGCTGAGGTGGTATGGACACGTGATGCGAAGAGGGGATGAGGACTTCGTTAGGGCCATACCAGGGATGCAGGTGGTCGGTAGCACCCGGGGTAGGGGGAGACCGAGGCTGACATGGGAGCAGGTTGTCCGTAAGGACATGGCGATGTGTGGGGTGGACAGGAACCTGGTAGGAGACAGAAGGGAGTGGAGAGCCAGAACCCGCAGACCCGACCCTGCCACAGGCGGGAGAAGGGTATGATGATGAGATTCGATAGATCAAACACAATAACGACAATACTTGCGATGAAATATTCGCGTTTAAGCGTTCTAAAATTTATTGTAAAATTTATTTATTAAATTAATATCTATATATCAGTGGCATAGCTAGAGATCATGTTGCTCTGGATGGAGAAAAATTTGAAGCCCTAAAGCTGAAAAATACATTGGAGTTCATGTTGTCCAGGGCGGTGAAAAATTTGATGCTCCAAAGCTGAAAGAAATTTTTGCACCTCCTCAAGGAACAAAAAAAAGGAAACTACCATAGTTTGGTCGCCCCTAAATAGCTGGCGCTCAGAGTAGGACGCGACCCCACCCTAGCTATGCCATTGCTAATTATTTTAGCTTTTGATGTGCCATGGAATTCTAGGAAGAACTCTGGTGTGCCATAGGTGTGAAAAAGGTTGCGGAGCACTGAAACTACAGGAGGGAGAACGAGTCAACGAAGTTCAATATACTAAACTTTTCCTTTCAAGACACTAATCCTTCCCGTGCAGCTGAGGTGCGTTGGACACACCAGTTCTCATGAGATCACTGAAGTTAACCAATGCAAGCCCACGTTAGTACCAACATGGGTGGTTGGTAAAGAACGTTGCGTGCTGCAAATTTCCCCTTTCCCATATCCTCTTCACCTACCTCCTCATTACCAGCCAGCAGCCTCCTAAGGGTTCGGCCTGTTATGACTGCTTGGTTTACTCCCCAACCCATTAATACAGCATCCATCCAGTACACAGCATCCTTCTATGATGGAAATCTCTACAACAATGTTTTATTTTCTTCACCTATTTTTCTCAACTGTCGTTGCTAATCGTTGAGAAATACTAAACCTAGAAAAGTGGAAACCTTTCATAGTAACGCTATGACTTACTTATGACACTGAATATCTCCATAAAGAATTGGAAAATCAAACAAAACATACCTCAAACCAAGAACGTGAACAACAATATACTGTACGTATTATTGACAAAAGTGTGTCAGTGTTACCAAATTTTGCAATGTAGCACATTCATACGAAAATTCAATAGGTCCGCCTCGGTGGCCCTGTACGATGTCACCGTTTACAGGCAAATAAAACGCTTTCTACGCGAGGAAAAATATCAATATACTGTCATTGTAAATAGAAAAAATTCCGCTGTCAGTGGTGGCGAACTTGTGACCCGCGGTGCAATTTTAAGCGATCCGAGCGTGAATCATATCCAGTCCTGATTGCCTCTTAAACAACAGAAAAGTTCACATTGATGTATTATATAAAATATATATTTTTTATGTTCAACATCAGTTTAAGGTAATAACAAGAAGGTTCATTAGTAATAATAAGATGACCCGTCTTCAAAAAAAGATTCGCCATCACTGGTCTTAAACCTCACATCCTTCCCTCACAGTAGGTAACTCACCTCCGGAAGTAGACAGGACAACGTCAACTACCAACTAACCAAATGAAATTTATATGAATATTCAGAATACACTGTTGTGCCTAAACGAGCATTTTGTTTACCTTTCTGAATACACAGCACTTAAGTTCCAGTCTGCATTAATGCTCTTCAGTTTTTATACGGCATTACGATTAAATTAGCGCAAGGTAGAAGAAGACGCTGTACGACCCCATTATCACCGACATTTTAATCGTAATGCATCTTCTTTACTCGCCACCTCTTTCTTTCTAAGACGAAAAATTGACGTACTGTTTTTCGGTTTTTGACAGGGTATTGATCACAAAACAATGTATAAATGGATATGAAGGCAAGAAAGAGGAAAAAAAAAGAGATTCAAAGAAAAAAAAAAAGAGATCAATTCCGTTAGCTACAATCGATTGTTGCTACGAGTCGCTTCCAAATAAAATAGACTTCTTTATGAAAATTTTTTAAGATACTTCAATAACTGATAATAGTTGCGACTTGTCTTTTTTTTTTAAAAAAAACTATCGATATGACTAAATTATGGCGGAGCAACATGTTTCCGGAAAAGAGAGAACAAGTCCACATATTTCCAATTCTAAAATGGAGCTACAAATAGAATCAGTTATAAAAACAAAGCTATGATCTATTCCTTCCGCTTTCATGTGGCGCATGCGCGTACTAAAGGCCCCCCCATACACACTCAGTTTTATCGTCAGTTTTATATGTTCTGTGGTTTTATCTTCAGTTAAATCTTTTGCCACTCCAAAAGATCTTCAGTTCAAAAATTTCAATTCAAAATTCGATGAGATTTCCCCCGCACACGTAGCGTTATAACTGTACAGTTCTAACTGAACAGTTAGAACTGAAGATAAAACTGAGCGTGTATGGGGGCCTTAAGGCCGCAAAAAAAAATTTTTGCTCACACCAAAAATTTCAACTGACGGTTTAAAGAAATTGTATCACATCTGTGTGTCAATTCGGACTGACGTCAATCCGAATTGAGCGTGTGTGGGGTTGCTCACATCAGTTGTTCACTTTTTTTGTTCTGCGCATGCCCAAACATGGATAAACGTCATCATTAAAAAACTGCACCATGGTAACGGTAGAATTACTGGTTGATGCGGACAATCAAATGACGTCACATGACGTTTCACGAAAAGGAACATAAGTATATACGTGACACACCAAACTGATCGTGTGTGGCGGGCTTTAAGCTTATCAATTGAAATGAAGGTTCGAGTCTGCTTGATTTAAAGTTTCTGGATTTTCTAGTGGGCAGGTGACACCGTGCACGCTCACAGGAGATCACACGGCTTCAACTGCAATTCCGCCAGGACATGTGGATGTATGTGTTATGCTAACGCGTTGGGGAGTCGGCCAAGCAGCCATAACGGGCTGAACCTTGTGGAGGATGGTCGCAGGTGAGAGAAGGTAGGAGTGGGGATGTAGGAGAAGGGAAAACTAGCAGCACCCAACATTCAACCAACCACCCATGTTGGTACTAACTTGGGTTGCGTTGCTTAACGACAGCGATCTGACAAAAACTGGTGAGTCCAACGCAACTCAGCTAATGAACTACAAGAATGGCACTGAACTCCATATGAACCACAAGAACGGCAGGGTTGGGTACCCATCTTTGTCCCTCGGGATGGACACATTAGGCGATCTGTTGGACGGCAGTCAGTTGACGACCAAAGCTACAGACAGCCCTTACGGGGGGGGCAGCTGTATTGTGTTGGACACACCATTTCTCGTCTGATCACTGAAGTTAAGCAATGCAATTCCAGCTAGTACTAACATGGGTGGCCGCTTGGAAAAACTGGGTAGCGCTAATACCCAAAAATCGTCGCATCACCGTAGTGTCTGTACAGTCTCTGCATTAGAACTACGCAGTGAAAGGGGGCTCTAATGACCTCCGAGTTGAACGGCCCTAAACACCAACGAAACAAAAACACAACCTCTATGTTTATTGTCGGCCTACTATTCGTTGGGGCACTATACCGAAGCCAGGAAGGTGGCGAATCTCTCTCGTCGGAAGAAAGAAGCCAACCTACCTCGATGCAATATCGAACCTCAAACCACTGACGCAGTAGTCGCACACGCTAGTTCTTCTGCACCACCGAGACGGTTAATATATAATTAGGAAGATGAAAATAAATTCACTAAAACAAGACACACCTGTGAATATTCACATAACACTGAATGGGAATGTCCTCCAACGGAAGAAGCCACAAAAAATTCAATAAATAACTAATTTAAATTACTTCAAAGCCTTGTTTCTGTTTTGTGCGCGTGTTATTGAAGATACCCCAACCTGAATTTAAATCAGAACAAAGATGCACATGAAACTCCAATTATGATTTTTCCACACAGTAATTTATAAACACGGTACGAAATAAATAAGTGTATGATAATAAACCGTACTTTCTGACAACTTAATGAACTCAAACGTAAAAAAACATTATATTTACTCAAAACAAGTGAAATACAGTACACCTTCTGAAATGAGCGTTTTTTGTCCATTTGTCCCATAAGCAGACGAATTTTAAGCTGCGCATGCTCCACAAATAAAATTAATTGTTCGGAGCATGCGTAACGTAAGTGTCGTCTGCTTATGGGACAGATGGTTATCGGTAACTGTATGCTCAATCTCCCTATTTACACGACCTCTAATCCATATTTTGTTATTATCATTATTTAAGCAGCGCATTTCCCGCTTGGGGCAGAAAGGCAGGTATTCCACGAGTTTGGGAGGACCAAATGAAAATAAGACGGAAATCGATAGGATGAAAGAATGTAAGAAGAAAATTGAAATTTAGGACGGAAATGGTGTTGATCGAAAGTCTTAAAAGTTAATTAGGAATCTGACATTATAGACGTAATAAATGAACGGTCCCGTGAATTACGTCGAACTTTAGTCGCCATTACCAACAACATAATGAACATAAATACGGTCGAATTCGGATATAACCAATTTTCGGTTATATCGATTCCCCAAATCTTACAAGAATGACCATGTAGGACAGTATCACGTGTAAAACTCCCCGGTTATAGCGAAGACGTTCCCTGCACGTAGGCAAGTTGTTGAGAGCACCATGTCATTCCACAGGCCAATGAGGGATGGTTACAAGCTATTTTACCTACACCGCCTTCTATTGCTCTGGTTTATGGTATCCTCCTCTGCAGCACTGCTACTCTGTCAATTACATACGGATATCCTCCTTGGCCAATTCTATAATGAGACCAGACTTTGTATTGGGGGTAAAACAAAAGACCTAACTTAACCAGAAGTGTGCATCGGGTTAAGGCCCCCTTCCCCTCAGTGGCGCAGGGAGCATCTTGTTCGACTACTGTTTTAGTGGTTCCAAGTTCCATACTGGATCAAGGTGGGTTGGCTTCTAAGTAAAGAGGGTTCTTTTTACGTGCAAATGTCAGTGTAAGCCACACGGGACCACGGGCACACTCTGGACCTCTCTCTCGCCAAAAAGAAGCCAACCTTCCATGGTTCAGAATCGAGCCTAGAGCTGCTGACGCGTTACGACTCGTCTTCTACTGTGGAACGAGTAGAAGAGGCAAAATCCCAGGTATAGCAGCACGCCACTGGCAGCGGTGGAGTGCCTCAACCAACAGTAGGTCGATGATAAATAAATTTAGGAGTCGCAGTTCGGTTTTTTTATTTGTTTCGTTAGTATTTTATATAGGTCCTTTCAACTACAATGGTCATGAGAGGCCCGTCCACTGAGTAGTTCTAATGCAGAGTCCGCACAGACTCTACGCTGTTACGATTTGGGTATTAACAATACCCAGTGTTCCCAAGCGATCACCCTACCCTACCAGCTGAGGTTAAGTCGCGTCTCTTAACTTCAGTGATCAGACGAGAACTGGTTGTGCGCGCAATACGACCGGTCCTGCATCAGCTTCGGCCTGCAGTGGGTTGCATAACAATACCGTCCTGAGGGACAAGGAAGGGTACCGACTCAGTCATAGGCGGGAAAAGGGCTAGTAGTTGCTTTAGTGGAGCGGCAAATTGCGCTGGGCACACCAGTTCTCGTCTGCTCACTGAAGTTAAGCAACACAACCCCAGCTAGTACTGACTGGGTTGGCGCTTGGGAAAACTGGGTACCACTAATACCCAAAAATCGTCGCATTGATTGGATTGGATTAGTTTGCGGGTTGGGGTGTTAGCCAGGCAGCCATAACAGGTCAACCCCTTAGGAGGCTGCCCACGGGAGATGAGGAGGTAGGTGAAAAGACGAGGAAGAGGGTTAATTTGCAGCACCCAACTTTCTTTACCAACCACCCAAGTTGATATTGACGTGGGTGTGCGCTGCTTAACTTCAGTGATTAACGGGAACTGGTGTGTCCAACGCAACTTGGCCGCACAACGCAACTTGGGACGCATCTGTGCAGTTTCTGCATTAGAACTATGCAGTGGACGGGGCTCTAATGACCTTGTAGTAGGCGGGCTCTAAAACACCAACAAACGAATAAAATTTCCAGGGTATATAACAAAGAAAACCGTCGTCGGTCTCTTGAAAGTCGTTATAACCGAGTTCGACTGTAATTCCAAATATAAAACCTGAAAGTAACAATCTTTCTGGATATAACTGCTCGTTATTTATTCGGAAAATATACTTTAACTGCACTAATATAGGATATATTAAATAATACTAACAATAAAAACAGTGAACCCAATAAGCGGTTAACGTTTCAAATCAACTTAGCACATGGCAACACAACAATTCATTTCCTTAAGAAATAAATGCACCAAATTGTGTTGTTGCATTTCTCGAAAACAAGCTAATAAATTATTACCGTTTAATAACATAGGGGCCCATAACGTTACCAACGTCATCATATATGATTTTCCGATTTCGGATGCCTTTTTCTTAGATCAGTGATTCTCAACCACTGTACCGCGGCACTTTAGTGTGCCGCGAGATTCACGAGAATGTGCCGCGAGGTCGGATACCCATCTTGTCCCTCTGACTGGACACAAGGGCGATATATTAGGCAGTGTTTCCCCACAGCCGGATGCCAACCAAAGCTGCAACTCCAATGCTATTTATCGTCTTTTTACTGTTCGTTTGGACATTCCACCGAAGACAGGAGGCGAGCTCCTGCACCTGGAAATTTCGGGCCTTTACCCGTTCCATAATAGAGAGGGTTCTTCCACGTGCAGATGCCATCGTACACCGCACAGGCCTGCGGTTTTACTTCTCACCCGAAAGAAGGTGCACTCAGGGCTTCTCTCTCGCCCGAAAAACAAAAGCGAACCCACCTCGGTACAGTATTGAACCAAAAACTACTGACACAGTTACCGAGCGCCACCGAGGCAAGTTTTTGCATAGGGTTAGGTTACATTTTATATATTTTCTTTGGCGTTTGTGTGCTCCGAAATGTGTCGTTGTTAGTGTGCCGCCAAATTTTGAAATTAGTAAAAGTGTACCGTGGCGAAAAAAAGGTTGAGAATCACTGTCTTAAGCCTAGTTCCCTGGCACGCGACACCGACGAGAATAGCGCTTGAGCAGACGGTATAATTATGACGTAAACCACAGGCGCTAACAGAAATTGCGCCTGGTTTGATTCCCTGGCAAGAGCGAATTCACGTGAGTGATTAATAGTCTTCAATATGAACGTTTGGTGGCGCCAAAACCGAAAAAATAAATTAACCAATGAAAAGTAAATAGAAGACTATTTAAAAATTCATACAGCCAATCAAATTCGAGCGACACATTCCATTGACAAATGCAGTTAACTAACTCTCAACTCCACTTCACCATTGATTTCGTGCTTACTTTACAGAATGGTAGTGTAACTACGTCATCAGTTTATGTGGATTGTCGTCTGCTAGCGCGCTATTCTCGTCGGTGTCGCGTGCCAGGGAACCAGGCTTTAGATAATACAACCACTATAAGATTACTACTAAGTTTAATGAAAGAAATCTAATCTCTGTATATATATATACACACAAAACGGCAATGATCATATAAGATATCTGCCTATGGTGTTATTGATACATTAACATTTACTCAATAAAATAATTCATAATGGTATCCCGTCGTCGTTAGTCAAATTTATAATAATATTATTTATGATGAAGTCAGTCAGTATTCATATGAGTTTTATACACCACAGTATAAGGATGTCTCTCTACATTACTGGTACATTCGTGTTTAGAAGATTGGGGAGGAAAAAAAGAGTCACTCTGTGGTTCAATTTATTCTTCCCAATAAAGTTCACAGATGAAATAAAGACGGTGAGTATATATGATTTATAAAGTATTAAACCGCAAAATACTATGCGTTAAGAAAAATCGATTTTGAAACATAATACTACAGGACTCCAGGATCTATTAAATGAATTATTGCAATGGCTTGTATGCACTAGCCGCACAAAAAAAAAGCAAGCTATCAAAACATATTTTTTGAGAGAGAGAAAAAAATCCGTTCGACACTGGCAATGACACCTTAAAATACAGTATTATACAGAGCCATTTTGAGACATCATAATTTATATATTACGCTCCACTTATCGTTAATCAGGATTGGTAGAATATTAAAACTGTGTTATCAATAATCACTGTCATAATTCAGTAATAAATGTCTAAAGTTACTATAGATAATTTCCCGTTTGCGACAACTGCGGCTGCTGCTGCTGCAGCATCATTTTAATATAATAATAATAAAAAAATATGTAACGATGTGATATATTGCATTTATAAGGTCCAGTCTGTAAACAAACCAATTAAATAAATTACCAACAACCTTAGAAAGCAACATTGGTAATATATAGGGCCTATATATGTGCCCCCCTGCTGATTTTCTTTGCCAGAGAGATATAAATCAGTTTATTGCCCACAACATTATAGAAGTTAGGAGGATTCAGTCCTTGTCCGAAGAAGGACACACCAAACCACAGGAAAAGTAATCAAGAAATAGGAATGTGTATGAAGATGAGACCTAAGGAAGATGAGGTGAGCATGTGGCTCTCTCTCTCTCTCTCTCTCTCTCTCTCTCTTCACTCTAACTTCAAGATACCAATCAAGTAACATAACTTTATTGGTTATCTCGGTGAATCTCTGGTCCTATTAAAGGAGGGGGGAAAGGATCTTCAGTTAAACCTTCATTCTGCACACACACACACACACATACAAAGGACCTAAAATGAAATGACGATCGAATTCAAAAGGAGACTTGTGGAAGATATTATAAAGGCGCAAGGGCAAGGAACGGATTTTTCTTCATTTTTATTACCTACAAAACGATATTCCTATGAAGAAGAAACGTTTCAATCTCAGAAATAATCATTAAGAGGCGATAAACCTTGAAATATACAAAGAAAAACGTAAAATACAATCACCGAAACGATATACAGCATATATATACTGTACATACCCATTCAAAGGACCGTTTTTCAACTACGTTTTTCGAAGAGAAGAAGAACGGAAACCACAATCCGACCTACTGTCAATAGTCTTCAACGATTCAAATTTAAAATATATGAACGATTTTATTGGTGTATGTCATTCCTTTCTCAAAGGTATACATCTACTATAAAAGGAAATCAATCTAGAAGGTATCTTATTTTTACAAACGGATATGTAGAGAACACATATAGGGCCTACTCCATTCCTTATTCTACTGCCGCATACATTTTTTATATTCAGTTGAAAATACCTGAAATTCAACAAAATGTTTGACAGAACCATCCAAAAAATTCGCATACTGCCACACATTACAACATAACTATTAGTTATACCACGAGTCACAATATAGTGATATGAAACATCACCTCGATCAAAAGCAAAGCAAGGTACCCATCTTGTCCCTCTGAATGGACACGCGGAATGGCGGCTCGTGGGGCAGGCAAACCTAGGAGGCTGCCTAGGGCGGCAAATTTCATAGGAGCGGCTGATTTCTGAGGTACTTCCTTGCCATGCAGTCTATCAGTCATTTAAAATGTTCATAGTCCTGGGATTCCCAAATTTGTCTGATTGGTTGGGCCTTTTCTAAATGTTGGTATTGGGACAAATGCCAAGCACGTGAGAGACGCTTGGACAATTTAGAACTGTATTAGATTCAATGGGGGCGGCGGCGATGGACCTACTTGCCTAGGGCGCCTGAAACTCACGAGCCGGCCCTGACAAGGGTGATATACTATGTTACACTAATGGGTTGGGGAGTAAGCCAAGCAGCCATAACAGGCCAAACCCTTAGGAGGCTGCTCACGGGTGATGAGGGGATGGGTGTAGGGGATTAGGAGAGGGAAAATTTGCAGAACCCAAGGGTCTCTACCAACCACTCATGTTGGTACTAACGTGGGTTTGCATTGCTTAACATCAGTGATCGAGAACTGGCGTGTCCAATGAAAATTGGCCGCACACTGACGGTACTTCAAGCCAAAGCTGCCACACCTATGATTTTATATACCGGTAGTCGGTCTTCTGTTCGTTGGGGCACTCCACCGACGACAGGGTACGAGCGTCTATACCTGAATAGTACAGAGGGTTCTTTTCTGAAGGAAGGCGCCTCGATGCAGTGACGAACCTGGACCCAATGGCACTGAAAATCGAGCATCATACCATCCATAAAGAATAATAGGTAGTCCCCTTTTCTAATCGCCATTAATTGTGAAAGCCCCCCCCCCCCCAACACGATCAAACATTTTACACAATACCCTTTTTTGCGCAAAATGTTTGATCGCGTATGGCAAGGATTGACCAGTTGACAACGGTTTGAAAGAAATCGTTCGAGACCGAAATAGTTTGAGCAAAACTCGGTGCTTGACAAGCTAATTGAACGTGTCTGGCAGTGTTTGACGATGACAGTTGGCCTAGGAAAGACGTCATCCTGGTCACTTATCAACAAATCATGGCGCAAGAAGCTTTCGTATCGGGCATCTCCAAAGAATTTCGCGAAATGCACTGAGATTTTGCACAAACAATTGTAACAACGTGTATGAATTAAAGTTTGCGCAAGCATTGCGTTGCACAAGCAGTGGTTGCGCAAAATGTTTTGATCCTGTATGGGGGCTTTAAACCAATCAGATGTAGAAGAAAGAAAGTCGTAAATGGTGTCATTAAACGGTGGGAAAGAAAAGTAGAAATATATACAGAATATCAACAAACCCATGTGCGCGCTTCCAACTCATTTTGATGTGGTATTTCTATTGGCTTTAAATAGTCTTAGATAATTACCGTATTACTACTACGATTTTATGACAGGGCTCTGCTTCATAAATGTGGCCCGTATCATCGTGCAAGACAGAACAGAAGACAGAAGACACAACATTAATGGAATGTTCGATTCCGACGCATGGAACGTCCCCACGCTCCAATTCTAAATATTTACAGCGCTCTTTCGATTTGAAACTTCTTTGTTGTTTTGAAAAATGGTAGCCATCATTAGCATCATACCTTAAAGGTTCCCTCACACCAACGGGAATAAATCGCAGTCGCCGCTGATGTTTTGCGGCGAATTATTCGCATCAAACGCTACCCATGAAGAGCAATGGTCATGTGTACACCGAAGCGAATGTATCGCACCCGCGGTTACGAAAGTGCAGCGATTTAGTTAAAATCGCTGCACGCACGGTTTTAAACGTCATCGTTGTTCGAATTCTGATAGAACAAGATGGCGTTCACCTAAAAAAACAATAGACTTAATGAGAACAAGCTGGTCAAAAAAAGAACTAAACTGACGCGTTGGTGTGCATATCAAGGTGAATCCACCGCGTCGCAACGCGTGCTCCTGTTCGGTGCGTGTTCCTGTGGCGAAAATCCCGCTGCGACTGCGATTGTTTCGCGTTGGTGTGAGGGAGCCTTTATCCCGCCTGGGGCAGGATCAGGTTTGCGGGCTCATTGAACATGCTCTGACTGGGAGCAACCCAGCCAGGAGTCTGGAACCCGCAGGAATATTGGCTGGGTTCAGTGGGGGTGGGGGGGTGCTGACCTACCCCACTTGTTCCAACATCGCATTATACAAACAAAATAGAAACTTTGGCAGGTAAATTAATGCTTTGTTGGTTATAATGCTGCATGGTGTCTGACCTATTCAATATGGCAGCCATCGAATTATTAAAAATTATGTGCGACCCCAGCTAGTACTGACATGGGTGGCCGCTTGGGAAAACTGGGCACTGCTAATACCCAAAAATCGTCGCATTAGTGTAGTGTCTGTGCAGTCTCTGCATAAGAACTACGCTGTGGACGGGGCTCTAATGACCTTTGTAGTTTAAGGGCCCTAAAACACAAAACACCACCACCATTAAAAATTACTGAGCCCCATATTGTACTGCTGTAATCACGGAATCTTTGGGGAGCGGCGAGTTGCGTTGGACACACCAGTTCTCGTCTGATCACTGAAGTTAAGCAACGCAAGCCCAGTTAGTACTGACATGGGTGGTCGCTCGGGAAAGCTGGGTACTGCTAATACCCAATAATCGTCGCATTAGTGTAGTGTCTGTGGAGTCAATGCATTAGAACTATGCAGTGAACGGGTCTCTAATGACCTTGTAGTTGATGGGACCTTAAACACCAACGAACAAGAACGAACGGAATCTTTGATCAATACTGATTTTAATTTAGATAACTTGGATCACTTGCTTTCTAATGAAAGTCAAAGCTGGAATTGTAACGGTCATCGACTCAATTTTCTAAAGGATGATCTGCCAGAAAATTTGAGTAAGCAGTTGACATTCCAATTCGTCTGCAAAGTCTCAATCCGTGGGGTAGGCCGGCATCCTCCCCACAGACAACTCAGCCAACATTTCCTGCGGGTTCCAAACGCCTGGCCGGGGTGTCCCCTGTCAAAGCATGTTCAGTGAACCCGCAGACCCGACCCTGCCACTTGCATCACTTGATTGGTGGGATGATTCCTCCAGTTTGCGTGCCAAACTTCAATACAAAATCTTGATACTGTTAAAAGGAAGTTCTACAGGGCAGTGGTTAGGCCAGCTATGCTATATGGATCAGAACGTTGGGCAGTGAGGAAGAGCCACGTCAATAGAATGCAAGTAGCCGAGATGTGAATGCTGCGGGACATGAGTGGGGTGTCGAGAGCTGATAGAATCAGAAATGAGTATATCACAGGTAGCCTGGGGGTGGTGGACATCGCCGAAAAAAATGAGAGAATAGGCTGAGGTGGTATGGACACGTAATGAGACCGAAGCAGACGTGGGAGCAGGTTGTCCGTAAGGATATGGCAGTGTGTGGGGTGGACGGAGACCTGGTGGGAGATAGAAGGGAGTTGAGGGCTAGAACCCGCAGACCCGACCCTGCCAAAGGCGGGAGGAGGGTACGATGATGATGATGATGATACTGTTAACCGTCAACACATTTCTGAATGCAACCGTTATCATAGGAAACATTTGATTAGCATCAATAATGACTATGAGCAGATACGACTGACTCTTCACCTTCTAACTTGAGGTCAGCCCCTCGCACTAAAAGTATGATAAGAACGCAGCGAAATGGATTGAATCTATAAAAGGAGCCTTGCAAATTCGACGTGTAAAAGTGCTTTCACATTTCACTTCCATATTCAAACACATAAAACCGACCAATGTTTGCATAAATAGTGCTATTTCACTTTTAACAATTTTCACATGAAGTCATAAATGATGGCTAACTAATTGCGTGTGCAACGAAATGTGGACCATTTAATCAATATTCATAATTTCGTGACGTATGACCATAACCAAAAAGTAGCCATTATATAACAAGGTCATAATGTATAAAAACGCCCAAAAAGGACTGAGCGAGGCTAAGAATAAAACCTTAGGGCAGGACGGCCATCATCATAACCTCGCTACAACAACTGTGATAAATATCACAACCTTTCTTGGGACATTAATTTTCTTAAAACCGATGGCATGCAATGATGCAATGTATGCAATGATAGTCCAGGAGAAGAAACACGTAAAAATCCTAGTTTTTTTCGGACCAAGTATCTTCGGGCCATACTGAATACCAGTCGTGACTACTACTAACTTGCATGAGAGCACAATCAAGAATCCTAATAACCACTGTGACGACAAAACGACAAAGTTAAGATTGACCTCTACACACAAAGGATTTAAGAAATATCCACGTTTAATCATCGGCGCCCGTCTGGCGGTTTCAACCAATATAAGTTTGATTAGCAGGACACTACGGGAGACAATGGAAATTAATAATTAAATTATATCTAATCAGTGATAAAATATCTATT
Source organism: Trigoniulus corallinus (assembly GCA_013389805.1). Taxonomy (NCBI): domain Eukaryota; kingdom Metazoa; phylum Arthropoda; class Diplopoda; order Spirobolida; family Trigoniulidae; genus Trigoniulus; species Trigoniulus corallinus. The sequence goes on along the minus strand of JAAFCE010001036.1, from coordinate 46,196,075 downwards.
TATATATTTGTTAACCCTAGATTGGTTTTTGTTTGTTGGAGTTTAAGGTCCCGTCAACTACAAGGTCATTAGAGACCCGTCCACTGTATAGTTCTAATGCATAGACTGCACAGACACTACACTAATGCGACGATTATTGGGTATTAGCAGTACCCAGCTTTCCCGAGCGACCACCCATGTCAGTACTAACTGGGCTTGCGTTGCTTAACTTCAGTGATCAGACGAGAACTGGTGTGTCCAACGCAACTCGCCGCTCCCCCTAGATTGGTAGCGTACGAAAAAATTACGTAGATGCGTCATACTTTTTACCCCTACCCTCTTCTTACCGCCACGTCATTTTACCTCTCTCCACTCAGTATTCCTCCAGCATTCAAAGATGAAATTCAGACGGCAGATATTAGGGCTCCTCTTGCATCAGATTGCCAACTAACAAGGCAAATCTTCAAAGTAGAGGGTAATTGTTGCGTACAGTATCGATACTAGAATATGTTTATGCACATACGTGGAATACTTTAATGAACACAGCAACTGCAACCTTTTCCCGCCTATGACAGGGTCGGGTACCCATCTTGTCCCTTTGAATGGACACAAGGACGATATATTGGTCATAGATTTTTCTGCAGCGGGTTGCCGGCCAAAGCTGCAACCCCTATGCTTATTTATCGTCGGTCTACTGTTCATTTTTGGGGAATTCCACCGACGACAGGGGCGAGCTCCTACACCTGGAAATTTTGCCTCATCTACCCGTTGCGTAGTAGAGAGGGTTCTCTTACGTGCAGGTGAAATCGTACACCAACACGGGACCTCGGTTTTACCTCTCATCCGAAAGAAGACGCACTCGCGGCCTCTCTTTCTCTCTCGCCCGAAAGAAGCCAACCCACCTCGGTCCAGTATCGAACCTAGAATTACTGGCACAGTTGCCAAGCGTGCTAACCACTATGCCACCGAGGCGGATCGAATACTTTAATGGACAAAGGTTAAAAAAAGTATTAATGTTTATTAGCAACGGCAGATGAGACTTTCTGACTCTGAGAAGGTTCTAGAAGTTCTCAACGAATTAATCAGCCAAGACGACCGGGTCTCTAATGACCTCGTAGTTGACGGGACCTTAAACTCCAACAAACAACAAAACAACAAAGCCAAGACGATTTGGCTGTTGTTTGTTGGAGTTTAAGGTCCCGTCAACTACAAGGTCATTAGAGACCCGTCCACTGCATAGTTCTAATGCATATACTGCACAGACACTACACTAATGCGACGATTATTGGGTATTAGCAGTACCCAGCTTTCCCGAGCGACTACCCATGTCAGTACTAACTGGGCTTGCGTTGCTTAACTTCAGTGATCAGACGAGAACTGGTGTGTCCAACGCAACTCGCCGCTCCCGACGATTTGGCAGACTTGTGTGGTAATGCAGCTGATTTTGAGTATGAACCAAACTCATATGATGATTCCGACAGCAATGGAGATTGCATCTCACCTACCTTAGGCGATATTGAGGAACATGCCATCCCTGCAGTACAGAGGGTAGAAGAACTATCATCAAAAGCCCTCTCAACAGCAAGAAAAATACTTTCAAGGGCACAACAAGCTGACCAAAATCTGGTTGTACACCCTGATTAGGGAGAACTGACAGGGAAAGACTATATCAAAGTGCAGAACAAGGTGCCAACCTCAGAAAGAAAAACTCCTTTCAAAGAATATTGTCCACATTAGGCCAGGTCCTGTTGGTGAAGTATGAACAGCAACAGAACCATTAGATTGCTTTCGTCTTTTCTTCACAACAGAAATGCTCAAAGGTACTGCTGTACACACAAATGAAGAAATTTTGATTAAACAACAACAACAATATTCACGTATTGAAGGGACAGTTGAAAAACTGACATTGAAGGGTTGGAATGGTTTTTAGGTGTACTGTGCACTGTACCTTGCAGCAGCACTGAAAAGTAACCATTTACCTGTAGAGCTACTTTTTAACACATCTCCATGTGGAAGCAAATTTTGAGCCTCCATGCCATCCAGACGAATCCAATTTCTTGTGAACTGTTAGCACCGTGCCAAAAATACTAGAGAGGAAAGGAAATAGAATGATTGACTAGTGCCAATAAGAAATCTTTGGGATTTTTCACCAGTTCCCGTGAGATCACTGTAGTTAAGCAGTGCAAGCCTACGTCATTATCAACATGGGAGGTTGGTAAAGAACGTTGGGTGCTGCAAATTACCCCTCTCCTTCGTCCTTTCACCTATCCTCATCTCCCACGGGCAGCCTCTTAAGGGTTCGTCCTGTTATGGCTGCATGGCTTACTCCCCAACCCTTCAAACTAATCCATGCAAATATAGCAAAAGCAACTCCTAACCCTTTTCCCGCCTATGGCAGGGTCGGGTACCCATTTGTCCCTCTGAATGGACACATGGTGATATATTGGTCATAGTTTTTTTTCTGCAGCCGGTTGCCGGCCAAAGCTGCACCCCTACGCTTATTTATCGTCGGTCTAGTGTTCGTTGGGGAATGCTACCGACGCCAGGGGGCGAGCTCCTACACCTGGAAATTTTGCCACATCTACCCGTTGCATAGTAGAGAGGGTTCTTTTACGTGCAGGGCCTCGGTTTTACTTCTCATCCGAAAGAAGGCACACTCGCACCTTCTCTCTCGCCCGAAAGAAGCCGACCCACCACGGTCCAGTATGGAACCTAGAACTACTGGTGTAGTTGCCGAGCGTGCTAACCACTACGCCACCGCGGCAGGTTTTAATCCATGCAAATATGCGTATTAATAATTGCAAAGTGAGACACAGGGCTAGTTCTTATGTCACTATTGATGAACAGTTAGTTGTATTTTGTGGACGTTGTCCATTTAAAACCTCAACCGGTCTGATCAATCGGCTGTAGGGAGCGTGATCAATCTTCTCTAGTCATCATCATCATACCCTTTTCCCGCCTGTGGCAGGGTCGAGTCTGCGGGTTCTAGCCCTCCACTTCCGTCTATCTCCCACCAGGTCCCCGTCCACCCCACGCACTACCATATCCTTATGGACAATCTGCTCCCTTGCCTTGCCTGCCACAGGCGAGGCAAGGGTATGCTGATGAGGATGCATCTTACGGTGATAATGCTATTACAGAGATAGGTTATCAGGTCAGGTGGAAGATTAACCACGAATTTTTCCAAGGCAAGCGATTGGTGAACTGGTTCGCATGAGTTCCATTTCCGTTCTGTAACCCGTTTTCCAAAACAAAAGGCGGAAACTAACAGAACATTCTTTTCAGAACGTAGAAGCGTTCTTATTCTTTTAACATTCCAAGAAATGGAGGGAAGATCGAAGAGAAATCGATAAAAGACAATTGAATTCAAAGATGATAGAATCATTTAAATTACCAGTGCTGAGTTATTTAAATGTACAAAACTTCTTTTAACAATTCTTTTCTTCTCAATTGATTGAAAAAGTACAGGTGCACCGCACCTAGGAAGTAGAAGCTCCGTGATACTGCGTGTGCGACAGAGAGATATCACTTGTTCAGAGTAACACGACCAGTACAAAGAGTCTGAAGTGAATTGAAAATGAAACTCGGAATCGTATATACGGTATATCGATTAGTTTACAATTACAAAATAAAATGTACGGATGTTACAGACATCAAAACCAGAAAAAACCCCCATGTAAAGTGAGGTATGAGAAAACTCCGTACGAAGTAGAAGAAGAAGAAGGGGATCCTGAGATTCAAGGCAATTAGGAAAGTGACACCACTAATCATTTTGTATTTGATGGTTCCAACGTTACTTGGTTTCCGCACATCTAATTCACTACAAGTGACTACTAATCAAATGACTGAGGAAGGGGTTAATTTATTTTTCAAACCTCTTAAATTGCTACACACAAACATCATTATAACAAAATGTAATCCTTTGCTCAAATGCACCACATTTTCGTGTAAGATCTATTTATTCAAACCTCTTTAAAAGCACCTAAATATTTTCATCCTATAACTATATATCAATTATAATCTTTCCTTTGATTTCTCGTCAACTGACATCCGCAAGAAACCATTACCAGTATTAACAGAATTTTAAGGTACATTGAACAACAATAACAGCAGCATTAAGTGCAGGAAACAGGCAACTATGGTCCTAAATCAGTGGTGGGCAAACAGTGCCGTTGTTTGTTTGTTTGTTGGAGTTTAAGGTCCCGTCAACTACGAGGTCATTAGAGACCCGTCCACTGTGTAGGTCTGAAGCATATACTGCACAGACACTACACTAATGCGACGATTATTGGGTATTAGCAGTACCCAGCTTTCCCGAATGACCACCCATATCAGTACTAACTGGGCTTGCGTTGCTTAACTTCAGTGATCAGACAAGAACTGGTGTGTCCAACGCAACTCACCGCTCTCGCAAACAGTGCCGGATTTAGACATTGAGAGGCCCTTTTCTAAAGTTTTGAAGCCCGCTAAATGTTGAGCCTAATGGTAAATCCGACACTGTGGGCAAACTATTTTATTAAAGGGCCACGTGAACGCTGATACTAAGGCGGGTCGGGCCGCACATACAAAATGCCAAAATGTTTTTTTTTCTAAATTAAAATACATGGGTACCACCTATAAGAGTCATTTATTAATTTCATTTATTCTGTGGAATTGTGATATTTCGTGAATGGGATGCTTCATCCGCTCTGGCACATTTCTAAATATCTCACGGGCCGCCGTGCCGGGGGTAAACTCCTGTAGCCCCAGGCCACTAACACATAAGTATACTCATTTGTGCAGTTTTGAACGCTTATTTTTAATTTTAGGTATAGGGAGGGGTGTGATATGTCAAAATATCGCAGTTTTTTCGAGCTTTCCGATGCGATAGTTAAACTTACCCCTATCTATTTAAAAAATGTAATTTTGCATTTTCCTTAAAAAAAAAACTACTGCCCAAATTTCCGAACCGTTTTAGGAAATGAATGTCCCCCTCCATCAGCTATAACTTTTTCCTACACATTTTTTCTTATATCTTATAGTTTGTGAAATAAATGCATTGGAATTATTTTAAAAGTTAAACCCTGCATAAAGTAAAAGGTCACAATGAACCAAATTCATCTTTCATGAGACGAAAAACTGAGGTCCCGTGTGGTGTACGATAGCATCTGCACGTAAACGAACCCTCTCTAATAGGAAACGGGTAGATGAGGCAACTTTTCCAGGTGTAGGAACTCGCCCTGGAGTTGGAGTGCCAGAACGAACAGTAGACCGACCGACAATAAATAAGCATAGAAGTTGCAGCTTTGGTCCGCAGCCCGCTATGGAAAAACACCGTCCAACAGGACGCGAACAGGTCCCATAGGAAGCGAAAGGGTTAGAAGTTGCTCTGTAGGTCAGAATGCTACTGATGGACAGTACGAAAATAAACAAGGTATGCATGTTCAGAGCCGGTCAAGTGTGTTGTTGTTGTTTGTTGGTGTTTTAGGGCCCTTCAACTACAAGGTCATTAGAGCCCCGTCCACAGTGTAGTTCTGATGCAGAGACTGCACAGATACTACACTAATGCGACGATTCTTGGATACTAGCGGTACCCAGTTTTCCCAAGCGGCCACCCATGTCAGTACTAGCTGGGATCGCGTTGCTTAACTTCAGTGATCAGACGAGAACTGGTGTGTCCAACGCAATTCGCCGCTCCCCGCGCATGAACCAATTTATAGAAGGACCCCGCTTCATTCTTTTGTAGGAGCCCCGCACCATTAGTTTACACAGGGCCCGCGGGCTGGTAGCACTTGATGGTTGGTTGGTTGTTGGAGTTTAAGGTCCCGTCAACTACAAGGTCATTAGAGACCCGTCCACTGTATAGTCCTAATGCATATACTGCACAGACACCACACTAATGCGACGATTATTGGGTATTAGCAGTACCCAGCTTTCCCGAGCGACCACCCATGTCAGTACTAACTGGGCCACTAACCACCCATGTCAGTACTAACTAACCACTCCCAGGTCAAGTGTGGGACGACAACGGAAGGGTTAAAAATAGTAATACTGTATATATACTGATGGGTTTAAAGATAAAGAGGTACCAAAAAAAGTTGAGAAAATAACCCCGCGCATAGTATAACTACATGATCTCCAAGTATGGTGGGTTGGGCGCATTTCGGTTTAGTCTACTTGGCGTTTAAGGTCGGCCTATTTACTTTTGAGGTAAATGACCTACGACAGAACGGGGAGAGGTGGGGGGGGGTCACACACCTGCTAACTTCGCCAACCTACACCTAGATTTTCTTTACATTACCCGCCTCAGTGTCACCGTTTGGATTCAATTAATCGAGGTGATTTGACTTCTTTCGGACGAGAGAGACGCCAAGTACGCCTTGCGCGCGTGGGAAGAAAAGTCGTGGCCCCGTGTGGTGTGTATGATGTCAACAGCAAGGAGAAGATCCCTTTAAACAGGAACGTATAGATCGGCAACATTTTCAGGAATAAGAACTCGCTCCCTTTTAGTCGGCGAGGGGAACAATTGTACTCGATCCTGCCATAATTGGGAAAAGGGTTCCTTTAAAGTGCAAATGATTTAGATAATCCACAGAAGCAGCTGTATTGTATTGGACACACCAGTTCTCGTCTGACTACCCGCCGCGGTGGCGTAGTGGTTAGCTCACTCGGCAACTACGATACTAGACCGTGGTGGGTCGGCTTCTTTCGGGCGAGAGAGAAGCCGCGAGTGCGCCTTCTTTCGAATGAGAAGTAAAACCGAGGTCCCGTGCGGGTGTACGATGGCGCTTGCACGTAAAAGAACCCTCTCTACTACGCAACGGGTAGATGAGGCAAAAATTTCCAGGTGTAGGAGCTCGCCCCCTGGCGTCGGTAGCATTCCCCAACGAACACTAGACCGACGATAAATAAGCGTAGGGGTGCAGCTTTGGCCGGCAACCGGCTGCAGAAAAAAACTATGTCCAATATAACACCCTGTGTCCATTCAGAGGGACAAATGGGTACCCGACCCTGCCATAGGCGGGAAAAGGGTTAGGAGTTGCTTGCTTTTACACCAGTTTTCGTCTGATCACCACAATTAAGCGTCAATCACGTCGACATTTTGATGATGTTTTGTGCAAGCACTTCAGAAAGGAGCGTCAGCGCAATTCCTTATATGTAGCGTTTTTTTTTTTGGAGTCACGTCACGCACAACCTAACCGAAGCAGACAGCTCAACCGCCAGCCAATCAGAATGCAGCGCGACTTGCGGGACGCTATTTGAGTTGACCACCTGTCAACTCAAATAGCGTCACGCATAGCTACTCTGCGTCGCCCGAAGTAGCGTTGTGACGAAACCACTTTTTGTGCTGTGTCGTCTGATTCAACGCTAATAGCGTTAGCGCGTGGGTATACGGAATAAATTGACCATAAATTAGATAATCCACACACTCCATAGGGCAGGGGTGGCGAACCTATTTCTGCTGGCGTGCCACAAATTTAAAAAGTTCAATTTCTTGGTATACTAACGTGCCAGATAGTTCGTTACAGGAAATAGAAATTCCACCAACGATTGGTTTGGCTTTATGTAGGTTGCCCCTGTATATGGTATGCACGCCACGTGCCAGCAAAATTGTTCTGTGTGCCATAGGTTCGCCACCCCTGCCATAGGGTATATTTACTTCACATCCTACGGCAAGGGGTACCCGAGATTCACTCTTTCTCCCGTTCGAAAGAAGTCACCTACCGCGACCAGGGTCGAAACTTCAACCATGGACTCACGAGTCAAGAACGCTTCCATTAAGCCACTTTATTACGCGATCACAGTAGTAAATAACTGAGAAAGACGAGCTGACTGAATCTCGTTTGGAATTTAAAAGATGAAGATGAGGTGGATGAAGATTAAGATTGACTTGGGACGTCATATGAAGATCGACATGAGGGTGGAAACTGGCAGGTGGGGGGAAGCGAGTTGGATGAATAGAGAGAAACCTCAATGATTTTTTTTTACTGATGGTCAGGAGGAGGGTGGGGAACTCTACATCTGATAATATTGTCGGTCTACTTTCTACAAGTATGAGTAAACTGTCCACCATGAAGAAATAGTTATATTACGACCAATGGTGACATCGTACACATTACTACGGCTTTATTTCCCATTCGGGAAGAAAGGCATGATGAGAGAGTAAGTGTGAGAAGATTGAGGTGGTATGGACATGAGATGAGGAGAGTGGGAGAAGCTGAGCTGGTTAGGTCCCTCACAGGGATGCAACTATTGGAATCACCCGGGCAGACGTATTGATTGATTCGTTTGTGTTTTAGGGCCCTTCAACTACAAGGTCATTGGAGCCCCGTCCACAGCGTAGTTCTAATACAGAGACTGCACAAGGACTACACTAATGCGGCGATTTTACGGTTATTAGCGGAACCCAGTTTCCCAAGCGGCCATCCATGTTAGTACTATTTGGGGTTGCGTTGATTAACTTCAGTTGTTGTGTGTTTGTTGGTGTTTTAGGGCACTTCAACTGCACGGTCATTAGAGCCCCGTCCACAGATGCAGAGACTGCACAGACACTACACTAATGCGACGATTTTTGGGTATTAGCAGTACCCAGTTTTCCCAAGCGGCCATCCATGTCAGTACTAGCTGGGGTTGCGCTGCTTAATTTCAGTGATCAGACGAGAACTGGTGTGTCCAACGCAATATAGCTTGTCCCTCCAAGCAGACGAAGGGACAGAGTGTTCAACGGGCTATGATATTGTGTGATGTGGGTGAGAACCTGGTGTGTGATTGGCGGGATTTGAGGGCCAGAATCTGCAGACCCGATCCTGCCACACACGGGATAATCAGTAATCACGATCACGGGATCCAGTAAAAATAAAATAGATAACAGCAGGAGAAATGAATTCCAGAGAGTGAATAAGCTTATCGCCCGTCATTTTGATAACCTATTTTATTCAGCAGGGGAATAATCGTTTGTTTGATTATTTAATATCGACCTCTGATGCAGAAGGTGCTTTACCGACACCGGGGGTCGAACTCCTACACCTGGAAATTTTGCCAAGTTACTTGTACGTTTTGCTCCATGCAGGGGCGTCTAGACATCGCCGGGTCCGGAGTAATTCTACTGTTAATAAGCGCTTAAAAAAGCATGGCAAAATGGTGTCGGGGGCCCTGAGAATTTCACCTCATCACTGGGGCGCCCATCTCTCGTCCGCACTGCTCCATGTAGAAAGGATCGTTTTATATTGCACATGTCACACAGGGTAGAGGGCCATTCGACTGAAGGCACACTTGAAGGGCTTTCTTTCCTGTTGTTGTTTGTTGGAGTTTAAGGTCCCGTCAACTACTAGGTCATTAGAGCCCCGTCCACAGCACAGTTCTTATGCAGAGACTGCACAGACACTACACTAATGCGACGATTATTGGGTATTAGCAGTACCCAGCTATTCCGAGCGACCACCCATGTCAGTAATAACTGGGCTTGCGTTGCTTAACTTCAGTGATCAGACGAGAACTGGTGTGTCCAACGCAACTCGCCGCTCCCGGCTTTCTTTCCTCTCGCCCGAAAGGAGGACCAAACCTGCTACAATAGACTCACGAGTAAAGTTCGCTACCATCGAGCCACAGGGGCGAGCTCAGCATTTCTGACAGTCAATTTTCTTTGCATTTCTTTTAAGGTTTAAGAAATCATAGTGCGGATATTCAAAATAGGAAAAGATGGCATATTTGAGCATCACAAGCATATTATTTTTTAAAAAGGAAGTGATTTTCAACGTAATGGTTTAAAAATCTGGAAATTCTCTCTCTCTACGTCGCTATTTCTTTTTCCAGCTATTTGTTGTTGGTTTAAAACTGCAATAAGGCTAAGAGAGCCCAGGCTCATGCGGAGGTAATGCAGTACACAGAGGGGGACGATGATGACTAAAACTTGGGAAAGGAAAAGGAAATGAATCCTTGACAGTTGATGGGTGAGCGCCAATTTCTGTTTAAATCTTTGATTTATTCATCAAGATTAGGTAGAAATGCGGCAGCAGTTGATGCCAAAACCTTAGGCAAAAACCAAGATTAACATTTAACTTCCTGGGGTTCAAGCAACATTTTGAGAAGGGAAAGGCAGCTGTAATATTTAATGTTAAATATGGCGTTTTAAAGATAAATTTAAGTGGAATCAGTGCTATCACTTGTTAATTTATACACCACTTTTAAATTATGGCGGTGGCATCTTGAAAGTAATTATTATTCGTCTCTACCGACTTCAAATCCACTTTGCCAAACTTTGCAAGTTTCAATTTCACCAAGCCACTCCTCAAAAAATGATAACTAGAGAGTCAAAACAAGAGAGCTAGTTAGTTATCTTCCAAATTTAGGAAATCCACAGATTATTAGCTCTTCCAAGAAATTAAGTTTGAAGTTATTTTCAAATTAAACATGTGTTTCTCTGCATCAAGACTATTTATTTGTCCACTGATATCAAAATGTACTATTACTGTGATAATATACATTGTAACTTATCACTGTTTTAAGCACAGATAGAGTGGTCGACTACTGGTTCCAGGGTTCGATACTGCATCGAAGTGGATTGGCTTCTTTCGCACTACAGAAATGCTCCCCAGTGCTGCTTCCGTCAAATTGGAAGTAAAGTCTTGGTGGCGAGTACGATGTCACCTGCAAGTCAAAGAACCCTTTCTACCTGCAACGTGTAGATCGACAAAATTCACAGGTGTAGGAACTCGCTCCCCGAGCAACGGTGGAGAAAAAACGCCCCAACAAAGAAAAATAAGTCGACGATAAATAACTAAAGGGAATTGCAGGATTAGATTTGGCAGCTGGCTGCATTAAAATACCGTCCAAAACATCATCCATGTGTCCCAGTGGGCCAAAAAGAGGCACCCGACTCGGACGTAGCCGGGAAAAGTGTTAGTACCTTTATCATCATTATCTCGCCAAAATTTCAAAGGGTGTTAAACATATTCACACAAGTTACTCTCGTTACCCAGACACTAATTTTGTTGGTGTTTTAGGGCCCTTCCACTACAAAGGTCATTACAGCCCCGTCCACAGCATAGTTCTTATGCAGAGACTGCACAGACACTACACACTAATGCGACGATTTTTGGGTATTAGCAGTACCCAGTTTTCCCAAGCGGCCACCCATGTCAGTACTAGCTGGCTTTGTGCTGCTTAACTTCCGTGATCAGACGAGAACTGGTGTGTCCAACGCAATTCGCCGCTCCTCCCAGACACTGAAAGTGTTTCCGTTTCATTCTTGTAACGCCTGGCTTCCCAATATGTGTTCAGAACGGTTGAAACACAAAAAAAAAAAACATTTCACCCCCCCCCCCCCCCAACAATTGCAAATCTATTACTGAGATTATTGAAGGATATAGAGGGAGAGTCCTTTTATATATTCGTGAGAATGAATTGATCACCATCATCATAATACCATTATGCCACCTGTGGCAGGATCGGATTTGCGGGTTCTAATCCTACACTATCTGGGTTCGAATCACCCACTCGGTCCCCAATTCACTACTATATCCCTTCGTGCAACCTGCTTCCACGTCTGCTTTGGTCCTCCCCTGCCCCGGGTGCTTCCAATAGCCTGCATCACCGTAACGGACCTAACCATGAGAATGAATTCAATAGCATCTTAAATTTACGACATCATACGAACAACAAGAAACAAAAAAAACGGGGTTGCAGGTCACACAGCAATAATTCCCATATTCACATCAATCAATTTCTTTTACAGTCAGCCATCCTTTTCACATTACAATTTTGTACGTTTTTTACCCTTCAGTTTTAATATGAAACATTAAAAAGTTGCTGCCCCATTCCTTCAACAAAAGGTCAACCTCCTCCAACACACACAAAAAATGCTTCCTCAACTACGAAATATATTGGATATTACATCATAAAAGATAATTCTACCAAACTTTAATGCCCTCCCCCCTTTACTCCTACCTTTTTTTTTAGATCTAAGACTCTTTAAAATATATAGCAGGATGGAGAGAAAGGGGCCTAAAAGTCACTATTAGATGATGACGAAACCATTTAAAATTATACTCATAACCAAGTTTGTGGAAATGCTGATGCAAGATTTTACGCATGAAACGGTGCCTTGCTGTTGTCCCCTCCCACGAAAAACTGGAAGAGAGCACAATTTATCCTGTTATCAAAGGTCCCATCGCTTATCTAAAGATTTATATCAAAAGAAAGATTACTTTTTTTCCAATCTATAAAGTTAGTTGGATGATTTCTTATATCTCCATCTCTCTCTCTCTCTTAGCTTCTTATTCTTTTGCTTCCTCCTCCTCCTTTTCCTTTCTTGTTCTTTCGTCTGAACGAAATTACCACATTTCGAAAGTGCATCACCATTATTAAAACATCTCAGCAAGACGCATATCACAAGCTTCATTTAGCCTTAGGAATAACCAACATCTGAAATTATTTAATGTATACAACGTTAAAAGCAACACCCTTTTCCTATGCACTCATTTATAACGGAGGGGGGGGGGGGGGAAATGACGTAGGAAGGTACTAAAACTACAAGAACAGAAATCCATTCGGTGATATTTAATTTTCACCAACGTTAACGGCGTGAAATGAATGATGATGAGAAGAACATTCAAATGTCCCGTAACTCTCTTGCACATAACTGAAAAGGATCTCTCTCTCTCTCCTCCCCACGATACAATACACATACTGTATACCAAAAGGTTTTAGAGAGTTCATTATTTGTTATCAGATTTAATAATTTCCTTTTGGCATATATATACTCACATTAAAACGAAAACAAAATTATTGAAACCCATAAACATTATTACGTAAAACACAAAACGAAAATAAAATTCATTTGCCAACAAATCTCCTTGGGATAAAACACGTGTTTAGTGGCGCCTTAGTCCCTGTTGGATTAAAATATCGAGATATAAATGGATGAAACTACGTTATAAGAAAAAAAAAGAGCAACATTTATAATAAACCTCAGAGCATCATCATACCTTTATCCCGCCTGTGACAGGGTTGGGTCTGCGGGTTCTAGCTGTGGTCCCCATCCACCCCATATATTACCATATTTCTTCGTACAACCTACTTTCGGGTCTACGTCAATTTGGCGCATGACAATTTGGCGTAGTCAATTTGGCGTACATACAAATTTGGCGTATGACAATTTGGCGCATATATAATTTGGCGTATGACAGTTTGGCGCATATATAATTTGGCGTATGACAGTTTGGCGTACATACAAATTTGGCGTACGTCAATTTGGCGTACATACCGATCTCTTGGGTGCCCAAATTTGTTCAAAATTGCAACGGTCATAACAACATATTTCAACAGTCATTGCAAGGTAATAGAACAATGAATGCCTACCATAACTGTGTTATAGGGCCCTAATGACCTTTGAAGTCGATGGGCCCTAAAACACAAACAAACCCAACTGTGTTATACGGGACCGTTGCAATGACTTATGCCCACGCGTGGATCTAGGATGGGGTTTTTGGGGTTGCAACCCCCTCCCATGCACATATAAACTTATATTTGCATACTATGTGAGGTTTACCTCAACCCCCCCTGTATTAGCTAACCCCCCCCCCCTCCCCGACGAAAATCCTGGATCTGCCACTGGTTATGACAGTTGCAATTTTGAACAAATGTGTGCACCCAAGAGATCGGTATGTACGCCAAATTTGTATGTACGCCAAATTATCAAACGCCGAATGTGTATGTACGCCAAATTGTCATGCGCCAAATTGACGTGATCCCCTACTTTCACGTGTTTTGGCCTTCACCTGCACTGAGTGCTTCCAACAGCCTGCATCCCCATAACGGATATAACGAGCTCCTCGTCTCCTCTTCTCTTTACATTCCCATAACACCCACATAGGATCCCCACACTGATCCTATGGGTCACTTCTGAATCCTTCTCCCATCGCACTGGCACATTAATATAATAAACCTCAGAGCATTTGGCATAAATAAAAGAGTAGAAGTAAATTTCAAGATGAAGAAGAAAACGCAAGCCAATTTCGATTCCCATCCATGTTAATATTAACTCTGAATGTATGTTAAAAAAGTAACACTAACATCTTCAGACAATGAATTGCCTGAAGTTTGGGAGGAAATCAATTCTCTTGACTTCAAAGAGCAGGAAAAGCACAGCAAGAAATTGAGATTCAACAAATAAACAAACGTTGAAATAATTTTTTTCCCCAGAATCAAGAAGTATCCATTAAGTAGAAGGATGGTACAACATCAAGACGGCTCCACTAAAAGGAAAAATCTTTTGTCGACGTCTGCCCTATTATCCTTTTAGGCCAAATTAGATATAACAGATTGTTATTAAATCTGGTACTTTATAACTTATTGTTAAAATAAAGACAGTATTCTTTTGTGTACCAAATCCTTCTGCCCGAGACGATGAAAACATTTTGGTAACAGTATTCATCTCGAAAGAACGATAAAGATAAGCTTTCAAAAATACTGGACAAGGTGGACGTTTGGAAACCTCTCGTCATTAAATCAGGATTATACTATTGTATATCTCGTTGGGGTAATAAATATATGTAATTACAATTTATCTCATTTAAAAAGCTGATAATTTTAAGCCTCGAAATATATAGGCCTACATATAATAAATTATCGCAAGGATTCATCAGACATTATTTGATTCAAACGTTCGGCAACTAATGCGCAGGAAGAAAGTCGAATATCTGTGCTCACCGAATGAAATACGTGACATTTTTGCCGTGATCTTGCGGCTATTGAAGACCATAAATCAATAGACGACACACAGGATGCTGCCAAGTTAAAGAATTCAGTTTAAATTACTTGAATTATATATCTTTGCTAATGATTTCTGAATCCCTTTCTAATGACTTCAAGAACAGGTTCCACACTCATGTCGCATTACGCATGCGCCCACTAGTCTAGTCACTATTATTTTGGAACACGAAACCACCATTTTGTTGCATCGATTTTCGAAAAGAATGAAAGAAGTCGAATAAAACGACGCCGTAGAATAGTTTGCGTTCTAGCAGTTATGCACAAAATAAGTTAAACAACTACTAAACCCTTCTCCCGCCTACGGTAGTGTCGGGTACCCATCTCTGCGGAGCGGCGAGTTGCGTCAACCAGTACTCGTCTGATCACTGAAGTTAAGCAACGCAAGCCCAGTTAGTACTGACATGGGTGGTCGCTCGGAAAAGCTGGGCACTGCTAATACCCAATAATCGTCGCATTAGTGTAGTGTCTGTGTAGTCTATGCATTAGAACTAAGCAATGGACGGGTCTCTAATGACCTTGTAGTTGACGGGACCTTAAACACCAACGAAAGAACAACAACCCATCTCTGCCCCTCTGAATGGACACATGGATTCGGATTCATTTAATGGGTTGGGGAGTTAGCCAAGCAGCCATAACAGGCTGAACCCTTAGGAGGCTGCTCGCCGGAGATGAGGAGGTAGGTTAAGATGACATAGGATAGGGGAAATTTGCAGCTCCTAACGTTCTTTACCAACCACCCATGTTGGTACTAACGTGGGCTTGCGCTGCTTAACTTCAATGATCTCACGAGAATTGGTGTGTCCAACGAAATTTGGCTGCAAATGAGCGGTCTGCCGCCCATTTGCTGCCGACGTAAGCTGCAATACCTTTACTTATTTACCGTCGGTCTACAGTTCGTTGGGGTACTCCACCGAGCTCCTAAACCTGGAAATTTCGCCTGATCTACTCGGTCCATAGTAGAGTCCTTTTACTTGAAAATGACACCACAAGGAGGCTTTACTTTCCATCCGACGGAATGCACACTCGGGGCTTCTCCCTCCTCTCCCCGAAAGGCAACGCACCTCGATCCAGGTTCCAACCCGGAACAACTGACGCAGTAGTCGAGCACGCAATTTCTGCGCCACCGCCGTGGGGTATACATATTCTAAAAAGCAACTCCTAACGCTTTTCCCGCCTATGGCAGGGTCGGGTACCCATCTTGTCTCTCTATATAGACACAAGGGTGATATATTGGGTAGTGCTTTATCGCAGCCGGTTGCCGACCAAAGCTGCAACCCCTATGCTTATTTATCGTACGTCGTTGGGTTTTTCCCAACGCCCTTCAACTACAAGGCCATTAGAACCCTTTCAACTGGGCAGTTGTAATACAGAGACTGTACAGACACTACATTAATGCGACGATTTTTTGGAGATACTAGCAGTACCCAGTTTTCCCAAGTGGCCACCCATGTCAGTACTAACTGGGGCTGCGTTGCGTAACTTCAGTGATCAGACGAAAACTGGCGTGTCCAACGCAATAAGCCGCTCCCTGTTCGTTGGGGAATTTCACCCATGTCACGGGGCGAGCTCCTACATCTCGAAATTCTGCCTCAACTACCCATTGCATAGTAGAGAGGCTTCTTTTACGTTTAAATGACATCGTACACCACATGGGTCCTGGGTTTTACTTTTCATTCGAAGGATAGCGCACTCGAGATATCTCCCTCGCTCAAAAGAAGCCAAGTTGCGTTGGACACACCACTTCCCGTGAGATCACTGAAGTTAAGCAGCGCAAGCCCACGTTAGTACCAACATGGGTGGTTGGT
Organism: Trigoniulus corallinus; assembly: GCA_013389805.1. Taxonomy (NCBI): domain Eukaryota; kingdom Metazoa; phylum Arthropoda; class Diplopoda; order Spirobolida; family Trigoniulidae; genus Trigoniulus; species Trigoniulus corallinus. The sequence goes on along the minus strand of JAAFCE010001036.1, from coordinate 46,179,540 downwards.
AAAGAACGTTGGGTGCTGCAAAGTTCCCCTCTCCTATAGGATCCATTACCTACCTCCTCATCTCCCGCCAGCAGCCTCCTAAGGGTTCATCCTGTTATGGCTGCTTGGCTAACTCCTCAATCCATTAAATGAATCTAGAACCACTGACTTATGCCTAGTTCCGTATCACCGCACTTCAACGCTAATCACGTCGCCACTGATGACGTTTTGTGCTAGTGCGTTATGAAGGACCGCCAGCGCAATTCCTTAAGTGCAGCGCTTTATTTGGAGTCACCGCACGCCGCCGTCATGTCTTACATTATCCTCCGCCATTTTTGAAGCAGACAGCTCAACCGCCAGCCAATCAGAACGCAGCGTGACGTGCCGGACGCTGAGTTGACCACTGGTCAACTCAACTACCGTCCCGCATAGCTGCTCTGCGACACCCCAAGTAGCAGTGTGACGTCACCATTTTTTGTGCTGTGTCATCTGATTCAACGGTAAAAGCGTTAGCGCGTGGGTATACGGAACCAGGCAGCAGTTATCGAGCACGCTACCCATTGCGCCACCGAGGCAGGGATGTAGGTGTATACGAGTTTAAATTCCATGCTTTTCCTCCTCTTATATTGGCTAGCAAAGATTAAAAAATGTTTATGGTAATTCTTATCATGGGAAATACACTTCACTCATAACGTAAAGTCAGAGTTATTCTTTGTGTTTTTTTAAGATTAAAAATGAGCAACAGATCTCTCGAGAAATAATCACGCATCATTAACATCAGACAACCGATTCACCACCGTAAAAATTCAAAAATTGCAATGCATAAAATATATTTCTGAAGACTAATGGTGATGCTACGTCAACTTAGCAAGACGGGATAAGAACATAAATTAGGGAGACATGTTATATGCCTGCTAGTCGACCGACCGAAATAAAATACAAACGTCTTGTCTGCGTAAGGCATTGCATTAGAAAGGCATTGCAAGTTAAAAACATTTTTCAAACTTTTAAATGTAAAATTTGTTTCAAGGGGATACTTTTTTATAATACATTAACATGCATCGTATCAAAGTTGATATTCTGTGGTGATTACAAGAATCGGGCTGTTTTTGTGGTTAGGCACTTCCATCACCAGTACCACTACTAATAACTACGTAGGCAATATGTAGTTAAGAGTTTTGAAAGGGATTATCATCCTCATCCTGTGGCCCCATTTATGGCAGGATCGGGTCTGCGAGTTCTGCCTCTCCACTCCCTCCTAACTCACACCAGGTCCCCATCTACCCCTCACATTACCATGTGCCGCCATACAACCTGGTTGGAGAAAAAGCGGCGAACTGTGTTAGACACACCAGTTCTCGTCCGATCACTGAAGTTAAACAACACAACCCCAGCTAGTACTGACATGGGTGACCGCTTGGGAAAACTGGGTACTGCTAATACCCAAAAAATCGTCACAATCGTGTAGCGTCTGTTCAGTCTCTGCATACGAACTACGCTGTGGACGGGGCTCTATGACCTTTTAGTAGAAGGGCCCTAAAACACCAACAGCTACACCTCGTTGGCTTCCAATAACCTGCATCCCTGAGAGGGACCTTCTGTCCGCATTGTCCTCCATTCCCAAACTACCCCTTATAAATTTTTATTCCTACCTGCCCTTGACACTCAACGTGTTTCCTTCGCGCTACCGAACATTCTGATCTATTACAGCACATTCGGCCTAACTAACCACTGTCCTGAAGATCTTCCCTTTTAGTAATTCTTCTTGAACTCTTTACACCACCGTAGTGGCATTCTTGGTGTCAACCACTACCCCGCTTCTTACTGCAGCCTTCATGAGGTCACAGATATGGTCTACCCACCGCATGTTGACGTGGACAGGGGACAGAGACTCTGCTTTTGCCAACCTCAACTGTTATTGTGTGGTTTATATCTTAATTTCCCCTATCTCGTTTTAACCAGCCTAATGTTTCCCTTCCTTTTGCCTCTACCTGATCGAAAAGGGTTTCATATTCTGAACCATATGATAGTGTGAGGTAGTGCTTCCCAAACTTTTTGGAGGCTCGACCCACTTCAGCCGCGTTCCGCAGTTTTGATATGTGCTGCGACCCACAGTTTGGGAAACGGTGGTGTAAGGCCATATACTCCTGCTGTCTCCATAATAGAATATAAAGCAACTCCCAACCCTTTTCCCGCCTATGGCAGGGTCGGGTACCCATCTTGTCCCTCTGAATGGAGACGAGGGTGATCTATTGGACAGTGTTTTTCCGCAGCCGATGGGCGACCAAAGCTGCAACCCCTATGCTTATTTATCGTCGATCTACGTTCGTTGAGGAATTCCACTCGGAAATTTTGTGTCATCTACCTGTTGAAAGCTCGGTAAATCTCTCTCTGTCTGTCTCACTCTCTCTGTCTGTCTCTCTCTCTCTCTCTCTGTGTGTGTCTCTCTCTCTTTGCGTCTCTCTGTCTGTCTGTCTCTCTCTCTCTGCCTCTGTCTCTCTCTCTCGAAAGAAGCCAACCCACTTCGGTTCAGTATCGAACCAGGACCAATGGCGCAGTAATGAAGCACGCTACCTCCTACGCCACTTTTTTTTTTGGTTTGTTGGAGTTTAAGGTCCCGTCAACTACAAGGTCATTAGAGACCCGTCCACTGTATAGTTCTAAAGCATATACTGCACAGAAACTACACTAATGCGACGATTATTGGGAATTAGCCGTACCCAGCTTTCCCGAGCAACCACCCATGTCAGTACTAACTGGGCTTGCGTTGCTTAACTTCAGTGATCAAACGAGAACTGGTGTGTCCAACGCAACTCGCCGCTCCCTCCTACGCCACTGAGGCGGGTCGTATCGGGTATATTCAGAATGCGAAAATAATGATGTTAATTATGAAGTAGCATTACTAGTGAAACTAGCAGCTAGACCTATTCATTAAACACTTAGACATTGACAAGCAGCTAATACCATTCACTTGCCAACACAAGTAGCAAGTCCACTACTATAATAACCTACCCTCGTCCCTCCTAAAAAGACAACTACAGTACTTATTAGTCTCAAGACTAAAAGCTTGAAACAGTCAAATAACACACTTGAACACGATCAATGCAAATAAATGACAAATCCATCAAATTATTGACAGCCAAATCTCAGACATCTAAGAAGGAAACGGGGTGCGGTACCGTTTTACCATTATACTGGTAACATCACACACAACCTCAGGCTTTCAACACTACGAAAGCTAAAACTGGTGAATGAAAAAGCCAAAGAAAACGAGACGTAAAAAAACCTATGTCGAAAATCGATCGATAAACTGTACTTCTCTAGTAACGAATTCACTCCTGCCTAAGGCAGGATAGGGTCCCTACGAGTTCGAAGAGCTGCAAAGGGAAACAGAAGGGAGATAAAAACCAGCATGATAGAAAAATAAAGAAAGGGAACCAAGGGTCAACTGTTGGACAATTGCTGGCTACCCGACCGAGACAGAGGATAGATATAGTGGTCCTTTTAGTAGTCCACCCTGGAAGACCACCCAGGAGTAAAATTTTACTAACCGATCAATACGCATACTTTCCTTAACTTACACACTCCATATTTATAGCCGACATGAACCTATTCAGAAAGTGCAAAGAATTTCATTTTGAAACACCCCCTACAAAGCTTTACTGTACATAGATTTCGTCATCTTCACGCATAAAATCCGACAAATGGTAACCGGGTCAACTCGAATTAAAAATCTAGTCTGTATCCTTCATGCCTCGAAGGGAATGCCAACAACAAATTTTAGTATAAGCTTTCAGCCCAAAAACTTCTAAAAGAGGTGGAAGAAAAAAAAATAATGAAAGATGTCAAAGAAAAAAGAATTCAGGAAGCGGAAATATCTATATTCAAGTACAGCAGTGGGACTAAACTACTACCAGTATGTAGGCTACATGATCTGCGTTCAACTCCCAGTACTCAAATGACAACAACACGTTTGAAAAATGGATATCTATTGCACTCGTCACAGGTCATGAGAGAATTGAGCTCCTACACCCAGGAATTTAACAGATTTACATGTACTGTACATTCATTTCTGTTTGAAGAGGTCCTGTGACATGAAGTGATGACATCATCGTGCACTCCACACGGAGTCACGACACTACTCTCCATGCACCTTTTCTCTGGCAGCGGCGAAATGCGTTGGACACACCATTTCTCGTCTGATCACTGAAGTTAAGCAGCGCAACCGCAGCTAGTACTGACATGGGTGGCCGCTTGGGAAAACTGGGTACTGCTAATACCCAAAAATCGTCGCAGTAGTGTAGTGTCTGTGCAGTCTCTGCATCAGACCTATGCTGTGGACGGGGCTCTAATGACCTTTGTAGTTACAGGGCCCTAAAACACCAACAGACAACAACAACCTTTTCTCTCTCGCCACGAAAGAAGGATGGAACCTGCAAACCACAAGTCGAAGAATCAAACACGCTACCAGCTAAGCTATCAAGGCAGGACTCTTAATTACGAGACAAGAACAACAACGAACTAAAATGAATCATTCCTGTTCAATCAATTAAATTTACCACCAAAAAACACACACAACACACCAGTGGACAATGACACCACATTAATTACATCAAAATAATCAATAGTCAAATATAAAAAACAGCACAATGTCCACCAATAAGAAGACCACTCGATCGCCGCCAAAGCCACAACCCAATCTACGATGACATTCGTCGACGACAAACAAGTCATCCGAAGATTCAACCTGAAAAGTGCATTTTTAATCGAAGTACAATTTCACACCTCTACAACGTTAAAATTCAGTCAACCATGAGATGGACTAGAAACAAGTAATCAACAAATGTCGAGTAAGGATAATGAGAAACCTAGTTATTAAATGTGATGCGCACGGAAAATACTACAATCCTCGTCGCCTGCAGAAAAATAAGAGTTTTAACATAAAGTCCATTAAAAAAAAGGCATGGGGGGAATGGGTGTGTGGAGAGCATATAAAGCGAAGTAGTCTTCAATGAACTGAAATATATGCCTTCTGAAGAAAAATATATCACATTTCTTCGCTACCAGAGCGTAAAATCCTTAAGAGGAATGGATAACAACTTTATATTTCGCATGAAACAAATACCGTGACGAAAGGGTTGCTCACCACTACAGAAATTGTAGTAGACATTACAATTGCAGATGGCTTTTTGGCAGCAATGGTTTTACCATTAGTTAAAAACCATACGGTAGTACTCAACTCTTATTACGGACTGGTTAAGCAGTTCTTTTTCTATTGAATCGTAAAAATCGTAATCGTATACTCCTTTTTATCAAAAAGTTTGATGAATTTATACACTGCGCCATCCATCTATCTACCAATGGATGTTATTCACTCGTACTACTCACATGTCAATAACGGCTGCTAACAGATCATGTATATACCTACAGGCTAGTTCTTCATCCCGTCTTTCTGAAACATTGCAAATAGTGAATCTACTTAATACTGAGAATCCAATCTCGGAATGTCTTGGAAGTTTCTCTTCGACACCCCCCAAAGGCAGTAAGGATTCCAAACTCGAGATTTTCTGAAAGAAATGCTATAAGAACCAGGTCTGATGCCTTATCCTTTGAAACAGCCTCATTTTTATAGCATGCCTCCTCTAATACACTGAAATATTGATGTTTATCAGTTTCCGAGATAAGAAAGGACACTTCTACAGTCGTCCAACTGGACAATCTGGATAATGTTCATACAGTATGTTCAGAGGCCTAAATGCTTCTTTATCCATAAACGGCACTGTCAATTTAATCGCATCATTCAGTCAGCCATAGTCAAAAATGAATATACTACCATTTCAATCGGCCAAACAGATAATGCAGTTTTGTTATTTTGACCAACGCCTGATCTGACCAAGAACACCGGTCACTATGGTCCTCTAATATTTCACGTGCTCTAACAACTTCCGCATAAAGTGGACTCCTTATATGTAATATCTATCAAATATCTTCAAAGATATGACACAGTTTTGCAACGTAACACATTACGGAAAAGGTTTTAGTTCAATATCAAGGGGTCTACGTCAATTTGGCGCATGGCAATTTGGCGTATGGCAATTTGGCGTAGTCAATTTGGCGTACATACAAATTTGGCGTACATACCGATCTCTTGGGTGCCCAAATTTGTTCAAAATTGCAACGGTCATAACAACATATTTCAACAGTCATTGCAAGGTAATAGAACAATGAATGCCTACCATAACTGTGTTATAGGGCCCTAATGACCTTTGAAGTCGATGGGCCCTAAAACACAAACAAACCCAACTGTGTTATACGGGACCGTTGCAATGACTGTTATGCCCACGCGTGGATCTAGGATGAAGTTTTTGGGGTTGCAACCCCTCCCATGCACATATAAACTTATATTTGCATAATATGTGAGGTTTAGCTCAACCCCCCTGTATTAGCTAACCCCCCCTTCCCTCCCGACGAAAATCCTGGATCTGCCACTGGTTATGATAGTTGCAATTTTGAACAAAAGTGTGCACCCAAGAGATCGGTATGTACGCCAAACTGTCATACGCCAAATTGACTACGCCAAATTGTCATGCGCCAAATTGACGTGATCCCAATATTAAGATATTTAGTTAAGCATTTATCTGGCAAAAAAAAGGTGCGTTTCGTTGCTAAGTGAAAAAGTCCACAGTTTGTAAATCAACACCTACGTAGAGTAGTATACCGCAAGAAGTAGGCGATAGAAAACCAGTTCCTACACACTATAACTACTACTAAGGTTACTTACATTTTAGAAATCTAACTACAACTGCAAATAGCAACAACTAACCCCACACTAATAAACTCAAATTCAAACAAAATGAGAAGCCTAATAATAAGATTTCTGTCAGGTCACGAAAATATCAAATGACATTCCATCAAATCATCTAAAGATGAAAGCAGTAGCAGTAATAACGGGTTAAATTTCGTGCAGAGAACTATTTCATCATCTCACCGCAATTTCGCGGTCCCAGAGATAATAAATCATCCATGTCTTCGCCAGCGCGACTTTCGAGTCTAATAATGGCATTATGGAGAAATGATAACCAACGGCGTCTAGTCACCTACAGTACGTCAACAAGTACTAAACTATATCAACGCTTTTGTTTTTAAATGCCACTCACTAACTCTTGAGATTAGCAAACCTCATGGGGAAATTTTGACAACGAAACGGATTAGTGAATCGCGAGTAGTCATCATTAATCTTAATTCCACTTGTTTTGAAATATATGAAAACTTAATTGCCTCAATATTCTCCCAAAAGAAACTACAGCAACACAAAATGGATCCGGTCAAGTGACGTCACCGGTTCTAGGAACGCGCCTCTGGCCTTCTCACGCGTGAATTCTTGGAACAAATGACGCACGCCAAACAAAGATGGCAAAACACAATCAACCAACCACTAATGCCACTCGCGCTCTTTGCTTGTCATCAATGCGACAACCACGTTAATAAATTTATGAAACGCTAAAAGAGGATAGTAGACACGACATCCACGGCGACAATGACAACCGCGCCAAGGGGATTTGGGACTACCATCTCCACCTATCTAGATCTTCGCCATAAAGTAGGATTACCATGACATTTTAAATCTATGAAATACATTTTTGAGAGTGTCACACACCACAATATGCACAAAGGAATCATCACACACAGGCAAAGGCCACACCAAAGAAGCACCGAACCAAGACACTCACTTATTAAGTAGTATTTTCTGTTTCTTTTAAAGAAATGTGACATCAATCGGTAATGCATTCACATCAAGCTACGTAAATATTCGCGGCATTACGAATCTTTTAAAAGTTTGCGCCCCAACAAACAATTTCCACATGCACTCCACTCGTATGAATCGATTCACTTCGTTGGCACCTGATAATTTAAATCAAGGTAGTCTAGAATCTAGGTCTAGCCCCCAAACGCTGGTTGCTGCGAAACTCTTGACCGCTACACTCTATAGTCTATACGAACTTCAATCTATGGGGACCCACTTTCACAGTGACTCATGCCTACGATATTTGGGCAGCCTGGCAGAGAATCCTGCAGAAGTGCTTTACCTCATTTCATTGCAGGTCTAAAAATAGTAACATAAGCTATTAACAGTTATTTATTCATAACAGGCATGTTGCCAATGTCTTGTTATAAGCCAGTGGTGGCGAACCTGCGCCCCGCGGGTCACAAAGTGACCCACTGTGCAATTTTACGTCACACGAGCGGGAATCACATCTAGTTTATCGTCCCATGAACAACAGACGTAACAGCAGGTTGTCCGTACGCTGACCCGACCCTGCCACAGGCGGGTTAAGGGTAGTACGATGGTGGTCTCCATTTGCTACTTTAATGAACTTTATTTATTATTGTTAATAAATCATTTTTGTTCATGAAATTAGCGCTTGCACCTGACCCGCGGACAACTTTTTGTTTTTTCTTCGTGTTATCTTGACCCGTCTTCAAAAAAGGTTCGCCACCACTGTTATAAGCTCTTAGGCCACTACTAAAATCCCGTCTCCAGTGGATGGATGGGTAGACATATAGTCCTTTATATCCGAATTCCGTCACCTTGGTGGTCTTCCCGCTGTCCTGTTAACATCAAGGATAAGTCTGGATTCCTAATTACCTCCACATGTCCATCGAAAGTTAACCTCGACATTTTTGTTCTAAATTTTGTTATCCCAGGGTCTTTGCCTACTTTCTTCAATAGAAACACTGCTAATCATTGATCCACTTCAGTACTCCTACACACCGCCCTGATGACAGTTTCCGATTCATAATATCATCCATCCTTGGCTCAACCTATTAAACCATACAGCAATACTTGATCGATGAAAGACGTACATATACAAAACAAAACCTCAACTTTGCCCGCTGACTAATTTCACCTAAAAAATATTTTTGCTTACGTATGTTAAAACATTATGTCTTATATATTGTATATTCACAGCCTAAGCTCTCTTTTAAGACAATTTAAACTGTACTTTCAAAATCCTCAGGGTAAACTTCTAAATCCGCATCATAGATTTCAATGATTAACTATCTCACAAATATGAAAACTTGCAATTATATTTACTGTATTCTGCGGGGTTATGGTGCAGTTGTTATTAAATGAGGGGTTAACCATACGAACACAGCAAGAAACCCATTTAATGTGGATTTTTCCAAGTCGATTAAAGAAAAGCATATTATTCTACCTGCAACAACGGGGATAAGTACATAATATAATGAATGACAAAAATTATCTCCCTCTTCCACAAAACCGATGAATAATGAAGATACGGAGGAGAAGAAAATACGAGAAAGTAAAAACCCCGTTTCCACAGTAACAAGGCATCCAAAGTCCTTTTTTTTTCTTACTATAGATGACGGACGACTAACCCCGCTGATGAAGAAGACAAGCGCACTAAATATTTGCAAGCTCTTTCCAACTAATGCTCGGAATACTGAAAGAGACAGATTACGAATAGCTGAAATGGATTACGGCTATTAATAACGACACCGTAAAGGAATAACAAAACGCAATTTAGATATGAATGTTGTCGTCTTCTCAACGTTCTTCCCTCCGCTACTCACCCTTCGTCTTCTTCTACCGCAATCTCTAATGGCCGCCGACAACACGTCTAAAAAGTCAAGTGATATAATGGACAACAAAAACATGGAGGCCATAACGGTACGATGCGGACATTTAGTGACTCATAATATTATCAATTTACAGAATTAAAAGACTGTCGGACTCAATAACAACATCCATGACAAACCTAATGTAATCCCCTGATCAAAATATATATGAGTTGGACCTTTTACCTTCCTTTACAAATCATTTAGTCTTCAATTACATGCGTTCGAAAACAAACCATTTTGGCGCAAACAACAAAAGAGCATTCGAGGCACGAGCGAGCAACAATTTGGAACGACGAATGACGTCACATGAGCGTGCTAAACATTTCAACCAATCGAAGTTCTTCGCGTAGAAATCAGTGATTTAGTGAAGCTCATAAACATGCAGTTCACTGTAGGTTCAATCCTGACTGAGGCTAATGGTTCCTTGCAGACATTAGTGTCTGATGGTGAGCAAGCTGACACAATATGGTGAGCATGGTTTGCAATCAAACATCGGAACACGGCATGCGCCTAGTCAGTTTCCTTAAATTCAACAAAGAGAGGGTTCTCGTCAATTCTTAAGTGTTCTACGACATTTGGTAGGGCGTCAACTCATAAAATTTTGGGCTGCGTGTTATACGTTGGGTATAAAAAACCTTTGTCTAAAAATTGACAATAACGCTTGATAAAATCAATCATTAAATAAAACTATTATTTTTAGATAAAGCACTTTAATATCCAACGAGACCCGCCGCGGTGGCGTAGTGGTTAGCACGCTCGGCAACTGAGTCAGTAGTTCTAGGTTCACTACTGGACCGAGATGGGTCGGCTTCTTTCGGGCGAGAGAGAGGCCGCGAGTGTGCCTTCTTTCGGATGAGAAGTAAAACCGAGGACTCCTGTGGGTGTGCGATGGCACTTGCAGGTAAAAGAACCCTCTCTACTAAGCAACGGGTAGATGAGGCAAAATTCCTAGGTGTAGGAGTTCGCCCCCTGGCACGTTGGTAGCATTCCCCAACGAACACTAGACCGACGATAAATAAGCGTAGGGGTGCAGCTTTGGCTGGCAACCGGCTGCAGAAAAAACTATGATCAATATATCGCCCTATGTACATTCAGCGGGACAACATGGGTACCCGACCCCTACCATGGGCGGGAAAAGGGTTAGGAGTTGCTTTGCATTTTAATATCCAACGTATAACACTCTCCCGAAAATTCTACCAGATGACGTTCCACCAACTGACGCATCCGACGAATTGTCACCCATCAACTGACTTGTGCAAAATTGTGCTCTTACCAATTGTCGCAATCCATTTTTAATTAGGTACGCGATACAACACATGCAGTGAGCACTAGGTTCAATATTGGATCAAGATGTGTTGGTGTATTTTGGGCGAGAGAGAACTCCCGAGTGCGCCTTCCGTCAGATGCTAAGTAAAGCCGCGGCCCCGTGTCACGCACGTAAAAGGACCTTCACTATTAAGCAACGAGTAGTCATCATCATCATACCCTTATCCCGCCTATGGCAGGGTCGGGTCTGCGGGCCCACGAAACATGCTCTGATTGGGGGCACCCCAGTCAGGCGCCTGGAACCCGCAGGAAATATTGGCTAAGTGACTGTGGGGGGATGCCGACCTACCCCACTGTTCCAACACTGCAGTATACAACCAAAATAGAAATTTTTGGCAGGTAAATTAATGCTTTGTTGGTTACAATATTGCATGGTGTCTGGCCCATCACCCAATAACTATAATGCAAAAGGACTCAGGCTCATGCCTATATTAAGCAACGAGTAGATCAGACAAAAAATATCAATTTTAGGAGCTCGCCCTCGCTTGGCGTCGATGGAGTGCCTCAACGAACTGTAGGCCGACGATAAATAAACATAGGGAGTTGCAGTACTATAGTGCTCGCCACGAAAGTTGACACATTGGTGGGAGGCAAAGGATGAGTCCTCCTCAAAAAATAGGGAAAATATTGAAGTTGTGTTTGCCATTACTGAATGAAGCCTGCCATTTGACCTTTTTCAAACTCCCTAATTTTTGTAGTAAACTTTCCTACCTTCTACCTCCCATGTGTCATCTTTCGTGGCGAGCACTATAGGTCGGCAATCAGCTGTGTAAAAATACCGCTCATGTGCCACAATGGAATAAAAATGGGTACCTGATCCTGCTATAGGCAAGAAAAGGGGGCGAGCGGCGAGTTGCGTTGGACACACCAGTTCTCGTCTAATCACTGAAGTTAAGCAACGCAAGCCCAGTTAGTACTGACATGGGTGGTCGCTCGGGAAAGCTGGGTACTACTAATACCCAATAATCGTCGCATTAGTGTAGTGTCTGTGCAGTATATGCATTAGAACTATACAGTGGACGGGTCTCTAATGACCTCGTAGTTGACGGGACCTTAAACTCCAACAAACAACAACAACAGGAAAGAAAGCCCTTCAAGTGTGCCTTCAGTCGAATGGCCCTCTACCCTGTGTGACATGTGCAATAGGGTTGGTGTCACCCTCCCTCTCCCGAAAAAAAGCCGCTTCTTCTGCTTTGGTGTCACCCCATTTGTTATGGTGCGAGTGGTGTCACCCAGTGCGGCCCTGCTCTCCTCAGGCTCCTCTTCCTCTTGATGTCCCCTCGTAACCCTTTATTCGGTTAGCTCGACTATATGTCAATTTCTGAACATTCTTAATCAATATTTCAGACAAGATTCGTCGAGAGAGCAATATGCCAATACTTAAAAATTTAATTTTCTCTCAGAGATTTCAGCCCTAGGAAGAAAAGCTACATTTTTTTAGCAAAAAAAAAAAATTATATCAACGATAAAGAAATCCCACTGAGTACGCTTGAATCCGCTAAAAAAAATTGAATCGAGAGAAGAGGGACGAAGGATGTTCAACGGTCTACACAGAAAATGAGAGAGAAACCAGCACGTATCACCCAAAATGATTCAAGGTTGATCATCGTGAGATATTTCGCCAGGGAAATCATCACAACCGACTTTAGATTAGAAAAGATGCAGATATTTCATCTTTCCGAAATTTTCTCACACACACCATACAATGTCATGTGGGGAGGAGGAAGGGCAACTAAACGAGGGAGGGAACATGACGACGGAATTAATAGGTACATAGGAAGCTGTGTTCCCTCTCTTTTCTGTTTAGGCGAACCACAATTTAACGCCTATCTCACGGGACATCCTCTATCAAGACACACCTTGTATGCTACGCAGAAATGTATAACAAAGACACAAAAACCCAACACGCATACCACCAAAATGTACGTGTAGTGTAAAGAGCTGAATTTCAACACAACTAAATCTTACTCGATAACCTCAGTTAACATGGTAGCAATAAAACACACTTCTATCAACATCTAAATTGCTCACACGTAGTTGCCATTATATCGGTAGGACACTTGAAAAAAGGCCCCAGGTTTTACTGACAAGCAATCTATTTGAAAAGGGTCTATTGTTGTCCGCTTCTCCATCTTCAAATTTCCACAATAGGTTAGGTTAGAGTATAGGTGAGTAAAGTACGACCCCCCTCCCCCCATGTTCCCTCTAATTTTTTGTCTTGAGTAAGCGCAGAAACTTGCTCGTGTACAAAATGTTGCCTTCTTTGCAAAGTACGTGCGCACCTCGAGCATTTTGCACCCGGGTGCACTTTCGTTGACCTTTTTTTAGTCGTATATTTTCACATTCATCTGAAAAACTTTATGTGCGCACGTCTTTCCTTCGTACGTGTGGTGTAAAAAGTTTGTGCACACGCGTACATCTTAGAGGGAACAGTGCTTCCCCAAGTCTAATTCTGTAGCCCGCAAATACTAACCCATTTGTAACGATATCGCCCATAGTGGAAACTTGTGGTAGCTTGCTGGACTACTGCATCAGTGGCTCTAACGTTCGATCCTGGACAGACGCGATTGGTTGCTTTCGTGCGAGAGAGGTACTAAGTGCACTTTTCGTCGGTTGGGAAGTGAAGTCGTGGTCACTTGCGGTGTGTCGTTCGGCGAAATTTACAAATGTAGGGGCTCACTTCTTGGCACTGGTGGGCGAAAACTGTCCCAGTGAAGAAAAACAGATCAAGTGTAAATAAGCATTGAAATTGCTGAATTAGGTTTGTAGCAGGCTGAGTAAAAATAGATCCCTCATGTCCTAATGGGAACCCGGGACGATGTCGTAGAGGAAGGGTTAGTGATGTTTGATCTCCTCCACAATGCAAACACGCTAAAATAAACGCCAAATCGGACGTCCTACACCTGACACTTTTGCCCAATTTACACGCCATGCAGTAAAGGTTCTTTTTAAGTACACATCATGGGGACCACGGCTGTACTTTCCATTCGAAAGAAGGAGCACTGTGGACTTCTCTCTTTTGCTTGAAAGAAGCCAGATCGAACCTGGAACCATTGATGCAACAGTCCAGCACGCTATGTCTGCTCCACATAGGCAAGCTAAACAGAAAGACAAAAATGAAAAGAACATGCAAAAGGGTGGCAGTGGATCTGTACTCTTTTTCATTTTCTACCTGCAGTTTGAATTAGATAGGATACGCAACTTCTAACCCTTTTCTCTCCTATGGCAGGGTTGGGTACTCATCTTGCCCCTCTGAATGCACACAGGGGTTATACATTGGACGGTGATTTTTCCGCAGCCGGTTGCCGACCAAAGCTGTAACCCATGCTTATTTATCGCCGGTCTACTGTTCGTTGAGGCACTCCACCGACGACAGGGTACGAGCTTCAATACCTGGAAATTTTGCCTTATCTTCCCATTGCATAGTTGAGAAGGTTCTTTTACGTATGAATGTCATTGCGCACCAGACGGGACCTCGGTATTACTTCTCATCCGAAGGAAGGCGCACTCTGTGTGTGTCTCACTCTGTCTGTCTCTCTGTGTGTGTCTCCCTCTGTCTGTCTCTCTGTGTGTGTGTCACCCTCTGTCTGTCTCTGTGTGTCTCCCTCTGTCTGTCTCTCTGTGTGTGTGTCTCCCTCTGT
>JAAFCE010001036.1:46148484-46164939 GCA_013389805.1 Trigoniulus corallinus | reverse complement strand
TGTGTCTCCCTCTGTCTGTCTCTCTGTGTGTGTGTCTCCCTCTGTCTCTGTGTGTGTCTCCCTCTGTCTCTCTGTGTGTGTGTCTCCCTCTGTCTCTGTGTGTGTGTGTGTCTCCCTCTGTCCCTGTGTGTGTGTCTCTCTCTGTCTGTCTCTGTGTGTGTGCGTGTCTCCCTCTGTCTGTCTCTCTGTGTGTGTCTCTCCCTCTGTCTGTCCCTCTGTGACTCTGTCTGTCTCTCTCTCCCACAACAAACCAACGCATCTCGAACCAGTACCCAGCACGCTACCTATCGTGCTACGGAAGCAGATCTTGATTTGGATAGAACATAAAAACATATTTTGTTTCCTCCACGACAAGACAATCCATCTCTGAGAGGTGCTACTGGAAATATACGTCCACCCACTACACTTCCGAGAATTACTAATATGTGTATAATGTGTATATTATTAACTCCGAAAAGAATCGATATAATTGAAGTTTCCATGTAAATCAGTAAAACTTAAATATTATAAGATATAGTACTTGGAATTGTTTTCAACCAAGTCTTCCACACGGTAGAATGGTTGAGGCAAAAATATGGACGTCAACAAAAAGTAGGAGGCCTGAATGAATTACAACCATATAATGTTGTATATATAAATTACCTGCTGTTTCGCGTGTCAGACTGCTATTAGATTTTCAGTTTTTATGTACAGAGTTCAGAGGAGTAGGCGCGTGTTTATATTTCATGTATAAAGATTAGGTTTCACCAAACTTAAACAAAAATGTGATGAACAAAAGTCTTCACAATGACTGAATCTGTTTTCGACATAGAAGAGGTTTAATATCATTACAAACTAGAGATTGGTGACTCAGACAAAAAGCCCATAAACTGATAGAGATAGGGATCAAAGCTGTAGACATAACTATTCATATATCATCTTAAATCCCGAATTTAAACATAAACGCCAAAAGGGAAGGCCAAAAACAACCGAGGAAGGGATGAATAAATGGATGAAGATGACGACAAAGAGTAAGTAACCATCATTCTCCAGTATTAGCATGTAAATCCTCTGTCAGAGAGATATCAACATGTCAACTAGTAGTGCCACCATGACAACGCTACAATATCCTGTTATTATTTTACCTCAAAAATAAAGCCCTTAAACAAGGTTTACAAAATTATTACTAAACTGCAGTAATTTTTAAAAAAAAAACTGCTTTCGATAAATACAGCCACACGAGGGAGAGGGGGGAATTCACATTTCGACAACATCACCTGATTTGTAGTCGGCTAGAGAAATATTCAGATTAAATATGGGAAGAGAAAACTCATCCTTGTTAAGAAACAGATCTACATTTCTGATAAAGGATTATTAAAACATGAACTATCTTTAAGAAAACTTTAAGAATAGATCGATTTAACACCTACAAAGATCACCATCTACCTTTCAAAAAATTATTTCAAAAAAAAAAAAAAGAAGAAGAAATCGGCTTCACCACCGCTGTTTATTATGTATGTTATTACTCCTCTCTGAAAAGTAGATTTAGTTGCCAAGGAAGCGGGCACTTAACGTCAATGGCTTGGTAGTTTTAGAGGAGGACTAAGGAGAGGGAGAGAGAAATAGCATCTATTTTGGGAACCTGATTCATATCAGATTTTCCTGTTTAGAAGAGAACAACTCCAGATTACAAACCAACCACTGAGCAAACTGCCTCTCTTTAGTCACCACTACTCCAGCAGTCAATATGGCAGCCTGAACTATTGTAAGGCCTCTTCCATCTGTCACCGCTAAAGCTGCTAAAGTCCTAGTCATCACCTGCTTTATCAGACCAAAACCACCTTTTCATACTTTGTGGATTCTGCTCACTAATCTTTCAAGGGCAGTCACTCTGATCCTGGCTGAAATACGAGTGTTATTGAACATTTCACACACCCCTCCTTCAAATACAATGTAGAATAAAATTTGGCCTATAGACATTTCAGAGAGGGGCCAGATGTAAATAGACCGAAAATCCGGTGACCTTCACAAGTTAAAAACGTCAATTAGTGGGAGTCTTTCAGGTCATCAGAAAAAGGTAAGTCATAGCAACTGCCACCTAACCCTTTTCCGCTTATGACAAAGTCAGGGACCCATCTATTTCCCTTTAGTCTGGATGGACACGGGCGAGCTGTTGACTGCCGATCAAAACTGTTACCACTATGCTTATGTATCGCCTGTTCATTGGATCACTCCACCGACACCGGGGGGAGAGGAATAGGGCGCGAGCTTCTACACCTGGGAATTTGGCCTCATCTGCCTGTTGCACAGGGAAGAGGGTTCCTTCATGTGCAAATGAAATCATACACCACACAGGGCCACGACTTTACTTCTCATCCGGCGGAAGGTGCACTCGGGGTCACGAAAAGATAAGGCAAGCTTCCTGGCAAAAACATTTTCGTCAATTCTTTGCCGCCCATCAAAGTCAAGACTGGCTGTCACTTAGCAGCTTACGCATGCGCAACGTTCCCTAGTTCGGGGGCTAAATTATCATTGTGGCCGTCAGTCAAGGGCCGAAACAACTTACTAAAAAAAACGTCACCAGTACTTTGGTCGGTCATCATGCTATGCCGCCCACGGAGACCTTTGAGAATGAGATCTAGAGAAGGCATAGGTGTTTCGCTCCCATGAGATAGCCTTCCCCTAACCCCCACCAGAGTCACTTACAGAAAAAAAGGTCAACAAAGTGCGTATTCGGCCATCTCAATGTTGCCCATATGGCCCCCCAGAAAAACGAATTTGAGACCCCTGCCATAAATCATGACCTTTTTTATGTTTTAGCAAGTACCATCCCTGACGTACAAAGTTGCATAGCCATAGTTCAAATCTCATCTCGATTTTTTCTCGACAGCTAGGAGAGGGCTATGGGGGCCAATGAAACAAAAAAAAATCAAATGGTTTTATAACAAATGACATATCAGCTGACGTTTTGTGGAGCTTTTTGTTTTCTTTTTCTCAGGGGGCCAAACGCTTACAAAGACCTCGACAAACATTGTCACTAAACTTTACTTTTACACCAAAACTTGAAAAAAAAAATGAAAAAAAAACGTGTAAAACCTAAGCAAACCTAATCTTGGATTCACGCCGACACAATGTGGAAAGTGTGCGGGGCACACCGGCGCCAAAAAGTTGCACTTTCCGATATGTTTTTATAAAGTAATTTTTTATTGTGGGGGAGAGGGTATAGGGGTACCAACTACTAACGTTCTTCACACGAGTGCCGGACACTATTGGTGCGCGCCACCCTAACCAAACCCAGAAATGTCCGCACTACTTGAGGACTTTATTACTAAGGTTGACTGACAGTTTTACATTTGCCTCCCCATCTTTCCGAAATGATATGCCTAAAATTTAATTACCGTACACTTTGTAAGTTTAGTGCCCTTATTCGATCCCCCGTTTCCTAAATTTGAACATCTGTACTGGTATGCTACACAACAGCACTTTCTATGGATGAAAATCCTACAGTTCCTTGGTCAACTATAAATAGCACTGAAAAAAAAATCGAAACTAGGTAACCTGCTCTAAGGAGTTGTTTAGGAGATGTCAGTCCACAGTTTACTTATTTTACCGATTTTCATCCATTTTGCAACTTGCCATCATCTTCATCTTAAACATGACACGACGTTCAAAATAGGGATAATAAAGTCTCAACATGCTCCACGTCATGAGTCAAGGAGTGAATGACTAAAGTCCTATAAATTTAGGTGGTCCCAAGACGAGCCTCAACTACCATGGAGAAACAAATTACACATCCTCCTCAGTCATCAAAAGCCATCATCACGAGTTAACAACCGTTGCCAGGGCTCAGTTGTTAAACAACTTCCTTCACTCATCCGCACGAACTGCTTCTGCGAAAAGGAAAAGCAGCGCGATTCGCATTTAATTTTGATAAGCTTTAATTTATATTAGTAATTCAAGAAGTTGATCGCCAATAACGTCGTTATAAATATGTACATCATTTTCAAGAAGTAAAGGTCCTTGTTAGTAAGAAACCATTATTTGTGGTGAGTTGCTGAGAAACTGTATCGCATTTTATGTATAAAAAAAAGCATTAACCTGAACTTCAAGAAACATCGTCAATACCGATAATAACTATTAGGAATGGGTGTGAGACGAGGGATGAAAACGATCGAAACAAGGTAAATAACCCACCTGACTGTAATTTTATATAAAGAGTCTATGCACTTGGTGTTTTCAAGGGCAGCATATAAGATGGAGATTGCTAAATGTCTTAGACGACACTTTGTCTTGATCGATTTGACAACATGGTCAATACACTTCGGTTAAAAATATCTCTAAGAGAAAAATAAGAAGCCAATATCAAAAGCAGAGAAGGAATGAGCCACTAAAATGAGATACATTACATGGATGATGCTAAGCTTATTAAAAAAACTATTTCGCCCAGATAGTTTCTTACAACAACAGCAGCAGCAGGAGTTTCTTGATACCATTTTTTTTCTATCTAATCAAATTATTTCTTACTTCATCGTTTTAATTCTGATAATCCAACGCAGTAAAAACAACTCTTTCCAGATATAGGACACTGACATAAAACAACCCATTGGACAAAACATTGCCGCCAACGAATATCGTAAATAATTATTTTAGCAACACAAACAATACCTGAATATTTAAGGAGACAACCCTACCCTCTTTCTTTTTCTCCTCCACCTCCTATGAAAACCTTATAAGGTAATAATAAAAAGCCATCTACAATGACGAAAGAATATTTAACGAGACCAAAGCAGTAAATTAGTACAACCGTGGGAAGAGAAGCGTGTTTCGTCATACTTTGCACAAATTCACCAACCATCCATTAACATATAAACTTGTTTAAAATTACAATTTCACACTAAAAAAAAAAACCAAACCTGCGACTCAACAAAGAAAAAAAAGTATCATCTCCATGGAAAGTTCCTATGTAGCTGCTGAAAATTCATATATTCAATTAGTAAAAAACCGTTCCTCGAGAATTAAATGTCGACTATTAAACGCAATATTCCGACCAATCATAATATGCAAGTCCTAGAGGAAAAACTGAAAGCAAAGTTATTAATATTTAATAGATCTCATGTCCAGGGTCCCTTTTTACTCTCTCTTAGGTGATACACATTACGTATAGCAACATTCAAACGGCTCGCTCATCATACCTCGTGACACCCATTTACTGTTCAAAAGAGTCGGTTATTAAATTATAATGTGAATTACCACAAAAATAACATATATTTTTATGATAACAACCTGAAGTATTTTGAAATTAGCCAGATGAGCGCAACTCATATCACGCAAGTCGTAACTACGACCCAATGGATACTTGCTTTGGCAGTCCACCAGCAAATAATTAGTGAAATATCTCCTAAGGATGCAGCAGTCTCTGTTCTCGTTTTTCAAATTAATCAATATGATTTAAAATGAAGGACCTCCAACTTTGGGTGAAAAGTGCGAGATAATAAAAAAGATCGCATTTTGGTGGATGAGAGAAAGTATAATCGATCTGGTTAGCCTTTCTCATTCTTAGTCCCAACTCTTGAAAAACTTCTTGAAAATAAGGCAATTTCTGGAAATGACTGGTATTTTTAATACTATATCAAATTGGCTCTAGATATCAGCAGATATTACAGTTTTATTTACGAATAACAAGAACCGTGGTGAAACTAGGACAAGTGGCATAAATGAAAAAGTCCACCGTCAATCATCAAAAAATTTTAAATGCTTGCGATATGATTCCATTACTATTCTCAAAACAGTAATAAAAAAAGAACTTTACCTGCCCTACATTAATATAAATGTCAAACAAAAATTCAAGAGAATTCGAATTTGGGATTTTTCATTTGACAGTGAATAGCTGACAGCCATCTCAAGGAATGGTGTAGAAAGGTGCGAAAAGTTCCGTATAAAACGGAAGCTGCATCAATATCAAAGCAAAAGTATATCAAGACTTACAACTACAGCACAACATAATTTTGAAAGAGACTGCAAAGGTGGAAGGCGACTGATTTCATCACGCTCACCATTGTACATCTATAGTATTACCCTTACCAAACTGAATTAATTTCCAACCCGTAGTACTTGTTAAAGATAATGAATTGTATAAATGCTTCAGCAGTAATTAAAGTAATACAAAATTATTAATACATCTGTTAAGAAACGTTACTTTGACACTACAGCAATAGCAGGTCTTGACTGTCAAACCCGATGGTCACGCCGAAGTCAATTACTGTATACATCTTGGGTTTACCAACAAGGTGTCAGTCGATAACAAAAAAGTCTTGACGAAAATGCTAGGTTCACTGCATCACTTACCTAGAAGAATTAAAAAAAAAAGACATTAACTATTATATCTTTAAGAAAGTGCAGTTTGATTTAAATTTTATACGAGTAACTGTGGCACGAAACAACTTTTGTAACACTACAAAAACAGCGCTACTGTTTCCATTACATTTACAAATATCACTGTCAGCCAAGTATTAACAAAAAAAGCAAAGAAAAAACAGTGTGAGCGGGTCAAAATGATGGACGAACTTATAACTAACTGATGTTATTAACTATCCCAGTAGAAACAAAAGTATATAGAGTCTTGATAACGACCAGAATGTAATGTGATATAATATACTTGACAAAATTTAAAAAAAAATTAAATAACTTCTACAACTTCGACATAAAAAATTGAACATCATTCATCAAGAAGTATCCACATGGAAAACAAATTACATTTTAATGAATATAAATAAACAGAGTAGGAGCCACTCGGAAAAACAACTTCTGCACTTTTTATACAAGTTAGCCTGAATCACATCGGCACAAAGAGGAGGGGGGGGGGCCAAGAAGCACTCCAAAAAAAGTGGCAGTCACAAACAACCTAAACTCACATCTTTACCAAAAAAATAAAAAGGAATTTCATTTACTAAATGAAGAAAGATTGCACACGTCTGCCTACAAAACATTTGAAAGACTGTGCAGCAGTTGAAACTAACCCCAGATACCTCAAAAGCCTATCTACATGTTCTCTGCGATGCACTTCTCACAAAGACTAGATCTCATAGTGAATACCCTAAATAACAAAATAAGTTAATTATCCATCACCGCTAACCACACATACATAAAAAAACTGCAAGAGTTTTTTCCCTTATATATATATATATATATATATGCTGAGCTTTGCGAGTAATAAAAAAGAAGAAATAAACAGATTTTTTTTTTCGTTCTGAAAAAAAATAGAACAGAACACCACAGCAAAGGCAGAAGCGTCGCCATTCCTTTACGCCCAATTACTGTACAATGAAACCTGCAACACTGGACACCACTATACAACGGATAGCTGTCTAAAATGAACGGATTTATTTAGTACTGCCAAAGCCTATGGCATCTGTAATAATAACCTGTGAAGAATGGACACCTGCCTACAATGGACACTCTTCTTGGTACGGCATGTGTCCCATTTAGACAGGTTTAACTTATATTGTGTATATGATAACCATTATGACGCTGAGCGCTATAATGAAGTTCAATTTACTGTACTTCCAATGAAAGACAGCGGCCACCGTCATCAACATTCATTCACACACAAGTTCAACCGACCGCAGGGTCCATTCCACATACTAATCCACGCCCCTCCTCTCACCTGCTTCACCCTTTGTTCACTTCTTAACCTCCTTCTGTCAACTACCTGAAAGCAGCTCATGTCGTGACAAGGAAATTAACACCAAACATGTGATATTCAGAGATATTGAGTTTCAAAGGAATGGATCTGTCATTTTCAACTACAACATCATCTGAAACTATTTTGTAAACTAAAGTTCCTTTAATCTGAATAAATGAGGAGAAAATTGACTACACCGGGCAAATTTCGCCTAGGTTGAAAAATTGCTTCTAAAATTAAACCTTCCGTCCACAGGGTGGGGTCTCGGCAGACCCCAGACCTACAAAATTGTGTCTACACATGTACCACTTTCCCCAATCTTAACCAACCTTTGAGTACCTGTTCTCCGATGTTTTCTTTACCTATCTAGGGAAGTTGGCAGGTCTCCTACGTAATTTGCATATTTTATTTCCGGTTAAGCAATGCAACCCAAGTTAGTTCCAACATGGGGGGCTGGTCAGAAACACTGGTTACTAAAGCAGACGTTGGAGCAGGATGTCCATAAGGATATGATAGTGTCTGGGGTGGATGGGGACCTGGTGGGAGATAGGCAGGAGTGGAGGACTAGACCCTGCAGATCCGACCCTGTCATAGGTGGGATAAAGGTATGGTAATGATGTTGTCTTGTCTTCTTGGGGTAATATAGAATTTTTATAGCATGTTTCCAAATTATTTTCGTCGCTAAAACTTTATATGGATGGTATTTAATTCAATATCCATAA
Organism: Trigoniulus corallinus; assembly: GCA_013389805.1. Classification (NCBI taxonomy): domain Eukaryota; kingdom Metazoa; phylum Arthropoda; class Diplopoda; order Spirobolida; family Trigoniulidae; genus Trigoniulus; species Trigoniulus corallinus. The sequence continues at coordinate 46,156,557 of JAAFCE010001036.1, read as the reverse complement.
TAATGCCCTTAATCTGAATATTTAAGCCTTGAAAATCAAAAAGTCTTTTGGGGGTCATCACAGACGGAAAATGGAAATTTCCGTAATATTCCGGAAAATGGTAAACTAGTAATAACCTTCACCATCAGAATCATTTGGATCTTAGAAGGGTCATTACCAATATCATGTCATCCATACATTTAGACGCGCTATAGGTACAATGTGTGAGGCACAATGACCAACAAAGGTCACACAGTTTAAAATGTAGGACTCCGATTGCCGGACTCGGCTAAAATGCCTACCACTAGACCGGAACCCATTAACACATTACTTCATGCTAGGCATCTCGGTCCAGCTCACTCTTCTTTTCACGAAGAATGTCCTCGACATATTGGGAAACCATGTTCCAGACGACACCCCCAGCATGGTGCTGATGATGATGGTGTCAGGTGATCTAAGTCCGCCTTTGCGCCGAGCGGCCCATCTGCCACAAGCGAAACAAATTAGATACGCTAGAATGAAACTATTTATGCACTCACCCAACTAGAAAAGAGGTAGGAGAGGAATTAGATTTTAGTCATCAATTTGTCGATGCATTAACTCTACACGTGCTCATTGGGCTCCTCCAACTGTTCTAGTGAAAACATCGTCGCGTCTTTACAAGTTGGAATCCAACTCAACTCAGCCCGCTCGCACACCAGGTGGATACCGTATCAATTCTGCCACTGGCTGGGGACGTGGTGTAATAATGATTAGGCGGTCTGGTTAACACGTCACAAACACGAACCGGATGTAGCACTTCATTCCTTTCTTTACATTAATGGATAACCTTAACTATATTACTAGACCAATATAAAATAAACCAATATTTTTTCTAACTCAATTGTAATACTAAAGGTGTTGTAACCTTTCACCAACAGTTTCCTGAATCCAAGATTATGAAACCTTAGTAAAATAAAAACAAAACAAAGAGTAGCAACATCAACCAAACGATACTATTTGTAACTAGAAAACAACGATTCCAAATTATATACCTGAAATTTACAGCGTTCCTTAACGATATCAATTTGCTTCAAAAACTTCTAAGTGCATAGAGTGTCTTTAAGGGTTTCTCGGAATTAATTTAAGAGAGAAACCTCAACAAGACTTGTTGGTCACGCAGCTTGTCTAAAAAAAACCTAAGAAACCTCTCAGGTACGAAAAATGATTAAACCGTTCTTCCCTACTTCCGTTCATTAAGCTAGTAAGAATGATGTAACAGGCAGACTTTTCAACAAAAACAATTGTCTAACAAACCAAAAATTTGAAGGGAAATGTTGGGGGTAGGGGGAGTTGTTTTCACGTAAAATGTTTTTGTGTGGAACATTAATGCCTACTGGTATTAGAAACGTTTACACATTCTTTGTAACGACACAGCAACTTAGCAAGTTTCAACCTACCATCTGCCATTATAAAATGACTTCCAATGAAAATTGTAGCTAGAAATATTTCAGTAATCATACAAAAAAACAACACCCTAAAAAAGATCATTCGCCACAAAGCCGGTTTTTCTTTGTTTGCGTCTTAAAAAGTACAATAAATGAAATCTTGCGGCCATCTATCTTATAGAACGTCTGAACAAATTGGAATGAGGAAGGGGTGCCATTTTCTTTTGATTACGCCAACAATCACTTTCTCGAATCGTGATTGGTCAAAACCTTACCTAAGCCAAATCAGCCAGAGAGCATCGTGATAGGAACCAGTGTCATACAGCTCACAGCTAATACGCCGGCGAGGTCCTCGGCGATGAATGAGCGACTACGCCGAAGCACGTGACTATTTATTCTTAGAACCACCCTCTTTCAAAATAATTCTAAATAATGACGTCATATGCTACCTTCGATACGATAACGTCGCTGATTTCGATAATGGCGTTTCATGTCAGCCAGTCTCTCCATAGTTTTTCGTCTTTTATTCAATCGGATTTTGTTAAAAAGAAAAAAAAAACTTCTGTATATCGAAAGATCGGAATTGAAATTAGACAAGTAAAAGATGAGGAAACAACTCCCATCGACCACAAGGGAAGAATAAAAGGCATTTATTCATTTTAAACGCCACGTTTTTCTTCGTCAATCAATTCACGACAAACCCATCTACTACCTTTAGCCACCTAGCCATTCATACAACCAGCAACAATAAACACAAAATCGGAAATTGAAATGCCATGCCACAATAGCCACACAAAATTCGGAACTGTTCCATTTTTTTTTTCGAAGCACAAAAGACGACGTCCAACGGACAATTATAAACATCTTTTCAATGCAAACGCCTAACGGCTATGCTGGGCCATGGCTGGGTTAAGCAGGCTGACTTCGATCCCTGTCGGGAGCGGCTGTATTCCTTTGGACACACCAGTTCTCGTCTGATCACTGAAGTTAAGCAACGCAGCCACAGGTAGTACTAACATGGGTGGTGCTCAGTGGCGGATCCAGGATTTTCGTCAGGGGGTGGGGGTTTGGGCCAATACGGGGAGGGGGGGGGTTGAGCTAAACCTCACATATTATGCGAATATGTTGCAACCCCAAAAACCCCATCCTAGATGCGCGCGTGGTGCCGCTAATACCAAAAAAATCGTCGCATCAGCATAGCGTCTTTGCAGTCTCTGCATTAGACCTACGCAGTGGACGAGGCTCTAATGACCATTGTAGTTGAAGGCCCAAAAACACCAACAAAATCAACCAACCCACCCCTGCGTAGGACGGTGGGGTCTGTTTAAGGTAAACAGGGTGACCTTTTAAAGTCAGAAATGCCACTAAAAAAAACGAAGCCTGATTATATCCTCAACCCTTTCGACCAATGTCTGTTGTCGCCAACTGTGAGGAGGAGGGGTCTGGTCAAGAGTAAGCCTTAGTGTGGGTGTGTGACACTATAATCATCCTTTCAGGAATACCTATAGGTCCTATATTGCATCACTACCTTGAAATATGACACGTTGGAAAAGGTAGATGACGAGCAAGCCTCAACTTTAACTTGCACATAGAGTATAACATTCGGTGCATCTTACGACTTGCGTTGGGCACACCAGTTCTAGTCTGATCACTGAAATTAAGCAACACAACCCCAGTTAGTACTGACATAGGTGGCCGCTTGGGAAAACTGGGTACCGCTAGTATCCAAAAATCGTCGCATTAGTGTAGTGTCTGGGCAATCCCTGCATTAGAACTACACAGTGGACGGGGCTCTGATGACCTTGTAGTTGACGGGCCCTAAAACACCAACAAACAAACAAAGCCTCGGTAGCGCAGTAGGCAGCACGCTTGGTAACTGCGTTAGCAGTTCTGGGTTCGATACAGCAGGGGTGGCCAACTTTTGTGTACGTAAGATCTACTTTTTATCTTAAAAACGTGTCGCGATCGACTTGTCATAGGCGTAGTCAAATTGGGGAGGGGGAGGTTCGATACAGGACCCACCTCGGTCCAGTATCGAGCCTAGAACCACTGACGCAGACCTAGAAACACTAGGCCACTACGTCACAAAGGCGGGTGTTAAGTCAACACATCGCGAGTGATCGACCAAAATTGGCTTCGCAATCGACTGGTTGGCCACCCCTGCGATACAGGATCGAGGTGAGGCGGTAGTTTCTTTCGGGCAAGAGAGAAGCCCGGGATGTGCCTTCTTTCGGATGAAAAGTAAAACCGAGGTCCCGTGTAGTGTACGATGGCATTTGCAAGTAAAAGATCCCTTTCCACTATGCAACCGATAGATGAGGCAACATTTCCAGGTGTAGGAAGCTCGCCCCTGGCGTCGGTGGAATGCCCCAATGAACAGTAGACCGACGATAAATAAGCATAGGGGGGGTTGCAGCTTTGGTCGGCAGCCGGCTGCACAAAAACGCCTTCCAGTATATCACCCTTGTGTCCATTCACAGGGACAAAGATGGGTACCAGACCCTGCTATAGGCGGGAAAAGAGGAGTAGTAGCAGCACAAAAGTATAATGAGTTGACTTTTGATGGGAGACGCCCCGAATGTGTCTCCAGTCGGATGGGAAGTTTAGAAGCGGAGGTGTAGTGCCCCAACGAACAGCAGACCGACGAAAATACCGTCCAATAGATCACTCACGCGTCCATCCATAGGGATATGGTTGATTTGTTGGTGCTTTAGGACTCTTCAACTACAACGTCATTAGAACCCCGTCCACTGCGTAGTTCTAAGTCAGAGACTGCACAGACACTACACACTAATGCGACAATTTTTGGGTATTAGCAGTAGTCAGTTGTCCCAAGCAGCCACCCATGCCAGTACTAACCCTGGTTGCGTTGCTTAACTTCAGTGATCAGATAACAATTGGTGTCCAACGCAATAAGCCGCTCCCTTCCAGAGGAAAGAAGGTTAGTACCCGACCTTGCCACTGGCGGCAAGTGTCAGTAACTGCATTTTTTTTGCATAGAAGTATAACGAGTATAACTAAACCAAGAAGGGGCGTGAATGTTACTGGGGTAAGGCTGAATCTTATTGATACCAAGTGGCATCACTGCTCATTTCGCATTCAAATTGCTGATTAGGCTAATAAGAACAATAACACTTGAGAAATCAGAGTAAACACGATTTTCCTTTTAAATTTAAACATAATCTTGCCAATATAACAAACGGCACATTACAAAAAGTCTTCCTTCGATAGCGAGTCAATATTTTTCATTGTCTTCCACCTTGTTTGTTTAGTCCCCGGGACTAAACTATGCCCCAGTCTAATCGAATTAAAAACCAAACAAAAATGGGAAGAAAACAATAGCAGTTAACAGAAGAAAACAATAAGAAATTCGATTAGAAACACAAACAGGATGAGTATGATTTGTAAGTGGCCAATATGTGGTATTCCGGAAATTCACAAAATGCGTCAAAGTGGAAAAAAAAAACACGTAATGCTATTATTGATTTTTAATCACGTCTGCACTAATCGACTGGGAACTGACCTCACAACTAGAACATTGAGCTTATCTGTACTGCGATCTCCTTCATCATCATCATCATCATCACGCCCTTATCCCGCCTGAGGCAGGGTCGGGTCTGCAGGTTCTACTCCTCCACTCCCGCAATATCCCCCTCCACCCCGCATGCCTCCATGTCCCTTTGCACCACCTGTTCACACGTACGTTTTGGTCTTCCTCTACTCCTGGTGCCCCCAGTTACCCGCAGTCCCATAATAGGAGTAACGTAAGTTCCTCCTCCGCCCTCCTCATCACATGCCCATACCACCTCAACCTTTTCTCTCCCACCCCCCAAGCTACCTCTAACGTAATCGTTTCGGATTCTATCGGCTCGTGACACCCCACTCACGTAGCGCAGCATTCGCATCTCAGCCACTTGCATTTGCCTCTCATGGTTCTTTCTAGCTGCCCAACACTCCGAGCCACATAACATAGCGGGCCTAACGACAGTTCTGTAGACTTTTGGGGAGGGGGGCGAGCTGCTACATCTGGAAATTTTGTCATCTATCCATTGCACAGTAGGGAGGCTTCTTTTGCGTGCAAATGCCTTCGTATACCACACGGGACCTCGGTTTTACTTCTCACCCGAAGGAAGGAGCACTCGAAGCTTCTCTCTCACCCGGAAGAAGGCAACCCACCTCGGTCAAGTATCGAACCTGAAACCACTGAAGTAGTAAATAGAGCACACAACCTATTGCGCCACCGAGGCAAGCCTGAACTATTTCTTGTGGATAAATACGGGATAAATATGAGAAAGAGGCTGCGAGTGTGCCTTCTTTTGGATGAGAAGTAAAACCGAGGTCCCGTGTTGGTGCGCGATGTCATTTGCACGTAACAGAACCTTCTCTACTATGCAACGGGTTGATGAGGCAAGATTTTCAGGTGTAGAAGCTCGCCCCCTGGCGTCGGTAGCATTCCCCAACAAACACTAAACCGACGATTAATAAGCGTAGGGGTTACAGCTTTGGCCGGCAACCGGCAGCAGAAAAACTATGACCAATGTATCATCGCCCGCCAATGTACCCTGCCATAGGCGGGAAAAGGGTTACTTTTTAAAGTACTTTTTTTTTACTAAATACGTGATAAATATGAAGGTCGGCATTTTTCTTTTCTAGGTCATTAAGAAACACGAATCAAAACAAACATCCAAAACACTTGGATCCGAACTTACCAGTCGTTTAAAAAAAGAACTAGCATGACCATTTTACTACGGTACCATTTACAACTGCTGACCATTTACAACGTTTTTAAGTGACCTTTCCGTGCTGCAGCTTTGATTTCCAATCAGTTGTTGTTGGTACAGTATTTGAAATTGGTCATTCATGCTTGCTTGCTTACTTATAAATGACGTGTGCGCCCTGACACCAACTACAATAGGTGGATCTTATTTCTTTTTGTAAAAAAAAGATGGAAATCAGGAGGTAAGAAAAACGATTGATTAAACGGCATCTCTTGAGTCGCAGCGTTTTCTTGGATCCTAGCTGGACTTCTATAAAGATGATGTTTACAAAAATTCAAACTTTTCCACCTCCTGCCGACCCTTTAAAAATGCTTGTCCACAAAGGGCAGTCGGGTGCAGCCGACCGACACGGTCACACTTTGCGAAATCTCATTAAAATCGACTGCTACATTACTATCTAGTATATTATTATTATTGATCTTCCTTCTTCAAAACTGACTGCATTACATGCGCAAAATGAATTAGAGAGACCGTGGCATTTCAGTCTGGCATTCACATCACCACCCCATTATTCTATAATAACAGGGCACCTTCACAACACCAACAACGTAGCCGTTTCAATTTCTTTCATGAAACATTTATTATCCCCATCTCCTCTCTAAACAACTCTTTTACCCTTTTACTCTTTCCTTACCCTCCTCATAAAAGTCCTTTTACAAATTCAAGATTCCGTCTTTAAATTGGAAATTAGATCCGTGTCCAACTTAATAGAAAGAAGAAAATCGTTCAAATAGTCGCCAACCGGTCATTTACATCTCTTTTTTTTTTCTTTCTATATCTTTCTAACTCGTTTTTCATCAGAAAAAAGTTTGACCTGTCCATCTTAACGTGGACAAGCTTTATCCACTTCAAATGAAAAATGCAGCTTAAAAAAAAGAAATTCACTGCTTTCTTTTATCAGGCATTGGTGCACAATTTCCGTATCGGCCTCGTCACCGTGATTACAGGTTCGATTCTCGCAGATATGGGTGGCTGAGGGAGACAGAGAGATCGATCCCTTTCTACACAGAGTATGTTTGCTGCGTACGTAGTATACTGTATTCGAATCAGGTGGATACTGTATCCGTAACCCGAATCCCTACGTAGTAGCTCATCCACCTCCCCCTCCGCCCCTGGCGTCAGCAAATTATGTCCAGCAGTAGAAATGGCCGACGCTCAATACCAGGCTTGCTCAATACAAAATAAAACCAAAAACGGGACAAGCAAAATTCATTACGTGCTGATGAGATCAATGAGAAGGGTGGGGGGGGGGGGGTGAGATAAGATTCCTCCGGTCCGTTTTTTCTTTTGTTTCGTTGGTGTTAGGTCTTTCAACTACAACGGTCATTAGAGCCCCGTCCACTGCGTAGGCCTAAGGCGGAGAATGCACAGACACTAAGCTGATGCAACGATTTCTGGGTATTAGAGGTACCCAGTTTTCCCAAGCGGCCACCCATGTCACTACTAGCTGGGACTGCGTTGCTTAACTTCAGTGATCAGACGAGAACTGGTGTGTCCAAAGCAATACAGTTTCTCCCCTCTGGCCCGGGATTCACAAGAACTTGGCATTAGAATTCCTCTTAACCCGGCGACATTTCTCGACGTCATTGCGGCAAGGACTCAGCGTAGTACTTCTCTTGATGAACCCAAAAAGGTGGGTTTCTGGAGGGACTGTGAAGAGTTGGTGCACTCACTAGATTTTCAGGTAAGGCAGTGTAAAGGGAATGAACTCTTATTTATAGGCCAGGATAGACAGGGATATGAGAGGTTTATGGAGGATAGGAGTATGGAACAGTCAGCCTAGAAGGGGAGGCAACAACAAACAGCACATGGTCATGCATTTTCAAATATATAGGAGCCTACGTGGTTTAGGGGGCAAGCACCTGATCACTTTCCAGTCACCACAAGGA
>JAAFCE010001036.1:46035352-46122960 GCA_013389805.1 Trigoniulus corallinus | reverse complement strand
TACAGGAACAAATTCAGACAACTTCCGTGAAGAAGGGTTCTAATTCCCCACAAATCCTAAAAATGAGCGAAAGTTGCAAAATTTTCAAAACTGCCGGATTTATCATTTTTTATCTTTGTTTTTGCAAATATTGTCAGAATCATTAGTACACATAGGGCCTATAGTCATAGTAACAAGTTCGTGAATCTTTGATTTTCGAAGAAGGAGCAACCAACCTAACTTTTAAGTAATCCGTGGTTTTATATTTTGCTATTACAGTCATCACCCTCCTTGTATTATTAAATTACATTAACTCGACGAAAACATAAAAAAACAAACTATATTTTATAGTTGAGAGATTTATTATAACCGGTAATAAGAATTGTTTCCTAAATGTCCTACTTAGGGGAGAAAAAACACATTCTAAGAAACAAACTGACAAAAATAAATAAATCTCCATATGTATTTTTTTTTATTTTGTACTATAAAATATTAAAGCTTCTTGAAGCAATGAATTTCCTGCTATGGGAAGGTGGAAAGAGAATACATTTATAAAACGCCGACACAGCTGCTTCTAAAACAATGTGAAACCAGGTGCTAAAGATGGGTTAACCGGCTTTGATGACGTTGTCGTCATAAACAACAATCAGGAATTTCACTGATCTCTTAATCAACATAATAGTTTACAAAACCATTAATTAATTAATGATCGTTGGTTATCTCCTCCAATACACGAAGTCGTCAAACCTTTCTAGGAAATAAAAATTCGAGATAAAGATTCAGGAGAACAACTGTCTGCGTTTCCCAATCACAATGAATAGGATAGCCCCAACAACAATCCTGTAAGTACCTTAAATTGCTTAAATATGGCACTCCTGTCCCAAGAGCTCTCTAAATACACACCTAAAAAGTGTAAATAACCCTCAACAGTAGGCGTTCGTATAGCAGCTGTTTAATGACATTTTAGGTAGTCCCAGACAACTCGAAGAACAGGTTTGCGACTCTGCGGGACGTGAAATCATAATCTGGAAATTGTGCCTGAATATTTGAAGTACATAACACCTGGACGTGTAATCCGCGTTCAGATGCACCTCTCTTACAATTACAATTATATCCGTTTCCGCATTTCCTTCATTTTGCAAGTGATAAAGTACATCAAGTCAAAATTAATAGTGATTTGGTAGATCAAAACATAAAAAAATTCTGGCTGGCACAACCGCAGACTTGCACATATTATTTCTGCACTTACTACTTGCTAGTGGTTTACAGAGGGTCAGTGCCATCAGCTATATACACTACGGCGAGCAAATGAAAAAAAAGATTGTCGAGTTTGCTGAAAAGCACTTTCAAAATATTTTTACGTTGAATTATTTTTTAACGAGGGGAAAAAAAACAACAGCTCACATCGTAGATCATTGTCGATAGCAAAAACGCACACACAAAAAGTGGGGAAACTGAAACTTCTTTTGCTCTGTTCTCACGCATGACACCTCACAAAAATACGAAGGCAATTTTTTCGTAATACATTTCAAAACTCATCTTTCTTACAACGTATATGCCATCAACCATAATAAACATACAGTTTTGGCAAATGCCATCAGCAGGAAATCGTCGCCCAAGAGTAGGAGGTGAGAAAGAGAGAATTAACAGCAGTCATGATTTGAAATTTAAACATCGGCCTTGACGATACAACTTAGGTGTTAGTTAAAATCAAACCGACGTTTCCAAGCACACACACACGTAACTCGTATTAAAAACTAACCAACCCAAATTTGGATGTGAGAAATACGTGCAGCAGTTACATCTGACAAAAAAAAAGTGGTCCCAATTTTTTTTACTGAACGTCAGTACCCATCCTAAATGTAAAATGGGATAGGTTAATATCAGATTAAAAAAATCATACAGGACATGATTAATTGTGCTGTTACCTCCTCTTTTTAATCTAAAATCATTATCATGAAGTAGTTAAAAACTCTCATGAAAAATTCTCATCTGTATTATTTCTCTCAACTCCTTCAGCTGGCCAAAAGTGACTTTTACCAAGGCAACAGGAAGAGCAAGTAAAAATTAAATTTCCTTTTTTCTCTTCATCAACACGAAAAGGATCAACACCAATTATTACTAAAAAGAGTTTAATTATAGCGCTGAAAGCATCGTCTTACCCTTTTTGGCTAAATTTAGGTCTGTGGGCCACACAAATAACAATAAACTTTCAACATAGAAGTTGTTAATAGATTTAAAGATTAGAATTTTCGAGGGTAACTTAAGTGGGCATTTCAACGTTTGTGCATGTAAGTCAAGACTACTGATAGGCAGGTAGGTGCAGAGAGGGTTCTTCCCAGAAGTTACTTCGTTGTTTTTTTTTTTTTTTCAGCCATCTCACAACTTCTGATCAATTTGTCAAAAGTAAGAAATTCTAAGGAGCATAAAATGGTATTATAAGTGGAATTGAAAAATGGAAAGAGAGAGGAGACATTTAATAAAAATAATTGCTGTTTAATAAAGACCTCGCACTACTTCAACTACAGTAACTTTACAGCATCTAAAAGTCAGATCAATACATAACTAAAATACTAATATTTTTACGTAATGCGTATGTGAATGTGTGCATGTGCTCACCAGCATGAACAAACTAAAGAGAAATCGGAGACGCTTTCAACGTGTCATTCAAAATATCGATTAAGGCTAATGCACCAAAACTTTTCCAAGGGAAAAAAATTAACCTTTTTATGTCGAAATAATGCTTTAATTTCAGAGTAGTGTTTGTCCTTTAACGTATCCAATCCACTGTATAATAAAACTAAGACGTAAAAATCTACACCGTAAAACAAGATTTCAAACACTGCTGCTGCACTACAATGAATCACAATTATGCAAGACCTACCCCAAAGAGACATTGGTGTCTGAATATCATTTTCTCCTGACATCATTCGGCATGACTCACCCCAACTTTTTCAGACACCTACCAAAGTAGGATACCCTTCATTCTCCTATCACCTCCACCACTTTTTACTGAACTGCCTACGCGTGGCCTGACTTCTACAAGTATAGAGCTCCTAAATTAATAAGGAACTAGTCGTAGTTAGTTATCGGTTCACCTCTGAAAATAGGTATTCCTAGTTTTTGCGCCATTGCAAAACATGTTAACTGAAATGTCAAAGAAATTCCAAGGTTTACAAGAAAAAAAATTTTCCTGCATGCAGAAAGTTCACGATGAAAAACACCTCTTCGGTGTTCACGACAAAAGCATTTCAAAGATGCAGTAATTCTGTATTGTCGCAAAGACCCACAAACACTTACGCATGAAATAATTTTAATCCAGAGAGTTATGTGCTTTTAATGAATGTCTTCAAATGTTTCTAGTAGAGAGAACATTACTTCGGCCACTAACTACATTCCAATAGTACATTAAGAAATCTCCCATTTTACAACGTTAGGATACACTTCACATTTCATTATTGCTTTCTATGAAACAATTGACAGTACTCATTCTACTTACGAGATCCAACCCGTGCATACTGTAATTATTCGCTTCGGCTATCAACATACTGCTGGGACGACTGTCTTGACTTTCAAAATTTGACAACATCCTAGATTCTAACAACATAACCTTACCTAAAAATTCAACCTTTCAAAAACTGCTCGGGTCAATTCAACTGACCTTAATTAAAGATACTCAACAAAATTGCAGTGACGCCAAACATGTTCACAACTACTAAACATACAAATCAAATTTCGTAGTTACCCAATACCAAATACTCTTAAGCAAAAGTGTAGATCGAGTGTTGCAACGCGCACAGGTGGAGAAAAAGACAATTAGGTCTTTGATATCAAAGTGGAACGAACAACATGGCTGCCCATTGTAATAATGCATCTAAAGAATTCCACTCACCTGTACTTTCTGATGACACAGTAGCCACCACAAATAAAACTGTGAATATCCAAACATTGCCCATTATGATGGGAAGTTGTTAGTAACGACTTTCTTTATCGTAGATATCAATGAAATTTCCGATATACCCGAAATAAGATAAAGAACTCAAAACCTCCGAACAGGCTCAAAAACAGTCTCTGCCTTCTAGTCTAAATGTAGAACGTCGCCAATTCAACCGAGTTCTCTCGCTTGCTCAGCCAGCCAATCAGAAAACGCGTTGATGACGCAGGCAATCAAGAGCGCTCCATAATAGTTTTCAATAGGTAAGTTGGGCAGCTGGAGTCTTATTTCTTTTTACCAGGAGTTACTATACGTTTCTTTTTTGTTGTTTTTGTTTTTTAATAAGAAATACGAAAGAAAGACAGGAAAACACATATAACGCGTGCAATAATCTAACTTGGAACATTAATCAAATTCCTCATAAACAGAAATTACACCTATTAATTTAGCTCCGACTTCTTCGTGTAACAAAGACATTCTCATGAGGTGGGATTGGCCTTCAATTACTAACCTTTACCTAAAACATACACTGTGCATTCATTTCGATTATGTAGCAAAAAACAAAGCATCTACTAACGCTTTCCCGTCAATGCGAGGGTCGAATACCCAATCTTTGTCCCTCTGAATGGATACGCAGCCGGCTGACGACCCAAATTTCGATTAAGAAGTAGCTACAACAAAATATACCTGTGACTATCTTAAAAGTTTACTGAAAAACTGACGTTTCAAACGTTTTGGTTTTACATTTTTTCCTAACACCTCCCAATATAAGGACTCCGCAATTAGCAGACGCAAAGTTGTGACTAGCAGTAGTTGCTCTACCTCTACATATTTGCACAAATAATATTGTCAACACCACCAACCAACTAAGCTAACTTACTATTAACCATGATTAGATTGCCAACCGTACCTTGAATGACACTGACCACAACAAATACTAATGTAACAAAAACTAAAACTCCCGTATGTCCCGTCGCAATCCTATATAACTCTGGTCTAACACACACCCCTTACTGTCGGACCATTTCATCCATCAACAAGCTCAGGTGTTTAAAACAAGAAACTATCATTAATTCTGAAAAACATTCAACCAACAGAATTAGTCATGCTAGACTCTTTACACTGACAATCAATAATACCCTTGGGATCCTTTTTCTTTGACCGTCCAGGTGATGCCAATTTTGGAATTGTTCTCATATATGGCATTTCTTCGCAATAAAGTAATACAAATTCTTTCTTTGAATGAAGAGGAAGAATTCGCAATCCTTGTCGGCTTTTCTCAAAACATTCATGACCAATGTCTGAAAAAGTAAAAACGGATTTTTTTTTTTACTGAAGTGTCAAAAATATATTGCTTTGCGATTGCCGCCGCCGATAAAAATTACCTAAACTTTCCTTTAATACGGAAGGAATAATTTGTTTCAAAACGTGACAGTTAATTTGCAAAGATGGGTTGCAATTTACCTCCAACAACCAGACCTAGGTTATTTTTAAGAAAAAATAATGATGTAAAGCCATCTCACAAAGAAACATAAACGAAGTGATTTTTCTATCTCTTACTTTAAATGAGTAATCAACTAAGAAATCAAAGCCCAAAAGTTCGTGCAGTCCAATACGTCGTTCCAGTTTACCTTTGACAGCATGGAAACAATACAACATTATACGACACATCTGGTTCTGAAACGAATAAAAGATCTTGAACACTCGCTCTTTTAGCACTGCATTCATCAATCTACAAGTAATGTGTTATTGGTTACCCTAATAGTAGTGGACTCCCAAGTCAATTCTGAAGGATGTCCAGGTAGAACTTTTCCAATAATGTAATCATAAAAACGGTTCATGTGCCACACGGTTTCCTCTTTCATTGATTCATACTGTGGATCTTTGCGTTGCATGCACTAAATGTAAGACATTAATAAATGTTTAGCAAGTATTCAAAGAGCTCCTACAAATTGAGGAAGTATTTATTTTGTATTACCTGATTAGTAAGGTGGGTTAATAAATCCAAACTGTCAGAGTCATACTGACTACAAGACAAGCGAACATAACCATCATGAAAAAGTACCACAAATGGTCTTGTACATGCTATCAACATATAGGCGCGAATATCAGCTTTTCGACCGTCCAATAATAACGGATTGGATATGTATCTAAAAATCAACTGTTTTATTGTGTTAGGGCTTTTCCTATTTAGTTAAGTCAGATGTTACTACACAACTATTTCAACTATACCTCTGAATAAGCCGCACATTAGAAGGTCTAGAAAACGGATTTTTCAGAAGCTCCTTAGCCTCAACTTCTTTAAGTTGGGTTCTCAAGTCGTCGACGTTTTGAACTAAGAATATTCCTTTTCCTTGATTAAGCATTGCTGGTTTACAAATCCATAATTCTTTACCTTTAAAAATATAAACTACAAGTATTAAAAAATCACTAGTTTGCAATACCTTTATATATATCCAAGCATTACAGTACCTTTATGCTGCTGAAAGTATAAATCACGATCTCGCTTTATATCGAGACGATACGTTTCTGGAACAAAATCAGTCATTTTTAAACCCACACCTCTTTTGTGAAGTCCGTTATATTCTTGAAGACAACGCATAAGACACATTTTATTACTAAGTAGATGTGTATTCTGAATGTGATTCAGCATCTGCTGACCTGAAAGTAAACAAAAGATATGTAAGTGCATTATTAAGTAACAACAATTAAGACTAAACACTAATGAATTTACCAGTAATACAAAATAGTGCGATTTAGACTCTTATTACTAATCTAAAATGTTACCATCAAATTTTACAGCCATAATGTAATACTATTGAACCATCGAACGTGTTATTTGCATCACTAATAAATAACGATTTATTTTTCCTTCTTTTTTGTAAACAGGCAATTAAACTCCATCACAAACACACTTAAAAACATATATTATAATCTGAATAACAATCTAAATAACAAAACATACATAAAATATATCTAAATTAATATAAATTAATCTACAAATCTAAGTTCTGCAGTTACAATGAACTGATGACTTCCTCCATCACAGTAGCTTTCGAGATAAATAATTTATTAGAGATTTTGATAGTGGAAGGTCACAAAGGGTAGCGTAATCTGGCTGGCAACCTAGTTGCTTCAGAATGGCCATGCGACATAAATGCTTCAGTTGCTCTGGCACAGTGCTCACATACCACGTATAAAAATCTTTGTAACACGAAATGACGCTAGCAGAATAATTCTGGCGCAACCAAGTGGCGAAATTTAGAGGATCGCAACCAGACATTAGCAAGATTTCAATGGTTGCTAGTCTTTTATATAGCATACTATACTTCCACTTAGTATTGCCAGAATACAGCGGGCGAACAGTTGGGCTTTCAGTACCACAAAGACGCCGAGTTCTGAGCATGATGGCAAAGATACAATAATATAATGGAGTTTTCCTGTGTCTATCGATGCAATCCACCTCTGATTGCGCTTTAATGAGAATCCTTACAATATCGTGAGCAGCCCAGCTTGCTGCATAATGTAAAGGAGTTAATCCATACAAGTTCGTTGCGTTGACAGCCGCTCCAGCATTAATGAATGCTAATACTGCTTCAGAGCTATTGTGAACAGCACACTGTTGTAAGCAGATGTGCAAAGGTGTATTCATTTCTGGATCAAAGCAATTAATATCCGCTCCTGATTTCACCAGACGCTTGACAAGAGCTGCTCGTCCATGAAATGCAGCCTTATGCAACGGCGTCATGCCAAATTGGTCCGGTTTATTTACCTGAGCGCCCGCTCTCAAAAGCACTTCAACAACTCTAACGTGGTTCAACGATACTGCTTCACATAAAGGTGTCGTGCCATTTTTAACGTGCGGACTGTTTTCGTCGAACCAAACATGATCAACGTCGACACCTTCATCTGCCAAATCTTGAACTAGGGTCCATTGATTTATCATGACTGCATTATGCAACTGACGCACGTCTCGAGACATGGTCATCAAGTGTTGGCCACGTTTTGGTGTACTCTTTGCTTGACCCATTCTTTGAAATGGTGTAAGACGTGAATGACAGAATATACCTAAACGTCAGTCAATATAAAGATGTAAAAATCTCCATTAGATAATGAAAATAATCAAAATGCCGAAGGAATAGAAATTTCAAATGAGACCCTTACTTGTTAGATCCTTGAAACGCTTGTCGACTTCATTAATTTTCTGGTTAATGTATTTCTCAAGTGATGTCCAGGTGAAACAGAAAATGTTATTTCACAATGGAATGCCATAAATAGTTTTCATACATTACTTACGTGAGAATGGATTTAACAACAATGATAAAAGATCAAGCAAACAGAATTACTGTTCGACTTAACTACAGCTTGATGCATATATTTAATTGAAAACACGAGACATCAGTTACTATTCATTTGATCACTCTTAGTTCAACACATTCACGTAATTCGTCAAACATACATTCAACATCATGTGCATTTAGCAAATTAAGCATTGTTCAAAGCCACAATATCAACCTTGAAGTAATAATACTTCGGCATTATGAATAAATGGAATGACAAAATGCAACTGATCAGACGAATCAAACGACCTTCAAAAGTCCACAGCTGACACACAGAAATAACCCTAGCTCCCCCTATGTATAAATAGGATAAACTGCATCCTTCTGTCAACCTATTCAACGTTAAGGCTCCCTCACACCAACGCGAAACAATCGCAGTCGCAGCGGAATTTTCGCCACAGGAACACGCGCCGAACAGGAGCACGCGCTGCAACGCGGTGGATTCGCCTTGATATGCACACCAACGCGTCAGTTTAGTTGGATACATTCTTATTAATTCTATTCGTTTTTCTGTGAACGCCATCTTGTTCTATCAAAATTCGAACAACGATGACGAATGAAGCCGTGCCATGCAGCGATTGTAAATAATTTAAATAATTCGCTGCACTTTCGCAACAGCGGGCGCGATACATTCGCTTCGGGGTACACATGACCATTGCTCTGCATGGGTAGCGTTTGATGCGAATAATTCGCCGCGAAACATCCGCGGCGACTGCGATTTATTCGTGTTGGTGTGAGGGAGCCTTTAATCAACATTATCAATCTAAGCATCAACTGGTAAAAAACGTTAAACTAAATTATCACTAATTTTGAAATATTTGTATTATTTTAATATGCTTTCCTCTCACTTGTTTTTAATACTAATTTGTAATTTCTAAAGTTAAAATACAACGAATGGCTACCACACATAAAACGCTTAACTATAGGTAGCACGCTATATATTCTACGTGGGGAGCGTCACTACTGCTCAGACGATCTTCGGTGGTCCGGGGTGCAGGCTTCAAACCTGTAGTGGATTAGCGTCCAAGTGGTTCAATTCCACCTTCTGAGCGTTTCCTTTTCATTTTATCCGCGTTATATTCCAAAACATCATACAACCCACAGTTTAATTATGCATGGGGATAGACTATGTTACGATAAACATGAGTAAAGCAATGTGTCTCGTATCTGTCTCTCTATTCCCATTTCTCATCAGGTTCCTATTTGCTGCACACACGACCATGTCCCGCCTTGGCATGCCCATATCTCGTTTCTCCCAATGAATGGGAGACCAAAGCAGACGGATATGGTAATGTGTGGGATGGGCGGGGACCTGGTGGGAGATAGACGGGAGTGGAGGGCTAGAAGCCACAGACCCTACCACAGGCGGGATAAAGGTATGATTATGATGATCTTGGCCATGAATAATGGCGTAGACTAGAGTTTTTGCTACCCTTTTAAGGGTAATAAAATAATTACCATACCTTTAATTGATTTTAATAAATAAAATTGAATTTGACGTAAAAAGTGCCGCCTGGATCATCCCCCAGTTATGCCACTGGTCATAGTACCATCTTGTTTTGGATAAGCCTTGCGAAACATTCCTCTTTAATTTCTTAGGACCTCCCATAGTACCTTCAGTGGCCCTGATTATAACTTTCAATAGATGAAATCAATGAGTAAACCATACCTCACCCTCCCCAATTTTTTTCTATAACTGCATGGTTGTTGTTTGTTGGTGTTTTAGGGCCCTTTAACTGCAAAGGTCATTACAGCCCCGCCCACAGCATAGTTCTGATGCAGATACTGAACAGACACTACACTAATGCGACGATTTTTGAGTATTAGCAGTACCCAGTTTTCCCAAGCGGTCTCCCATGTCAGTACTAGCTGGGGTTGTGCTGCTTAACTTCACTGATCAGACGAGAACTGGTGTGTCCAACGCAATTCGCCTCTCCTATAACTGCATGGTGCACAGGAAGTAAGTTCACCTACTCAATCTCTTTCAGTACCATAAAATCTATGCGTGGTCGCGAACCCCAGAAGCTTAGAGGGAACTATGCAGCAAACTGCATAGCGCATACTATGCAAACTGCATAGCACTATGCGACAACTACAAGGTATTGCTAATTGTAAACTGTTGAATAACAGCGAAAATGTGACAATACGTCTATTAAAATATGAACTGCGTTGATTCTTACACTTCTCAAGTCAACCCTGTCTATTTAATACAGTAAGTTCTCGACTTACGTGATTTCGACTTACGCGATTTTTTTTTAAGGCTAGGCGCACACTGTATAGTCAAGACTGTCTGACGACAGTTTATGTACTATGTACGTAGTTATTAATCAGTTTCCACTACCCACCACCCCTAAGGTACCTCTAAAACACTTATTCCTAATTCTATCAGATCTCGACACTCCACTCATATACCGCAGAATTCGCATCTCGGCTAGTTGCATTCTATTGAAGTGGCACTTCCTCACTGCCCAACACTCTGATCCGTATAGCATAGGTGGCCTAACCACTGCCCTGTAGAACTTCCCTTTCAGCTTCATTGGGACCCTCCTATCGCACAGGACTAAAAAACAATTAACACTCGACCAATACTTGAAGTAATTCATCTATAAATACAGTATGTGTACAGATTGTTATGTGCAATATGCCCAATAAATATGTGCAATAAATAATATTTTCTTAGGTGTACCTAGATAGATCTATTTGACTTTCACCTATCGTTTAAAGCTAAAACATTTTTTGTCAATAATGCTAAATTTAGTGCTTTCCTCGACTTACGCGAAAACCTTCGGAACCTGAGGACTTAGGGCAGCCTCACACTGGAGCCGACTACGAGCGACTTTTAGTCGTCCGTAGTCGTACAAATATGCACAAACGATCCCATTCCTTGTTTCCCTATGCATCCTCTCACTTTGGCTGCGACTCAGTCGTCCGACTACGTGCATACACTTCCGACTTGCGACTAGATCCGAACTGGTTGGGAATTTTCGTCCGACTCTGTGCGACTTGCACAGTATCTTTTGTTTTATAAGTTTCTTTTGCGCTTCTTATCAATGCTGCGGGGCATGAGTGGGATTTTGCTGAAGCAAGTGGTCCGACCAAGTCGTGCGTAATGTGAGCACTCAAGTCGTCCGACTAAGTCGTGCGTAGTCGGAGTCGCACATAGTCGGCTCCAGTGTGAGGCTAGCCTTACTGTATATAAATTAGCAATCTGCGTACCTTCTCTGAAGTTCCAAACATTGAAATTCATACGGTGTTCCATCCAGATACACTTCACTTCACTAGAGGGCGCGTCAGGAGCGTGAACCCAACCTTTGTTGGCTAAGATGGTTTCCAGCCTATATTGTAGAAGTTATTAAGATTTACATTTAAGATTTGATATGTAGCACAATCCTTTATAACTTGATAGAAATAAATGAGGACTATATGTAATTCTTGATGTATGTTTTGTGTGTGAGATGAAGCAACAATTATAATACTCACAATTTGTATCCATTATGACCTATGATTTGAAATGTAAATGGTTGTGGGCGAGAAAGCACATGTGTCTTGCTAGTGGACAATGTGACAGCTGAGTGCTTCCACATCGGTTGAATGCCATGAGAATGAAACTTTTTCAAGTCCTCAGGGTCCAATAAGGATAAAAGATGAGCCGTGGTACTTATAAATTTATCGTTGATAGCACATAGCCCACCTGTAAATTAAATATGCAATAATTCATAATTCCACAAGTAATTTCTATAGCCGGTGATCTACAAGTAAAAGCAACGGGTATCTGGGACAATAACAGCCTTCTTTGTTCAAGTTCGTGGTTTTCATTTGCATGATCTACACCCATTTCAATCGGCCAACCATCATTCTGTGAGTCACATAAGTTTCGCTTTATTACCGGATCCTAAAGCTAACTTTCCTCATAAGGCTCGCCCTCATCCTAATTATGACCATGTATCCTGTTTTCTTTTGTTGGCTGTCAGACGGCCCTTGTTCTCTACCTCCTCTCCCAAACCCCTGGCAGCAGTTCACCAATGGTCATACATACATATACTGTATGGTACCCATATGTATCCAGATAACCCATAACTATTCCTAATTTCCTCGATTCTTTCATCTCCCCTTCATTATTCAATTTCCAGGCGCAAATTGCCAATTAAGTTATTACCTGATGATACTGAAAGAAGAGTTGATGGTTCATCAACAGGAGTTAAATTCGTTGAAGCGCTTACAGTTCCTTTAGCATTACTGTCATCCACTTCAACATAAATGCCCTTACTTTGAGCTAGCACTTGTGACTCCTCAGCAGGTGTAGACTCTTCACACGTCTCTTTCGCATCTTTAATTACAGTAGCAACAGTGGTGGTAGTTGTTGATTGAAGAGTAGGTGACACTCCACCAGAACTTCGACGTTTTGGAAGTGGGCACACTTTTGGTGATCGGAGATACTTCAAAAAATTTGGCCTCCATTTCACTTTCACACCAGAGGTAGTCGGATGCAACTCTTTTGTATTGATTCCTAAACTAGTATTAATGCGGAACTTGATCAAACTTTGGCTTTTTGTCGCATTAGTTCTTTCATTTGATTTAGCATCCAAACTTGCACATTCTGGTGGCTTCTTATGGATATTTTTTACAAATTTCAAAGGATTAAATTTCTTTAAATTTCCTCTTGAATTATTTCTGCTTTTACATGCCATTCGTGAAATGAAGACAAGATATCGTCCTGTTTAGGAAAAAAATCCTATTTAAATGAGATGAAAAAGAGGAGGATCAGGAAAAAAATGGCATTAAACATTAAGGAAGCAAGTGAACCTGACAGTGAAATACACGGCTATGATATTAGATCTAGGAGGGTTCCAATTGGAGGTACATATTCTAATGAAGTGTAAAATGTAGTCCAAGGTAAATTTCACGCTCAGCCTATAAATATAACGATTACTATTCAAGCGAATATCTTAGTTAAAGAGCCATGAAACTACACTTGAATATTTTGTAATTATATAGATCCGATCAAAGAATATTGAAACACGAAAATGGATGCATATCACATCCAGCAAACAACTTACCAGACTGCAACTTAACGGCTTGAATAGTAATGCAGCAATATGGAAATCTATGTTCGTCAACATAAAAGACTCTACTTCCAATAAATATATTATCTCAATCTATTACGACTAGAAAGTGACAGAATAAAAAAACAATATATTTATAAATATAATCAGCATTATCCATTCTGAGAAGTGTGTATTGGAAAGACAACAAACAAAAAATAATATCAAATTAAGTGGAACAACGTATTTTATGCAGAATATACAGACAGTATGATCGAGTTATTAAAATCGACAAACGCTATACGTTGGGTGGGTCCAAACTATTATAACTGCGAGCAAAAATAGATTACCAACAGATTAAATTTATTCCTGAAAGTCAAAGAAAATACCAGGTAGTCTTTCAATTTGATGCTGTCTGACGATAAACTTGACGTGCAGTGCACAACGCCATCGGTTCGATTTTCTCTCACACGTTCAACCAACAAATTCCAGCTGTGATTCAAGTTAAATTTGGTAACAAGTAAAACTGGGGCATTGATTAGCAGAGCAATTTTCTATAGCATGAGATAGATACATAAAAATCCTTTATCATCTGCAACGTGTGACGGATTTGCGTGAGTGTCGCTCGTACCTAAAAAAATATTTTAATGATTACCTCTAGTTGCATAATGTAAACAGGAGCTTTCAAATCCTAGTACATATTATTAAAAAGTCATCTGCAGTGAACTTAATCATTTATGCTGAGGGCTTTAAATTAGCCATCGAGGCAGAGAAACTGCTTGGCGGAGTAACGGGACAATCAGCTAAAACCAGTATTACATATGGCCATTAAAAATTACGTATGCTGCAGTAAAAATGCTGCAAAAGTTTATTAGCTACTAAACCATTTTTCAAACTCTGCAAGTTAATTGATTGGTTATATAGTAACATTTGAATAGTTTTATAAAATGGCAAAGAAACACACAAACGTGACGCACGTTTTCCTTAATTCCGTTAAAAGGACATCATCCACCAAGTGCATAACCGATATTAAATTCAGATATTTAGCCATTGAATATCATCTTTTCTGTAACAAAAAAAAGAGAATAAGCATTAATTTCATATTCAAATCACAATAGATGTCAACCAATCTAAAGGTAGTGATGAAAAAAATCAAACTCTACTTGTACCATCATTTGATGAAGATACATTTAGTAAGCAAATGACGTCTACTTTAAAATTGCAACGATTCAAATTCTTGTCAAAGTAGTAACTAATTGGGCAAGCGCGAAGTATTGCCAAATTGCCACGACACGTATAAAAATGTCCACATTTTTCCACATGGGGAAAATTTCCAAATGATTTAGGACATTGAAAAGGTACTTTTGCTAAGATTTCTGTAATAGAAAACGGCAATAAAATCAGTATATAATTATGATCTTGACATTATACTACATATGATCTTGTTATTACACCTTAAAAGCAAGCTGTGCAAACGAGGATTGCAATTGCTGCTCAGCTGCCCTCAATTGTAGTAACAGAATTTGGGATTTCAAAATAATAGTCAATATAATGATAATATTGACATGAATTGATTATAATAAATAAATGTATGACCATTTTATCTCGACACATAAAAGGAATCTCTTAGCCCTTTTAGCATCCATACTTCCAAATGCCATTACACGATTGATTCTTAATAGTTACAGTATATATAGGAAGTTGCACTCGATTATTACCAACCTTGTAGAAGAATCAGGAAAACTATTTGTAAAACTTTCATGTTAGAAAATATAAGATATATATCCTAAAAACATTAAAATTTAAAATACGATCTACTGATCACTATATTCTATAAGGATATGTAAATCGACCAGTCCTAGACGTCTTGCGTCGGTATATATACCAGAGGTTGACGAAAAGCTGCATGGGTATAGAAATCACAAAAGGCATTCAAAACGATTAACAAAAGATGTGAAAGGTTCATGACCTTGTCTTTTAAATTAAATTAACAATGTTATAATTAGCTGATAAGCTAAATCTGTGTTAACATCCTGGCGTGACCTAGCAATAGACCAGCCTCGGTGACGCAGGAGATAGCGTGTTCCATTACTGTCAGCGGTTCCAGATTCGATACTGGATCGACGTGGGTTGGCTTCTTTCGGGTGAGAGAAAGGTCCAGAGTGGGCCTTCGGATGAGAAGTAAAACCGAGGTCCCGTGTGGTGTGATGTTATGTGATGTTAAAAGAACCCTCTCTACTATGTAATGGGTAGATGAGGCAAAATCCTCTGGTGTAGGAGCTCGCCCCTGGCGTCGGTGGAGTGCAACAACGAACAGTAGACTGACGATAATTATATAAGCATAGGGATTGCAGCTTTGGTCGGCAGCCGGTTGCGGAAAAATGCATAGGGAATGTGGTGTCCATTCAGAGGGACAAGACAGGTACCCCCGACCCTGTGGTAGGCAGGAAAGGCGTCAGAAGTTGCTTCGCGTGACGTAGCTATCGAATGTGAGTAACCCTATCGATTTGTAAATTCAATTACAACCCTCAAGTCATTTCACTTAAAACAAAATGTCACGTGACTCTTAGCCCTTAACCCGTGGTCCCTGGGAACACGTCATTTACATTTTCATTAGTAACTTTTAGAACAATAAAGTTACAAGGGTCATTCCTTCAGTATCTTCATATCTTTTACTATCTAGCAGAATTCTGGTCAGTCAAGATCCCTAGGTAAAAAGCGAAATTGTAGACAGAAAAATCGTGTTCTCTGGGACCTCACCTCACTGATTATGTAACTATTTGACAATGTTATATGCTGTGTAAGATTTGCAGGAGATTTGCAAAAAGTACTTTTTATTCAGTTCATGATAATCTTTTCATGCTCATAATTTAATATCTTCTACTTTGTTAGCAATACACCAGATATTTTGTGTGAAACAATTTATTATTTTAAAAAATATACGTTTAAGTAAACCTATGCTGAATCTTGTAAAATTTTACAATGTTTGGTATTATCTTGGTTTTTTTGCAAATAAACGATTATACGAATCGTTTCACGGTGTTTCCTGAATTATAAGGACCCTGTTGGCCTACTGCATGACTGACATTAAAAAAAGAAGCTATATTTAATTCAAATTGGTGAATGCTTGACGTGGTCCCTGGGACCACACCTCACCACTTATGTACCAGGAATTGCACGTCACGGGTTAAAGGTTAGAATAGATGTACAAAACGATACAAAATACAAAACACTGAGAATATCAATAATTCATTGAATAAGGAATTTTCAACTTCGCGCCATTAAACATAGAACATGATTCTCTGTTGACTTAATGTCAGGCTAGATGCCGCTACTCAAACTACAATTCGAATGCTAGTCTCCTTGACAACACGAATATTCGCGGGACTCACAAGTTCTTAGGCGTAGTGGGTGGGGAGGGTAAGATGGAGACGTCACAGGGTCTAATCACATGACACGAAAGCACCAATCGAAAGTTAAAGAATTTAGACACCCCACCAAAACTACAGTCGACCAACTGGAGCTGGAATTTGGAAATAAAATAGATGAAGGAGAGGCGAGAGGTAGGTCAAGAACCGCTACCCCCTCTTTCTCTCTCTCTCTGTCCGATACAAGAACTCCACTACTAGAAACAGCCCTACTCTCATTAAAAAAAATCACTCGAATAAACGATAATCACCTTTTCGTGGAATGAGCTTTCTCTATACACAACTTTCAACTATGACGGTCATTTACATTGCGGGTTTATTTTAACGTAGGTAAAAAAAAATATGGCAGACAAGGAGGAAGAAGGCTGGTTTCGTTATAATTTATTGTTAAAACGGCCATTTTATATAGGGGAAAAATTTAGTTTCTCATTCTTGAAGTGCTTCAGATAACATTCAAGTGCTTCAGAAAACTTTCCCCCTACCCTTAGTTGACGATGTTTGACAGTCCAGCTAAAGGATAGCTTGTTGATAACTCAACCACTGTATAACGGTGGTCTCATCAACACTAACCCCTCCCCGCCTATAGCAGGATCGGATGCCCATTTTTGTTTCATTGAGACACATGGGCCATCTGTTGGACCACATTTGTACGGAACCGGCACTGCCAACCAAAGCTGTAACCCCCTATGCTTAATTATCATCGGACTACTGTTCGTTGGGGCACTCCTCCGGAGCGAGCTCCTACACCTGTATTGCGTTGAACACACCAGTTTTCGTCTGATCAGTGAAGTTCAGTAACGCAACCCCAGCTAGTACTGACATGGGTGGCCGCTAGGGAAAACTGGGTACTGCTAATACCCAATAATCGTCGCATTAGTGTAGTGTCTGTGCAGTTTCTGCATAAGAACTATGCTGGGCTCCAATGACCTTGTAGTTGATGGACCCTAAAACACCAACAAACACACAACTAACATGGGTGACCAGTTGAGAACACTGGGTGCTGTTATCAGCATCATCATCATCATCACACCCTTTTCCAGCCCGTGGTTGGGTCGGGTCTGCGGGTTCCAATCTTCCACCCCTGCCTATCTCCAACCAGGCCCCCATCCACGTCCATTTGTACCACCTGTTCCCACGTCCGCTTTGGTCTTCCCCTCCCTTGGTGCTCCCGATCACCTGCAGTCCCACGATTCACCTAATTAGTTCCTCCTCCCCTTCTCATCACATGTCCATACCACCTCAACCTAATCTCCCTAATCTTTTCCGTGATCTTTCCCACCCCCAGACTACCTCTAACATGATCATTTCGGATCCTTACAGCTCGCGACACCCCACTCATGAAGCGCAGCATTCGCATCTCAGCCACTTGCATTCTTCTTTCATGGTCCTTTCTCACGGCCCAACACTCTGAGCCATATAGCATAGCAGGCCTAACCACAGCTTAGTAGACTTTGCCTTTTAAACACTGAGTGCTGTTAATACCCAAAAACTGTCGTAACAGCACTGTGTTTGTGCAGACTGTGCATTAGAACTACGCAGTGGACGGGGCTCTAATGACCATTGCAGTTGAAGGGCACTAAAACACCAACAAAACAAACAAAATTGGAATTTTGCCTCATGTACCCGTTTCATAGATAGAATGCAAGTAGCCGAGATGCGAATGCCGCGGTACACGTGTAGCGTGTCGAGAGCAGATAGAATTAGGAATGCGTACATTAGAGGTAGCCTGGGGGTGGTGGACATCGCCGAAAAGATGAGGGAGAATAGGCTGAGGTGGTATGGACACGTTATGAGAAGAGGGGAAGAGGAACTCGTTAGGTGCATCACAGGAATGCAGGTGGTCGGCAGCATCCGGGGTAGGGGGAGACCGAAGCAGACGTGGGAACAGGTTGTCCGGAGGGACATGGCAGTGTGCGGGGTGAACGGGGACCTTGTGAGTGACAGGCGGGAGTGGAGGGCTAGAACCCGCAGACCCGACCCCCGCCACAGGCGGGGCAAGGATATGATGATGATGTACCTGTTTCATAGTGGAGAGGGTTCCCTTCCCCTCTCTCTCTCTCTCTTTCTCTCTCTCTCTCTCTCTCTCTCTCTCTCTCGCCCGAAAGAAGCCAACTCACCTGAAACCACAATCTTTTCCACTATCACACAAACTAAAAATAGATTATTAAAAACATTGGACCGATACTGGTCATCATGATAACAGATTTTTTTAATACAAAAGACAGGAAAAGCTTCACCTGCGGTTTTCATGGGATGTACTTTAAAATTCATCCTGTAATGAGTACTTTGGGTTAGTTTCTTAACCTATTCAACTTCGTGTTCTCTACTACAAAAGGTAATTAACCGATGGTATGAAGTCAAGCTCCCACACATAAGAATATTGCCGGGGCCACGACAGTTCTTCCTATCCGATGGAAGGTATCCCTCCCTAGTCCTCCCTCCAAAAAAAAACCGCTCCGTCAAAAACTCTCCATGTCAAGCATGCTTCCTTTTAACAAACCATGTGAAAAAGATGATGATGGTTATTGTTATGTAAATTCCAGCGGTGTTAAGCAAGTGGCCCACCTCCCGAAGCTTAAAGTTTATGTTATTAAAATAGCAAACATTCAATTTAATGAAGCAACTCCTAACCCTTTTCCACGCCTATGGCAGGGTCGGGCACCTATCTTGTCCCTCTGAACAGACGAAGGGCGATATATTGGACATCATTTTTCCGCAGCCGGTTGCCGACCAAAGCTGCAATCCCTATGCTTATTTATCGGCGGTCCACCGTTTGTTGGGGCATTCCAAAGATGCCAGCAGGCGAGTTCCTACACCTGGAAATTTTTGCCTCATCTATCCATTCCATAGTGGAGAGGGTTCTTTTACGTGTTGATTCTGCGAAGGCGCATTCTGGGCCTCTCTATCGCCCGAAAGAAGCAAACCCACCTCGTTCCAGTATAGAACCGAGAACTACTGACCCAGGTACCGAGCGTGCTACCCGCTATGCCACCCAGGCGCGTCCAAACATTAGCAAGCCCAGTTAGTACTGACATGGGTGGTCGCTCGGGAAAGCTGGGTACTGCTAATACCCAATAATCGTCGCATTAGTGTAGTGTCTGTGCAGACTATGCACTAGAACTATGCAGTGGACGGGTCTCTAATGACCTTGTAGTTGACGGGACCTTAAACACCAACAAACCAATTCCAAACATTAAAATTAATAAAATATAAAATACAATTTTAAACGTTGAAAATTTTATGAGGGAAATTCGTTAAGTTCTTGGCCTGACACAGAGATGGCGCCATGATTATCAATTCATTATGCATTTTCAACTTTCATCATCCAAAGGGTCTACCATAAAGTTTCTGTGCCCATTCAAAGGGATAAGAGGGCTATCTGATCCTACCATAGGCGACAAAAGGGCTAGAAGTTGCTTTTTGCAATTGGAGTGGACTGACTAATTCTGAACCAATGCTCAACACCAATGAATACAGACAATTTCTAAAGATTGCTGACTGACCCGTGTTCAGGGCCAGAACACGGGTCATTCACAGCCTGCGTTCAAGTGGGAAGGAAATAAAACTATCGCTCTGCCATATAGCGGGTATGATATCACAACTGCCCGTAAAATAACCCTTTATACGCGGAAAAGAATCGCGTAAAAGAGCTTTGGGGCACTTTTTCCTTCCACCAACGCCAGGGGGCGAGTTCCTACACCTGGCAACGCATGTCACACAGGATCACAATTTTACCTCTCCTCCGTCCGAAGGGGCAACAGGATTTTATCTACCGCCTAAACTTAAGAAGTCCTTTGCCTCGGGCGTGGAATGAAAGTCGAGTTCGCTGACTGGCAACGTTTCCAAACGTAGGAGCGCACCTCTTAACATCTTTAAATTACCTCCAGGAGTAGATAGTCTTAGTCTCAGATCCTCCTATAGGGAAATTGGGCAATGAGTTCATTTCCCTGTCGTGTTGTGTTGTCATGGTGCCGGACAAGCTCAAGGCATGCTAGAGGCGCTCTCGCACTCCAAAGTGGCCCCCATCTCGGTCAGGTTCCAACCTGGAACCATCAACGCACTCCGACGCAGGCGACGTTAAATAACCAAATATAACTTAAACCGAATTCACCCTTGAGCGGACAATGGCAGGTTAGAGTTTGGCTGAGGCGAGAGGGGCGCAAAGGGTGTCCTCAAATTGAAAAAACCTTTCCACAGTGAGATAAAAAAATGTAGGTGCAGAGCAGACAAATGCCCAACCTCCTGCCGTCGGTAAATGACCTTCGGAGCAGAAAGCTCAACGGTAAAACAAAATCCAAGTCAAAGTAACGGTAAATGTCTGCCTGGTAGACCTAATGGGCTCTTAGTCTCGAGCCCAATGCAACTTATTTCGTCTTCCTCTCATTTGCCTGCCTCAAAAAATTGACATATACTATGTCATGTAACGTCCTGAGGGGGTAGAGGAAACGATCGAGCGATTGAGAGACCGAAGAGGAGAAAGTTAAATAATTCACTTGTTCAACCATCTTAACGACATAGAAATTCCACCAGACATCTTTTATTATAATGATGATGACAAAAAATACTTGCCATCACCTCGGATTTATTTTGGTGGCTGAGGATCAAGGCTTATTAAGCATCAACATTCCTACAAAGAGCAACAGAGAGAGAGACACAGCAATTGTAAAGCTGAGGGACGGCAGCTGTGTGCACTTCATCAACGGCCGATTTTTTTCAAAGAGGAAAGGGATAGGAGGCAGGGTGGTCGTCTTTTTTTAAACTGAATAATGATGAAGATGCCATTTATGAATAAGACAAACAATGGCGGGGGTCTTGCACTTAAACGCACCCATCCGATACAGCAAGAAGCCAACAATAATCAAGGTCCAAGGGAGGGAAAGGGTTTTGCAAAAACACTATTCCTCTCAATCGAACCGCCGACAACGATTAACACAAATTGTTGATATTTTTTCATAGTAGGTTCACTTTAGAAAGTGAATTCCGACACAAACATTTACTAAACGCTGTCTCCTGTAGAGAACCATCAAATAAAAATGTGGGACCAGTAGCCCTTCAACTTTTTTAATGAGACGCCAATATCTACACCAGATGGGCTCACAGGCTGCACAGTAAATTGACTTCAGAAGTGATTCAGTCTTAATCTCAAGACTGATGACCGGCACAAATGAAAATTATTACGATCTCTTTCTTACAATGTATTATCAACAGATAAGTGGGACATTCGTCAACTTTGGCGCATGGCCACTAGCGGCTTCTTCAGACGGAGCACCAACCGCCATCTCAGGGCAGTAACCTAGAACCCTTAGTCAAGCTACTTCAGACTAGGATCCTCCTTTACATGTGCCCAATTTAGTGACAACACCATCGCGTCTCCCCAGTTAGAATCGAACTCAGTCCGCTCAAAAACCAAGCGGCCGCCTTAACAATTCTTCGACTCACAAGGAGCATCAGGGCCGCAATGGACAGAAAACTACGACCGAGAACAGCTACAAAGAGACTCATGGCCATTTAAAGAAGAGTAACATCAACAAGAGATTAATACAGACGGGAGTGTACGACAAGACAAAAGGGAGGGAATGTAGAACAGGACCAACATTAGACGGTTAATTAACTACTGATCTTAGTGCTCTGATGTTAACTGGCAAGAGGTAAATCTAATGACTATCTGACATGGTTGACAGGCAGGCCAGATAATCATCGAGCCTTAAGTGTTTTTAAATTTCCTACACCTTACCCTGAATAATAAATACGGTAACAGTGGCCTGGACCCGAGTCACGTCTCAGCATCTTAACAAGATTCAAAATGACTCATTACATACCGGTCCTTGACCCTCAGTTCTCTGTTTTGACGTCCATATAGCATTTCCTGACAGGTAAAACTCTATGAAGTGGACACAAAAAAGATTTCACCGAACAAGGGAAGGGGAAATGAATTCGTATACATAACATTTACCCGATAAGGCCGTGACACTTTAAAATAGCTTCAAATGACCTAATATAGCGTGGGTGTAAAATCACTACGCGTCATACAAAAGGATGTACCAACGATACATTGCACTGATTACAGCATTACAACATCAGGAAGATGCACCCAAAATGTTATTTGCATTCAATTTCTGGGCAGCCAATTTCTGTATAGTACCACAATTTGGGCGTTCATTCTCATAGTCTGCCAAAGGTCAAAAAGCTCCGAGAAAATGGGCGTCATGTTGAATACTTCGTGGCCGCCACAATTATGATAAAAAGTGGGATCGCTATTAGAGAGGGAGAGAGAGAGCCCACTGACTACACCTACAACGCACCTTAAACATCACGTGATTGGAGTTCTAATTAGCCCAAGCACGCACTCGTGCATAATTCCAATAGGCAAACATGGCGGCGTTGCAAGGAAAGGGACGTTCACAATTTATCAATCATTCCAACACCTTATACGGCCAAATGAAAATAACAGTAAAGATACATATTTCAATAAGAATTGAGAGCCGTTTGGATGACAGTTAATCACTATCATCATCATCATGTCCAAAGGGACGAAGACAACAACAAGTTCTACAAACTTGCACTTAACAACCGATTCATGCTTGGAGCATAGGCAAAATAAAAGTGCAGTGTATTTTTTGTCCTCACCCTTCCTCCCTCCCTCTTCTTCCACTCTTATAAATATTTCATGACGATGTAGATAAGAGGCAAGGCCCTGTTTTGTTATTTCCTCTCTATATATCTCTCTCCCTCCCTCTCATCTCCACCCTTCTATCTCTTACACTGTCCCGTCCACGCCACCCATCCTTTAATTGGTTAGGATGTGTAATGAAGCAACATTCTATTGAGAGAAAAAGATAGGTACTCTTAAAAATTTTGGTGGTTTTTTTTCTTTTTTTTGCAGAAGAGAGGGGAGAGAGGAAGTTCACTCCTTTCGCTATATTCCACCTTCAAACCTTTTCGTCCATCGCAATGTCGAAGCCACACCAAGAAAACTTCAAGGGGAAGAGAAATAAGTAGCAGAAGAGACCCAATAAACCTACAGTATCTTGCAACTAAATATTTCTGTCTGCCGTGTAATATCCTCCCAGGCAAAAAGGCGGTGATACAGACACAGCGCGACACGTAGCAACACCCAAGACACCCTTCGATTCTTGCTGCTCATGGGTGTGGTTTTTATACGCATATTTAGGCTGGTTCTTTAACTATATAAGTAGTCGTGAAAAGTTTGCAAACTCCATCCATTTTCATCAGCGCCGCCATAACTGTACACGTACAGCTAAGAAGAAAAAAGTTATTCAAAAATTATAATATTGCACCACACCAAAGGGCTCTCTCAACTCTCCTTTCTGAAGTAAACCCCTTCCGCCTATGACGAGGTCGAGTACCCATTTTTGTCCTCTTGGGACACATGAGCGACGCGTTCGTTGGACGCCATTTTTATGCACCCAGCTGCCACGTAATGCTGCATCGGCACTTTTCCTTCCACCAACCTTAGGGAGCGAGTACTTATACCTGGAAATTTTGCTCAATGGTCAGCGTACTCGGTAAATGCGTTAGCGGTTCTAGGTTCGATACTGGACCGAGGTGGGTTGGCTTCTTTCGGGTGAGAGATATATCCTGAGTGCGCCTTCGTTCGAATGAGAAATAAAACCGAGGTCCCGTGTGGTGTACCATGGCATTTGCACGTAAAAGAACCTTCTCTACTATGCAACGGGTAGATGAGGTAAAATTTCCAGGTGTAGGAGCTCGCCCCCTCGCTTCGGTGGAATTTCCCAATGAAAAGTAAACTGACGATAAATAAGCATCCGGGTTGCAGTTTTGGTCGGAAACCGGCTGCGCAAAAACACCGTCCAATATATCACCTTTGTCCATTCAGAAGGCCATGATGGGCACCCGACGGGAAAAAAGGGGTTAGGAGTTGCTTTTTGCAAGTAAACAAGTAAAAATGGGTTGTCTTACTTGACACAACACACAGAACTTCGGGTTTACTTCCTTCCCACTTGGCTATACGTGCAATTGAGGCTTCCATCTCGCCTCAAAGAAGTCACCTACCTCAGCCAGGATTGAATGGACCAGCATAAGACACATAGGATAAGTTATATTCACTGCCAGGGGCAGATTCTCACTTTCTCTCTCTCTCCTCAATCTCTCCCCCCCTCTCTCTTGCTTTAAAGAAATAAAATAATAATGACAATCCCCCAAATGGATTTGCATTCCTCGTAAAGAGAGAATTTGCTTGATCTAAACTCGCGGAAATCCTGGAGCTTATAAATGTTAAGAATTACTGCATTATAATTCCGATTTTCTTTTTTGTTTGTTTCTTCATTACAAATGAACAAACGTGATTCAAACGAGTTAACTTACTTTCGTCTGATCCAAATTATCATTATTATTAAATAATTAGCATGTAGAGCAGCCGGTGCTAATTCGTGCCATTACAACACGCAAATAATCTCGTTTTACATGCCAGAATCATTAAATGACTCGTGCCCCTAAGCAGAGGTCAACGCCATCTTATCATTAATAAGATGATTACGATAATATCCGCACTGCACATATATTTTATATGCCATTTGTGTGCACATTTTATGTTTCTTAGAGGCTGGTTGGAAGGAGATGGGGGCCAAGGTAAGGAAACCATAGGGTTGTCTCTCAAGGAGTGGACAGAGACTTTGATGAGGTTAGGTGGAGGAGGCAGCTAATTTGACAACACCTGAGTTCAAGGGTGACGTTTATACTCTCCACTCTCCCTTCACTTGGTTGTATGTGCACCTACCTTTAACACCTACACTGTGTCATCAATTTTTTTATTATACCATAAAGATAGGCCAAAGACTAATTTCACAAATGTCTTTCTTCCCTCCTCTCTCTTTCTCTGTCTCTCACTCTCCCCCTCTTTCTCTCCAACCTCCCCCTCTTTCTCTCCAACCTCCTCCACCTAGCCGCCACTTTTTTTACTATAAAACTTTACTTACCACAAGTAAAATCTTGCGACAGTAAAGGTAAATGCAAATTACATTTCCAACCTTTGATATCTGTACCATTTGTGAGCAGCCCAGAGAAGACCTCGTGAGATGCTAACTGCAAATATACATAAAAAGAAATATCTCCTTCACAAGGGGAATTATGTGGCCATGCAAGCATTATGGTGATAATAGGGTCAAATGCAACCCCCCCCCTCGGCCTTTAGGGTCTTATAATAAATGGAATCAACCTCTCTTCTAACATTACAGGAAGATATTCAAAAAAGTAGAAGTGTCTTAAAGTTAGATTTATTATACCTCTCATTTTCTACTCCATTTACAAGTTTAGGGTAAGATCAGGTCACAAAATTAAAATTCTACTGACAAACTCTTCACATCCTTTACAATGAAACAGAAAGGGTATTAACCCTCTGCTCTACGACATAAAAATGTGATTCAGGGGCCCAACCGGACATTATATAGTTACTCCCAAGTAAAAAATGTCGGATATCGATAACAGTGGTAAGAAAAACTCTTATTTATTATTTAATCAAACTTAACATTCCTTTTGCTGGATATAAAGTAAAAAGCCCATTTTCAGCTTATCATCCGATGAATGCAAAACCGAAATCGACATGGCGAAGAAGACTCGTTTAAGGAAATGTTTATTTGGTCGACAGCACCTGGTTGCAAATATTTGATTTACGTATAAGTTTTTTATGACATTGTCGGTCAGTTTTCTGAAACGGAGCTTTTAATTCGCCCTCTTACTCCTCCAAAAAAGAAACACAAACTATTTTAAGCTAGTTTTAACATGGAAAGTTGAAATTCCTGACTAGCCAGTTAGACTTAGACTTGGCACAAACGACAGGCCTGTAGATCGACTCATATAAATTTTTCATGCGTTCTATATTTTTAAATAACTCACAAGACGAAATCTCTCCTCTCTCTCTGCTTAAAACAAAAGTGAAAAACTAGACACTGGCATGCCTTTTAAAACTAAATCATAGTCTTAGAAGAATGGTTTTTCACAAAGTTGGTTAAGACTGTAAATTTATTTTAAGCTTTCGTGCTTTTCTTTCTTTTTTAAAACTGGCTTCTTGTCTGTGTGTCCTCTTTGAGCGGCATAGGCCTATATACAGTATTTTAAAATATATCCCACACTGACACCTCCCCCACCCCCACAAAAACTCAGTTCACAATTTGATAGGGCCTACATGTAATTAGAGGAATTCCACGTTACACTCCATTAACTATAGTGATAAAAGTTAATTTTTACAATTTGTCGCACATTAACATTTTACCTAAAGTATTTGCTTGGAGAAAAATCATAATACGAGCTTAAATGCATCGCATATTAGAGATGATCAACTCAATCTGTCTGTCGACTTTTCAAGATTATAATTAGTTATGATTACCAAAAAAGCAACTCCTAACCCTTTTCCCACCTATGGCAGGATCGGGTACCCATCAAGTCCCACTGAATGGACAGAAGGGTAATACAGTATATTGGATAGTGTTTTTCTGCAGCCGGCTGCCGACGGAAGCTGCAACCCCTATGCTTATTTATCTTGTTTGTTGGAGTTTAAGGTATGCTTATTTATCGTCGTTGGGGCACTCCACCAACGTCAGGAGGTGAGCTCCAACACCGGGGGTGGGGGGGGGGGGCGGCGAATTGCGTTGGACACACCAGTTCTCCTCTGAACACTGAAGTTAAGCAACGCAACCCCAGTTAGTACTGACATGGGTGGCCGCTCGGGAAAACTGGGTACCGCTAGTATCCAAAAATCGTCGCATTCGTGTAGTGTCTGTGCAGTCTCTGCATCAGAACTACACTGTGGACGGGGCTCTAATGACTTTGTAGTTGAAGGGCCCTAAAACACCAAAAAACAACAACAATCCAACACCTGGAAATTTTGTCTCATCTACCCGTTGCATAGTAGAGAGGGTTCTTTTACGTGCAAATGCCATCGTACACCACACGGACCTCAGTTTTACTTCTCAACGAAAGGAAGGCGCACTCAGGACTTCTTCCTCGTCCCAAAGAAGTCAACCCACTTCGATCCATTATGGAACCTGGATCCACTGACACTGTTACCGAACATACTGCCCACTGTGCCACCAAGGTGGGTATAAATCCGTGGTCTATGTGATGTGTAAAATCGGATTTGCATCTAAAAGAATCCTTGCTACATGGAGTAAAATACATGTGTAGCTCGGTAGAATACCAGGCAAAGGAGGTCGACACCCGCTGCATAAAATACCGTCCAACGGACCGCTCATGTGTCCCAATGGTATAAAAGCGGGTCCCTGACCCTACCATAGGCGGGAAAAGAGGTTAGTGATGATTATATTAACCCTAGAAAACAAAAATATTGGCATTGTGGCAAGCCAAAACCTCTCTCACGACGGGCTGAAAGGGAATCCTGGTTAGGTATGCTTGTCTGGCCAAACCTGTTGTAATAAATATTAAACATTATGTACTGAACATCATTGTTGATCATATTATCGATTGACAAAGGGGAAGCTGCATTTGTTACACCATTTTTTTGAAAGTCGTAAAGCCATACACGGTTCACAGGAGGGAGAGAACAGTCATATGTAGAATCACCCTGTGCCTGAAGGATTGCAATGACCTTTTCATTATTCAGTAACCTCACGATCAGAAGTAAGTGGCCCCTGCTACATAGTACTTTATTGCTATACATTACTAGGCAAAATTTCGAGGTGTAGGGTCTTATACCCTCCCCCTGACGTTGATAATTTACCACCATGAGCAGAGACCTACGTTAAATAACCAAGTAAATGAAACCAAATCAGGCTGTGTATTACGTGTTCTTTTTCAACACACATACTTTGATCAAATCAGATGAATGGCGAGAGGTGGAGTAAAATGATAGATTTACTTCCTAATTAGGATACTCTTAACAACCACTGGTCGAGTACGAATATGAAAGAAATGGATGAGAACCCATACTTCAAAAGGAACAACTTGGTTTAGTTGAAAAATTAACCAAGGCAAACAAGTTTGTCCACCACACGGCACCTACTACGGTACATCCAGCCCAAACTGTGACTCATTTTCCGTAATCAACAATCTTCCATCTATGGTCATTTTTTTATTTCTAATGTGGGCGAAATTCATGTTGGTGTAGGCACCTTCGAGTGATTATAACAATTCACAACAACATACAGTGTGTATTAAACTTTTCATTCACAAACAAGAAATAAAAAGAGGATCGTCAGTTGGACTAACGCCCTTACAGCACTTCATCTTCTATTCGACGTGGAAGGAAATAAGATTGGGAAAATTCCTTAGCACATATGTTACTTATAAGACTCAGAAATGGTTGATTAATTGATAATTATCAACTATTTTTTCAATATACTCACAGAGAATGACGGTAATTTTACATTGATGTTCGTTTTGTTCATAGTACTTGTAATCGAACTTCGTAATGGAAGAAAACGTTCCCGCCACTTTCGAACGCTATGTGGAATGGGGGCGTTTGAAAAGTTTAGATAACTTCATTATCATTATTTTTTGCTGTATTTCATTATTATTCGTATCAAACCCCTGATATACTTGAAACTTTGGTTTTAAGCATTAAAAAAAAGCTAAAACTTTAATTCAAACGACGAAACAATCGACTTAATCTGTGATTTATGGAATCAGTAACTTTTCAATACCGCCCAGTTATCCCAATTAAACTGCCAAGTTCTGAAAGTCTACCAAAACTATTGCTCTTTAATTACCTATACGATATTAAAAGTGTATTTTTTTATTTAAACTTATATATTGCATATTATCAGTAACTAACGCTTTTAATTGTAATTTTGTTTAAAATGTCTACCAAAACTATTGCTCTTTAATTATTTCGGTTCTGCCTTTAACACGTTTGGTAACAGATATTCAACTACACTATACTAGGCATAACTACTACATACTGTACGATATTAAAAGTGTATTTTTTTTATTTAAACTTATATGTTGCATATTATCCCATTTCAGACGTGCAACACAACATAGCTGAAAGAAAACTTTTAAAACAGCAAGCAAACAACCATGGGAGTGTACATAATATATTAAATGTTAGACAGGAGTGGAGAAAAGTGAGATGCCGGGGGCGAAGACGAGCGGCAGCGTTAAGTACGTGAAAATTCAGACATTCACAAATGGTCTGGGTGTAAAATTTCCTCCTTTCAACCAGCCAAGAAGTTTCAAAACTAAACACAAATCGCAGCAAACTATTTTGGTGACGAGGCAAATATATTCCAGTGGTTCTTCAGACAGTTGATGTTTTTGCACCGGATGTAGATGTCTCTCCATTATCATTTGCTCTAAGCGATGAATGATTGTACCCAACTTCTTGCATCTGAGGTACAAACCAAGGCAGTGAGAAACTACGCTGAAAACTTGGCAATAGTCTCAGCCGATTGAATATCTTGCACTTAGAGGTTATATCTAAGCTGCAAAATTTAAAAAAAAATCCCACAGAAAGGATGTCTTGGAAGGTTAAGCCTGAGGAGTGGTAAGAACTAACAAGCAAACAGCTTTGCGCTATCCCTTGTCGTCTGAAAAGAGATACTGTATAAGGATAATCATAGTCATTCTTAACCCTTTTCAGGCTTAAGACAGGGTCAGGTACCAATTTGTCCCATTAGGTGTCGGGAACACACGGATGGACTGTTGAACAATATTTTCCCAATGGATAATTTCTTTTCCCTACCCAGGGAGCGAGCTTCACGTCGGAAATTTTGCCGATTTACACGTATAATGTTCGCTACGTGGAAAGGGTTGTAAAGTGTGGTGCCATCGTACACACCACACAGGACCACAGGCTTGAAAGTCACACTTGGGACCTTGTTTCGCCTAAGAAAGCCGCCACCAGCCCCAAGTTTCGGTCAGGCTGGATCTTACAACGTCGCTGTTTGTGTTCCCTAAACTTCTAATAAGGTACCCTTTCTACATGGAGTAAAATATACGTTTTGGTCGGCAAAATATCCAGGTTTAGGAGTTCGCCCCTTGGTATCGGTGGAGCAAAATAGCCCGACGATAAATAAGCATCGGGGTTCCAGCATTACATTGGCATCCAACTGCCTAAATTGTCTTTCAACAGATCGTTCGTATTGCAGTGGAAGAAAACTTGGCGCCCGACCCTGCCACAGGCGAGAAAAGACAGTGCTGATGATGAGTAAGAATTTGCTTAACTTCGTGTAGATAACGATAGAAGCAGACAAGAAGAAAGACTCAACTGGACTGTCTCACCTTTTGGGTCATTGTGGAGTTGGACATGAAAAGAGAACAAACGAGGGCTGTTGTAAGATATAATTGAACCATATTCAGTTTCATATTTGTGTTTCTATTTGAATGTATGAAGAAAAACACAAACGTTTCAAATCGGGATCTGGTTACATGCAGTACACTTTTGGAGTCGTTTGAAGCATCCAACTAAAGTAATATAGACTATGTTTCCTCATCACGATGAAATGCTAGTATTTCTTCACTACCACCAGATGTGGCTGAAATCAATCCGACGAAAATTGAGAGGCTGTGAAAAGCAAGAAATAAAAAAAAAAAAAAACACGGGAAGCGGGGGCATCAAAAAAGCCCCCTTGTTTTTAAGATCAAGGTAGTGAGGAGTGAGTGAGATGCTGTAGTATTACCAGAAATTATAAACAGCATCTGCACCAAAGAGGCGCCCCGAATAGCAAATAAACAAAACTTCAAGATTTTGTTGAACATGCTGCTTTTTCCGTGCATGTTAAAATTGAGTGACAGTTTTACCGCTGGGAGCGTCCACAACAGACAATATTAAACTATGGGGAAAATATGGGCATGAAAACCCTCGTTTCTCTGACATCCTCTTTTTTTAGAATTAAAAAAAATGTTTTAAAGTGCCCTTTTCTTAGTACAGTATACTGCACTTTTTTTTCAACGGTTACATAAGGTACAACTACGAGCCCAACCTCAAAATTGAACAGGTTAAAGGTTTCTTTCGTTCTCCTTTTACCCTTTGACCCATGGCAGATTAGGAAATAAGCTATAGCTGCAGGAGTAAACAATCTAAATCTAAGAACTTGCTAACCTCTCTGGAATGTGGACAGGTAAGGCTGACATTGAAGAGGACCAGTTTTTACCTCCCACAAGTGAGTATTTTTTTTTCTCTAACGACATCGAACACTGAAAAATAGAGGGGAAAAAAATCTACAGGAGTTAACCGTAATTTATTCCCAGGCATGTTTGATACATTTGAGAATTTGGTTTTCGTTAGTCACGGCGTAGTGGTGGTGTTGTTAGTCGTGTTCCTTTAATGTAAACCTCCTTCTTCCCACATTTAAACTCGACATTAAAGTTATGACAATGGAAATTTAAAAGATTATTATTATACTAAACCTTCTCCTCCTTCCGTCTTTAACTTCCATGCACACAATTATTTACTCCACTTCTATAAGAAAAATACCAACGCACAAACGAATACAAGTGTTCTATTAGAATGTTCTAAAGATGGCCGCTAGGTAAGCGAACGTGCACTAAAAGAACGATTCAAAATTTACTCTCGAAAAAAATGTCTTCTTGAAATCTTTTTTAAACTCCTGTTTTCAAAAGAAAAATAACGTGGTTATGATTTAAAATTTTTCATTTAAGAATATAATGTAATTTTAATATGCCACAACATACAGTATATTATTTTTGCAATGTTTTATTTCTAATTAACGACTTGAACCTAACCCATATTTCTCTACATTCTATTATAGCAGCCATGTTTTTAATTTACTTGTTTGCACATTATAGTGGTTAGTGTGGAATTAATACAGAAAGTTATCATCATACCCCTATTCCTCCTGTGGCAGGGCCGGGTGTGCAAGTTCTAGCCCTCCACTCTCGCCTACCGTATCTCCCACCAGTTCCCCACCTACACCACCTGCCCAGTTCCCGTGAGATCACTGAAGTTAAGCAGCGCAAGCCCACGTCACGTCAATACCAACATGGGTGGTTGGTAAAGATCGTTGGGTGCTGCAAATTAACCCTCTCCTTCGTCCTTTCACCTACTTCGTCATCTCCCGCCGGCAGCCTCCTAAGGGTTCGTCCTGTTACGGCTGCCTGGCTTACTCCCCAACCCACAAAAGCTAATCCAATCCAATCTAATGCCAATATCCCTTCTTAAAACCTGCTCCCACGTCTGCTTTGAGCTTCCTCTGCCCGAGGTGCTTCCAATGATCTGCATCTCCGTTGTTGTTTGTTGGTGTTTTAGGGCCCTTCAACAACAAGGTCATTAGAGCCCCGTCCACTGTGTAGTTCTGATGCCGGGACTGCACAGACACTACACTGAATCTCCGTTATGGACCTAATTAGCTCCTCCTCCACTCTTCTCATTACATGCCCATACCACCTCAGTCTATTCTCTCTCATCTTGTCTGCGATATTCCCCACCCCCTTTCAATTATCCCTATTATACTCATTCCTAATTTTGTCTGCTCTCGACATCCCATCCATGTACAGCAGCATTCACGTTTCAGGTACTTGCATTCTATTTTCGTGGTTCCTTATCACTGTTCAACGTTCTGATCCATATACCATAGCTGGCCTAACCATTGCCCTATAAAACTTTCCGTTAACTTTATTGGGACCTCCTCGATCACACAGGACTTCACTTGCCTGTCTCCACTTCCACTTCATCCACCCTACATTGATTCAATGAGTGACATCTGTATATATCTCCCTTTCGCTCTGAAACACTGATCCTATAGGCACTGAAACTGTTGCTCCTTTGTCACCACCTCGCCTCCAGAGAGTACATCACCATTATTTTCCTGTCCTTCCCAATTGAAAGCTAGTGAAGCTGAATAAGTAAGTGGTTAATATTTTTTTTGCAACATTAACTTGTTTAACAGTGTCCCTAAAAAGATGCGTAGGAACAGTAGTGAAAATTAAAGAAAGTATACCAAAACTAAAAGGCAACATACTCATTGCTAAATTTAGTTACTACAGTCTGACGAATGACGTCACGCTCCGTTTTCCATCCTGGATATAAAATAAGTAATGTATACAACTGTGACATCATTTTTTAATCCTACATAATCGCATTTCAATGCATCTAAAGTTTTATTATACCGAATAACATCAAACGGCAGTACGCTATTCAGAAGAGGAGAGTGGAAGGGGAGAGAGGGAGAGAGGAGGGGGAAGTTATGACGAAAATAAGAAACCGCCCAATACATCACAACTTAAATTTCTTTCTGTGTTCAAAGCAGCATTCACATAGGGTTAAACAACATCCACATCTGGAAAATGCAGTTAACATGATTATTGATGACTTTTATGATTATTTTTAGGACATAACGCATCCTGATATTTCTGTTAGAGGCAGAACTGGTCTACGCATTAAAATATCGGAAAAGTTGGTTTTATTGTTGTTTGAACAAATAATATACACATGTAGATATTCGCGTGTTCCGGTCACTACTGTCGTGTCCCATTTAAAGTAATATACTTACGAATTATATAGGGAATATGGACCGTACGAAATTCCCAACATCCCTTGACAAAATAAAGGTATAGAATGACTGTGTATAGTCTGATTGGAGCATATTCCAATTGTCGCGACACACCCAACACATTCAAATCCACACACGTCACATCATTTCCCTTCAGAATTCATATAAAACATGTCATCACCACACATGAATAGCTGACAACCCACTGTCAACTGCTACTGCATAAAATGAAGATTTCACTCAAGGTAAAAAATTTTAACTAGTGAAACCACTCGTTTATAAACGATGACCAGAAAACGGTATTAAAAATTCATTTTCCTACGTCAGTGATTCCCTAATTTATCAAATTGCTTTTAATGTAGGCCACAGCTCAACCCTGAAGACCATTTACCCGGCGATGCCTGAAGATGAGCTCGTACACCTGGGAATTTTGATGATTTACACATTTCTTGTCCGTCTAGAAAAGGTTCTTTGCATGCAGGTCAGGTGACATTTCCTATCTGACAGGGGCGGGGTGGGGCTAGGGGTCGTTTGAAATTTGTCTTGCCTCTTTGATAGAAGTGAAGATCGGCCTCGGTGGCGCAGTAGGTAGTGTGCTCGGTAACTGCGTCAGAGGTTCTAGGGTCGATATTAGACCGAGGGGGGTTGGCTTCTTTCGGGCGAGAGTAAGGCCCCTAGTGCATCTTCTTTCGGATGAGAAGTAAAACCGAGGTCCTGTATGGTGTATGATGGCATTTGCACGTAAAAGAATACTCTCTACTATGCAACGGGTAGATGAGGGAAAATTCTCAGCTGCAGGAGCTCGCCCCCCTGACGTGGATGGAGAGCCCAAACGAACAGTTGACCGACGATAAATAAGCATAGGGGTTGTAGCTTTGGTCGGCAGCAGGCTCCGGAGAAATATCGTCCAATATATCACCCTTGTGACCATTCAGAGGGACAAGATGGGTACCCGACCCTGCCATAGGCGGGAAAAGGGTAAGGAGCTGCTTTTTTTTGTTTTTTTTTTTTTAAAGAAGTTACTGGCTTCCGTCGGGATCGAACCAAGGTTTCATGAACTTATGAGGTAAGCAGTAAATACTGTAGGAAATGACACGGCTGGCCACCTGGCTATTATGCGACGAATGAGGTAAGTTCATTG
Organism: Trigoniulus corallinus; assembly: GCA_013389805.1. Lineage (NCBI taxonomy): Eukaryota > Metazoa > Arthropoda > Diplopoda > Spirobolida > Trigoniulidae > Trigoniulus > Trigoniulus corallinus. The sequence goes on along the minus strand of JAAFCE010001036.1, from coordinate 46,087,652 downwards.
TGTGGAGTAGACGAGTTCAGTCAGATGTCTGTAATAGATTTCTCTTACTCATGACAAGAGGTTAGTGTCTCCACGTAAAATCGCAGTTCTGTGACCTCTCAATGATTAGGACTAAATCCCACCTGACTTATGAAAATAGACTCCATAGGATGGGCAAAAAATAAAGGTATGGATATCATAAAACAATAACTTATTTTTTCTAGCAAACAATTTACAAAGTGCCAGATACCTGGACATTCTTCAGGCTTATAGCACCTACTTTTGTGATAATAATAAGGCATGTGTGTGTGTGTGTTTTCTTTAAGAAAACGTATAAAGACTAAAATATGTCCGAAGGTACATGATGATTATCTGGTACTATACCATGTGACACATAAATTAACTGTAGTACAGTTGAGTGCGAAGTGCGAAATTAAGCCATGAGACAGCGAAATAAATCCTCTTTATACGGAACATGGGATTATGGTCATATTGCTAATGTTGAGAATACAATGGAGGTTTAGCCGGCCTGAGGAAATATTGACTACCTTTCTGAAACATCAAAATTCTATTATCACATTTTCTTAGAAATTTGAAAGTGCAGGGCCTCTGTGAGCGGGCCCTGGATACATTACGTGACATTGCATAGCAGAGTTGAACCTTGACTGAGGTGCCATTTTGAAAAAAAAGAACGTTTATAACTTATTAAAGAACGTCAAGGAAAGAACAAAAGAACGTCAACGAAAGTACGGAATTTCATTTACAAGTTGAATTGGAGTCTTACACGCACAAGAGGCGTCGATGCGCAGCAGGTTGTTCAGCATGTAAGAAATGAATAGTTTATCAACATTATGCAAAACTATCTGGCAAAAATTGACAGAGGGAGAGAAAGAGAAATAAGGCGAGAGTTTTAGCCTTTGGCTTTGAGGTGTGGCAAATATATTGAAGTAGGTATACTGTAGGTTTTTTTAACTTTATAGAGGACTGCTAATAAATTAAAACTTAATGCGACTGGTGACGAAGTGATGGAGATAAATTCTACTGATTATAAATCAAATGACAGCAATGCTTTTTTGGAAGTGAAAGAGAGAGAAGAAATGGTGGAGGGGGAGAGAAACAGAGAGAAAGGTGACTAGTCAGAGTAAGAAATGTGGACGAAACGAAACAAATGGAGGAAGGCAGGACAAGTAAATAATTAAAGGCGTATAACATTCACAATACTCTTACTTACAAGTACAACATGACCAAGTTACTATTGAAGTGGGACTACAACTAAGCTGTCAACTCAACCTCGAAATTGCATCATAAGGAGGGTGTGGCATTCTTGTCTCTTGACATATTTTTAAAATAAATTTATGAATATATGTTGTACTAATAGTAACGATGAATATCAGCAGCCTTTCTTTTTTTCTCAAACCAAAATAATATCAATCTATTGCAACACTTGGGAGTAAAAAAAAAACATGTTTGCAGTATTGGAAGGTAGTACCTCTGTTACTACTAGTTGATGATGAGATGGCCAGGGAGAGCTGGCCAGAAGTTTGGCCTAGACGAGAGATTTATTTCACAACATCCTCAATCATCGTCATATCCTGAGGAAAGCATGCCCTCTTTGGTCCTTGAGGGATTAGTGAGAACAATGGAGACAAGCAATAAAAATATTATTAGCGGTGACACAGTGTGGCGAGAAAATGATAAACCCTTAAATAAAACGGACGAGAAGTTTCTGCGCCTACTGTACTATTAAACGTGTCCATTGTTGTAGAATAAAAGGTTTGATTGTATATATGACGTGTCAAATCATTACAAGAGCCTCTTTCATACACCAACCACAACTTCAATGATAGAGCACCGAACAGTGAAAGGACATCGACAACAATAACAAAAATAATCATAATAGTAGTATTTATAGCCGGACAAGTATCAACCAGTTAATAAATAAATCTTTTCATAATTACACAAGTGGGGTGGGTGAACGTTGGTTGTTGCCCTTATATTATTTTAATACATTTGCTGATGAATTAATAGCTGCAGTGGTGCGTGCGTGTGGCCGCCAGACACATTTTGACATGAAATCTATAGAAAGTCTAAAATGACCTTTCCTATAAAACTAAAAACCTAAAAAGAAACCATTTCGTGAGGACAATGTCGCAATTATTGCCATCATAAATTAATTTTAAACGCCGTTTAGTCTTCATTTTACACTTCAGAAATTTGAGATTTTTAAGTATAACAGCCGGCTGCTTTTTAAAATTAAAAAAACAAATTTTCATTACATCTGTGACTTTCACTAGCCTACCCACCTCGGAGAGGCCGGGTGTAGCGTTCTCGATTACCGTATTAGTGGGTCCAGGTTCGATACTTGATCGAGCTGGATTAGCTTCTTCCGGGAGAGAGAAGCTAATCCAGATGTCTCGAATGCGCCTTCCGTCGGATGAGAAGTAAGGCCGTGGTCGAGTGTGGTGTGTACGATGTCACTTGCACATTAAAGAACTCTCTCTACTATGCAACGGGTAGATGAGGCAATATCCCCAGGTGAAGGAGCTCGGTGGAGAACCCCGATAACTAAGCGCAGGGGGTTGCAACCGGCAACCGGCTGCGTAAGACATCGTCCAAGAGGTCGCCCATATGTCCATCCAAAGGGACAAAGATGGATACCCGACCGTGCCATAGGCGGGAAAAGGATTAGTAGTTGCTTTTCTGTGATTTTCTCCAGCTGACATACCGATTTCGCATGCTCCATCTGCAGTGTTGGAAGGTGATTTAGGGGGAGCGGCGAGTTGCGTTGGACACACCAGTTCTCATCTGATCACTGAAGTTAAGCAACGCAAGCCCGGTTAGTACTGACATGGGTGGTCGCTCGGGAAAGCTGGGTACTGCTAATACCCAATAATCGTCGCATTGGTGTAGTGTCTGTGCAGCATATGCATTAGAACTACACAGTGGGCGGGTCTCTAATGACCTTGTAGTTGACGGGACCTTAAACACCAACAAACAAACAAACAAGGTGTTTTAGGGCCCAAGGGACAAAAGGGGGACATCTGTCCCTGGGCGCAGCATCTAGGAGCGACAAATTGATATTACGTAATTACGAATACCCTTAAAAAGTGCCACGAAATGCAGGTTTTCCTGTTCTAAAACTGAAGAATTTCCGCGAAAGGATGACGGACCCCTTGCGGCTCACACCTTGTCACGAAGGGACCAGGAGGGGCCGCGAAAACCTGACTTTGTCTCTGAGTGCTGAAAACCTAGCTACGCCGCTGTCCCTCTGTTTGAAAAGTTCTATAAACTCGAGTTTCGCTTCTCTTGAGAACAATAACACGTGCGAGTATTGTATGTTTGTTGGTGTTTTAGGGCCCTTCAACTACAAGGTCATTAGAGCCCCGTCCACTATGTAGTTCTGATGCAGAATCTGCACAGACACTAACACAACGATTTTTGGATACTAACGGTACCCTGTTTTCCTAAGCGGCCACCCATGTTAATACTAGCTGGGGTTGCGCTGCTTAACTTCAGTGGTCAGACGAGAACTGGTGTGTCCAACGCAATTCCCGCTCCCAAACACGTGCGAGTATTCTATTAAATTAATCTGCAAGACATACTGCGAGTGCGCGAGTGACTTCACCGGAAACTGTCTGTCTAGCAAGAATGTTCTAGATGGGCAACCGCTGAGAACGAATGACGTCATAACCTCTCATAACGGGTTTTAAAAATTGGTTTCTTTTTACGCTAAACACGTACGTAGACTGTATGTAACTATGCCTATTATATATTATTCAAATTCGTGCATACCAAACTTTTGTTATTTCACGCCCTTATTTCCTAGTTTTCTCTATGAGTTTCTCCTACACAGTTTAATTTGCAAATTAAATTTTCAGTCCATGTTGACATCATTATTTTTTAGGCTACAGATCGTACTATCGTTGCTACTGGAAATAAAATGTAGTAAATCAATAGAGGCCTACAGTAATTATTATTTAAGAAAGACAAAAGAAAAGAAAGAAATGAAGGACGGTTAAATTCGCCAAGTTGAATGTGAGCCACTGGGAACTTTAAATCAACCATTATCTGCGACAATGCAACACTTCTTAACGGTAGGAAGAGAGAGAGAGAGAGTGATTGATTTTTCTTGACAACTTTTAACACCACACCCAACTAAGCATTACTACTACTAACAATAACTTAAGTAGACAAAAATGTTAAACTCGTCGTCTGAGATGCTATTATAATTTTTGGTTCATCTTTCATTCTCGGTTAATAATTTAATTGCACAACTTCTGCACGGTCTGCAACAAACACGGTGATGAAAAAAAACACACACACACACACATACGGTAGTTTGCAGATATCCCATCTTAAAGGAATATGGGTCTCTTATTTTCTTGCTCCCATAAAAACCTTAACTTTGGCATATACTAACTGGTTTGGCATTTGATCAAGAAATGCTCTAGCCTTAGTTAGCATTTTTTTTATTCTCACTGACAAAAAAAAAATTAGCTTGGCACCATTATAAAACATCCACCCACTTTCACAGTCATCTGCAGCAACCACTACCAACTATGCACTTGTTCAACTTTTCACTATAAGTTTACTTTTTTGCGAAGGGTGTAAAAGCGATCCCCCACCAAAAAAAAACCCGCACATACACACACACCAACACAACCTTACTAGTAAAACTTAGAAAGTTTGAAACAAAAATTTTTTTTCAGATAAAAACATCATCATCTCAGTCAAGATGAGTATGTGACAAAATCATATAGTGAAAATTGATGTTTCCTGTACCAAAATGAGTATATACAAATAAAAAATAAACTTGACGAGAGACAATAAATCTCCAATAGAAATGCAGATCATGGTAGGTCATGCATTTATATTCTAAGATATTTTTAAACTAAAGAAACGATTATCTGGCCGCCATTTTGGTAGTTTACTAACTTGAAGGTTGCATCACTTCCATATAATTGCTCTTCTTCATCACCATCCTCTTCTTAAAGTGCCAAACGACCTCTTTATCCCTCATTTCCATAAAGACAGTGTGCTTTTGCAATAAGATGATGAAGAAGGAAGCATGAATATACAGCGTTACAAATGAAGTAATGACTCTAGGATGACATCACTTCACCATCCTTTCTCTTCAGAGGACTTGGAAAACAAATTCAACAATTATGTAAATAATCGTATATTTTGATGACGATAAGCTTATTGAATACATACAGCCGTTTAAATGTGTGACTCATTTCGTAGAGGACGTGCCATAACTATCGCACAAGATGGTAGTCTGTTTCCTTTAGTAAATCTATTTGTGCGACCTCCAGAAAATCATTTTTTGCGATTTCTCATCAATACCACCCATGGCAGGGTCAGGTCCCATCTGTGTCCCGTCTCGATAAGCGCATGACGGCTTTGATGGACGTTTTTTTTCCGCAGCCGGCTGCCGACCAGCTGCAACCCCTATACTGATTTGTCGTCGGTGTACTGTTCGTTGGGGCACTCCTCCAGTGAAGCCAGGGGGCGAGCTCCTACACCTGGCAATTTTGCTTCATCTACCCGTTGCATAGTAGAGAGAGAGAGGCCGCGAGTGCACCTTCTTTCGGATGAGAAGTAAAACCGAGGTCCCGTGTTGGTGTCCGATGCCACTTCATCATCATCATACCCTTATCCCGCCTGTGGCAGGGTCAGGTCTGCGGGTCCAATGAACATACTCTGATTGGGGGTACCCCAGCCGGGCGTCTGGAGCCCACAGGAAATATTGGCTGAATTGTTTGTGGGGGGGATGCCGGCCTACCCCACTGTTCCAACACCGCATTACACAACCAAAATAGAAATTTTTGGCAGGTAAATTAATGCTTTATTGGTTATAATATTTCATGGTGTCTGAGCTTTGGCACAATAACTACAATGCAACAGGAGTCAGACTCATGCCCAAAGTGTCCGATGCCACTTACGCGTAAAAAAAAACCCTCTCTACTACGCAACGGGTAGATGAGGCAAAATTTCCAGGTGTAGGAGCTCGCCCCCTTGCGTCGGTGTAGTAGCCGGCTGCGTAAAAATACCGTCCAACAGATCCCCCATGTGTTCCAATAGGACAAAAATAGACACTAGACCAAGCCATAGGCGGGAAATGGGTTAGTGATGTTGATGATGATGATGAGCTAGATTCAGTAAGATTCAAACTAAAACTCCTTGCAATCTTACGGACCTTCATGTAACTGACACAAAGTAAAGTTGGCCCATCCATCCCTGTGTGAGACGGACCTTGTATAAAAGCACTAGATTAAATTATTCAACATTAGATACAAACTCTTCCCGTCAAGGATGTTCAGGATTTTGTAGACAGGCAAGCACTATCGCATTCTTTTCTACCTGACAGAAGCCCTCAGCACTTCTCCCTATTAATGAATAAACCACCGACCCATGCCAAGGGCGAGTTTGCATAATTTGAGATTAAGAGGCAGGCATGTTCTACAAATCGAGTTACCGAGGTTTGTACTCTATATTTTTAGGAGGTTTTTAATTAGACTATTTGTAATCTATATTTATACGTAGTAAATGGCGTACCCGCCGCGGTGGCGTAGTGGTTACGGCGTAGCAGCACGCTCGGCAACTGCACCAGTAGTTGTGCGAGTGTGCCTTCTTTCGGATGAGAAGTAAAACCGAGGTCCCGTGTTGGTGTACGATGTCACTTGCACGTAAAAGAACCCTCTCTACTATGCAACGAGTAGATGAGGCAAAAATTTCCAGGCGTAGGAGCTCGTCCCCTGGCGTCGGTAGCATTCCCCAACGAACACTAGACCGATGGAAAAAAGCGTAGGGATGCCGCTTTGGCCGGCAACCGGCTGCAGAAAAACTATGACCAATATATCGCCCTTGTGTCCATTCAGAGGGACAAGATGGGTACCCGGCCCTGCCATAGGCGGGAAAAGGGTTAGGAGTTGCTTTCTTTGTAGTAAATGGCGTTAAAGAATGGAAAGTAGACCGGCAACCAGCTGGAAGTGGGAATACAGCCAGGAATGGAATCAGAAAAATATTGAAACAAAAATGTTGTAGCAGCCCTAAAGTAACTTCTGATAGAAGTGGGTTTTCTTTAGCTGGCGTCGGGGTGTGTTAGCTAGCGTTTTTGCAAATATTTTCTCAAAAACTTGCATTTAACGGACAATTTTACATACACATGGCTACGGGTGTTTATTTTTTATACGCCCATGCGAACGCATAAAACAACCGAATACGGTGAATGTTGGTACGTGCACAAAGAGTGGGGAGCTTCGCCAATAGGCAATAATATTCTTAAAATTATTATAGGTCTACAGTGCGATTGCAAAGTTCCGGAAAGGCCAATTATTTTGGAAGCTATGGGTTTAAATTAAAAATGTCACGAGGTGAAAATCTAACCGATTTTAGTGATCTACTCATCATCATCATACCCTTATCCCGCCTGTGGCAGGGTCGGGTCTGCGGGTTCACTGAACATACTCTGACTGGAGTCCCCCCAGCCAGGTGTCTGGAACCCGCAGGAATATTGGCAAAGTCGTCTGTGGGGGATGCCGGCCTACCCCACGAATTGAGACGATACAGACGAATTGAAATGTCGACTGTTTAACCATACTCTTTATAAAATTAAAATATCCTAACCTTGATAATACGATTTCAATTAATGTCAATCTTTTTGACCCCCATAGAGGGGGTATCGTAACAATTGCATTGGGGGTTCTTCTATTTAATTGCCATCAACAGGAGGTAGTCAAACGATAAGACTCCCAATGTTCAAAACCAAATGTTAATGTAATAAATAGTACTGTAATAAAAACGCAACTTTAAAATTTGGAAGTTGACCCTCTCCGGTTGACGTCCGTTATGCAAATCTAACAGTTACTGTAGTATGTTGACAACAATGAAACGCAACCCCAGCTAGTACTAACATGGGAGGCAGCTAGGGAAAACTGGGTACTGCTAATACCCAAAAATTGTCGCATCAGCGTAGAAAGCCAGAGCCCAGGCGTTCCAGGACGTGAAAAAGCGTAGGATTGTGTCTACTCAAAGACTCACTACATCAGAGGCGGGTATCTGACAGCATTAAGCTTTTTCACAGACTGCTGAAATTAGGGTATGAGGGTACTCCAGGGGGCAGCTTATCCCTGGCAGACTATAGGGGAAGAAAGGATCATCCTTTCAAACTGAAGGAGGTTGGGGCACGAACAGACTCGTACTTCCAAGAGTCATTCTGCAATGGAATTCTCTCAGTGAGGATAAGGTGAGGGAGTTTCTGCAAGAAAGTGCCATTGTATCAGGTATGCAATATTTCACAGAATAGAGGCTATGCTTAAGGTTCCTTGGGGGTTCAAAGGGTTATAAATTAGGAATGAAAGTCATACTCTCCACTGCCAATTTGACCTATCAGGACTGCTTGCAGTGTATTCAACTGCTTGCAGTGTATTCAATTAATATTATCAAATAGGTTGGATGATACATCTTTCATGTGTCAATTCATTAACAGGATGATCCAACACGATCAAAACGTAACGTTACATTCTTTCCACAATTCTCAGTTCCGGAAATCAGCCATCGGCTGTATTGTGTTGGACACACCACTTCTCTCTAATGTGATCATTGAAGTTAAGCAACGCAACCCCAGATAGTACTAGCATGGTTTACCGCTTGGTAACACTGGGTACTGCTAATACCCAAATCGTCGTAACAACTTAGTGTCTACGTAGTCTCGGCATTAGAACTACTCAGTGGACGGGGCTCTAATGACTATTGTAGTTCGTCATCATCCTACCCTTAGATAAGGCGCAAAATGAGACGCAGGGTGACGCAGGTAGCGAAGGTGACGCAGGGTGTAGCAACCCTACGAAATTCTGCTAGCAGGCAATCACCGCACATTGATTCGCAGTTTTTCCACCATACTTGCATCAAATAACAAGAGAACTTCTCTGCTTCTCACCGCTTTTTGTTATTAGAGAGTTTTCTGGCTGAGGTTCTATCCAACGTACGCTACGCAATGCAGACGAATTGTCAACTGCGCAAACTCAGATACGGCGTGCGTCTGCGCAGTTCGCGATTCGTCTGCATTGCGTAGCGTACGTCGGATAGAATCGCAGCCAGAAAACTCTATTGTCACGCCAACTTCACGCAGGAAACTGCGGCATTGACACTGCGCTCCGCAGGGTCACGTGGCGCATGAACTGAGTCACGTCACCCTGCGACTTAACATGCGCAACTACATACTTTCATGTGAGCCACAAAAATTTATAGTGAGTCACCCTGCGTCACCTGCGGAGACTGCGTCTCATTTTGCACTGGGCCTTACCCCACCTGTAGCAGGGCAACGTATGCGGGTTCTAGCTGCCCACTCTCGTCTATTCCCCACCAGATCTCTGTCCACGCCACACACTACCATATCCTAAAGCCCGCTTCACAATAACATCGGGAACGAGAACGGCAACGGCCGGGAAAGTTGAAAAAAATTCAACTTTTCCGTTAAACGTAAGCCGTTTGACCAATAGGAGCGCACCTCCACCACATGACGTACCCGTCGCCCCTCCCCTCTGCACAAAATACGTTTTACGTTCCCGTTGCTGTTGTGAAGCGGGCTTTACAGACCTGCAACCTGCTCCCACGTCTACTTCGGTCTCCCCTTGTCCCTGTTGTTTTCATCTACCAGCTGTTTTGAAATGGACATAACGAGTTCCTCCTCCCCTCTTCTCATTACGTGTCCGTACCGCCTCAACCTACGCCCCCTCATGTTTTACGCGATGTCCCCCATCCCCAGGCTACTTCTCATATACTCATTCCTAAATCTATCAGCTCTTAACACCCACTCATATACCCGCAGCATTCGCATCTCAGCACTTGCATTCTGCACTGTAAAACTTCCCTTTCAATTGACTGGGACTCTCCTATCAAACAGGACTCCACTTCCCTATCTCCACTTCATCCATCCCTCATTGATTCTATGGGTCGCATCCGAGCATTGGAAAGATAGACTCCTAATTCCCTAGCCACCTGAGTCCTGTCATCCCTAGACTACGTCACACTTCAATGGGGACTTGTCTGGGTCTTTCATCTTCCTAAGGGCTCTAACTACTTCCTACTCCGTCACTTTGTCCACCACCCCAGAATAAGTAGGATGGATGTCAATGTCTTCCTTTCCCCTTGCAGCATTCAAGAGGCTGTGGAAATACTCTTCCCACCTCATCTTTACCTCAGACGGGGAAACAGGACCCTACCTTTGCCATCCCTCACTGTTGTCGTTTAGCCACAGATCATTAACACATGCTCATTTAATGCAGTTTTGAAGGCTTATTTTTAATTTTAGGTATAGGAACATGAATGATATATCAAAATTTCGCTTTTTTCCAGAGCTATGCAATGTGGTAGCTAAAATACCCCTATCTACTGTATTTAAAAAAATGCAAATTTTGCATTTTCCTGAGCCCTTAATCAATCTCCCTACCATCTGGTTTCCTGCAGAAAAGCTACACTAATCCCCCTACGCTTTGGGATTCCCCGGATTTGCCAATCAGAGTCCCCACATTCCATGTCCATAATCTAAGATTAGCCCCAATTCTTGATGAAAATGCTCTGACTGGGGGCACCACAGCCAGGACTGTGGGTGGGATGCCGCTCTACCCCACAGAAGACACTCCATGAATTTTATGCCATGGAAGCCAAGGTCTGAGCCCCAATGGCATTGTAGAAGGATGATAACCATGGCCCGGAACCTGCTCGTTTACCCCTCACGGCCACCGACATTGGGGCTTCGAGATTTCGAGTTTTAAGAAATAATTACCATATATTTTGATATTTTTCAGTTCCCTGTCTAGTCCCCACCCACCACGGATCCCAACAAGGGACGCCCATTCGGGTCGCCAGGGTTGGTCAGACAGGTAACCGTCAGTCATGATCCCCGAGTACCAGGACTAATAGGCATCGGGGACTGAATATGACACCTCCAAAAGTAACCCTAAGGGGTGAAAGCGCCCCCTCCAGCCGATTGATCAGACCGGGTATCCGTCCGACCGCCCGTTTTCCACTGAAGGCAGTCACCAACGCGGCATGTTGGGGACTTAGGGTCGCAACCCCCAAACCCTTACGCGTTGGAGCCGTCCTGTAAGTGCTGGGCTACCCAGAGACGTTGCAGTGGATGTGCCCCCTCAACCACCAGGATGCACCTTTCCCAGGGATTTGAGTCTCCACGCACGGCAAACACGTGGGTTGGCGTCTTCTTACAGTCACTTCCAAGAGGAGCCTACATCGACCAGGACGAACTATGATGTTCTAGGTTGACCATCCCTGGGTATGCCCCGTTTAGTCGCCTTTTATGACATGCACTGGATTAAAGTGCCGTATACGAGGTGGTATATTGACAAATGACACATTAATGCCATTTCTACTACTCTTTCTTTGCACTCTTCGCACTTACAGTCTCAAAGTTAATATTATATGACTTTGATTGTAAATTATAGTATAACTTGTGTTTAGATTAGGTTTCTCGAACTAAAACTACAAAGGCATTCTTCGATTTTTAAAGTAAAATGGCGGTCTAGAATAGAATCCTGCGCGTGCAAGGACGCTCATTGAATTACCATAAATGTTTAGATGAATACAGTATACAGTATGCCAGTTAATGAGCTATTTTGTCGGCAACTTAGAGCAAAAGAGAAATGTATTCCGTATTATTATTATACTACTAAACATATAAGGAACAATACCATAACTTGTAAGATATCACTGGTGTTTAGAAACAACTTCGTTGCGAAAGATTCTTTTCTTTCTTGTACTAAGTGAAGTCTAAATTTAACTTCGGCTATGAAAAGAACGCAAATGCAGCAGCGCCAGAAAGAACGGAAGAGGGAAATCCATAAATTTGACGACTGATTGATGATAATTATGGCATTTATGCGAAATTCTAGTCTTAAGTATTTGTTCATATTGTTAGAAAATAATTACCATTTATTAAAATTTCCATCTTAAGTTGTGTCTGTATACTTCGTATATGTGGCAGAACAATTGTATTACAGTATACATAAAGTGCTATTGATATGAGGAATATTGAGAACTATGCCTTAAATGTACCTCACATGAAATTTACACAACTAAAGCATACTTATGTACAGGAAGTGAAAATAAAAAAACGTAGTTAACCTGTTTATCAACAAGGGTAAAGCATGAATTAGAAATGAAAAGAAATAGGTGTTACCCAAGGCTAACTCCTACTCCTTTCATAAATCAGTTTGGATTTTGTAATTAATTTATGAATGATTTCAGTCCTCCAAAAGCACTCCATTCAATTTAACAAGTATATCAGTAAACCAAAGAGTGCAATAACTTCTGAATTTTTATCTCTGCCTTATTTAGTACGTATTATGAAAAAGGAGGGAAGTAGGTGAGGCCGGAATTAATGTAGAAAAAAAAATTACGTATTGTCTTCAGTTTTAAAGGTGCACCAAAATACTTTAAAAGGTATACAACTGTTGCTTCCCACACACATTTGGGAGGGTTATAATTATATATACTGTACGATCAAATATTTGGTTGGTTATCGGGTAGAAGCACGATGGCAACGTAAAATGTTATCCTATTTATTATACAATTTGCTCACCCAGATGGTTAAGTTTAGCAAATGTGACCCATTTCAACTGCCTACTCTTTCATTCACGAATTTTCTTGGGTAGTTGTTCATTCATTAAAATTTCTAGAGCTATATATGAAATGTAATTTATGAAAATGATTAAAATAGCGGTGTGCCATTTTGCACAAAATGGTTCCTTTAATTGTATTATACGATTGTATTTCAACACTGATCCTAAAATAATTTATTGTAAAGGGAACAGTTTAATCAGTTCACTCTTTACTAAATGATGTGTACTTTTTATGCAGAAACAGGTTTTTTTTTTATATTTTCAGGTGCATCGTTCACACTACACTGAACCATGGCTCTCATCCGACAGAAGATGACCTGGTACTTCCCTCCCTCTCATCCGAAAGACATCACCCGCCCCAACCGGAAGTGAACTTGTGATCATGAACTCATCGTCATCCTCAATAAGAGACTAAAGCGGAAAAATAAGGGATCGGCGTAAGTGGGATGTATCAATGGATTATGTTGATGCACGTCACAAGATGGTTAACATGATAGACGTACGGACCAGAACGTGCCCTTGAATTCGATGGTCGAACTCAGGACGCTGGAAACTTATACGGGAAGGAGATAGACGAGAGTGGAAGGCTAGAACCCGCAGACCCGACCCTGCCACAGGCGGGATAAGGGTATGATAATGTGTAAAGCCTCTTTCACAGAATCTAACACGTTGTCTCTTGCTGTATGTCTGTTCAGGCATTTGCCTGTTATCTTTGTGTATGTTCCGGCTTTTGCCATTTTGTCTGTGTCCTTGTGTGTGTTTGGCTTTGCCCTTTATCTTTCTTCTCTGCATTTTATCCCTTCCTATTCTGCTTATTGGCTTTAGTCTTAGCATCCCTCCATTTTTTTTTTACATTTTACCATTTGGACCCTTATGACCAAAGTAGTTGTGGGGCCTTACAACTAAAACAAACAGCTACATAAGTGTGAAATGTTTTTGCGCACGCGCACAGCTTAAAGGGAACAGTTTTCTCGAACTAACGAATCAAGCACACCAATAACTGAGACACCGAGACTATCACAATATAAACTCCATTATGAATGCATGTATTCCAGACAGCTACGAGAACATACCCTATTACAGGGCCACTCAAATGGCTACCAGGATTCTGGAGGAAGGATACAAAAGGTTCTCTATTCTTGCTCTTAAATTGGTTTAAATGCCGTAAACTAGGTTAAAAACGTAACAAAAAGCGCAGCCAAGTTGCGTTGGACACACCAGTTCCCGTGAGATCACTGAAGTTAAGCAGCGCAAGCCCACGTCAATACCAACTTGGGTGGTTGGTAAAGAACGTTGGGTGCTGCAAATTAACCGTCTCCTTCGTCCTTTCGCCTTCCTCCTCGCCTCCTAAGGGTTCGTCCTGTTATGGCTGCCTGGTTTACTCCCCAACCCACAATACTAATCCAGAAAAACGAAATATGCTTTGTCCAGAAAAAAAATTGAAAATTTGTTATATCCTAATCACTATTTTCGAGGTTCCATAGCCTAGATAGAGGCTTTGCCCAAAGGAAAAAAATTACGTGGGTCGCGTACATACGCGTAAAAAATGGGATGAAGTTCGGGTCCGAATTTAATTTACTGCATCATCCATCCTTTCTTTCGCAAACCCGAACCCTGCCATAGGTACGGGTTTGCTTGATTGGTTCTTTGGAGTTTTAGGGCCCTTCAACTACAAGGTCATTAGAGCTCCGTCCACTGAGTAGTTCGAATGCATAGACTGCACAAACACTACACTAATGCGACGATTTTTGGGTATTAGCAGTACCCAGTTTTTCCAAGCGGCCACCCATGTCAGTAGGCCTACTAGCTGGGGTTGCGTTGTTTAACTTCAGTGATCAGATGAGAACTGGTGCGTCCAACGCAATAAGCCGCTCAGGGCTTGCTCGAAATCCTCTCTCCTCTGGACATAATTGTAGAATGAGTTTCTGCTGTCAGCTTCCCATACAACGGCCTAGGTTCTTGCTTTTTACAACACAGGATGTGGGAAGCAGTCGATCAAGTCTACTTCAGATCAGTACTGAGTTTTTTCATAAGAGATTGCAGCTTCATATTTTATTCTTAAAAAAGTCAACGTTCTTAAACCCTTTCAGTGATACAGAACAGTATCAAAGCCTTAAAGAATTATGTGATCAGGGTAGACCCATTACCCATTGCCTTTAATGCTTGATAGACTATGCTGCCCAAATCTTATACGATGGCCACAATCTCGCTGGTCATGATCAAGGTCTTTATGTCAATTAATATACTTATTTGTATTGCTGATTAATATAGGCACCAGGGAAAGCATGACTTAGTCATCATGAAGTCATCACTCTTCCCCGCCCCCATGTAGATCCCAGACAAAATATGCCCACCATATCTCCGCAGAATCATGAAGGACAACTGTGAACAGAGTTGTGACTTCCTCTTTCCTCTATCCCCTTTGTATTTTATCTGCCTTCATACATTTCTGAACATTGATGTAATAACATATGGGTACTCACTCAACAGCGTCAATTGCAACTTTTGGAGGGCTCAGAGCAAGAAAAAGTTAAACACGAAAGTTTTTACACAAATTAAAGTGCAGTAGAAAACTGATAGTAGTCTACATATAGACGATTTCTGAAATGCGGTAAACAGGGTAAAGGCGGGTTGAAGCGCGTGCACATACATCATCAGAACCCGGAAGTCAAGTTGACCCACCTTGAATTTCAACATAATAGAACGCCAATAAACTGTTTTTCAATATGGCGAAAAAAAATATTTTAGGCACCGAATAAAATTGCAGTCGTTCACGTGATATCTGTCAAATGATTCAAGATTATGATTATCTGAGATTTGGACAATCGTCAGCTAATAAATAATGCAGAGACGGTACTTGAACGCTCTAATGGTCTGTGTGTGGTTGCATGCTACACCCGTGAGTCTATTGTTGCAGGTTTGATTCTGGCCGAGGCGTAGAGCTTCTTACGGACGAGAGAGACGCCCAAAGTCACCTTCAGCCGGATGAAAAGTAAAATCGTAGTCCCGTGTAATGTGTGCCAGCAGGGAGGACGGCGTAACACATTAGGGAACTCAGGTATGGCCGAGGGGCAGCAAAAATAAATATACATTATTTTGATTTGAAAAGGGGCGGCAACGTATCATCCAAAGGTGGCATGACCCTTAAGACACGTTCGGCCTGGCCTGCTCCCGATGTCACCTACAAATAAAAGAGATCGGTAAGATTTCCAGGGGTAGGAAATCGCCTCCTGGCTTCCTTCCCGGAAAGAAGTTAGGTCTACGTTAATTACGAAGGCGTTTCGTTACTCCAACCGCCTATTTCCCTTGAGTACTCGGTACCATAAGGGTAAATGAGTGCAAGGGCCTGTCTAAGCGGGAAAAAGAATGCTCCAAAAGTTATTCTTACGTCTTGCTGTTATATCTTGAAATAACGCAGTTTTAGGCGGAGTAAGTCATACCTTGTATTGGGTAATGACTTTTAGGACATAACAGTGAACAGGTGGAAATCTCAATGTATTTGTCTGCCAATTTCTACCCTGTCCTAGTAACCTGTTGCCGCCATAATCAATCGTACTGCTGCTCCTCGAGTAATTTATAAATTATGTGATGTTTTAACATATTGTTTACGCTCATTATAATCATTAGTTTCTTGAAGTAATCACAACGACCAGTTTTCATATGAGGGATGCTATTCAGATACACTTTATTTTTGCTACAAACCTTAGCAATCTTATAATGGCTGCTATTTTGGGGCCTTGAATTCCGTTTAGACACAATCCAGAAGCCAAGTAAACAAATTAATAGAAGCCCTCTTCATTCTTCCTTATAATTGTTGTGAAAAGCACTACATAAATGCCGTTGCTTGCAAAATTTTGTTTTTAACACAAAGATGCCGTCTGTAGTGTGTTTAAAAGGTTGTTATCGCCTTACTTCAATTGTCCTTGGACGTTGTTGCTACTTGGGTTATGCATAATAGCAGGCAGAGACATTGTCAAGTTTGGTATCTCCATCCAGCGACATCTGAAACATTTGGATGCTTGTGATACGATTACCCTGACGCAGAATTTTGAAAGCAAATATATCTGTGATCATATTTGTCGAGGCAGAGATAGAATATTTTCGGTTTTGTGTTTGGGCATTTCAATTTACCCTCATCGATGGCGCAGAGGCAGCGTGGTCGACTACTGCCTCAGTGGCTCCAGGTTCGATACTGTATCTATGTGGATTCGCTTCTTTCAGATGCGAGGGAGGCACCGAGTGCGCATTCCGTCGGATGGAAAATAAAGCTGTGGCCCTGTGTGAGGTAGGGGCTCGCCCCTGGCTCTACCGACGCCAAGGTAGAGTACCCCCAACGAACAGTAGGCTGACGATGCATACGCAGAAGGGTTACAGCCGCTGGGCTGATTAAAGTTACCATCCAACAGATCGCCTACGTTTCTGAGGGGGGATAAAATTGGTACCCGACCCAGCCATAGGCGGGAAATGGTTAGTAGTAGCTTTTTTATCTCTAGATATTTCACTGAAGGCCGCTTTTGGCGCGAATAACTCCTAAGTTGAAAAATAAAATTCCCCCCTACGTTTTGTCTATCCTTTTTTTACTGGAAAGAAATCTAACGGTATTTTAGGGAAGTTTAGGGTATTTTGGGGGGGAATTTTGGTGTATTTTAGGGAATTTTAGTATAGGTTAATGGGTAGCATTGCAACGGGAGTGACTTTGAAATCTAATTTCCAGGGATTGTGCGTTCTAATAATCCGCCATTTATCGTGGTTTCTATAATGTTCTATTTTTGTGTGATTAATTGACGTGAGGGGATGATAAAAAGAGAAATTCCAGATCTTACTGCATAATTCCATCAACGTTCAAAACATGGCGTATTAAAAGTCGTAAGCCAGGTACAGTATTAGTACATCGTCACTAGTGTGCAAATAACGCGGCTTCTCGGTATTTCCAATAGCAGAGTAGCCTACGTACCACGAAGTACGTGTGTCTTGTGGTGAATGTCGTAAAAATTTTGTTCTACAATATTGCAGGCTCGAGACTGACGGAAGCCAACACCTTCTTTAGCAGTTGTCATCCTAGTACTAGTAGTGCTACAGTCGGACACAATATGAGTACCTTATACTCGAGAAGAAAACAGGCTACTAAAGTACCGAGATCGAACATGACGAAGGGATCAGGTAACGAAATACGTACATGTCCTAGGTCAGCGTGAAGTACACTTTTATAGTGGCATAGTTAAGATTAGGTTATGTCCAATGTTATTGTGTATGCTTGACTGCCGCCTACTAGCAACGGAATATTTCGCCGCAGTCGCCGGCTCCTGAATAGTCTTCGGTTATTGCATTCCAAAGAATTTCAACCTAAACAAATACCGATGACCTTTTGGTTGTGTAGTTTATGAACTAAACGCCTAAGAAAGGCATTTGACAGTTTATTATAGGCATGATAAGTAAACAGACAGGAATATCAGCTATTAACTTCAATGGTTTTGGCGGTAAAATATAAAACAAAGGAAGGAAAAACAATCGACATTTTATGTCAAGTTTCCATCAAATCAATTATACTCTTAATGCCTTAGGGACGATTGCAGGAACGCGATTTCACGGAAATATAAACGAATTTAGGTGGCTCCGTAAATTTTTGATTGATGTCGAAGTTTTTCCAATTTTATAACAGTAAGGGCCACTCACTGTTCTTATAGTTAAAAATGACTTCGCCCAGTATCATGTTCACATATTTATATATAAATATGACGAAGGCTCCAACTATGCAATGACACTCACACATAAGTGATACTTTGTGTATACGAAAAAGGGATGCCATCACATAACATAACAACCAACAGCAGCTGTTGCTAGTTTTTAAAAAAAAAGCATCCATTAAGTGATGAATAACTACAGAGATGCCTGAAGGAGAGTAGAAATATAGGATCAAGTAGTCAAGGGAAGTATTGGAGGAAAAGATGGAAAATACATTTACGACTTTTTTATACGCCTCTTCCATATTTGAGCTATCTGCTAGATTAATATATTTTTTTTTTTTTTTGCATTTAGCAAGAAAACTACAGTAAATTCAGGCAGACCAATTAACGGTAGCCAAGGAAAAATTCATAGTCTATTTAGTTGGTCGGTATAATAAATGGCAAAACTGGGTCGAAACTCCCTAATAAAGTTGCTTTCTATTCTGCATAGTAATCCATTCTACTGAACTAGACAAACTTTGAATGATTTATGTAAAAAGGTGAAATGTTGAATTTGACATTGCATGAATAGTTAAAGGATGCATTTCATTCTTACCACAAACAATCGCATCTGCTTTCAAAAGTTAGTCGTTTTAAAAATAAAAACAGGTCTCGCATAACTTGAAGTGCAAAAAATGACACAATTCATGAGCTTTATCCGGTCAAGAAAATGGTGAGAATGGAAAGTATTTTACAGTCGTTAACAATTACCTTTTTTTTCACATTGGCGTAATTGTGGAAGACGCCCCATTAATAGTAGCTTTCGTCCATTGTTTTATTACAAAGCTATACATAGAGTGGCAAAGCTATAAACTTGTTATGATTTTACGGAAAGTGTTCATAATATTATAATGTTAAGTCTTTCCAGCGTGATACAAGTGGCAGATGGATGAACGAAACGGAAAATGACCTCCACAAGCTAATTGCAAGAAAAAAATGACATTATGTAGGCGTATCGTCTGATGATAGAAAGTGAAAAAAAATCTGTCTTCATCATTACTGTAACTTTTTTCTTAAATCATTCTTATGTCTGGTTATCTCCTTAGTCCAGCGATTCTCAACCCTTATCTTCGCCACGGTACACTTTTACTAATTTCAAAATTTGGCGGCACACTAACAGCGACACATTTCGGGGCACACAAACGCCAAAGAAAATATATAGTATGTAAGTTGTAACTTAACCCTATGCAAAAACTTGCCTCGGTGGCGCTTGGTAACTGTCAGTAGTTTTTGGTTCAATACTGGACCGGGGTGGGTTGGCTTTTTTCGGGCGAGAGAGAAGCCCTGAGTGCACCTTTCGGGTGAGAAGTAAAACCGAGGTCCCGTGTGGTGTACGATGGCATCTGCACGTGGAAGAACCCTCTCTATTATGGAACGGGTAAAGGACCAAAATTTCCAGGTGAAGGAGCTCGTCCCCTGTCTTCGGTGGAATGTCCCAACGAACAGTAGAAAGATGATAAATAGCATAGGAGCTGCAGCTTTGGTTGGCAACCGGCTGTGGGAAAACACTGCCCAATATATCGCCTTGTGTCCAGTCAGAGGGACAAGATGGGTACCCGACCTCGCGGCACAGTGGTTGAGAATCGCTGCCCTAGTCCTTCACAGTCGTAAGAGGTGAGCCAGAGTTATGACCTAATGCATCCCTTTCTTTCTTTTTACACTACAGCATTTACATCCATTTCGACTCGCCTCGTTGACGCCATAGATAGCGTGCTCGATTTACTACGTCAGTGGTTCCAGGTTTGATACTGGATCGAGGTGGGTGGACTTCTTTCGGGCGAGAGAGAAGCCCCGAGTGCGCCTTCCTTCGGATGAGAAGTAAAACCGAGGTCCAGTGTGGTGCACGATGACATTGGCACGTAAAAGAACCCTCTCTACTATGCAAAGGGTAGATAAGACAAAATTCCAGGGTGTAGGAGGTCGCCACTTAACTGACGATACATAAGCATAGCGGTTGTAGCTTTGATCGGTAGCAGGCTGCGGAAAAAACACTATCCAATATATCACCCTTGTATCCATTTCGACGGACACGATGGATACCCGACACTGCCATAGGCGGGAAAAGCGGTGCCAGGCCGGCATGTCTCTTTCGTTGGGGTTCGAACTTCGTCTCTCCGTATATTAAGCGGATGCAGAGTTAATTCCTCCACTTTCATATGTAGAAATGTGGTACTCAACCCTGCGACAAACAGGAAATGGATTAGTAGTAGTAATTTTCCCGTATCTATTTCTGGTACGACCCCATTTTCTTCTTATTCGAGATATCTCTAACTCATTAGTATCCAACGCTTGTAATCGTTATTAAAATAAAAAAAAAAGTGTCATGTTGAAATATCAATATTTGCCAATTAAATATTCATAGGGTAACACATACACTCTTGATATAATAGCCCAACCCCTAATAATATTGAAAATAATCAACCCAATGTGATAAATACCCGGAAGTTCGTAGATAAAGTTGAAGCATTAAGGCGTGCAATATTGGATCGAGTACAAGATATTCGGATGTGAACTATCATTTTTTAATTTCAAAATTTGCATCTCCAGTTAATAAAAATACACTATGATAATAATAATAATAATATTGTTTACAACTCAAGTATTAACTATTAAAAACATCAACATAAAATGATTCATAATGATGATGACAGATATAGAATAGCTGAAATACATTTCTTTTATTTAAAAGAAGAATTTGTATTTCTTTTAGTGAAAGGATTTCAAGAAAATTTGTTGATACTTATCCACCGACTTTCGAGCCAATTTCTTTAAAAACAATGGCATTTGCAAACAAAGGCTTTCATCATAAAGTTTCATTTGAAAACCAGCTGCTCTTTAACTTCAGCACCTGTTCTCCATATTGAGTAACAGCACCAACTTCTTGACGTATGTTGGTATGTAGCAAACACAACCGGGGTTAGGAGAAAAAGAAGATATGCTAGCCCTGTTTTACTGATATTCTCCACTTTCCCAAAAAAGTATTTTCTACTTTTAACTTTTATAGCATTTTTCAAAAGACAGACAAAAAAAAATTAGACATACATACAAGCAGAACTCCAGAAAAAAAAAGACATGGCTTCGCTTTAAACCCCCAACGTTGTTGGGGGGTTACATATACACTAAAAAAACAGTAGCTATCCGTAAAATATGTGGTAATAAAAACTTTGATATGAACTTTTAAAATTACTGAAATTAAAACGTGCGTAATACCATTTAAAAATCCATTTCTTTTCAGATTTCTTTTTATTCGTTATTCCAATGAAAGACTTGGCTGTTGTACGAAACTCTGCTGACATCATTACCTGACAGTATTAGAGTTTTAAATCCTCGGATCTAATGCTGCCTGGTAAGATGACTACAAAGATTATTATATAATTTTTGTTATAACAATATGCCGAGATGATATTCCAACAGATGAGATGACGGCAATACAGCATCATATAGCTTCATTGACTTTATTGTAATCATATAATGTAGTGACGCACACACACGCGCACCGCAATGCTGCAAAAAAGAAATTTGAGGCTTTAAGGTGTAGTCTGAGGTACTCATCACATTCAAGAGCTGAAGTCATAGCCTCTTATAATAACTTAAGAGCTAACTGGGCGGCCCGTTGGTATGTATCATTAACATTCTTCATGGACCAGGCTGCACAACTTTGTTTTAACAGAGGTTCTAGAAGAGGCGGCAGTAGCATGAGTGGTCACAAAGGGGTACATTTATGATCACTAGTTTTCTTTTTTTCTCATCTTTACAGAAGCAAGTAGAGACAACAGCAAACGTTAACATGCCACGGAAGAGAATAAAACTGGAACCGATGTTTTAGGTAAGTCATTAACGGTGTGACTTAACGACCACCACAATAATATTTTACTCCTTTCGCTCGGCAAGATATTTTAAAAGTCAATTTCTGATGACGACGTTAGAGTAGGAAGGAAATTCTTTACACACCAGGTGTATTTTTCCATGTGTAAATTAAGTGATGCAGTCATCTCTAATGTCATCACTGGCACTCAAGGCGTCACTTATGAAGCATCAAAAACATTCCGATGATGATATAGGCACATTTTGATACCAATTTCTACATATTCCACTTGATTATTTGGGAATACTACCTTTTTTCATTGTCTTTTTATTCTACTCACCGCTGCGTATCATTTCTGAGTCAATATTACCTCTTATAGGTCATCCGGAAGATGCTGCCGGATGAAAATTGGGACGTAGAAAATTTTTTTTACATTTGATAAGAATTTAGTAGTACAGTATATTTAAAACTAGATCTTAAGATAAACGTTTGGAGATTCTTACGTCATTTGATATGCAATGGAAGAGCTTATGTAAATAAATCTTGCTAAATAATGATAATACTCAAAATATATATAATATTTGGGAAGAATAAGAGAGAGAGAGAGAGAGAGAGATGGTGTAAGGGGGGGGGGGGCTAAATTTAACCTCTACACAAAAGAAATATGCAGTAGTAAGCTCTCTACTGTAATACTAATGAAATGAATAATAATAATAATAACAATTCCCATGTTGCACGTACAGAATGGAAGTCGGGTGGGGCTAAATTAATATGTCGTGGCACCAAAATGGGAGTTAATATTGCATTTTTACTACTGGCATCCATCTCTGTATTTGCTTCTCTACAGTTGGTGATGAATCCCTAAAATGTATTCTCTCTTTCTGTCGCTCGTTCGTCTCAACTACAAAATTTTCATTGCATTACAGTTAGATGGTGAAAAAGGAAACAACAACACGTATAATACAGAACATACTGTATATTGTACTGCACCAACAAAAAAATTCTCACATGCTCCTTTCTCTTTCAGTAAAATTGTAAATAGGCTGCAGGCAAACCTGTGTGCACATAAATCCTGCACTGAATTTCTCTTGGGTGTGACTTGTTTTTCTATTCTGTAACAAGACTTTCGAAGATGAATTTTTTCCCTCATTTTGTATATCATTCCCTGGAGTAATTAAAGGCATTAGCTAGTTACTCTTGCATTCACAGTACACGGACTAAAAAACACAAACACAAGGGCCAAAAGGGAAAGGAGACAGCGAGAGGAAGGAAGGGAATGGACTGTGATTATTACTTTGATTTGGTTGCTACTACGAGACATTTCATCAAATCTAATACAATCTACTGCGATTATGTTTTTCTTATGCACAAGCCGGTTCAGATCTATTTTTATATAATTGCATGACTAACCTGCCAGAGTATAGGTAGGTTTGCGGAAGGATAGGGAGATGCTTTACACCTGTCCAATCTGAGATTCATATACCGCATTTGTTATTGGTATACGCATTAATAGATCTAGCAATTAGCTAAGCAGACATCTAGGCCCCAAATGACAAACACTATAATAGCAGGTTTGATTAGGGCATATAAAATATAGAAATAACTACAATAGTCCTGTCTGTATATCTGTTTTGTTTCTCTCCTTGTCGCTCTCTACATACATTAACAGATTTTGTCCCCAAACAACTATTTTGTAGGTCCTTGAATAAGCGTATTATACAGCAAGGTGAAATGTATCTAGCAATAGTCTTGTTTAGAACCTAGTTTGCATTTTAACAGCCCGTCTCGGAAACCGGTTTAAAGACAAAATGCAACTTAATTTTTGTAAGCTGTGGGGAGAGAAAATGGAGGCTTTTTTAAACAATGTACAAGAATAAATCATAGAAATAATGGGGGTGGAGTGAAATGTAATTAAAAGTAAATAGTTTATAATTTCAATTGTTATCCAACTAGAAAGACTTACTTCAATCGTAATTTAATAAAAACTAGGGTCACAAATTTGACCAACTGGTAATGAATACCTTCGGGTATTAAATAGATATTATTAACATGTGTGTCCCACATTTGACCGTTTATAGTTATTCCAAATGTTCCTTTCTCTCTCTCGCTCTCCTAAAAAAATCGTTAACTGTGCTATAGTAATCAAAATCTTACTAATGATATATAGAAATAATTTCAAAAGACATTATTAGAGGATAACTGTAACAATACTAAAATCTGTTGTTCACGATCTTTGAAATATGGTCATAAATTCCAAGGTGAAACAATGGTCACAGCAGCCAGTTGGTTGTCCAGATTAATCTTCCACACAAAACGACTACCAACCAGAAATGTAGGTATGGCGAAGTATCCTTCAAAAAGGTTATTTCAGTTGGCAAAGTCGATTGAACCACATAATTGAGGTTTGACGATTGGAAAATATATATGTTCATCAAGACTTGAGAGCTCGATGTCTATTAAACCTCATCATGGCAGAAATACTTCTCCTCTGCAGACGTCACATGAAACAACAATAAGCAATTAGCGTGTAATTAGTAACATGAAACAAATGATGTCTCCTTAAATGGGACGACTTATAAAATGACATTAATTCATGATAAGCTAATACCAGTATTGGCTATCTGCCCATAGAGCGACTTTTTCGATTTTTAACATAAGAAAAAGTTTAATATCTTAACGGTTTTAACATAACTTTAACTCATTATAAAAGGTATACCTCTCGCTCTCTTCAAGTCTGGCAATAACTTATATCAAGGTATAAATATGGACCACAACAACACGGAAACGTATTTCACCTTTTTTGTTATTGAAGCTTAATGTTGAAATTCCAACTTTCATTTTTTCTCTGAAGATTCCTATAAGTATGATGTTATGATTATAAGGTTTGTCTGAAATGCCCTACAAGTATTGTTTACAAACTGTTTAAGGATCACTTACCAAAGTGAATCTATAAAATACGAATTTACGAAAAATATTAAGTGAGGTTAAAGACTTCTCTTTATCAGAGTATCTCCTCTTTCAATTAAAAATGGAAATCAAATTTGTTTTTTCACAAAACAGCCCCCGTCTATACCAACAAAAACATGACTTTCAACTTAAGTTTTCTTTACCTATGTATAGCGTTTCATAACCAATTCATTCTATAGGAAGCTTTAAATGTATTTTCGCCGCCGCCCTTTCAAGATAGCAAAAATTTATGAATTTAAAACCACAACCCCCAATTTTGTATACAGTCCCAATTACAATTTATTTCCGAGTACTCATTAAGTTATATGATTAATTCACTAACTACAATACATAAAAGAGTTTTTTAGGCTTAAATGGCGCTAGTCGAGTAGTTGAATTACAGTATCTATCTACTGTAAGCTATATAGTGTGGTAAGATAGTTTTGACCTTTTTCTAAATTTCCAATTTTTAAAAAATTCCGTTGAAAACTTGCTGTTTTTAAAAGATTATTATAATAATTTTCCCTCAGTTAATATATTCGTAAAATCGATAATATGTAATATTTAGAAATTATTCCAATTTTAGAATTTCTACGTCCGGGACTATTCAATACGAATGCTTCAGCGGTGAGTAAAAAATAATGTATACTAAATTAAAACTACTGCTGTAGTTAAATTTATTTACTAAACAATATTTAAAAAAACTTTTTTTTCTGAATTTCTGGAGTATGCAATTTAGTAAACGAAATTGTATTCCTTGACTTATATCATCATCAGCATTGCGCTACGATGGAGAGACTTACCAGTTCTAATCAACATTCTGTTTGCTTCATGAAAACATACAAAAAATACCAAATGAAAATTTCATAAAAAATAAAATGTTTTTGATATAAAAGTAACTCACAACTTTTACAAATTACATTAAAAATAACTGTGATTTTTTTTAAACAAATTAAACTATAGTTCAATTACTACCTTTACTTCAACGATGTATAGCAACGTCATAATATCCTGTTGGACAAGAGCTTCATTTATGCACACCCATATGGGATCAAGGTAACATTTTTTTTTGTAATTATTAGCTTCATCAAATAGTTATCATCAATTCTTCTTTTAGAGGCCATATACGATCTGTTGTCTTTTCATGATAATCTCTTTTTTAACGCATTTGATTTCGGCGACTTTTCTTTCAAAGGCATTTCTGGTTTGACTCGAAATTTCAATGCAATAGTGGAATATGTGAATCAAATAGGTTTTCTGCTTCGGACAGAAAGCTCATGGAGAAATAATGCACAAATTGATCTCATAAGTAATTGACCACGTTGGATACGCAACTGTCAGCGATATAGCTATGTCAGCAATGAAGCTGCGAGTAGCACAAACACCAACAACAAGCAACTCGCACCACGCCTTCACTTGCCCCCATTTGACGATGTTTGGGGCGTTTGCTGCCTAAATACGCCACGAGAGGCGCTGCTTTCCCCGCGTCTTCAATTTTGCCTAATCTGATTCTTTTTCCACTGCAACGCGGTTGTTGCGTTGGCGTTAAACGATACTGTAAATTATAAACATTTCTTCGCTGAAAAAAAAATGTTTCTTACCCTCGCAGTTAAAAATTACTCTAGAATTTAATCTGGCCTTAATTTAACATTACGTAGAACACTGAAAAATTAACGTGTTGTTGAAAAGAAATAATTTACGAAGGTAAAATTTATTTTGATCGAATATGAAAGCGGCCATTTACATGGACACGCGATTTTCTCTCGTTCTTTGTCACCCGTAGTCCCTCCAAAATAACTGATGAGTCAGTATAATATATATAATCAAGAATCAACAGTGTTGTAATAAGCTTAGTTGTGCGAGATGAACTCATTTCATTATTAATACAAAGACAGACTCGTGGAAAGAAAGAAAATTGTTCTAGTGATGGCGATAACGATATAAGCAAACGCTCAAGGAAAAAAAACTGCCACAAGCGTTTATCTAATAGGCTAGTGGGTTGTTCGTAAAATTACAACCATGCATGCATGACATTGAAAGAAATTATTATAATCAAGTAAGAAGAGGAGCAGGAAAGGCGTCTCAGCTTGTAAACTATATCATTCAATTATAAAAATAAGAGGGTAGAGTCGACCAACGCCTCCACAGTTGAAGAATAAAAAGTTAAGGGTTAACTCACGTACAAAGACATTTCGACAAAAATATTCTTTACGGGTCATTTGTGTCTTTTTCTGTTCAATCTCCATCGAAATCTGCAAGTTCAACAATAGGAATCTATCTACCAAAGTAAAACGCTTCTAATATGTATGAATAAAAAAAGTCCTACCACATTTAATTTTCTTTCATAATATTAACAGGGCCAAATTCCATACGATGTGCAGCAATTCCAAAGAAAAAAAGGTCATTATAAAACTCTGTTATATGCTGTAAAATCACAAGCACTATACACGGTTCAGCAATGATGAAGACGAACAGTATTCCACTGACAGAAGTGTCCTGATCACCCAGAAATGAAAATCTGCTAAAAGCAACGCTTTTTAAACGTCTCTATCTCCGTCTCCATCCTGGTGTACATCGAATGATGCCAATAATAGGAGAGCAAAAATTTTTGATGTAGGTGTAATTGTGACACCATTACGTCCATAATCAGCTTACAGAACTGCTACCAACACCATCATCACTAACTTCATCATTAGAAACGGAATTATTTTTGCCAGGAAAGGGAATGGGTGCAACGCAGTCCGAAAAATGGTGGGTGCTGTTAATGAGTACTCCACCCCAGTTGTATTAGGTAGTTGCCTGGTTGGTCAAAGCGCACTAGCAGCTTTAGTAACAACTTCAAACCAAAATCACCACTGCAATAACGTCATCACGAAAGCACATGCTACGAATGTGATGCAGGCAGGCACAGAACTTCATATTTGGGGATGGGACAAGAAACCGAGAGGCGTTGCCTATAGTTTTCTGAACGCACCTATATCCATCCATCCACCTCTTTCTAAATTAATTTAACTCGTGGCCTGGTTTTCAGACATGCATGCAATATGTCTGGTCCGGTTTAAAGACATTCCAGTCCCTACATCGTTTCCAAACATTTATTTATTTTTTAATGCTGTTTTAGTAACCGAATTTTTTTATATAGTACATTATTTAGAGCAAGTATGAAGCCGAAATTGACAGTTGTAGATTTTAGTCCAATGGTCATAGTAGGGTTAGGAAAAGGCCTCAGACTGGTCATTTGTGACTTATATTTCTGATTATACTGTTGGCTCTAAAATTAAAAAAAACTTAGCCCACAAAAGTTGCATTCCGTGAGTCTGGTTGCGTTGCTGGGCTTAGTAGCTTGCAAGATCAATAAAGATACCGTATTTACACAAGTAAAGATTTGTTGATGAATCAATGGCAAATAGGCGACATCCCTTCAGATTTCTATTAACTAGCATTTCAAGTCAGTGTCTGCTTGTTAGAGTTAAAATTGTCGCCGAATTTTAATTAACTACAAACACTTCACGCACAATTCTTAATGTTATTAGAGGGTGTTCAATAATTAATGATAGAGTGATTAGTGGTTCATCTTTTACAACCTGCTAACTAGTTGAGGTCATCATTATTAGCACATAATTCTACAGATCGGAGACCTTATAAATTGTAGATATTGTAGATCCTTGAATTTCTTCAACGTATTTCTTATAATTACCACATTTGATTTCTTCTTGCAGGTGACTTCGAATAATTCTCGTCAAAAATGGCCTACAATTAATGTGATCCATGTTTTAAAGACCTAGCATTATTCAAGATCATACAGCAACAGGTAACAATTACTTCACAGGTCCCTCATGAATCTATCAGCCGTTTTCCCTCAACTGCGAAGCACAGTAATATTCCTCCTGGTAAAAGTATTCTTTCAACTTGTTGCGCTTTCTATGGATGCACCCTGCAGCCCCGAGGGAAATTCAAATTCCTTTGTTCTGCGTTATATACAGTAACTTCACTCATAAACATGATATTTCGTTAGTAACTGCTACTTGAATTCAGTTAATGAACCGTTTTCAGTAATTCATTTCGGCATGCCTTCATTTCTAATAAGAGTAGACATGTTCGCGTGTACGTTCGTGCCATTATTATTGTTTTTTGCATCAATTAGATTCATTTTCAAGTAAGCCATTGTTCTTGTTCACCTTTAAAAGTTGAGCCACCAAATTTAATTAAAGTGACATGATTTTTTTATATCTTTTGTTAGGAAGTTAATGTTAAGGAGCCCAAAATTTACTTTTGTATGATTTAAAACCCCCGTTTAGTGGTTCTTTAATGTTAAATCCATGAACTAGTTGAGAACATACAGCATTACTTTGGCATCTTGGCCCTTGTACACCATCCTGAGAAATTCATAATTGGCTTACATAAAGACCTCTTAACGGGCTCCTACTACAGTATTTACTTTTCGTCATCAATCGTCCTCAATAGTAGGAGAAGCGGTTGACCCTTCCCTGCGTGATCCAAGCAAATGAAGGAGCAAGGATTTGAATGTGTGGGGTGATCCTCTTAAGGCAGAATGAGGGTATGATGGTGATAATTGTGCCGCCCTGGTGCGAATTGTTTGTCACACTTCTATTCCACTGCCCTTAAAGAAGGAACATGTGTACTGGCATAGGCCTAGTTCCTACTTTTTTTGGACACAAGTTGGATTGTCCGAGTTGAATTATGCCTCCCGAGTTCGTTATATCACGGCACAGAACGCCTCTGGGGATTGTACAGCTACACAGGTCCACAGCCACTTGTAGGGAGCACCTTATCGCGTTGGACACACCAGACGGGGAGCGGCTTATTGCGTTGGACACACCAGTTCTCGTCTAATCACTGAAGTTAAGCAACGGAAGCCCAGCTAGTACTAACACGGGTGGCCGCTTAAGAAACCTGGGTATTGCTAATACCCAATAATCGTCGCATTCGTGTAGTGTCTGCGCAGTCTCTAGAACCTAGAACTAATGAATCTAGAACTAATACATATAACTATGCAGTGGACGAAGCTCTAATGAACTTGTAGTTGAAGGACCCTGAAACACCAACGAAACGAAATGGACACACCCGTTCTCGTCTGATCGCTGAAGATAAGTAACGCAACCCCAGCTAGTACTAACATGGGTGGTCGCTTGGGAAAACTGGGTACCGCTAATACCCAAAAATCGTCGCATTCGCAGTCTCTGCATTAGAACTATGCAGTGGAAGAGGCTCTAATGACCTTGTAGTTGAAGGACCCTAAAACACCAACAAAACAAACAAAAACCACGACTTGTATAGTACTTCCTATGTACAGTATATTGCGAAAGGTGCACTTAAGTTCTCTTCCTTAAAGTAAACCACAGAAGTAAACTTACAAGTGGGCTCTATCAATTTATGAATGAATATGAATATATAATCCTTTGTGACGGAAACCTTGCTAGGGAGATTTTTCATGCTAGACCAATTTGCCTAGATCTCCACCAGCACCCTAGCAACACCTTTGCCTTCCGCACCCATTCCAGCCGTTCCACCCCAGACCCCATCACCCCCAGAACCTCTTCCAAGGTGGGGGTTCCCCAACCCCTCCTGCAGTGATCCAGCGCTGGATCAATTTAATTACTTTAGTAGTATCTTGATATCGCTTCATTTTTTGGACTAACCCTTTCCCAACTATGGCAGTGTCCGATACCCTCGAATCTGGGATTTCGAATTAGAAACAATACACGAAGTGAAAGCAAAAATAAATGCTAGAAAAACGAGGTGAGATCAAATAGGCTGGATAGAAAGGCAAAGATGGTGGTGAATAATGAAGTCACTAGGAAGTCATGTACAAATTTTGATTTGGAATTTTACCATTAATTAGTACAGTATATGGCTGGCTACTTAATACTCTATCTCGGGACCGAGACGGGTTTTCTTGGATATCGCTTCTTTTAACAATAAGACTCTAAGCATTCTGTATTAAAATCCTTTTTTAAACGTCGCTAGGAATTGAAAGTCATGATCAAATCTTAACAGCGAAGATGAAATACTCGACTTTGGCATTTCTCTTCCGATTGAAGAAAGACCAAGTTAGAACTTGCTTGACATTACTCAAATGTGTAGATACTTCAGACATCTAGTGAGCAAACGTGTCTGCAGTTAACGGGCAAAATTAAGCAGACGAACGATAGGAAATCGTCTGTTATTTTAAATCCCTATTGCAACCCTTGGATTGAAATTCGAGGGTTGTATCGCTTATATAAGATTTAAAGGAGGGCATATTTATGGTGTGGGTATTAGAAATTCAAAAGTCTAACGAAATTTATCAATTTCCGGAAATTGTAGACTAGGTTGATTAAACAAAAGAAATAATCGAGAAGAAAGGAAATGCTAGGAGTGAGTGCGACGATAAAAAAAATAACTTCCTCTTCGGAAATTCTAAATGGGGATTCGAATTTAGATAGTTGCCATTTTTATAAGATTTAATTCGTGACTAACAACTTATACTGCAGTAATAAAGTGTAGTAATTGAATGTTTAAGTCAGACAGATAACCAACATTTATATACAAGGGTTTTTTTTTTAATTATTCTAATAATTTTTTTAGATGAGTAGCCCAAATAAACGGACGTATGATTGGATGGACGTCAATTTCGCCACGAAAATCCGCCAATGAATGGCAGTGTTACACAAATTGTTCGGTTGATGGATTTGTGTGTAAAGTTTGCATCGGCATTTCTATATATCCAGATTATTGGTATTTGGACGTGGCTGGTTTTTCTGGTGGGTAAATGTGTTAAATAGTCATAATATTTAAATATAAGTTTACTTTTACGTTTGTAACTTAGTTTATTGTTCATCATTATTTACAGGTGCTTAAAACGGAAGAACTGGATTCAGACACACTATTAATTCTATTTTAGGACGGATTTTGCGGCAGCAGTACTGTGAGTTAATCACATTTTGACCATAAAGCATGACACGTAGGCGACATTAAATCTCACGTTGCGAGTTAGGATGTAACATTACATTTTAAGATTCATGAAGAGTCAAGATTAGGAGTTAAAACTGAATTTATATGTACTCTACCGCATTAAATTTAATGGAAGGCATTAAAATATCAAACATCGCAAACAGAATTACCTTAAAAGAGTTGGCTTTTTAACTTGTATAATGACCTAACGTGAACTTTGATTCAGACCTGGATACGCGACGTTAGCAAGTTTG
This sequence comes from Trigoniulus corallinus, assembly GCA_013389805.1. Classification (NCBI taxonomy): domain Eukaryota; kingdom Metazoa; phylum Arthropoda; class Diplopoda; order Spirobolida; family Trigoniulidae; genus Trigoniulus; species Trigoniulus corallinus. Next base: position 46,055,350 of record JAAFCE010001036.1, on the reverse strand, counting down.
CACATTATATTAAACTTTTATAAAGTATTCTGATTTTAAATATATGTTATTAAATTGTAAAAGCCAATTTTTAACTACGAGCCAACGTTAGATGCTTATATGTGTTTGTTAGATCCGCGATTTAGTTCTGGATTTTTTTACTTGATCAAATCCTGGTCTATAATTTCAATGTTTTTAGCCGTATAAAAGTAAGAAAAATTAGCTTGACTATGTTTTAAATGACTGATGAATTTGTTGTTCAATTTGGTGTTAAAGATTGTGGATTGTAGTGATTTTAAGAATACGTAATTTTGAAACAAGGATAACCTGAACATATGTTCGAAGAAGAAATTTACGTGTTTTAGACTGTATTTTAATTCTACTAGTCGTTGATCATAATTTGTGGTAAAGTTATTGACAACGTGGCGAGTTTACGTGGGACCTTTATCGAGGGCATAAGTAATTAATTAGTCATCTATATTAACATTGCTATTTAGTTATACATCTTTCATTTTAATGAGATGAAAATAGTTTTTTGAAGACAGAAATAAAGGACATTGCCACACAGCGTTTATTAAAGATGCTCTTCTAGTTTCAAAATTAGGTCAAATTTAAACATCAATGCACTCTTTTGAACTAGTTTGTCCAGCTGCTCTTTGAAGTCTGGTTGTTACCATTTACTGTATTTGATCAACAAAACGTGCATTGTAAGAGTTTGATTTCGAATTTGAAAATTGTCAGTTGCACCAGTTGTAAGAGGTAGCGGGCTTGCATTTGTAAGATTGCTTCTGTTATTACGTCATTCTTCTAAAATATCAAGGTCAATTTAGGATATTTTTCTTACAATTAGTGACACTTATTTATTTCTGATAAAACTTTAAAGACGCATAATGTTATCAATTTTTTGATATCCATGTTTGTTTGCGACATCATCCTCCTAGTAGTTTAGCCTACGAAAGTAGATGAGATGTCGTGTAACCTTATCGTTTGAATTTTACTGGTAGAGATTTTAAGAGTAAATCCGGACTTCGCGATGATTTATCAAGTCTTTTGGCGATGTTTGCCATGTGTATTTGCTATGTCGGCACTTCATATTTACCTATTCTGTCAACTATTATTCCAACTTTTTCACAAAAGTAGTATACTAACTCGAAATGTTTACAAAATTTATAACAGCTGACAAGGGCTTGTAGTAATGAATAGCATTTCCCATTGTCAGAGGATTGTTCGTTTGATTTTAGACGTACTGTTTCGACGGAACGAGTAATCGATCATGAATCCGGACACGATTGGAATGGAGGAGCCGTTGATGAGAGTGGCAGAAGGCCAAGAGATCTATGAGCCAACTTACAACTACGATGAGACATTTCCTGCCCTTCCGGAAAGTTCAAATACCAATGTCCATCCAACTGGCTTTGAACAAGCAAATGAAAGAATGAAAGTCAGCAGCTCCATAATCACACAGGTCAGCTGAGTGATTTTTTTTTTAATGTTCGCAAGTGATGGCACCTTTTCACACACCTTTCTTTGGAAACCGGGAAAACAGGTATTTAGTGTACCAGTGGAAGAGCGTCGCTATAAGGAAATCAATGAGCAGTTTGGTGGACAAGGCGAACAAACCAAAATCTGTGCTGAAATTATGGAAAGGACAGGAGCTCACATTGAAATTAGTTCTGCCAAAGATCAGAGTCTTGCTATCTTAGTAACCGGGAAACAACATGCAGTAATGGAAGCCCGGAGACAAATTATTAACAACTTACAAACTCAGGTGCGTGGGAGATGGCGTTGTTAACATATGTTAACTGTAGCAGATGCAACTCAATCAAGATATTTTAATGTTGTTTAAAAATTTTAGGCAAATCTTACTATCTCAATCCCTAAAGAGCATCACCGCTTCATTCTGGGAAAGTCAGGCAAGCGTCTTAAAGAATTGGAATTGGCAACAGCGACAAAAATCACAGTTCCTAGATCTGAAGAGAATTCGGACCTGTTGAAGATAGTTGGGACCAAGGAAAACATCGATAAAGCTCGACATGAGATTCAATTGATATCTGATGAACAGGTAAAAATAGTTATGAGGAAGAAAATTGCCGTTGAGCTAGTTTCTGATTTCTCATGTTATTATTTTTAATCAGGCAAAATTAGCTTTCGAACGGCTGTCAATTCCAAAAATTTTTCATCCTTTCATATGTGGGGCTTATGGAGAACAACTCAGCCAATTGATAAATGAAACTGGAGCACGAATTAACATTCCACCACCATCCGTAATGAAAGATGAGCTGACGATTGCTGGAGAAAAAGAAGGAGTATTGAAGGCAAAGGATATCATTATGAAAATATATGAAGAAAAGGTTGTTATTATTATTATTATTACTAAGGTTTATTATCGAAATTTTCCTCGGATTTGTGATAAGCGGCGTTTTTCTCTTGTTAACGCAGAAACGAAAATGTCAAATTGTTCAAGTAAATGTGCGTAAATCCCAACATAAGTACATTGTAGGCCCAAAAGGAAATGGGATACAGGACATCCTAGCTCAGACTGGTGTTTCTGTTGAAATACCACCTCCAGAAAGCAGTTCGGATATTATCACGTTAAGAGGAGAACAAGATAAGTTGGGACCAGCTCTCACTCTGGTCTACGCAAAGGCCAGCAGTATGGTGGATGCTAGTGTTACTTGTGCAAGTTGGCTTCACAAGTATATTATTGGTCGTAAGGGTGCTAATATTCGTCATTTCACTCAAGATTGGCCGAAGGTGAGAATAAAGTTGGAATAAGAGAATGAACGTTTAATTTACTGGAGCACAAAATATTGGCTACTATTTAGGTTCATGTGGAATTTAACGATCATGAAAACACAATAACTCTGGAGGGGCCTCCTGATGAATTGGATCAAGCTCGTAATAAGCTTCAAGAAATGACCAGTGATTTGGTTAGCCGCCTTTCTTACGAGGAAATACATGTTGACCCCAAATATCACAAGCATATCATTGGCAAAAATGGAGCAAACAGTCAGTGGTTTCTTTTTTCGAGTACGGAATGCTTATTACTTTAATTAATTAAATGCTTATTCCTGTGGTGTTAATTCTAGTTAACAGGATCAAGCAGGAAACTGGAGTCCTGATAAATGTTCCTTTTGATGAAGCGAGTGATGTAATTCGCATCGAAGGTGACATCAACGGAGTAGCTAAAGCCAAAGATGAGCTTTTGGAGATGGCTAGAAAAATGGTAAATGGTGGTCATTCATTGACTTCATTGACTATTTTAATATTGAGAAGTTTTGATCGAATTTCCTAATATTACAGGAGAATGAAAAAAGTAAGGATATCATAATAAATCAGACGTTTCATAAAACTATTATTGGATCTAAGGGTGACAGTATTAAAGAGATACGACATCGATTTAATCAGGTCAATATCACATTTCCGGACCAGGGTAAGTTTTTTAACTTGCATTTTTACTATATTAGTTGATTGAATATAGCTCTAATGACTTTTAAATTCAGGTACCAAAAGTGATGTGGTGACAATCAGAGGTCCCAAACAAGACGTAGATATGTGCTATAAGCACCTAACTCAGATGTCTAACGAACTTTTAGAGAAGAGTTACAAACTCGAAGTGCCTATCTATAAACAATTTCATAAATACATTATTGGCAAAGGTGGTGCCAATATCAAAAAGGTGAGTTAAATTTTCAACTTGGTAGTTTGAAATGCTCATTTTCTCACGTTGTTCTTAAAGCGTATTGAAATTGTAGATTCGTGATGAGACTGCAACTAAAATCGAATTGCCTGCAGAAGGTAGTGAATCGGATGTCATCACGATTACTGGGAAGAAGTCAGATGTAGAAGCTGCTAGAGATAAAATACTGAAGATTCAGAATGAGTTGGTGAGTTGTAATTCATAAAATAGTTTCTTTGAGTTTTTTGTTTTGAACATTATAGAAATCCCAGTTATAATTTATTCATAATAGGCCAACATAGTGAGTGTTGACATAAGTATACCTGCCAAATTTCACAACTCAATCATTGGATCCAAAGGGCGATTGATTCGCTCGATTGCAGAAGAATGTGGTGGAGTTAGCATTCACTTCCCTAAAGAAGGTACTGGTAGTGACTTGGTTACCATTCGTGGGCCAAAAGAAGATGTAGATAAAGCAAAAAAGCAACTGCTGGAATTGACTAACGAAAAGGCAAGTTGGCGTCTATTAATGACCGTCTAAAGGTAGGATTTCCATTTTGAAAGAGAATATCACTTGATGTATTTTCAGCAACAATCGAGCTATACCGCTGAAATTCGAGCCAAACCGGAGCATCACAAATTCCTTATTGGACGTAGTGGTGCTAACATCAAAAAAGTGCGAGATAAGACTGGAGCACGAATCATTTTCCCAACGGATAATGACGAAGATAGGGAGCTGATAGTTATCATTGGCAAAAAGGAAGCAGTTCAACAAGCAAAATCGGAACTTGAAGCTCTTGTAAAGAACCTGGTAAGCTTACTTGCTTAAAAAAAGTTTCTTGGTGGATCCGCTTTGACTATTTTATGCATTTTCTTTTTTTCATAATTTTTTTTGCCAGGATAACATCATTGATAGTGAAATAAGGATTGATCCCAAGTATCATAGGCATTTTGTTGCACGTCGAGGCCAGGTCCTGCGAGATATTGCAGAAGAGTATGGTGGTGTTACAGTGAGCTTCCCTCGTAGTGGAATGCAGTGCGATACTGTAAAATTAAAGGGTGCTAAGAATTGCGTGGAAGGTGCCAAGCAGCGAATAGCTGAAATAGTAGCAGAGTTGGTAAGTATCCAGGTTTTGAGATTGCTTCTAAGTTTCAACTTTTCTTAATATCTGATTTGTTCTTGTCTTGCCATTAGGAGCAAATGGTAACCATAGAGTGCATTATACCTCAGAAAGACCATGGCACTGTGATGGGCTCTAAAGGTTCAAAAGTTCAGAACATCACACTCGAGTTCGATGTACAGATAAAATTCCCAGATCGTGAGATGAGAGATATGGGTATGTGTTGTTGTTCGATTGTAGCTGACGTATTTGATAGCTGAATTAATTTCTTTCTGGTTACTTACTGCCCGCAGAAGAGAGTCAGCACAACGGAGAGGTCCTCAATGGCGATGATATGAATGATGTTGACTATGGTAATAGCGATAGGCCAAAAAAGACCGATATAATTAAGATTACGGGGAAATTGGAGAATTGCGAGAAGGCAAAGGAGGCGCTGTTGGTAACGGGGCTTGCATATTTTTATTTGTATGATGATTGTTATTTATCATTAGTGATTAATATTGATATGTTGTTGTCAGGCACTTGTTCCCATATCTATAGACGTTGAGGTTCCCTTTGACTTTCATCGCTATATCATTGGTAGTAAAGGAAAAGATGTTCGTAAGATGATCGAAGATTACGATGTTAACATCACAGTTCCACCGGCCACCCAAAAGTCTAATTTCATTACTATCAAAGGCACTCCAGCATGTGTTGAAAGTGCTAAACTTGCTTTAGAGGAAAAAGTTGAGCAATTGGAAAAGGAGAGGCTAGACAGAGTAAGTAAATAATTGTTTCAAGTTGTCTTCTGTTTTGGCTGTCATTCATTTCGCTTATGGTTAACGACCATGTCTTTGTTAGGAACTACGCAAATTTGAGCTTCGAGTTGAGGTTGACCCCAAATATCATCCTAAGATCATAGGTCGTAAGGGCGCTGTCATTACAAAAATAAGGCAGGAGAACTCTGTCAACATTCAGTTTCCGGAAAGAGGTGACCCAGAAGAAAACATTATTACAGTGAAAGGTTATGAAAAGAATGCAGAAGCTGCACGGGATGCAATTTTAGAAATCGTCTCTAAATTGGTAGGTATCGTCCATAAATTTATACTGTAGTTCATAATTAAAGTGGGGTAACAGCCTTCTTGTGGTGCTCTTTACATTAGGAAGACATGGTCAGTGAAACAATTAGCATTGATCGTAGAGTGCATTCTCGGTTGATTGGATCCCGTGGTCGGAACATCAAAAAAATAATGGACCAGTTCACAGTTGAAATTCGTTTTCCGCGTGAAACAGATGAGGATCCAAACCAAGTGACTATCACTGGATTAGATGACAATGTTCAAGATGCAAAGGACTATTTGCTCAACTTGGAAGAAGAATATGTGAGTGATAAGACTTATTTGATTTATCGAGCTCATCTTTTTGTTGTTGTTGTTGTTGCACTTTGACCCCATGGTAACCAATAACTCAGAAATTGATAGATTGCAAAGTTAATAGAAATGGAATGTTATAGTGTTGAACTTCAAAAATGCTTCTTTCATGATCCTTTGCTAGCTGCAAGATGTAAGGGACTCTGAATATATGCGCCAGTATACCATGGCTCCAAGTCGCCATCCTGGAGATGATTCTCAACCACAAGGATCAGAAAGCAAAGGATTTGTGGTGAAAGGTGCTCCTTGGGAGCAAAAGGCACCAGACACGAGTAGCAGCAAAGAATTTCCTTCATTCGGATCCGGAGACAACGCTGCTTCGAAACCAATCATCTGGGGTCCAAGACCAGGAAGATTACATTAACCACCTAGGTGATGGGGAAGTAGAACTCGTTAGGGAAAGTGAGAAGGCATTATCTTTGCTTGCGTTTAGTATTTTTTTTTCCTTCATTTTCTGTAAGGTTTTTCTTCCGTTTACTCCCTATTATCCTATTCATTCCTTCCGTTACTTCGAGTTCTCCATAAGAAATATCTTTGAATTAATTATTAGGAGGTTTCTTCCTAATCTGCAGTCTTGCTTTATTGATTATTGTTTGGTGTCGACCTCAATCCTTCCTTCCAAACATCAAACCGAGACCAAGGTTTATATCCTTGAGTTTGGTTTATGTCCTTGTCTAAAGATGGGTTGATACTGGGCCTAAAATTGTTAAAAATTTGCTGCTATACCACTCATTCTATTTTCGACTGGAATGGAGCCTTTGTGATCTCTTTAAAACTAGAAAGTTCGCCAATTTTATGGGCCAAAACGTTTTTTTTTTTTGTTTTTTCAGTTTTTCTCCGTTTGGAACATTTATCTAGTTTTTCATACTTTAGTTGAAACTAAAATGAGATTTGTAAGGGAGCCAATTTCAACCCCTCCCCCGCCGTGTAAACTTCACTTTTTAGTCACCCAAGTTCTACCATATTTGAGTAATGGCCCGAAATTCATCAGCAATAATTTTGATGAGATTTTTCTTGAGTTAGGATTTCTTTTTCAACACTGTTTTTGCCACTCTCTCCTTCTCCTGCAAGAAAGTAGTAATGTGATAATTAATTATTCATGATTGTCGTCTTGCAGTTACATGTTACTGGAGTGTTGATTATAAACTAAGATTTGAGAGCTTTCTTGTCATGAATCACTGTCCCTTCACATATCTTCCATAAATTTGTTTTTCCTCTCTCCCCCTCGAAAATTTGTTACACTTTGGCTTGTTATCCTAGCAGAAGTGCAACCAACACCAGCTCTCTCTGCCCCTTTTCTTCTTCTTCCTGAAAAACTTATGGCCTCTACATTTCTTAAGACTTATCTACTCATCTGGTAAACGTTTTGTACAAAGTCCCAATGTTGGTAATAAATGACGAGGTGTGAAACTTCTTCCCTTTCCCTTCAGCAATGGTGTGCGTGTGTATTGGGACACTATGCAGTCGTATTTTTAGTACCTACCTTTTTGAGATAAACACTGTTTTAATGAGTTGATCTCTCATTTAAAACACGCTTTTGCGGATTTTTTTTTCTTTTGGAATGTATGGTAAGAGGAAAAATGTTTCAAATTAATAAAGCCTGCGGGTAGATCATCGTCACTCTTTGGTTTTGTCAGGGATAAAAGAAATTTCTTAATACAAGTCGGCTTTCTCATCAAATTTTCTTAATATCGCTCTGTTACAGGTATCTTCATAAATAAAACAGTGTTTGCCATTGTTTTGGCATACAACAAAAACTCTTTACCACTAAGGTCAAAGTCACACTTGTAGATTGGGCCGTGAGTTACTCTGTAAGTCACTATTGGAGCTTCTGTGATCGTCTTGGGTATGTCGTGGTCACTTCCTTTGTGGCGATAAATGCATATTCGCCCTAGCCGAGTTCCAGCAACTATAAGCGTCCTTTTGATATTAATAGTAGTGATCTCGTCGCCAAATTTCACATAATCACTGTTCATTCTGATGAATGTTATGCCGTCTGCTGATACCAGCCAATGTGGGGTGCCCATATTAACATGCCAGTAGTTTAAAAGTGCTCTGGCGATGCTGATGTTGCAGAAGATCAAACCACGATAGAGGTAACTTTCAAACGGATATAAGAAATCTGATATAATGATAGACTGTGAAACTCTACTTCCGTCATCGATATTCCAAGTCATGACTATGCCACTCTGCAAAAGGCAAATAATGGTGTTTTTCCAGAGCTTCCAGTTCTGAACAAGGCAGTTTGTTGGGATGATGCACTGTACATCCACATGGACATCCCATTCGAAGTCGTATTTACTAAGATCGGCTGAAGATGGACATTGTACCTTGATGGAACATACTGTCATAACATTACTAAAGCAATTATGATACGCGAATTTGTCACCTTGCACACTCACGGATTTGGCAATGTGCTTCTCATTCAAAAAATAAAGTTCTTGACACTTCCAGGTAGGCATCGAATAAATGACGAGGAATTCAGTGCTGATGACAATTATGGCATCGTGTTTCAAGGTTTGACCTCTGGGCGCAGGGTCTTCTAGATCTAATTGAAACGTGTCCTGGTCAGTTAACTTTAATAATCCTATTGCTAAAACTGGTTCACCAAAATTAGATTTCTCAGCCACTTTCTTGCCATTGATGTCATACCATAATAAGTTATTAAACTGGTCACCAATAATAATGTAACTACCAGACACTGCCATACACACACAACATGTGGTCACTGTCATAACATCTGTAATTATCGCTTCATGATCTTGAGAAAGGTTACCAATAGGCACATCAGTGTCGACGGTTTTGGACCACGTTTTACATAGTGTAACCCAATCTATTACTAAATTACACACGTCTGCATTCTGGGACAACATCTTTAGGAATTTATACTGAGTCATTTCGCATATTACATCGGGAGAGATGTTTTCTAAACACCAACGTTTAACTAGTCTACCATTACATATATTTCGCCATAATGAGCAAGTTTTAACAGCTTTCATTAAATCTGAAATCTTTAAATAACTTAAGATTTTCTCCTGAATCTCAATTGGAAAAGATAGAATATTCATATTTTTACAAAATATATGGTTGCACAATTGACACTCACTTAAGAATTTTTAAGAATTACAAAATTACACCATCACTCTCTCTTGGCAAACACTCCACTTAAAAGTTTCAAATGTAATTGATTCACTCATCTTCGAGTTCTCTATCATTTAAGAATTGATTAGGCTTATAGTCCGCCATTCACGTTAATAACTAATAGCGATTGTGCTGCCGAAGGGTGACCAACTTCGGAGACGAGACGGCACGTGTTTCATCGCTACTCTTATCGTTTAATTTTCCATCATGTCTAGAAAATCGTAAGTTAAACATTTTAATTATTGCTATTGTTAACTTATTACGTCTATTGTAGTGAAACTATGGAGAAAAGTTTAAAATGCGTTCATGTTGATTCTGTATGTTGTTAAAAAATAGGAAAACCAGGAAACTAGAAGACCTTTCAGTAGACGAATTTTTTATGGCTACTGATTCCTTGGATGAAGATGATGACGAAGTAAGTAACGATCGTAATAGGAAGAGAAAGCAGACTGTAAAGTTGAAGAAAAGGAATCTGCCTCCTTCAGAAAAGAGTTCAGTGAATGAAGAGAGAAAGTCTTCGACTTCCGCGAGGTTAGTACATGCACGAGTCTTGATGCAGTGTGCTTCTTGTGACCGCGATTTTTATGCAGTTTGGTAACATTTCTACCAGAGAAAATGTTGTTAGTGAAGGCACTCAACACAAACAGGCGCTTCAGAAACTTAAAGAAAGCGACCCAGATTTTTATAAATATCTAGAAGAAAACGATGAAAAGCTGTTGAATTTTGATATGTCTGAATCAGACAATGACGAGGCCGGACCCCAGAAAGAATGTCCCCCAGCAGAACAGGTGACAAGTGATGGTAATGAGTCAGAAGAAGACGCTGTTGGAAATCCTGCTGTTGTAGTGAACAGAGAGAATAAAATTATTTTAACTATGGCAATGATTAATACATTGGAAGAATTGCTGCAGGTTATTTTGTCGAAATTTTTTTACGAATGGAAATGTTTGATATTGATGACTATAATAAGTTTACAAATTCTTAGTCAGAGGAACCAGATGTGGAGTCACTTAAAGATGTCGTCGAAATGTTTGATGCTGCTGTCGAGCAAGCTCAAGGTGATAACACATATAATAATAAGTATAAAGTTAACAGTGGCACAGGTAAGTAATATTGTTGCAGCAGCATTGCATGTTTATGTCAATAATCATATAAATATTTTTTTTCATAGTTTTCAATGGAGTGATGCGAATGTGCATCGTGCACTTTATACCAACTGTTAATTTCATTTTAAAACGGTCGAAGAAAAAAGATAATGACAACGTCAATCTTTCGTCATTTAAGCGTTGGCATAAAATTAAACATATTGTTAAAAAATATTTATCTTGCCTACTGAAGGTTAACATCCTTAATTTAATATTTATATGTCCCCGTCTGAAATATGAAGTAATTATGTACCTTTGTTTAGGTTCTATCAGTTATGGCAGAACCAGCGATTGTAGCTGTTCTTTTAAAGCATACTTACCAAATGATTCCATTCATCACAGACTTTGAAAAACACTCTAAAGATTTCCTTATGGTTTGTACTGCCTTTTAAATTGTAGTCTGCTCTTTGAAAACTTTCAACAATATTAATATTCGTTTTTTTTCTTTTGAAGGCGTTAATTAATTTCTGGTCTACGGGTGAAGAAACTGTTCGTGTATTATCATTTATGATCATCATTAAAATTAGTAAAACTTCGTTAGATTCATTCCATGAAATAGCATTAAAAGTAATTTCAAAAAATATATTATCGTTCTCTTTTCGATGTAGCATAGTTTGATGAATATTTTAAATATTTTATAGGCAATGTATGTAGCGTTTGTTAAAAACTCGTGTTTTACATCGCCTTCTACTTGGCCACTAATCAATTTCATGAAACATTCGTTGGTGGAAATGTTTGCACTGAATGAAGCTCAAGCGTATCAATATGGGTTTATGTATATAAGGCAGTTGTCAATTCTTCTTCGAAAGGCACTGAATCCGGACAACAAGGTAAGTATGTAATTCTGAAAGACGTTTATATATTGAAGTAAACCATTAATAATTTGAAACGTTGCTTTGTTTCCAAGGATGATATCACACCTGTATATAATTGGCAATTCGTCCATTGCCTCAATTTTTGGGCTGAGGTTCTGTCATCGTTGTATCATCTTAAGATATTACAGCCATTAATTTACCCATTGGTGCAGGTTATAATAGGCACAATAAGGTAACGAACACTTTCCCTGACTAACAATTGCTTGAAAATGAATAAATTCCTTAATTATTTATTTTTCATTATATCAGAGTTAGGCCAACTGCAAAATATTATCCTTTACGTTTTCATTGTATAACTGCTTTAACGTTATTAACTAAGGAAACAAAGACTTTCATTCCTGTATTACCACTTATAACAGAGGTACATATCTATGCATATTGGTTTTAATAGCTACTGAATCTTCACTAAAATATTGATCAATTAATTTAAGGTCTTTGAAGTGACAGACTTCAATGAAAAATTCAAAAAAAGAAGCTTTAAGCCGTTAAATTTTTCCTGTATGCTTAAATTATCGGAATCGCAACTGAAAGAAAGTAGTTTCAAGGTTTGCCACCTGCAGAATTTTAACTGAAGAGACTGCATTTGGGTTTGATTCGAATTTTAATACCACTATCTGTTGTTTTTTTGTATAGGATGGGCTTCTGGATCTCGTGTATGATTACATGCTTGAGTATTTATCTGTTATGGCAAACAGAATTTCATTTCCGGAGTTGGTGTTGCCCACTATTGTAAAGGTAAATATGTAACTGCGCAATATAAATATTTTCATCCCAAATGGGACTTGTTCCCCAATAAGGAATAGTTTTGATGAGATTTTAGGAATTGGGGAATCTTCCTGATCTTTGCGATCTCATATTATGCTAAATATTTTATTTGATATGTCGGTTTCTCGTTGCTGAATAATGTAGTGATGTAATTGCAGCTTAAAGGTTTTATTGCGAAATGCCGAAATTTGAAGTATTTAAAGAAAATGAAGCAGTTACTTGATAAAATAAAAGAAAATTCCCAGTATATCTCAGATCAGCGGAAAACGGCTACTATGCAATTGGACGATTCCAAAGCTATAGTAAATTATTTTGTTTAATCAATGTTGAAATGGACTAACATTTTTTCCATACAATAGTGTTAAAAAATCAATGTTATTTTTTAATCTCTGCAGCTTGCCTGGGAAACTCAGCAAAAACTACAGGAAGCACCCATAATTAAGTTTTATGCATCTTATAAGAAAGTACGAGAAAGAGAGCTCCTACTTTTAAAAGAAAAGCTCAAGAAAGGAAATGACTCGAAAGATGACGATGGTGATGATGAAGACTACAAGCCACCTGCTAATAATGGTTCTTCAAAAGTTAAAGTTAAGAATAATCGCCGAAATTAAATTTGTTATAAAACTGTTTAAGGTGAAATTTGATATTATTACGTGTGTAAGACTGAAATAAATTGTAAAGATCGTGGGGAATAATGCACTTGAGTATGTTTTTGAATGACCCTCCTTACGTTGACGATTGACTTCTGAGGCATGCGCAATGCATCACTTTCCCGGATGTTCTTGTTAAGTCCCGCGTTCGCTGTCAACGCCCTGCTTGAGGTTGTTAGTAATAGCCTAAAATTGAAGAAGACCATTCTGTAAGTATAATTATATTATTGTTTGAAGCAGTTAATTAAAGTTATAGTTGTTCATTTATGTGAGAAGAACGCTGTAAAGAAAAAAATAATAAAAAGGTAAAGAGATGATTTCATTTTAAGGTTAAAAATGGCTGCTGCGTTACCATATGAATTGGTTTACAAAAACCTGTCCGGTGTCTTAGATTTTATCTAAAACTTCCATCGGCGATATTTTATATTAATTTCGACTTGTTTATTACGATATTTGGTATAATGCAACGCTACTATGCTTTAGGGAGTAATAAAGTTGACATTTCATTTTGCCTTGACTAAGTAGTTTTTGTCTTAGTAGTATATTATAACTGGCAGGAATTTAAACGATTTTTTTTTTACCGCATTCAGCTGAATTTTGAATATTTACCTGCGGTGTCAACAATCATCATCTAAATAATACCTGCGTTGAAATAACAGATGTGACGTAGTTTTACGGTAATGTGAGCAATACTGTAAGAAATTTAACAGGGTTTATTATCATCAATATGTCACTATGCCCATCACGGCTTAATTCATGAAATACATCGTCGCTTATACGTTTTGGAATTAAAGTTTAGGCCTTCAGATTAAATTAATGTTCTTCGAGTTGCTCGTCTTATTGAGATGGCTTGTTTAATTGCTCCTGCAAACTTCACTGCATTATTTAGGAATATCAAACAAGGTTTTGCGACGTCAAATTAATTAACCCTAATGTAAATGCTTATAAAGATGTTGCTGTGATCTGTACTGAGTACAGTATTGTTAATATAAATGGCACGTTTAGCATTGCCGTGTTGGTTTTTTCTTTTATTTAATAATTGTTCTGTTTTTAGACTGCGCTGGTTTTTTTAATAAAGAAAAACCATCATGCAGACCATCAAATGCGTGGTCGTAGGAGACGGGGCTGTTGGCAAAACATGCCTCTTAATTTCATATACTACAAATAAATTTCCATCAGAATATGTACCTACGGTTAGTATGAATAATTTATTTACTTTCATCTCTTTTATTTACTTCTTCTTAGATCACTATTTGTGTTTCTCTTTCAGGTCTTTGACAATTATGCTGTCACAGTTATGATAGGAGGAGAGCCGTACACTTTAGGTCTTTTTGATACTGCCGGTCAAGAGGATTATGATAGGTTACGACCACTTAGTTACCCCCAAACTGATGTCTTCCTGGTCTGCTTTTCGGTAGTTTCTCCATCCTCTTTTGAAAATGTGAAAGAAAAGGTATTAAGATGTTTTTTTTATATTTAAATCATGTGTCATTCGTCAGTCTAGCTGGGTCTGGTTAGTGTGCATGGTTTCCCGAGTCTTTAGATGCGGGAGGAATCCTGACCAAGGCAAATGACTTCGTTATGGCGAGAGGGAAACCCTGCTCACTTTCCGTCGAATGGGAGATAAAGTCGTGGCACCGTGTGGTGTGTACGATGTCGCCTGCACGTAAAAGAAATCAGCAAGCAAAATTTCCTGGTCAAGGAGTTTGCTCCCTGACGTTGGTGAACGAAGTGGTCCCCTCGGAGAGTAAACGAGCCGATGTTAAATAGGCAAAGGGTTACAGCATTAGGTCAGCAGCCGGTGATTTAAACATAGCGTCGAATAGCTTTCACCGTTCCAATGAGACAAAGAAAGCGGTTGAATTGAAGAATATTTTTTGTGATTTTATATAAATTCGTTGTGAATTTTGTCATTGGTATAGTGGGTACCAGAAATAACGCATCATTGTCAAAAAACTCCATTTCTTCTTGTTGGGACACAAATCGATTTGAGGGATGATGCCGGAACTGTGGAGAAATTGGCAAAGAATAAACAAAAACCAATTTCCTTTGAACAAGGAGAGAAATTGGCCAAGGAGCTTCGAGCTGTGAAGTACGTTGAGTGTTCAGCGTTGACACAGGTAGGGTGTAGTCTCATTTCTATCGCTGTTGTGGTCGTATAATAACGGCAATTAATTTATTATGTTAAATGCCATGTTTTTGTGCAGAAAGGATTGAAGAATGTATTTGATGAAGCAATCTTGGCTGCTCTAGAACCACCAGAACCCGTCAGAAGAAGAAGGTGTTGTTTACTGTAATGCACTGTTGATACATGAAGGTGAAAATTATGAAATTCTTGACTCTTTGATTCCAAAAGTATGTAGGAAAGTGGCATTAATTGTGAATGCGTACATTACGGTTTTTATTTTGTCATCTTTTGTGAAATGAATTTCTTCGCTCAGCACTCAACAACAATATTTTTTTGGTTTGGTTGTATGCTTTGGCATAAGATAGACCAGAAGTTGAATTATTATTTTCCTTCATCTATCTCTAGTTCTTAATTTTTATTTGTGCCACTCACACATATTGCCTATCTCTTGGTGCCCAAGCACTACAGAATATTTCTTTTGCCAGTTGATTTCATAAAACGTTCGTTTGAAAAATAGTTTAGTTTTGGGGTCACTTGTGGCTATAAATGAAACCCACTCCTTAGAAACTAATATTATTTTAAAATCACTTTGTGCAATGTGAATAATAAGAACCATTCTATCTCCCCTTCTGTTTTATAATCTTTTTTATTTCCATTAATTTTGAAGTTTGTTTAACTGTTAACAGCTGTTTAATGATCACACTACTAACTTGGAAAATAACTAAATGTTTTAGACCAAATATCGTTAGCCATGTGAGTTTTTAGCAATGTTTGGGTTCCTTCGGGACTAGTGTCTTAATCCTTTCTGATGATGATGATGATGATGATGATGAATATTATTTAAAACCAATAAATATTAAGGTTTGATTTAAGTCGTGGACGCTGAGTTGTTTGCTATTATGGCTTCAGTAGGGGAAGGGAGGGGGAAATATTTAGGCGGTTTCCTCTACGGGAAAAACAAAACTTTCGTTGGCGGGGAGCGTATGTAGTATTTAGTCGCTCTCATCGAAGTATATATTTATATATCGGCTATGTTAACTTTTTTGTCAAGAGAATAATGGTATTGTCCATTTAATGATTTTTTTTTACCTAACTTGAGAAAAAGTTCTTTGTAGATGATTTGTACTAACGCCAAATGACCGATTTATGAATAATTGGTAGATATTGCTTGTTTTCTATCACTATCTTGACCTAACTTCAAGTGATAATGAACCTTTATATCTCTCTGCAAGAAAGTTGGTTACCATATATCCTTTTGAGTGACAGTTTGAAAAGTAAAATCCCATTCTTAGTAAGTGGCACCACGAATGTTTTCTTGTATAGGTTCATTAATCAAAATTGATTATTGACATTGTTGCTAGTGAACTAATAGGTGTTTTTCTTTGTTTTGGTAGCAATATTGTCTTTCCAATTATATTATTAAACTTGTTATTTTATAATGCCTGTAACTTATTTATCGAAGGGTCAATGCCGTACACATTTTGGTATTCAACTTGAAAGCCATAAGGGATAAAAAAAACAGTTACAGAGATATGCCAGGAACTGTGTCTGTATTTTGCTTGATTTTGATATGGATGATTCCAATATATAATTATTGAATATGGGCAGAGAGTGGCACATTTGTTATGTAAATGACATTTAATAATTAATATTTATTCCATAATAAGTGTTTACCAGCCTCCAGGATGCATATCTCTGATGGTTTCTATAAAAGCCCCAAGCAGTGATCCAATTTTTCGTGACAAAATTTGTGGAACATGTGACATTTTTTTTTCGCAATAAAATGTCAATTTTTTTTCATTTATGTATTAATACTACTACGAAATGATCATTACGATGAATATATGCAATTTCTTTAATCGATATCGTCGTTATACACCTATCGCAGGTTGCATGTTTTTCAAGACATAAATTGATAGTTAATTTGCATAAATGAGATTTTACATTACCTTCATGAAGTCGATAAAAACACACTCGGAGTTATGTGCTAAAAACGGCTGCATTGGATGAAGAAATTACAGCTGTCATTAAATCTCACCAACTCTTATGTCAGTGACCCGTTATACAGCGCATTATGACTCATTATTTCCTGGAGTTCACTTGCCTGAATTGTTTTCTGAGCTTGAACAGGCCCAGAACACTTCCGTTTCTTGCTGCACAGTAAAAGATAGTTTCGTGATAAATGTGACTTAAGTTTTCCGGTTGCAATTACATCGTAGAAACAATAACTATTTAAATTAATTGTTTCTATTTGTACGTTACCTACAGCTGGTTATTGGAAGCACCCGGGGCAAGGGAAGACCAAAGCAGACGTGGGAGCAGGTTGTACAAAGGGATAGTCAGTTGGATATAAGAGGTTATCTCTGTCTGCGTGCGTGTGTCAAGCAGAATGACGTTATAGTGCAATGTTGGATATCCTTCTGCGTAATGGATCCTTAACACCACAAGACATTCCTTCATATTTCATCATCATCTCACCCTCATCCCGCCTCTGGCGGGGTTGGGTCTGCGGGTTCTTATCCTTCACTCCTGCCTATCCCCAACCAAGACCCCCTCCATCCCGCTAGCCTCCAAGTCTCTCTGCACCACCGGGTCCCACGTCCGTTTTGGTCTTCCCCTACTCCTGGTGCCCCCAATCACATGTATTCCCATAATGGACCTAATAAGTTCTTTCCCGTCCTCATCGTCGCATTAGTGTAGTGTCTGTGCAGTCTCTGCATTAGAACTACACAGTAGACAGGCCTCTAAGGACCTTGTAGGTGAAGGCCTCTAAGGACCTTGTAGGTGAAGGGCCCTAAACGACTAACAAAAACAAAAACCAACAAGGGTGAGTGAGGGACCTTGTACCTACAGTTCAAGATATGTATGATGGTTCCATAGCCAGGGTAAGGACTAACTGGGAAAAAATACTTGAGGCATCCAGGTGAAGGTTGGAGTCCACGAAGGTTCAGCTCTATGGTCCACACCTTTTCAGTCTGGTTATGAACAACCTGCTGAAAGGAGTGAGGGGATGGGCATCCCGCTGTATAGTATTCTCAGATGATGCTGAAAATCTTGAGAGGGGCCTAAATATTAGAATAGTGATAAAAGAAGGCGGTGGGGGGGGGGAACTAAATGTGAGCATGAAGAAGACATAGTATATACACTACCCCATCAAAAGTCATGGGGCAACCCTTATTTGCATGAAAATGTGACATTCCTTTGCAATATCATAGGTGGCATTCCTCCCAGCACTCTATAACAGAGAGTACACTATTATGAGATTATACTTCCATGAATGCTGAAAGAATGTCTCAAAGAAAAGCTTTCAGACTTCCAAAGAGGTACAATTGTCGGGTGCCATCTCGCAGGCAAAACTGTTAGGGAGACGTCAACCCTCCTAAACATCTCAAAATCGATTGTTCACAACGTCATCCGGGCCTGGAAAGAGAAAGGCACCACAAGTGTTCCACCCAGGACTGGGAGACCCAAGATCATGTCAGCTAGAGACCAAAGAGCTCTTCATAAAATGGACACTGCAAGCTGTCACACTACGCTTGATGAACTGACAAGATCATTCATAGAGTCGACGGGAACAACTGTGAGCACCCTGACTGTTCGCAGGGAACTGCATGCAATGGGTTTTTATGGCAGAGTGGCAGCCCACAAGCCTCACATCACCAGCAACTCAGCGAGGAGATTGCAATGGTGCAAAGAGCGACGACATTGGACAACGGATCAATGGCGAATGGTTGAATGGAGTGATGAGTCCCGCTACACCATCTGGCAATCGGATGGACGGGTTTGGGTATGGCGAACGTTACCTGCCAAGCTGTGTTGTGCCCACGCTGAAGTTCAGCGGAGGGTCAGTGATGGTGTGGGGGTGCTTCTCATGGTACGGGTTGGGTGCAATCGTTTCTGTGGACGGACATCTAAAGGCAGAGCGTTACCTGGACATTCTGGACAATGCAGCACTCCCATCTCTGGCAGCACTTTGGCAATGGCCCTTTTCTGCTTCAGCAAGATGACGCACCTTGCCATAAAGCATGGGCTGTAGGCACATGGTTTGATGAAATGGGGGTTCGAGAAGTTGACTGGCCTGCACAGAGTCCCGATCTGAACACCATCGAACATCTGTGGGACGTGTTGGAACGTCGATTGCGCACTTGTGCAGAACGCCCGACATCTGTCACCGAACTGTCCAAGATACTTATGGCAGAATGGCTTAAATTATCTGTCGCATCATATCAAAACCTTGTGGTCATTATGCTCCAGAGAATAGACGCTGTGATAACAGCAAAAGGTGGACCAACAAGATACTAAAATATGTATATTTGTGAGTGTTTCAATTAAAGTGGTGGTGTCCCATGACTTTTGATAGGGTATCGTAGCTTTCAAATGGGTATAAGGGTGATGTATTCTGTGGGGGCAAGTAGTGAATAAGTTTCAGGAGTTTAAGTACCTAGGATCAGTGTTTTAGAGAAAAAATTCAAATATTACCCATAGGATCATTGTAGGGTGGATGAAGTGGAGACAGGCAAGTTGTGCCTTTTGGTGTTCTTCAGGGCGGTGGTTAGTCCAGATAAGCTATATGGATCAGGGTGTTGGGTAGCAGGATGCAAGTAGCTGAAGTGTGAATGCTGTGGTACACGGATAGGGTGTCGAGAGCAGATAGAATTAGGAATCAGGACCGGGGGCGGGGGGTGCGAGCAAACAAGGTCCCGTGTCCCTGGCTGACTTTGCAAAATGAAAATGGTTTAAAATTTCTGTGTAGCCCGAATATCGACCAACCCAAGGCAAGGACTATCCAAAATCGTTTCTGTGCCGGGCCACAATAAACTAAAAAACAAATAGAAAAGAAAGAGGCCAACAAATGTTTTAAAATTGCGAAATACAATAGAATGGGAGCGCTAATTGTGTAGTTTGTACCTGGGTGCAAAATATCCTTGGTACCCCTCTGACGGCCCCGCAAGTCAACTTTGCATTGAGCCCCTCTTTTGTTCGGACCGGCCCTGTTAGGAATGAGTATATTACAGGTGGCTTGCGGGTGGGAACATCGCGAAAGGAGGGAGCGGCGAGTTGCGTTGGACACACCAGTTCTCGTCTGATCACTGAAGTTAAGCAACG